>JAZKJV010001658.1:0-627435 GCA_037367405.1 Ottelia alismoides
TAATAAAGCTTCAAAAGAGGGATAGTCTACTGGATCAAGAGGAAAAACTCCTTATGTAAATGTTGTTGTATATAAGTATTCAAAAAAAGAAGAAAGAAAAAAAACTCCATGGAAAAATGGACAGGCTTGTATAAGAATAAAATGCCTGCCGAAGTGTATATATGTTGTATAGAAAATAAGCAAGCTTGAGCTTCAAAGTCAAATCATGTGAGCCTGCAGCTGGATGACTTGACTACACTAGTCTTGCATCCTAAGATAGGTAGCTACTTTGGCTACCGCCCATTCTTCTCTTTACCCCCTCTTCTTGAGCTGGTTGCCACTTGAACTTAAAAGGGAACACCCAGTTCCTCGAGGAAGGAGTTATGGGATTGGAGAATCATTGGGTTGTCATGCTGGAGAAGTTAGCTTCTTTGTCATTTCAGTTGGGGAGATCCACCATCACTTACAGTGTACGAGTCAGATTCATAGTCGTAAGGGTTTGCATATGAGTTGAAGTAATATGACCTGACTATTGAGGAGACTTGAGAAGAGTTTGGGGATTCTTGAAGGCTGTTGGATTCAAATCCGATTCCCATTAAGGTTCCACCCGCACTAAAATTTCAAAGGTACGACTTAAGCTCCAAACTTTGATTTTTGTGAAGACAAATTTGATAATTAAATTATATCCATTTTATTCCTTTTCTTTTCCTTGTTTTTCTTTTTCTACACTTATTGCATAAGTGTTTGCTAGGGACTAGCAAAGGCAAGTATAGGGGAATGATGAATCTCCATTTCATCATCTTTATTCTATCATTTTGGCCTTAAAAACCCTAGTAAATGCGTGTAAATACCCTTAATTTTTGCATTTTATCATCCATGCATTGTTGTATAAATAGTGTATGAAATACTATTTTTAATGTCAAAATTATAGAATAAAGAAAAGAAAAGAAAAATAATAAAATATTGACAATATTTTATGACCCGAAACCCTGAGACCTAGGCATCTAGATGACTAGGTCGACAAGGAATAAAGTAGGGGGAGATAAGGGCCAAAAACCAATAAAACTTACCTTTTATTTTATTCATTTACCTTCATTTTTGGGACCTATTTTTAATTCCACTTTTTATATTTCAAATATACATGAAAGTTGTAGATAATTAAATATAGAAAAATACAAAATTAATTTCACATAAAAATAATGTACAAATAAAAAGATATGATCTGAATAAATTTCCAAAATCCCAATTTCACAGACTTGTATCTCTCAAATAAAGTCTCAAAACATCAAAATCACCTTAATTGTATATAACTTTTAATAAGTGATTTAATGAAGGTGGTTTCATATTTTTTAGAGTTACTGTTTGAAAGTTGAGTTTTAGACCACTATTGTATACTTCTACCAATTAAATTATTCATTTTATTTATTATTCATTATTTTTATAATTTCATATTTTTATAATTTTGTAAATATTATGTATAATATATGTGTATAATAAAATTGGAATAAAAACATTAAAAAATCATAAAAATAAAATACTTGTATAAAATACATAAGTATAATACCTATATCTATATCTATATACATAATACATCAATTTATTTAATTGTATATATTACCTCAAAAAAATAAAATAAAAATATAACTTAGTGTATAAATTAAATTATAAAAATATAAAATAACAAACCAAAATAAAAAAAAATAAAAATAAAAAATTAAAAATATAGATAAGTATACCTATATATAACCCTTAAAAGGGAACTTGTAATTTTAAACCTCAAAAAAATAAATAAAATCAAAATAATATACTTTAGAAAATAATAAATATTTTTCGTTTAATAACCTAAAATCAATAAAATCGTTTATTATTTTTAACCTAATTTACAAATTATTTTTGCCAGGAATTTTTTAGTTGGGTCACGTGGACCAACCAGATGGGTTCGTTGGTTGACCTCGGTCAACTCTCTGATCAAGGTCTGCAACCTGTCAGAGCTGCATTTTTGGCCCCTTTTCTCCCATTTTTCTAGGTGGCATCTTGCCTCCTTTTGTGTCGCGATCTTCTCAAGTTTTTCTCCTCGGACATCCACCATACACGCCCTTGGCTTTCCTCGAGGAGTGCATCGATGCACCGCAGCCTATGCCTCGTTCTTCTCGCCCCTTCGGTCACCCTCCGATCTTCCCTTGAATCTTTGAACCTCCTTTTGACCCTGATTTTGTCTCTTCTTGAGAGCTCTGGTGGGAGTAGGGTAACAGTCTCCTTCTCCAGCCCCCTAGAGAGCGCCTTCAGCCGCGTCTCTGGTGGTCTCCACCACCTCCGCCGGCCTCCGACGTCGAGGTCCAATTTTGCGGTCGTGCATCGATTGAGGTCCATTTTTTTGTATTTCTAGTGTAGTGTTCACCCTAGGTATAGTTTAGCACCCTTTTATTTCTCCTTTTGCACACACGTATACCTTCATCTACCAACCGCCGGAGCTCGCTCCGGCGAACGTCGCTTTTTGCCCGCCGCCATTTCCTCCCTCTTTTGCCGTCTAGAGGATCGAGGCATTTTTCCCTCGACCCTTTCACTCTGTTTTGCAGGTCCAAGCACGCACGAGGTACCTGGGGTTCATTTTAGAGTGCCAGCGAAGTACTTAGAACTCGCTAGCTCTGCCAGCCTCGCACGCACCCTTTGGCATCCGTCAGAGATTTTTTGAGCCTACAACTGATAGAGAACCACCTAGGGAATCGTTCAATCAATTTTGGAGCAGCTGAAGTCAACAAAGGAGGGGAGATCTCAACGGTAGAACTTCGCCCGGAGGAGTTCTTCCCGGATCATCCACCCGCCTCCTCCGCCGTTCGATGAGGACTCAATCTTCTAGGGGAGCAGCTACCGTCGGATCCTGAGCACCCCCACCGTTGGATCATCCTTTGAAGATCTAGTCCAGACTGTCAGTGGCAAAATAGTATCGGCCGTCATGAGAGAGACACATGTCTTAGTCAAGCAGATCCAGTCGTCTGCTCCTGTATAGGCGTGGGTATTTTGTACTTGTCCCCCCTCCAGTTTTGTAATTTATAAACTAGCACTCAATCTTTCCTCGGTTGTTTTAAATATTTTTGGAACTTTTGCATTCAGGCCCCCGTACTTTTATTATTTACTATTCAACCCAAGCCACGTCACCTCACGTGGGCGACCACGTGTGGAGGACTTTTTGAGGCTAGGGCCCTTGGTCTTTTCCTATTTCTGTTCAGTCCAGCAACTTTGATAATTAGTTATATATTTTTTGGACATTTTGTAAATTAGCCCTTAGGTTTTCGGATATACATTTTGGCCCCTACTAGGGTCCACGTGATTGGCATGTTAGCTTTGGCATTTTTGCAGGGAAGGGCCTCGGATTTTTTGTATTTCTAATAGGTCCATTACGTTTTGAGCACGTTTATATATTTTTGTGGGAAAATTACCCTCAAGCCCTCGTACTTTTATATATTTACACAAATACCCCTACTATGAGTGTATTTTCTCTTTGCTTCTAGTATTTATTTCATGCATCTATAAAATTCTAAAAAATCTCGACAAATAGACTTAAATTCATGTTGCCTTTCACATTCATGCTATTTTTTATTTTTCATTTTTGAGTCCTTTTAATATTTATAAAAAAATAAAAAACATACGTTTTCATCCTGTTTGCATTAAATAATACATAAGATTTATAATTTTTTTCGAAAAATTCCCTAAAAAAATATCTTGCTCATTTATGCATGTTCAACATCAGTCCAAAAATCACTAAAAAAATATAAGAAAACTCATAAAAATAAAAAACCCTTAAAACCTCTATAAAAATATAAAAATCATTAAAAATTACAAAAATATGATTTATGTTTCTAAATTTTCTTTGTAATATTATCTTTATACTAAAATTAATTTGGAGAATTTTTAACCTTGTTTTATATTTTTAATCTCCATTTTAATTTCGGGTATTTATTTTCTTCCCTATTTTGAGTATTCTGGATTTTAAAAATACAAAAAATAGCAAAAATACAGAAAAATCACAAAAACATCAGAAAAATATAAAAAGCACAAAAAGATTTTATTTCTTGTATTTTGCTTATTTTTACTTATTATTCATATACGCATTATCTCTCTCTTACCTATATTGTATATACATATATATCTTATTTTATAACTAAAAAAGGAAATACAAAAAATGTAAAATATAAAAAGAAGAATACAAAATCAGAAAATTCAAAATAAAAATATAAAAATCAAAAATCAAATAAAAATATAAAATTAAAAACCCACAAAAAAGAGCACATTTGTAGACAAATATATCACATTCATTTTTAGCATTCATTACCTCGATCTACCTGCTTGTTTCCTGTGTTCGACACTCTACACATACTTGCACCTGTACACATCTTTGTTGTAGAGTTATAATAAATTTTAACTCCACACACATACTTTTCATTTCTTTATAATCTGGTGTGGGTTAATTGTTGTTTGAATTAGGGTTTCTTGCAGGTCGCCACAGCGACTGCATCTCCGCCTTGTGTGAGACGTATTTTAGACCCATAAAAATTCATGTTCAACATCAACCTATGGCTAAAGCCATGGATCCAAGCATGAAGCTCTATGATGATGATATTGATGAGGTTGACAGGAGAAGATACAAAGAGCTGGTTGGAAAGCTTCTTTATGTTACCACTACCAAACATGATATTTCATTTGCAGTCAGTCGGGTGAGCCAATTCATGAAATAACCTCGTCAAGTTCATATGGATGCTGTACAGATGATAATAAGATATCTTATATCATCTCCAGGTGTGAGACTACTATTTAAAAGGGGGTGATTCTATGACTGTTTTAGTATGTGCAGATGCAGACTATGTAGGGTGCCCCAAGGACAGGAAGTCTACATCAGGGTTTGCTATTTTTTTTGGAGATGCACTTGTCTCATGGAAAAGCAAGAAGGAAACTGTTGCTGCTAGATCTAGTGTCGAATCTGAGTATAGAGCTATGAAACAAGCATGTACAGAAATGATGTGGGTTTGAGTAGTCCTAACAGATCTATACATAGATGTACCTCTTGCCATGTCGCTGGAATGTGACAACCAGACTGCCTTATTCATGCTAATAACCATGCTTTTCATGAGAGGACAAAGCACATTGAGGTTGATTGCCATTATATACGTGACATGATCCAGAAGGGAATCATCTCTACATCTCATGTCAGTTCAGGGGACCAGACAACATGCATTTTCACTAAAGTGTTACTTAGAGGGCCCTTCCATAAATGTTCATCCAAGCTGAGCATGATTGATATCTGTGCTCCATCTTGAAGGAAAGTGTAGAGATATATTTCATATCTATGTATTGTTTATATATTTTCCTTTTCTTTTGTCCACTTTAAGTAATTTGCCCATAGGTTTCTCCCTATATAAGAGAACCTAGGGCTCAAGGAAAAACAACCCTTTCTATTTTCCCAACACTCATTAGAAATGGTACATATCATGATGAAAATTATGCATTGTCTTTTCATTGTATGTGTATCAATAGTTGTTAGGTTGACAACAATTCGAGGAAAATTTTATTAGCACAAGTTCGAACGAGGGGTAAGAAATAGGGTAAGATACGGGATAAGTGAGGTTTATCCATTGTTTTTGTTTAGTTAATTTGAGAGAAAAGGAAGTGATAAATATTATAGACATAAACATAATATATGATATAACCATAATGTAACCACTTATCTTGAAATAGCTTATATTGTGACAAAATCTTTTTATCTCAGGATAAATGGATGTATCCTACATACAAACATGATGATTAAGGATTGTCAATATGATTTAGTGCTTAATAACATCGGAAGTTACAGTGGAAAATCATCAAATTATTCATGGTTATAGCTCCATAATTTTGCAGTTTGGCAAATGTGGAATAGATGGAGGGCTTATAACCAGATATTCATAAAAAAGTTATTGGAAGTGTTTTATCCATAATATGAATCCTCTCATCTATGGACTTGAACATATATCCGAAACATGTTAAATCGCAAACTCAAAAACAATTATCAGAAGGGTCAACTTTTTGTTTCTTTACAAAATATTATCCATCTTGAACATTCATGTTTGAAATACTCAAAACATATATCAAACTGTTCTCATATACAAAGATTTACCATATACAAAGATACTTCATATTGTCCAAAATTTCTTGTTCCTGTTAATACAACTCTATATCAAAAAAATTACCAAAATATCTGCATACTATGATGGCTATATAACCTCCAAACTAGTGATATATGTTTCCTCACATGTCTCCTTCTCAAGCTTTTTTGCCTAGTATTAGACAATAAAAGTGGTGAGTCTAAACCAAGTAAAAGGCATAGATATAGTGAATGGTCCAAACCTCGAGAATGAACATGCAATACGGCAAAAATATTAAATAAAAGAAAAACTTGCCTACTTTTTATGAAAAAAATAGAACGGTTGAACGTATAAATTTGTCTAGTGAAATTTTGTTTAAAAGAAAACTGAAACAAAACATTTTTTCTCAGCCAATGGAATGAAAAGTACTTGCAAGATTTTTAAAAGAATGACATAGACATGTTTTCAAGTAACGCATAATTATGCAACACACCATTCCCATCATATCTTACTTAGTTTGTGAACCCTACATCTAGGAGAGACTTTATTCGACCTCGTAGCCATACATACCGTCGAGGAGAGAGCGAAGCATACATAGAATTTTATCTTATTGTCTTTTATGCAAAGATGACCACAAAGCTAAAAGACACTAGGTATATAACCCAAAGCCTTCATGTATATAAAATATGAACCCAAAGTCCTCTTATGAGCCATATCTAATGACTTTGTACATGATTGTTCTTTTAAGTAGTTCTGAGGTGATATAGTTTCAATAACATATATGGTTTCCTTTCATAGCTATTTTATGAAATTCTGATAAAGTTCACGATCTTGATTATATGCATAATATCTTGCAACATAAACCATTAGAAGAACAACATGACCATAAAACATGATTTTCGCATATACTCAACGTCTTGCAACATATTGCAAGGAGAGCATAATTTTCTTGAATGGAAACTGGCGTAAAACATACTTATTTACATTCAGTTATCGGCGTAAATTTATAAGATGGAAAATAACATAAAACATAATTTAAACCATAAAATTACTATAAGTATGTAACCACTCACCTTCAGAATACTCAAAAGATCATCTTCTTTAGGGATGAAGACAGGGGGCGGGGAGTGGACTTCGCTCCTTCAAGACTCCCAAGTTTTTAATATACATGGTATGGTAATACCAACAAAGTCTCACATCAAAAACTCACAAAGTGTGAGAGTATGTTACAAGAGTGAAGATTACTACTTGACAACTTGAGTTTAAGCATTTTGGTTGGTCGTCGATGGGTTCACTTGGGCTCGAGTCCAACAAGTTGTTAGGACCAGTTGTCTTCGATAATGGATCATGGACCCAAGCATGATACGTTACAAATGGTATCAAAGTAGGAGCATGGAAAGGGCTGTCCGAGAGGCAGAGTCACCCCTTCAAAGAGATAGGAGGAAAAGACTATCCAGATCGTGCAATTGCCATATCACTGAGAATAAGTTATGATCCATGTCACAATGATGACATTGTGAATATAAGTGGAGGAGGTTGTAAACGGGTACACTTGAACTCGAGCCCAACAAATTATTAGAGCCAATTTTCCTCGATAATGGACAAAAAAACTAAGTCTGGAACATTACAGTTTTAGATAAAATGAAAGACGTACATTTAATTCTAAAATCTATATGTTGCACATAAAATGAATTTATAATATTTGAAAGACCGTCACTAAATACTAGTCAACACTTCTATAAGGTAGTATTATTAATTAACACTACACCAAATTACATTAGTTGTGACGAATTATGGCATTGAAAATTTTAGCTATAGACATTTTTTTGCAATAAGATTTTACTTACTTTTGGCCATATAGATTATGCATGGTTGTTAGTTTGTCACAAGCTACAATTTTTGTTTGTAAATCCAATGACGCAAGTCTTTGCTACAACATATTTTTTGAAATATTAATGCAACTCCTTGTTTTATTCTTTTATGCTTTCTTTATTGGTCAATAATATTATTTTAAATATATGTTTTTTACCTCATATACAAAGATAATTCAATCTATAATCAACTTACTTGAAGAAAAGTTTCTGTGACAACAATATTTGTTGCCTTTTGGAAATAGACATTTCCTTTCCACAAACTAGATATTCTTAGCCATATGTATGTATTTCGTAATGTAATAAACAAAATATAGACTAGAAGATAACACTAAGGATGTAAATGATTTGACACATATAAGGATATGGGTGTTGCTAACATGTTTATAATATAGATGCAGATGCGGATACAAATTTAACAGATATAAAATTCGTGTTATCACATCCTAAAAACGGGCAAGGTTTAGATCCAATGTTGATAATTAAAAGTAATTTTTGAGTTTTTTCGTTAGTACAAGGTTGTTGGGATATGATGAATCACATTGATCTACTATTCTAGGAGCAAAATAGTGTCGCTAAAGTGACCAAGGCAATCAACCCAAAAAAATTTTTGTTTCATTTATACTCTAAAACTAGTGTGTATATTGCTAAGTACAAGAAGTGTCGATCTCCAGGAGGCAATCTGTTAGAATTATGGTAGATGGTAGATTTATTTAAGAATTAGGATTTTATTATTACTATAGATACTGGAATATGTATGTGGGTGTGCATATATAGGTGATAATATTCAAAGATGTGTACCTGGATATGCGGTACAATATATAAGGGTATATATGTATTTATAGTAGTATTATGTATATATGCACTTTGTTTATGAATTTATAAATATTTTTTTAATAATTTTATCATTTTACAAATTTTGTTTTTTGATTTAAATTTGTTTAATATTTATCTTTATTATTTTTTTGTTTTTTAACGTGGAAAAATGTTTTATTTATAAAAGTGTATACAAGTAAGAGGAACAACACTTTTATATTTTCAAACTATAGTGGGAATAATAAAAATCAGAAAATGAAAGCTTTTTATGTTATATTTATCTTTTAATGTTTTCATGAATTTTTATGGTACTTTTAAGATTTTTATAGATTTTTAAAATGAATTTAAAGTGAAAAATAATTAATTGAATTTTTACATAACATTTTTTCTTAAATTTAGAATACAAAAACTAAATCTTTTTGTTTTTATTTTTATATTGTAGTGAAATTTTTAGTTTTGAAAAGATGCACAGACTTTTGCGACTTCTTAAAATTTTTACGATTAATAAAAGTTTTAAAGTAATTTTGAAAATTTAGGATTTTCTGTTTTTTCACTACTAGCAAAACAGGAAGTAGTGACGGCCCATCATCGATAGTTAACAAAAATCACCGATTAAACAAGCTATCGTCGATGGTTCCACAAATAACCACCATTGATAATGTTGCGAATCGCGGAAGTATACACACACAAACATGATAAACAAGCAAGATGCAAACACACAGATTTACAAGGTTCACCTGTAACTGGGCTACGTCCTTGAGCGGCGGTGATAGGTTTCACCATATGGAGAAAAAGGTAATACATAAGGTACTGAGATGGTACAGATATGGGATGAGAAACATGGTTAGAATGAGGATGCAATATCTAGTGGCCCTAAGGTCTCTTTTATACTACAACAGAAGAATACCATTTGTATTCAGCAATCCATCCCAACAGCTCTTAGCAAATCAGAAGACAGGACACGGATCAGACATGTCAGCAATCCTGGTCCAACAGCTTTCAGCCAATCAGAAGGTTGGACACATATCAGACATGTCAACAATCCTGACCCAACAACTCTCAGTCTATTAGAAGCCAAGACACATATCAGCCACATCTGCAACCCAACAAGTGGTTAGGATTCAAGTCACATTAACAATCTCCACCTGAATTGAAACCTCATATAGCAAAATGAGCCACTATTATACTCTACCATGAGTTGAATTCTCCATTAGCAGAATTAGCCACAACTAGAGTCCACCAGGGTTGAATTCTCATATAGCAAAATTAACCATTACTATATTCCACCATGAGTTGAATTCTCCACTAACAGAATTAACCACTGCTAGACTCCACCATATTTGAATTATCATATAGCAGAATAAACCACTATATACTTCACCACTTGAAATTCAGATAGTAGGAATCAAGGAATTATAAACAATTTAACCTTGAATTAAATCCTCAAAGATGCTTTTCCAAGCTTCATTGTGCCACCACCAGCCCCCTGGAGCTATGGCCAACGTTTGATATTGAGCAAGTTCAAACAGCGCTTGAACTTACTGCCAGGAACTGTAGACCCTTACAAGACATATAGGATCTAATGCTTGTTTCCATTGATGATAACAACCCCAGCTTTGGCAACCTGCATGACTCCACCTTCAGCGTTGTACCTGTATCCCTTATAGTCCAAGACTCCAAGTTATATCAGGTTCTTCTTCAGATTAAGAACATGGCGTACTTATGTCACAGTCCTCACGACTCCATCATTTATCTTGATCTTTACAGAGTCGATCCCTACAATCTTGCACACCGCATTACTCCATCTGACGAAGTTTCCACTGTCTATCTTCTCATAGGTGCAGAACAAATTTTCATTGGAAGTCATATGGTAAGAATAGCTTGAATCAAGAAACCATGTGTTATCTGTCGTCTTTTGATCTGTGATGATGAGAACAAAATCATCTTCAGAATCTCTGTCACCTTGAGCCACTGCAGCAATTGTGGCCTTCTTTGGGCAGTCTTTCTTCTAATGATCAGGTTCCTTGCAGTAATTGCAGGTGTCTCTAACATTGTAATTATTCAACTTGGACTTCTGCTTTCCATTCTTTGTGTAGTCAGAATCGACATGACTCTTCTCATGAGTCATAACCAAACCTGCAGCGCTAGAGTCTTGCATCCCAATAACCATATGTTGAAGTTCACGTGTATGTAAACTCACGTGAACTTCCTCTGAGGTTGTAGATTCTCTTCCTACAATGAATGATTGAACAGAATTTTCAAATGATAATGGAAGAGAAACCAATAAAGTTAAGGCAGCATCCTCATCTGTAATATTAACATCTACGCTTCTTAAATCCATCAATAATGTACTTAAGTGATCTAGATGTTCTTTAAGAGATGTACCTTCATGCATGCGAAAAGAGAACAGACATTGCTTCAAGAGCAACTTATTGATCAGAGACTTCATCATATATAGACTTTCGAGTCTCAACTACAGACCGACCGCAGAATCCTCATCAGTAACCTCTACAATAATCTCATCTGCCAAACATAGCATGATCGTCAAGTGTGCCTTCCATTTCTGCACCATCAACTCGGACGGCTCGAGTGCCTTCGCCCGCTCCTGATCTAACGGTGCCCAGATGCCCTACTGTTTCAGAAGGGCGCACATCTTGATCTGTCATAGATTGAATCTATTCTTCCCCGTGAACTTCGCGATCTTCAGATTGTGTGATGCCATCTTGTTGGATGATCCTGACGGAACCCGAAGCTCTGATACCAGCTTGTTGCGAATCGTGGAAGATAACACACACAAACACGATCAAACAAGCAAGACACAAACACATGGATTTACAAGGTTCACCCGTAACTGGGCTACATCCTTGGGCGGCGGCGATCAGTTTCACTATATGTAGAAAAAGGTAATACATAGGGTAATGAGAAGGTACAAATATGGGATGAGAAACAAGATCAAAATGAGGATGTAGTATCAGGTGGCCCTAAGGTCCCTTTTATAATACAACAGAAGAATACCATTTGTATTCAACAATCCACCCCAATATATCTCAACCAAACAGAAGGCAGGACACAAATCAGACATGTTAGCAATCATGACCCAACAGCTCTCAGCCAATCAGAAGGCAGGACATAGATTAGACATGTTAGCAATCCTGACCCAACAACTCTCAGTCAATCAGAAGCCAGGATAGAGATCAGTTACATGAGCAGCCCAACAAGTGATTAGGATTAAAGTCACATTAACAGATAATCTTTACAAATGTCGGTTGTTGATGATATAATTATCATCGGTGGTTAGGAACATATATTAACGGTCTCTTTCGACCATCATAAGTATTTTCCTCTTCTCACTTTGGATTCATGCCAAAACTTTGATGATGGTTCTCAAAACCACCATCCTTGGGTCAATAATCATTGAAAATGATTTACAAAAGCATTTCTGAAAAATCATCGTCGTTATGAACCGTCATGGATGTAATTTGAATTTTAGGTCAACAGTTACAACCTATGTTGGTTGTCAGTTAACCACCGTCATACGTTTGTAGGCGCTGGCAATGTATAGTAATTGAATGTGGTCTGCTAACTACCATCAGAATAAATATTGATGATTCATAACCCTAATGATATATAAAAACTGCTGGCATGATGGATATGTATCAGTGGTTTTAAAACAATCAACGACGTCTACCATGATGGTTGTTGACAATATCCATGGAAATTTATGAACCGCCAAGGAATGCTTTATAAATATGGTAGAAGAGATAAGTTATTCACTTTTTTCTCTCGCTCCTTCCTCTCCCCTCCTCCCCCCCTCCCGTTGTTTATTGTTTCCTGCCTCCTACCCTCGATCATCGACGACCTCCCCTAGTCATTGTTGACCTCCTCATACCCTCGATCTCGACATCCTTCCCCAATTCAATATCTCACTACGTCAGTGATGAATCTCGGATTCATCACTCTAAATCTATTTTTTAAGCTCAAATCCCTCAAAATCATCAGCATTTCTGCATCTATTCTGCATAATTAGCATTCATGAATGTTTTCATAAGAATTGCATTTTAGCACTAATTTATGCACAAAATAAGAAGCTAAAAACCTCAGCTAAATTTGACCTGTAAATAGTATAACTTCCCCCATTTTTAACGCATTCATGCTAACTCCAAATAACCCAAAACCACTTCCACTGTGTACATATCACTAATAGAATAAATAAAAAAATACAAAAAAATAACTAACCCAAATTAGTGGATCAAAAATCCAAACCCTAGTTTCAGGATTTCTGAACTAAAAGCCCCATATCTTCCCCATACAGTGTCCGTTTTGATCCTACTCACTTTTGAACTAATGTACATTCAATTACCTTTAAAACAAGACTCAAAGTAAATCAGAGCTCAAATGCGAAAGTTGGGTTTTGGGCCTCTTTTGTACATTGTGTATTTTAACGGTTTTTCAACCTAATATTTTATGTACATATTTTCTTAATTAATAAAAATCCAAAAAATAGATTAAGGTATCTTTATTTATCTTTGTTTTTTCCATATTTTTTCAGGATTTTTATCTGGGTTAAAAATGATAAAAAATAGAAAACCCAAAAATCAAGGTATTCTATGTACATGGGATACCCCAAAAAATTCACTTTGTGCATTTGATCGATTTTGGTTTTGATGTCTTCTTGAAACTTGTAGATCTCATTAAGACGAGCAATTTTCATGAAGAAACTTTTGTGATCCGAGGTCATTTTCTATTTATTTTTGATATTACAAAATCTTTATCTGTGGATTTTTCTGGTGCTGACACGTGGCAGCCCCTGGGGCCGCCACATGTCAGCGTTTTTTGGCCTTTTTATTCCTTCATTTAAAAAAATAAAATAAAATAAAGACAACGCACATGCGTCGCACGTGCCTCCCAAGCACGTGCTCCGCACGTGCCCCGCTACCTCCCACCTCCAGCCACCACGTGGCACATTCATGGACGTTCGATTTCACTCGATCGAACGGCACCTAGCTTTCATCCTCCACCCGCGCCCTCCCTCCGTAACCTCCGTCGTTGACCTCGCCAACCGCCGCCCCCGCATCTGCCTCCGCATCTCTCGCCGCCAACAGCCTCCGCATCTCTCGCCGCCCTCTATCGTCGGCCTCTACCCTCTCCGCTATTTAGAGAACACGGCAGCACCCGACTCCCCCATCCGTCGATTCACCCTCCAAGGAGTCTTCCCTCCGATAGTGACAACCGCGAGACCCTCCACGGCATGATCTGAGGTTTCATAACCTCGTCGCAGCCCCACCCTCTACAGCTGCTCCGCTCCGGCGTACACTGATGAATACTCATTCATCACTCTTTATTCTTATATTTTAGCTACAAAAACCTTTGCAAATGCATGTATATATTTGTAAATACAAATAATTACCAAAATCATGCATGGTGTAAAAAGTAATAATTAGCATGTTTTTGTGCAAAAATAAAAGGATAAAGAATAAAAAGAAAAAGAGGGAAATATTTAGAATAAATATTGAGCAACCTAATCCAAGGGAGGGCTCAGCATGGGCCTGACCGCATAAAAGCCAAAGTAGAGGGAGATAGGGGCTCATGTGTGTAAATATACCTGTAAATACAATAAAAATATTTTCCTCCAAAAAGAGACTAAAATGGGCTTGTAAATACTTGTATATATTCATAAATATAAAATCAAGATAAAAATAGAAAAAATCAAAAAGAAAATAAAAATAGATCACTTGTACATATTCATCATGTACATAGCTCATCTACCTATATTTATTTCACCTTCTAAATAAATAAAATTAAATTCCATAAAATTTGTAAATATTCTATAATTTATGATGTATATTAATAAAATAAAAACCATTAAAACAAAAATAAAATAAAAAGAACAAAATTAAAAATTATAAAATACATTGTAAATATACCATGTATATATGTACATATGTATTTATTTCACCTATGTATATAAATAATAAAAATAAAATAAAAATACCCTTTTATTCCTAATTTTATACTATAAATAAATAAAATATAAAATAGGAATAAAAATGTATAAAAAGAACTAATTAAAAAAGTCAAAATTAAAAATCCTATATTGTATATATACCTATGTATAGTACTATATTGTAAGTACCCTATTTTTATTTTGAAAAATTAATTAAAAATCACTAAAAAATAGAAAAAATTAAAACAAAAATATTTCATGTTTTGAGTTTTTAATAAATAGGCCATTTACTATTTTTAATTGATTTTCTAAATATTTTCCATGTGGCCTGTCCCCATTGGTCCACGGGGGTTGTTGACCGCCCGGTCAACTCCCCCCCCCCAGGACCACCTCTCACGGGTATTAGGCGGGCGACCCGATTTCTCCCGATTATTGCGCCTAACCCGAACACCTCACACCTAAACCCCGGGGCCGTGTCACTCACAGCACATCCGACACCTTCGTTGGCACACCCGCCTCGGGGTCCGCGCTCCACATTGCCCTACCCGATCAAATCTTGCCGGACCTGCACCCATATAAAGGCTGAGCTCCGCCACTTCATTCTGCATCTTTGGATCGTCATTCCTCCACCCAGTGACCTCCACCTTTCGCGCGAGAGTGACAGCTTGCCCCGAAGGTGTTGCAGCGAGGCTGAGGGTACTCGAACCACTGATCCGGCGAGCCAGCGCCGCCGTGCTCCGCCCAGAGCAGGAGCTCGAGCCTCGGACGACGACGGTCCTCGAGGCAAGGACCCAGAGCACCAGTTGCTCTTCCCCAGTCGACTCGACCACCCAGGTAGCTTAGACTCTTTCCCATTTTCTCTGATTTTGATTTAGCCCCAATTTCGTCGTCGCCGACCTTCGCTGATTCCGACCATATCATCCTCCCGTTCGATCATCAGAATCTTCCATCGCACTCGCCTTCCTCCCACGCACGTTCTACGCCCCTCCGCTCAACCCAGCTCGCACAGGAGCTGGCGATTCGAGTTCCTCCGTCCTCCCCTCGCCGGAACTCGACCACCACACCTCACCAGTCACCTTCACCCCTTCTGACAGGGTCGAGGCACTTTGCCCTCGACCCGCGAGTTTGATGGAGCACCTTGCAGGTACATCCGAGCCCATCTGAGGGCTGGGACCATCTGGTCCAGCAGCTTCGCCTCCGCCCGACTCTCCAGAGCTCCTCGAAGCTCCGTTGAGTCATCGGAGGCCACCGTTCGACACGGAGGGCCCGCAGCTCCCTTCTCCGATCATCAGAGGCCTTCCAGGAGGAGCCCAGCACCGTCACGAGCCCGGCGAAGTTCGCCGGAGCCCAGTTTTTCCTCCATCCTTCAGAGACGTCCGATCGACCTCAACACTCCAGATTTGATCCTGTTCGTCCATTCGAGGAGCAGTACTAACTGCCAGATCGTTTAAGGGTCGATCTCCACCGTCGGTTCAGCGAGGTTCAGCCACCACGCCCGTCCACCGTTTGATCTTCCATGTGGCCGCGCCTGGACCGATCGATCAGCGTCGAAGACCCAGCGTTGGGCGCCACCCCTTCCCAGCCGTCCGATCATTGACGTGGCGCCCATCCGTCGGCTTGCGTAATAAAGGGTAATTTACACCTTAGGCCCTTAGTTTAGTTTAATTTCAGTTTAGTCCTGTAAATATTTTTAGAATTTTATTTGCGTTGGTACATTTGCACTCCGGCCCTTGTCTTGTTTGCTATTTGCAGATATACCCCCGCTTGTAGTGTGTCACATGCTTCGACACGTGTTTGATGGGATATTTGCATAGTTAGCCCTGTAGTTCTGGAGTGTTCTGAAATGAATAAATATTTTTTGGAAATTGCATTTATACCCCTGTGCGTGATTTATTTGTGCATGTGCGCTTATTTGTGGGTAATTTACAAACAGGTCCTCGGACTTTTGGTACCTATTACCAAATAGTCCCAGAACTTTGTTTTGTTTGCATTTAGGTCCCTGAGTGCCCCAGGCACGCGCTGCGCGCGTGATTTCATGGGATTTTTGCACTGGACCCCCCAGAACTTTGGATAATTGCGGTCCCTATGCACTAAACCTAGGTTTTATTTTTGAATAAAATATCAAACCTACTCCAAATTCCATGAAATTGGACACATGGCTCCTGCCATGTTGTAAAATTTTCTAGAATTTTTGGAGACATTTTTGTTGTTATTTGATATTTTAAAAAATCAAAAACACCCTTTTTCCTTACTGTTTGATTTAGAAAATCACAAAAAAATATTAAAATTTATCTAAAAATTACAAAAAAACTTAGCTACTGTTTCTTTTGTTGTGTTTGATTTTCTGGCCAATTTTGGCCATTTTTCATTATATAAAACTCATAAAAATTACAAAACACCTAAAAACTTATAAAAATCCTAATAAACAATTTAAAAAACCAAAAATCATAAATCCAATACCTAAATTTTCCTTGTTTCTTTCTCTTTATAGGAAAATTATCTCCAGGCTTATTGGGGACTTTTAGATATTTTATCTAAGTCCCTTAAGCTTGGTTGGACAGTGCCTTTATTTTCTTGCATTGTTTGATTTTTAGAAAATTAAATAAAAATCAGAAAAATACCAAAAATTAAATAAAAATAGTAAAAAACATAAAATACATAAAAACATTTTTATTTGAATTTTTGGTTGATTTTTGAGGCATAAAATAAATTATTGTTTTGGCTTGTTTTCTTGTTTTCTTTATTTCCTTAATTAACCAAAAATCCAAAAAAATATAAAAAGACTAAAAATCCACCAAAAACATCTTTTATTTTATTTAGTTTATTTTTGACTACTTCGTAGGCCGTAAGGCCATCACGTGCTCCTTATGTTCGACCATGGTCGCTATACCAGGTTAAACTAATAGTAGGACCGCTATTTGATTTTGAGTTGATTTTATCTTATTTGGTGGTCTCTTCTTCTTGATTGACACATGAGCGATTGAGGTCGCAACGACCATTTGAGATATACTTGATTTACCTCGCTTGCTCGGTTTTCGTGTCATCAAAATGGTGCCGTTGTCGGGGAGCACTGCTTAGTATTTTTTATTTTTTACTTTATTTTCTTTTTCGCGGCTTTCCGCGGCTTTTTTTGAGACCGTGGCTTTTCGCGGCTTTTTGTTTTTCTCTTCTTTTTGATTTATTTTGTTTTATTTTATTTTCTTTTGTTTTTGTTTTTGTTTGACTTTTGTTTGTTTATTTTATTTTGGCATTTTTTTTTGCACATATAACCTATTTTATTTTCTTGCTATTATTTGATTATTTTATTGGTCTGACCACTTGTTTCTTTCTTGCGATGGCCCGAGGACCGAGGCGGCAGCTTTCGAGAAGTCGGCGCAACCGCGAGACTCGGAGGCGGCTCCCTTCTACACGGAGCCGTAGGAGAGCGTAAGAGAGAGGCTGAGTGGGAGAGGTTTAGAGTAGGATTAGTTTAGACTTTATTTTTATTTGATTATTGTAATAATACAGGGACAGACTCAGACACTTTGGACTTGGCTTGACTAGCGGGTCTGTTTCGCCGAGCACCGGTGTGCTCGGGGGACCCTTAGGTTTTTCGTGGCTTTTCGCGGTTTTTGGTTTTCTTCGCTGCCTTTTACGGTTTTACGCGGTTTTTCTCGAGCCCCTAGATTTAGGATTTTCTGCTTGACTGTACCGTAATTAGTAAGATCCCCACACCTAATTATTTGCTTGTTCCTATAGTGCGATTAATTGGACCTACTAATAAATCACTAATAAAAATAACTGACACACTCCCTTCATAGCCTACGTGTCGTAGCCTGCCCTGCCAAGTGCTGCTCCTGAACCCGATGTGTCGGGAGGAGGAGGGGTAGACCGAGACCGGACCTTTGGCTTGAAGGATTGGTGACCAGTTAGACGGTTCTTCAAGTAGAAGTTGCTTGTTTAGGACTCGGGTTTTCACTGTTGCACCCTATAGGTAGTTTCTTTTCTGTCTTTACATTTCTGCGCGGATCACTTGCATGTAGAGTGCTGGAGACAGGTACGCATTTCTATCTTTGCATGCATCATTGATTTCATCGCGCATCGGCTTTTTCATCTTCTCCCCCTGTTTTTGACTTAATAATCAGGAGAACCGAAAAATTCGTTAGGCCTTTTGTTTTTATTGAAAAATATTAAAAATAAAAACCATAAAATTGAGACTGTTTAAGCTATTGACCCTAAAAGACACCTGATCTAAAAATTTGTCTTGGGGAGAGCAACCCCCACATTGATTGGTTTGCTTGTGCGAGAGAGTGACCCGTTCACTAGGTAGAGCCCTCCGGTGCTATTCCCGACTGATTACTGACTCATTCGTACGGGACAGTCGGTTGGGGTAGCATCGGGTATCCAAACAAGTCACGTAATCGCTCTGATAGATTGTTTGTTCACCAAAATAAATTTTGACAAGATAATCCGACCGAGCCTTTACGGTCTTCAGCTCGCGTTGCGTTGGTGAACTGAGGGGTTTGTATTCTGATCATAGTTTCTCCAGATCCCATCCGTCTTACTCGCCAGATCACGATGATGGGTAGACGATCTCTTAGGCAGCCTCTGGCTGCACCGCTTTCGGGCGCGTCTACCCGTTCATCTAGGTTGGCTCGTGAGAGCCGAGACCAGCTCTCCAAGCCCGAGTATGATTCCGCCATGTTCCCCCTCGACCCCCTTTCTTTTGGTTCTGAGAGACATGAGCCAGAGGAGAGATTGGCAGATTTATCAGCACCTGAGTTCGGCTCATTTGATTTTGCAGACGCCATGGCCGGCAATTCCGAGGATCGCTCCCGAGGTCCACAGCCTGAGCACTTTGTGCTGGACCAGGGCGCGATCAACTCCACCCTGATCGCCTCCCTCGAGATCGTTCAGTAGTAGTTGAGGGATCAGGGAGCATTCATGCTTGATATGAGGAGAGAGATGGAGCAGATGCGAGCAGAGAGAGATCAGAGGAGAGACGGGCCGAGGATCCCGGATGATGCAGAAGCCGCAGCAGCTGCTGCAGCAGCCGCCGCAGCGGCAGCAGCCGCCGCAGCCGCGGCAGGAGGACCACTGAGACCGATGTGGGAGTTGCACAACCCCGGATCGACGATGATGCACCACTCGGTCGTACGTCCAGCTATCGTGGGGGACTTCAAGTTCCCCCCGAACACCTTGCAGTTACTCCCCCGCTTCCACGGACTCACTACTGAGGAGCCCCATCTCCACCTCCAGGAGTTCCTCATGATCTGCAGTACTGTCCACGATCGTCAGGTGGACCAGATACGATTTGGATGATCGCCTTCCCCTTTTCCTTGGCAGACAGAGTAGCCACCTGGCTGAAGCACTTGGGGAAGTTTGTTTACACTTGGGAGCAGCTCCGCACCGAGTACTTACACAAGTACTATCCACTTGGGCGGACCAATGCAGCGAGAGCCCTCATCAGCAACTTCTCCATGCTCCCCAACGAGCAGTTCCATGAGGCATGGGAGAGGTTCTGTGAGCTAACTGATCGATGCCCACACCATGATATTTCGAAGCCCAACCTTGTGCAGAGCTTCTTCAGCGGGCTGACACCAGAGCTCCAGGGCTTGGTGAACGCTTCTTGTGGCGGGTCTTACTTCGCCAAGGATCACGACCAGGTCTGGGCCATTTACGAGGAGATGGTCGAGAACTATATGGTGATGTCCCAGACTAGGTTGTACACTCATGGCAGACCCCAGCAGCAGCCGGGACCCGTGCAGTACCAGAGGATAGCACGGGTCGATGCCGGTCCATCCAGTTCGTCCGCAGAAGCAGCAGCACAGGCAGAGTCATCCGCTGCGGACATGGGGATTATCAGTGAGAAGTTGGATCGGATGGAGCTGATAGAGAAGAAGCAGTGCCAGGGCATCTCTTAGATGGAGTAGATGGCACAGACTCTGAGCGACATGAAGACCCAACTCATGTGTCTCCAGGAGGCACAGACGTCTTCACAGCCCCGTCTTCAGTCGCGAGGCGATCACGGCAGCAGCAGCAGCTCGTCCCAGCGCTCCAGCTCACTCCAGCAGCCTAGACAGGTTCACCTTGTACAGGCGGAGCCGTACCAGAAGCCGCAGCCCACCTACCAGTCACCACCATCTCCAGACTTGCAGATGGTGGTATACCAGCCTGATCAGCCTCTGGCAGTACTCCCGCCAGCCCAGTACGATGCAGAGCCGTTGATGGATGTCAACGGGATTTGGTAAGACCGTCCTTAGCCTGGGATCCGACGAGACCATCCCGGATTCAGGTGGGGGAACGGAGGTGCCCAGCCCCAGCAGCAGTCATCTGGTCAGGGAGGCCAGTACAGTAAGCAGAGAGATCACCAGCCGCAGCAGCAGCCCCTAGTCTACCCTTCACAGCAGCAACAGTCATCCTACATTCCTCGTCCCTATCAGCAGGGACAGTCTTGGAGGCGTGAGCAGCCTCACCAGCAGCAGCATCCACCTACTTACCCCTCTCACCAGCAGCAGCACCAGTTCCAGCAGCCTCATTACCAGAGAGGCTACCCGTCGGGCTCTCATGGTCCACCATACAAGAGCCCCGCCTTGGAGGACATAGCCCGCCTCCTCACGGACCAGCAGACTACTTTTAGACGGGAGATGGACGAGTTCCGCCAGGAGATGCGGGACATTGTGAGAGGGAAGGTCGTCATCCCTGCCCAGATCGAGCCGAATCCCAACAGCCTGAAGCGGAAGTCTGAGCAGGTAGCTTACACTGAGCATGCCACTCCTAGTGATCCATTTGATGATATGTCTGCAGACCTTTTTGATGCTGATTTTGTCACACTTAGGAGCGGTAGGACACCAGTCGGCGGCGGCACCTCGTCTGAGAGACATCACGAGGACACACCTAGGGCGCCAGATGAGGAGCAGGAGAGCGGTACTGAGGCCTCTCATGTTGATGATGGTGGTACTGATGCCACCAAGGATGTTGATTCCAGAGGCGGTGCTAAGGCCGCCACCTCACCAGTTCGAGGAGGTGGTACTGAGGCCACTTCTGATGCCGAGCCAGAGCGCAGTACTGAGGCCGCGAGACGTCCAGTTGAGCCAGCCAGTGGTAGTACTGAGACCACCAGAGTTCATTCTGAGAGAGCTGTAGTTTTTCCTCATTCTGATGTATCTCGGAACCATGTTGTGAATAAAGGAAAAGGTTTGGTTTTTTCTGGTCCCACTGTGGTGCTTGATGTATGTGCGGATTCGGCCGTCGAGCCGTCTAGACCTTTTCCTAGTCCTTCATCTGAGAAGGACCCAGTGATTCCCTTCCCTAGAGCCCTTCAGATGGGGAAGGGGAGGAAAAAAGAAAAGATCCAAAAAAGAGAGAGCAGAAGGAGTTCAGCCAGAACATGATTGATAGATTCCACATATAGCTGACCCTTCAGGAGGCTTTGCAGCACATCCCCCTTCTTCAGCGTTCGTTGAGAGACAGGACTACAGTCAGGAGGAAGAGGAGGAACCACCATTCAGAGATCCATGTGCTGACGAAAGCCACGTGTTTTGTGATTCAGAACTGTCTGCCGGCCAAGAGGCCAGATTCAGGATCCCCTTACGTCAGGTGTCATATTAGAGAGCAGAGGTTCGACCGGACTCTATTGGATAGCGGATCGTCTATCAACCTCCTTCCGGAAGCCCTTCTCGACCGCTTCGAGTTGGGCACTCTTAGACAGAGCAGGACAGTCCTTCAGTTTGTTGATCGATCTGTCAAGAGGCCGAAGGGGTTGTTGCGAGACGTTGTCGTCAATATTCAGGGCCTGCAATTCCCCGTGGACTTCGTAGTGTTGGACATGGAGATCCCTGATTCAGTGGCCGATACCCCCATCATTCTCGGTCGTCCGTTCTTGGCCACAGCCAAGGCGGTGACTGACCATGATAGCGGGAAGGTATACTTTTGCGTCGAGGGCGAAAGTGTACAAATAGAGACGGTCGAGGACTACAGAGCCAGAGGCAGATCATACTCGGAGACCAGTTCAGATTCAGAGCAGCTGACAGATGCCGTGTTAGACATCCACCAGGACTGGGATTTTGTGATCACAGACGATGAGGCAGCATGGGCAGATCCAGCAGCACAGGCCATCCTCTCATTTTCAGACACAGCTGGTGCCAAGATGACAGCAGAGGAGAGCTTGGAGAGCACATTCCTTGTTCAGGATACTTCGGTGGTAGTAGAGCCGGTTCTCGACCGCGACAGGGAGTTTAGTGAGGATGGTGGTACTGAGGCCACCTTGTGTGACGGTGGTGCTGATGCCACCTTTGTTGATGCAGATCCCTCGGATTCAGAGTCTGATTGGGCAGATTGCGAGGATTACATGCCAGACCTGAGTTCCACAGAGCCTACAGCTGAGGAGGAGGTAGATGCCGAGCATAGCAGAGACAGTCAGTCAGAGCAGCCTTCTCTAGTTCCCGAGATTGAGAAAGAGTTTCAGTTCTCCCATACAGATTTGGCAGCATATACAGAGACACTTCAGAGGCCAGATCCACCAGCACCCAGCTGTCCAGAGCTGAAGCCGCTCCCTACTTTGCTGAAGTATCGATTCCTTGCGGGCGAGCCTGAGATGTACCCAGTCATCATCTCCGCCGATCTGACTGGAGAGCAAGAATCCCGTTTGATGGGGGTTCTTGAAAAGAACCGCAAGGCAATCGGATGGAGCGTAGCAGATTTCCATGGGATTAGTCCATCACGTTGCTCCCACCATATCTATCTCGAGGATGGGGCGAAGCCGTCGCGTAAGTTCCAGCGGCGGCTGAACCCGAATCTGAGAGAGGTTGTCATGAAGGAAATCTCAAAATGGTGGAGCGCAGATTCTATTTATCCCATTTCCGACTCCAAGTGGGTCAGCCCCTTGCATGTGGTGCCCAAGAAAACGGGCATCACGACTGTGATCAGTGAGTCGGGAGAGGAGATTTCTACACGAGTACCCACCTCTTGGCGGGTCTGCGTTGACTACAGGAGACTCAACCTGGCCACCAAGAAGGATCATTTCCCCCTACCTTTTATTGACCAGATCATTGAGACACTGGCAGGGAAGAGCCATTACTGTTCCCTGGATGGGTACTCGGGCTACAACCAGGTGGCCATCGCTCCTGAGGATCGGGAGAAGACCACCTTTACTTGTCCCTTCGGCACATACGCCTTCCGACGCATGCCATTCGGGATATGCAATGCCCCTACGACATTTCAGAGATGCATGCTGTCGATCTTTTCGGACATGGTAGGGGAGTGTTTGGAGGTCTTCATGGATGATTTCTCGGTTTACGGCGACGGATTCGACTCCTGTCTTGACTTCCTAGACCGGGTACTCCAGCGATGTATAGAGGTTTACTTGGTGCTTTCTTGGGAGAAGAGTCACTTCATGGTGACTCAAGGGACGGTGCTTGGCCATATCATCTCCAACAGGGGCATGGAGGTTGATTCGGCCAAGGTAGATGTCATTAGAAAACTCGCACCGCCGTCCAATTTGAGGCAGTTACGGTCATTTCTGGGGCACGTCGGTTTCTACCGATGATTTATTCATGATTTCAGCAGGATTGCCCGGTCGTTGACTGACCTCATGACGAAAGACACCGAGTTCCTTGTCGATGACAAGTGTCTTTCGTCCTTCGAGACTCTCAAGCAGTGTGTTATTGAGGCTCCTGTTCTCCAGCCACCGGATTGGTCTCTCCCATTCGAGATCATGACGGATTCTTCCGATTTTGCCGTAGGGGCCGTGCCGGGACAGAGGAGGGATGGAGTCCCCTTTGCTATCCACTACGCTAGCCGCACATTGGATTCCGCCCAGCGGAATTATACGGTCATAGAGAAGGAGATGCTAGCCGTAGTGTTTGCCCTATATAAATTCAGATCTTATATCATTGGATCTAGAGTGACCTTGTACACTGATCACACCGCCATCCGATACCTCATGGCAAAGAAGGATGCCATGTCTAGATTGACTAGATGGATCCTTCTACTCCAGGAGTTCGACATTGAGATCAAGGATAAGCCTGGAGTCAAGAATGTGGTGGCGGATCATCTCTCCCGTTTAGAGCAGCCTGAGGAATCCGAGCATATTGATCCCATTTGTGAGACCTTCCCAGATGAGGCGATCCTTGCTATCGCCTCACTCCCATGGTATGCCGATATTGTGAACTTTCTCATTGCTGGAAAAGTCCCACAAATTGGCCCAGGCATAGGCTTGAGACCTTCCTTGCGAAGGCCAAGTCCTACCACTGGGAGGATCCCATCCTTTACCACGAAGGAGGGGATAGCGTCTGGCGTAGGTGCATTCCTCAGGAGGAGCACCATAGCGTCCTCACATACTGCCACAAGCTAGAGGCAGGAGGACATCATTCTGGGAGGAGAACAGCACAGAAAGTGCTCCAATTCGGCTTGTGGTGGTCTACCCTCTTCAAGGACTTTGATGAGTTCGTGATAAGGTGTATTGACTGTCAGAGGATGGGCACTTGTGGACAGCGTGATATGATGCCGATGCAGCCCATTCACTTCTGTGAGGTTTTTGACGCATGGGGCATCGATTTCATGGGTCCATTCCCTAAGAGTCAGGGGTTTGAGTACATTCTGTTGGCCGTAGATTATGTTAGTCGTTGGGTTGAGGCTATCCCCGCCCGAGCCGCTGATGCGAGGACAGTTTGCAGATTTTTGAGGAAGCACATCATCACGTGGTTCGGGGTACCTCGAGTATTGATTTCAGATGGGGGGTCTCATTTCATCAACGACCATGTGAAGGCCCTTGCTAGCGAGTTCGGCATAGACCATCACGTTGCTACACCTTACCATTCACAGACGAATGGTCTAGCCGAGGTGTCAAACAGGGAGATCAAGACTATACTGCAAAAAGTCGTCCGCCCTGAACGAAAGGATTGGTCACAGCTTTTGGACTCGGTCTTGTGGGCATATAGGATGTCTTTCAAGACACCATTGGGCACATCTCCCTTTCGCCTCGTATATGGCAAGCCGTGCCATTTACTTGTTGAGCTGAGGCACAGGTCACTTTGGGCAGTCACTGAGATACTTATGGATCCAGATGGTGTAGGAGACCAGAGGAGGGCAGAGTTAGCAGCCCTGGAGGAGTTGAGAGACACCGCCTTCTCAAACAGCCTACATTATAAGGAGAGAGTGAAAGAGTGGCATGATTCTCACATCAGCCACAAGCATTTTGAGCCTGGACAGTGAGTATGGCTGTTTGATGCGAGGCTTCGTTTATTTCCAGGGAAGCTACAGAGCAAGTGGAAGGGACCCTACTTGGTGAGAAAGGTACACGACAACGGTAGCATTGATATATCCAAGTTGTCTTCTGAGAGTACCTTTCGAGGGAACGGCCAGCAGCTCAAGCCATTTCTAGATCATGAGCCGCGGGTCGTTGATGTTGCCCCGATTCATTTTGCGTGAGATGTGGTCTTTTGACTCACATCTATTGCATCTCACGCCTGATTTTGACTGATCTTCCGACTTTCATCCTTTGATTATGCTATACTTAGGGTGTACTTTACCCTAAGTATAGGGGGGATGTAGGACCTTTGATTTTCCTTTTGTTTATGTCTACCCCTGTTTTGTTGCCTATACTTAGGGATAAATATCCCTAAGTATAGGGGGGGTAGACCCTGTACATTCTCCACTCGGTTTTCCCTTTGTGTACAGCCTGCTATACTCAGGATTACTTGATCCTAAGTATAGGGGGGAAACCCGAGATCTCTTTTTGACTTTCTATTCATTTATTCATCTTTGTATATCGCCTTCCTTTTCACTTCCCTATACCTAGCACGAGTTATGTCTTCTTCATCGCTCTTGACTTTGAGGACATCGTTCGAGCTAAGTATAGGGGGGTGTGTATATATTTCATATATACTTTATCCATAACTCGTACTTTGTGTGAGTGTGTTAATAAATAAAAATGGCTAAAAACCCTAAAAATCACAAAAATTAAAAAATTTTTCATGTACATAAATATTCTTTTATTTGCACATAAATAGCTAGTGTACAAATTATTTTTGTTAAAATGATTTCAAAAATCTTTTGTGTAAAGCTTGTGTAAATATTTTTGTATCAAAATTATGTATATAGTACAAAATTTTTCCAAAATGTTTTGAAAATGAAAAGTTTGCAAAAATCTTGTGTAAATGTGTGTAAATACCTTTTGCAAAACTTGCACTTCATGCATCATCCATTCATGATTTCAAAACATTTTTCAAAAATTTTGCATGTTTGTAAAATTTGTGTAAATAGCATCTTTTGTACATATGTATATAGTTTTTCTGGATGATAGTTGACATTTAAACTAGCCTGGAATCAAATTGAGAAATGGAGCTTGATTAAGATCTTAATCCACCTAATTTATAAGAGGAAACTTATAGGGCTTAGGTTTAAGGCTTTTCAGGTCCATGGTGACTTAATTCTTTGAGTCCACTAGGCTATAATCACATGTCATCTCAATGAGCCTAAGTAGAGCACTTAACAACAACACATGACTCATATAGACAATGTCTTTACTTGGACATCAGCACTTTGCACCGAGCTCTCTACGAATGAGGTGGTGAGGAGGTAGTCTTCCTTGACTTGGGGTAGCATATGAGGGTAGTACTTCTAGGCGGAACCTCTCTTCTTCTTTTCGTGAAGGAAGTGCGTCTCAACTTGGTCTGGTTGCCATGAGGTCTAACGACGGGAGTTGTGGGTTGCAATAAAGCTTCAAAAGAGGGATAGTCTACTGGCTCAAGAGGAAAAACTCCTTGTATATATGTTGCACATGTATATGTTGTATAGATGCACTTGAAAAAAATGCAAAGAGAAAAAAACTCCAAAAATGTGGTGGGTCTGAGAGAAAATGATAATCCCACCGGAGTATGTATATAGAGTGCAATAAGCAAAGCTTGAGATCCATGTCCTACCTTATGTAGCTTGCAGCAGGGAGACTTGGCTACACTGGTCAAGCTCCCAAGGATACATGGCTACACTGGCCATGGTCCATTCTCTTCTTCCTCCTCTTCTTGAGCCAGTTGAACTTGAACTTAGAAGGGAATACCCCGCTCCTCGAGGAAAGAGTGGCCATATTGAGGTCATAGAGTTACCTTGTTGGGGAAGGTTGTCAAGTTGCCATTTCTGAGGTGGAGAGCTTATACCTCACATTCACAGGACAAGGAAAGATCCATGGTCTTCAGGGTTTGTGTTTGATGACTTATTCTGATTTGGAGCATTGAGGAGTCTTGATTAGAGATTAGTGGAACTTATAGTCTGTTGAGTTTTAGACTTAAGTCCAAATAAGGTTCCGACACATTGATAATCCAAAGATCTGATTAAGCTCCATACCTCAATTTAATGAAGGCAAGTTTAATAATCAACATTGATCCATGTACATTCTTCTCTTTTTCTTTTTCTTTCTTCTTTTTCACTTCTTTTTCAAATAAGTGTTTGCTAAGGGACTAGCAAAGTCAAGTATAGGGGGGTGATGAATACTCATTCATCACTCTTTATTCTTATATTTTAGCTACAAAAACCTTTGCAAATGCATGTATATATTTGTAAATACAATTAATTACCAAAAGCATGCATGGTGTAAAAAGTAATAATTAGCATGTTTTTGTGCAAAAATAAAAGAATAAAGATTAAAAAGAAAAAGAGGGAAATATTTAGAATAAATATTGAGCAACCTAACCCAAGGGAGGGCTCAGCATGGGCCTGACCGCATAAAAGCCAAAGTAGAGGGAGATAGGGGCTCATGTGTGTAAATATACCTGTAAATACAATAAAAATATTTTCCGTCAAAAAGAGACTAAAATGGGCTTGTAAATACTTGTATATATTCATAAATATAAAATCAAGATAAAAATAGAAAAAAGCAAAAAGAAAATAAAAATAGATCACTTGTACATATTCATCATGTACATAGCTCATCTACCTATATTTATTTCACCTTCTAAATAAATAAAATTAAATTCCATAAAATTTGTAAATATTCTATAAATTATGGTGTAAATAAATAAAATAAAAACCATTAAAACAAAAATAAAATAAAAAGAACAAAATTAAAAATTATAAAATACATTGTAAATATACCATGTATATATGTACATATGTATTTATTTCACCTATGTATATAAATAATAAAAATAAAATAAAAATACCCTTTTATTCCTAATTTTATACTATAAATAAATAAAATATAAAATAGGAATAAAAATGTATAAAAAGAACTAATTAAAAAATCAAAATTAAAAATCCTATATTGTATATATACCTATGTATAGTACTATATTGTAAGTACCCTATTTTTATTTTGAAAAATTAATTAAAAATCACTAAAAAATAGAAAAAATTAAAACAAAAATATTTCATGTTTTGAGTTTTTAATAAATAGGCCATTTACTTTTTTTAATTGATTTTCTAAATATTTTCCACGTGGCCTGTCCCCATTGGTCCACGGGGGTTGTTGACCGCCCGGTCAACTCCCCCCCCAGGACCACCTCTCACGGGTATTAGGCTGGCGACCTGATTTCTCCCGATTATTGCACCTAAACTCGAACACCTCACACCTAAACCCCGGGTCCGTGTCACTCACAGCACATCCGACACCTTCGCCGGCACACCCGCCTCGGGGTCCGTGCTCCACATTGCCCTACCCGATCAAATCTTGTCGGACATGCACCCATATAAAGACTGAGCCCCACCACTTCATTCTGCATCTTAAGATCGTCATTCCTCCACCCAGTGACCTCCACCTTTCGCGCGAGAGTGACAGCTTGCCCCGGAGGTGTTGCAGCGAGGCTGAGGGTGCTCGAACCACTAATCCGGTGAGCCAGCGCCGCCGTGCTCCGCCCAGAGCAGGAGCTCGAGCCTCGGACAATGACGGTCCTCGAGGCAAGGACCCAGAGCACCAGCTGCTCTTCCCCAGTCGACTCGACCACCCAGGTAGCTTAGACTCTTTCCCGTTTTCTCTGATTTTGATTTAGCCCCAATTCGTGCCGCTGCCAACCTTCGCTGATTCCAACCATCTCATCCTCCCGTTCGATCATTGGAATATTCCATCGCACTCGCCTTCCTCCCACGCACGTTCTACGCCCCTCCGCTCAACGCAGCTCGCACAGGAGATGGGGATTCGAGTTCCTCCGTCCACCCCTCGCCGGAACTCGACCACCACGCCTCACCAGTCACCTTCACCCCTTCTGACAGGGTCGAGGCACTTTGCCCTCGACCCGCGAGTTTGCTGGCGCACCTTGCAGGTACATCCGAGCCCATTTGAGGGCTGGGACCATCTGGTCCAGCAGCTTCGCCTCCGCCCGACTCTCCAGAGCTCCTCAGAGCTCTGTTGAGTCATTGGAGGCCACCGTTCGACGCGGAGGGCCCGCAGCTCCCTTCTCCGATCATCAGAGGCCTTCCAAGAGGAGCCCAGCGCCGTCACGAGCCCGACGAAGTTTGCCGGAGCCCAGTTCTTCCTCCATCCTTCAGAGACGTCCGATCGACCTCAACGCTCCAGATTTGATCCTGTTCGTCCATTTGAGGGGCAGTACTGACCGCCAGATCCTTTGAGGGTCGATCTCCACCGTCGGTTCAGGGAGGTTCAGCCACCACGCCCGTCCACCGTTTGATCTTCCACGTAGCCGCGCCTTGACCGATCGATCAGCGTCGAAGACCTAGCGTTGGGCGCCACCCCTTCCCAACCGTCCGATCATTGATGTGGCGCCCATCCGTCGGCTTGCGTAATAAAGGGTAATTTACACCTTAGTCCCTTAGTTTAGTTTAATTTCAGTTTAGTCCTGTAAATATTTTTAGAATTTTATTTACGTTGGTACATTTGCACTCCGGCCCTTGTCTTGTTTGCTATTTGCAGATATACCCCCGCCTGTAGTGTGTCACGTGCTTCGACACGTGTTTGATGGGATATTTGCATAGTTAGACCTGTAGTTCTGGAGTGTTCTAAAATGAATGAATATTTTTAGGAAATTGCATTTATACCCCTGTGCGTGATTTATTTGTGCATGTGCGCTTATTTGTGGGTAATTTACAAGTAGGTCCTCGGACTTTTAGTACCTGTTACCAAATAGTCCCAGAACTTTGTTTTGTTTGCATTTAGGTCCCTGAGTGCCCCAGGCACACGCTGCGCGTGTGATTTCGTGGGATTTTTGCACCGGACCCCCCAGAACATTGGATAATTGCGTACAGGTCCCTGTGCACTGTACCTAGATTTTATTTTTGAATAAAATATCAAACCTACTCCAAATTCCATGAAAATTGGATACATGGCTCCTGCCATGTTGTAAAATTTTCTAGAATTTTTGGAGACGTTTTTGTTGTTATTTGATATTTTTAAAAAATCAAAAACATCCTTTTTCCTTACTGTTTGATTTGGAAAATCACAAAAAATATTAAAATTTATCTACAAAATTACAAAAAAAAATTAGCTATTGTTTCTTTTGTTGTATTTGATTTTCTGGCCAATTTTGGCCATTTTTCATTATATAAAACTCATAAAAATTACAAAACACCTAAAAACTTGTAAAAATCCTAATAAACAATTTAAAAAACCAAAAATCATAAATCCAGTACCTAAATTTTCCTTGTTTCTTTCTCTTTACAGGAAAATTATCTCCAGGCTTATTGGGGACTTTTAGATATTTTATTTAAGTCCCTTAAGCTCGGCTCGACAGTGCCTTTATTTTCTTACATTGTTTGATGAAAATTAAATAAAAATTAGAAAAATACCAAAAAATTAAGCAAAAATAGTAAAAAACATAAAATACATAAAAACATTTTTATTTGAATTTTTGGTTGATTTTTGAGGCATTAAATAAATTGTTGTGTTGGCTTGTTTTCTTGTTTTCTTTATTTCCTTAATTAACCAAAAATCCAAAAAAATAAACATCTTTTATTTTATTTTAGTTTATTTTTGACTACTTCGTAGGCCGCAAGGCCATCACGTGCTCCTTGTGTTCGACCCTGGTCGCTATACCAGGTTAAACTAATAGCAGGACCGCTATTTGATTTTGAGTTGATTTTATCTTATTTGGTGGTCTCTTCTTCTTGATTGACACACGAGCGATTGAGGTCGCAACGACCATTTGAGATATACCTGATTTATCTTGCTTGCTCGGTTTTCGTGTCATCATACACCGCCATCGAGCCCATCCTCCTCCAGATATCTCTAGCTATTGTGCCTCATATCTTTCGTCTCCGATCATCATCTTCCCCGCACTCCATTATCACTCGCAACTCCACCAACGACTTCCACTTCCATCTTCTTCATTGGCCGCCTACGATCATCGACTTCATCGACGACGGCCGCGCTACGCCTCTGCCCACGACTTGCCTCCGACCAACCTCCTCCAATGTCGTCTGCAACGCCATCGACCACCAGCAACGCCGATGTCTTCACCACCGCCTCCCAAGCTTCATCGGCGACACTCCAAAGCCACCGACTCTCCATCAAACTCGCCACCAACGCTACTTTCGTCTTCTTCGACCTTCATCGCCAACGCTTCACCACCGACGACCAACGTCTCTGTCGAGCCTCGATCGACAACAACACCATTACGCCATCGGTTGCCTATCCAACTTCGACTCCATCGCCGACATGCATCTTCTCCGCAGCCACAGCAGAGGAGTGCCTCAGCTCCACCGTCCCCTAGGCCGTGTGTCGGCCAGAGGACGGTCGACTCCACTCCGCCCCTCCTGCTAACGCCGACGACCACCATACGTCTCCGCCTTTTTATCGCCTTCACTCCTCCGCCCGACGTCAGCAGCTCCGCCACGCCTGAGCTTCAACAGCCAAGCTCCCTCGCCGGCCACTCCGCTCCTCTGCCGTAGCACTGGGCTCCAGCCCTGAGACCCCAACACATGTGAGGCACGTGCGTGGGAGACGTCAGCATCGACATCATCCCCCACGGGTTACGTGCTCCACACGTGACTTTGGGTTAATTGCATTTGAACCCCTGGGTTCCCTCGTATTTGCGCTGCAGTCCAAGGACAGAGGGCACGTGTCACCGCACATGCCCCTCTGGGAATTTTGCGAGAAATACCCCCTAACTCCTGGTAGTTGCATAGTAGGCCCCCTTTCATTTTATTTATTTTATTCATTGCAGTTCTACCCATGTGTTCCCCGGTAAATTTGGACCTCTACTTGACTTTATTTAATTATCCAAAAATAGCATGATGTTATTCCATTAATTCTGTATTGTTTGACATATTGTGGACATTTTTATGAGTAGTGGTTAATTAGTTATTAATTATTTTGTGGAAAATTGCATATTTTCCCGTTTCATGCTTTGAAATTTATATTTGATTAACCATTGCTCTAAAAATCCTTGAAAAATCACATAGTAGAGTTTATTGTGCTTAACATTGTGCCAAAAAGAATTGCATTTACATGCATAAATTCCCTGTAAAAATCATTTTGCATATTTTAGTATTTGATTTTTAATAGGTATTAAAACTTGTATTTTCGAGGTTTAGGATTTTTCTGAGATCAATGACCTAGTGATAGAGATTAGATAATTTTGTTCCTTAAAATATCTAGGTTTAATATTTATTACAATTAAATACTGAAATTCATTTTATTTGCATTTAAAAATTCATAAAAAAATTCATCTTGCATCCAAAAATTCCCAAAAATTTGTAGTGCATTCATTTCATCCTATTTTGCATCGTGGCTAAGTTTCATATTTTTTGGACATTGTTTGAACGTAATTGACATTTTAGTCCCTAAAATAGGATAAAATTACATTTTGCATCCTTTATTGCATTAAAAATTCCAAAAAAAAGGTCGCCTCGAAATCTGTGCATGAATTTTGATAGACATAATTCTAGGTTGTTCCTTTGCCTCCTTGTGTTCGACCTTGGGACTTGCCCAAGTAAAATAAACATAAAACCACTCGATTAAAAATTGATTAAATTATGTTGTGGTTATTTCTTGACTGACTCCGACTGCCACCTACAACGAACGATACATTAATTTTTACGCACGACGATAACATCTTCTTAATGCTGCGGATTTCAGACTCGTCAGATGGCTTTATTGCCAGAGAGGCAAAAGACTTAGATTTTTGTCTTAAACAATTTTTTTCGGTTTTCCGCATTCGAGTAGTCTGACCCCCGAATTTTTCATTGTAAATTCTTTTTTTTTCTGCATTTATTTTTCAGCATTTATTTCTCTTCTTTTATTTTTGATTATTTTTAAATCACGCTCTTACATTTTCTCTCTTATTTTTCTTACGAGGTACCGAGCATACGTGGAGCAATTTTTCAAGAAACCGAAGCATCTTCACCGACATCCGAAAAAGCCGCAATTAATTTAAGATCAAGTCGTGAGAGAGCGTAGAGTCTAGGTTTTTTTTATTTCAGCAATTTTAGTTCTATAATTAATTGCTCATTTACAGCAGTGTCCGTTTGGACGCTCGCGTATGTAAAAAGACTCTGAATTTTTCTGTGATGTGTCGTGGCATGTTTCACTCTCCGGTGAGGGTGGGGCCCGACTTGAGTGGAGAATAGGATATACCTGCACATACGGCGCTTAGAGCATTTTAATTTTTGATTTTGCTCGTAGGATTAAGGCACACTTCACTATTAATCGAGACGCACATAGATCGTTCAACTTAGCCAAATTTAACTCAATTCTTCCCCGCTAATAGAACTTTCTGCTACGTGCGGTTTTTCATCGGCTTGCATTCATTTAGAATAAATTTAAATTTCTGTCTAGCATCCACATGGAGATTGTGAGGATTCACTGTAAGTCTTCTAACTGAGCATACATCATTGTTTTCGCGTGCATCGGCTTTTTCTGAACTTCTCCCTCTTATTTTATCACATAATTTTAAAGGAAATTGGGACTGGACGATAGACATGTATTATTCTGCTCACTTAATTCTTCAGTGATAACCTAATTAAAATTGGGACTGCTAAATATAGATGATCTTAAGAACCCATAAAATCAAGAATTCTTGCGGGAGAGCAACCTCGACATTGTTTGATTTTATCTTGCAGCGAGGAGAGAGACGCACACTAGGATAGAGCCAAAGACAGGATTTTCATACTGACTACTGATTCTACCAAAAGCGATTAGCTACTTCTCAGTGAGGATCTACGGGTAGCAGGTAAACGGTCCAGATTTCCTTAGCAGAGTGGGTGGTTTAGAGGACACTACGTAAGGCTCCGTCCTCAAGTAAAGGGTAGCTGTTCTACGGTCCTTACTTACTCCCATACTGGCTGAAAGTAGGTGCAACTAGTCGTAAGAATTCGGTATTGTCTGTCGGGAAATACAGGCACCTAACAGCTCGTTTAAACGGCTTGCAAGGTTTGAATTCTCACCAATTAAAACTGACAATATAATTGGCTGAACTCTTACGGCCTTCACTGAGTGAGTTGGTGAAACAAACCCTTGTATTGTGTTTGGATTGTCCGTAGAAACTAGATAATCAACGAATACCGGACACTTGTGCCTAGATCATGAACCGTAAACCTCTTGCTGATCATTTTGAATCGAGAATGGAAAATTGTGGTAATTCTCATTCGGACTTCGTGAACCCTTCTCTGACCGCCACAACTTTTCCAATCTCAAAGGTTCGGAGGCACTCTTACTCAGGACCACCTCGGGTTCATGGGCACCCTTCCCGTGAATCCTCCTCTTATGATTCTTTCAGCTTCCGGGAAGGATGTCAAACCCATACTCTTGCTTTATCTCCTGATCACATCGAGGAAGACTCTTACCTCGATAACTCTGATTCTGAATCTTTCCATTGTATTGACTCAGATTTCTCCCATTCTGAAGGTGAAGAGAAGAAGAAGAAGAAGAAGATGCTGTCCAAGTTGCCTCCCAGGAAGGAACCAGAAGAGGGACATAATGAAGACCCAATACAGATGATTTTTGCAAGACTGGCTGCATCTGAGCAGCAATAACAGTTACTGAGGGAACAACTTGAGCAGTTGAATGCTGGAGAAGAACCACCAATGGAAGCAGCATACAATCTTGGGTAGTACAGAGTTAGAAATTACTTGCAGCCACCTCAGCCAGAGATTAACTATGAACTGAAGCCACATTTCCTGAGTCAACTACCCCAATTCCATGAAAATGCAACTAAAGAGCCATATGAATTCTTACGAGACTTGGAGCTGATATATTCTAATCTGAGGCACCCACAAGTCAGCTAGGACTACATTCGTCTCACTGCACTACCTTTCACCTTGAAAGGGAAGGCAGATTACTGGGTAAAAAACTTAGGAGTGACTGTAACCACTTATGATAGGTTCAAGAACCTATTCTTAAAGAAATTCTACCCTTTGAGTCGGATCAACCAAATGAGTACCTGCATCACCAGTTTCTCTCAGATGCCTAATGAACCACTCTGTGAGGCTTGGGATAGGTTTAAAGATCTGCTACAGAAGTGTCCCTACCATGACCTGGATAACAACATCTTAGTTCAGTTACTCTACTCTGGCCTCAACTACGAGACTCAAGGGTTAGTCAGTGCTGCCTGCGGAGGCAACTACATATCACGAGGAGCTGAGACCATATGGAAAGTACTGGAGCAGATGGCGGAGACAAGTCGTTCACAAATCTCCAGTAGAGCATACACTGATTCCCTGCACACTTTTCAAGCCAAAGGCGGAAAGCAGACTGTCGCAGAATTAGCAGAAGATTCAAATCCGAACATTAACATCATAGCTGATAAATTGATAGTTGTGGATCAAATTCATAAGAGAATGAACAACATCGACAACAGGATTTCCCAATTCCCAAAGAAAATGGAGCAGCTCACTGAGAAGGTGTCCAAGATGGGGATGCTTCCTGCACATACGGTCTCGATCTATCATGTGCATCATGTCCAGAAGCAGCCAGGATCAGAACAACAACAACCATGGGCTCAGGACCAATCCTATGCCCAACCATCCCAACAGCAACCACCACTGGCCGAGACAGTCAATGAAACCCCACCTCTGACATTCGAGGTAAACAGCATTTGGTAAACACAGGACACTACCCGACAGGGTAATATGGGGGACCGTCAGCCTTATCAACATCCGCCCACTTTCCATAATGCTGCATTTCCTCCGGCTCCACAGCACACTCAGAACACTGCATCTTTCCAGCATCCGAAGCAACAACAGCCCTACAATTGCCAGAACCAACCTCAGCAATACCGTCAGCAATATCAAGCTGCTAGACCATCAGCTCAATCATCCAACCCTCAAGAAGAACCGGTAGATATCCAGAGACAAATGCTTGAAGAAATTCGCAACTTTCCGAAATGAGTTGCATGATCTACGGGTTGATGTTAATCGCATGTCCCTTTGGAAGGATGAACAGACAGCCCCGGCTTCAACCATTCCCGTCCAAGTTCAAGCTAACTCTAATAGCTTGAACAAATCTCAATCATCTCAACACAATGGCCAGGTATACTATTCAGATTTTTCCACATCTGAACATGAGATCCTTTCGTTCGATAATACCAATGCCATGTCACTTAGGAGCAGAAGGACCGTGGTCGTACCTGACCGGGCAAGGGAATCGGACCATGAAGACTCGAAAGATAAACCGAAGGATACTTTCGAGGATGAAAAGAAGGACGCCTAAAGATCTCAGCACAAGAGAAAGGAAAAGCATCTATGGAGTCTGCAGAGGACCTTGAACCTCTAGTTGCTGCAAAAATCCCTTTGTCACCATTTTAGCAACCTGATTTTGATTATTATTGTAATAAGAACTCCATTTGTAATAAAGATGCTCTTATTTATGATTCTGGCTCTCTATCTCCTATCTCAAATGCTTTCCTTCCTTTCCCCCATGCTCTTAAGAAAGAAAAACAAAAGAAAAATATTGTAGATGACCCAGAAATGGAATGATTCTGCCAACAAAATATCATAGTCAAAGTACCCTTTGATCAGTATGTGGCCAGTAATCCAGCATTTCAGAAGTACTTGAAGGTGAAATGCACTCCCACCAGGACTCGTACAAAGAAAACAAGTCAATTTGTGGAGACTCATATTTTGACAGTTGCTACTACCAAATGTGTCAAAAATCAGCATCAGCCAAGAAAGAAAAGGGATCTGGGTGCTCATTATGTGGAGAGTCGCATTGGCAGCATTACGTTCGCACGCACACTTCTCGACAATGGTTCTTCCATAAATCTTCTACCCTTAGCCGTATATTATAGATTGGAGTTGGGTCCTCTCAAGAAATCATTATATTTACTCCAATTTGCTGATAAATCCACTAAAAGACCTAAGAGAGAAGTAAAAAATGTTATCATCATGATCGAGGGCACGGAATACAAAGTGGACTTACTGTCCTTGACATGAAGACCCCGAACCATTGGAAGGAATCACAAATCATTCTTGGAAGACCATTCTTAAGGACCGCCAAAGGTGTATTCGATTACGGCACCGGAATGATGAAGTTCCTCTCTCCAGGCGGAGAAGTGGACTTGGAGATGAAACAAACAAAGTGGCAAAGACCAGACTCCGAATCCACCACTGAATATGCCGAAACATCAGAATGCAATCTCCTCAGCACTACTGGGTCGTGGGACCAACTGCCAGACATTCAAATTGAAAGCACGTCATCGGAAGAAGAAATAGTGCATAGTGCAGTTTGCGAGATATTTCCAAACCTATCTAGATACCCAGATGATTATAACCTTGATGACACAGAAATCCTTTCGGATTTATTAGTCCCATTTTCTTTGGGACAATCAAGAAATATCGATGATGAGTCGAACGCGGCTTTGGCTGAATTACCACACTACTTTAGCGATTCGACTCACCTTTCTTCGGAATTGGTAGCCAGCACATCACAGAGTGATTCACCACCAACCGACACTGAGCCAGATGCAAAAGTCATTCAGCCAGATTTAATTGATGATTCAAAATTGCCAGAGCTGAAACAACTACCTCCCACACTAAAGTATGCATTTCTAAATGGATCCAAAGAAAAATTCCCTGTGATCATTAGCTCATCATTAACCATGGACCAGGAATCTAGATTACTCGAAGTCCTTGAGCAAAATCGAAAAGCCATCGGTTGGACGATGTCGGATCTCATAGGAATAAACCATTTTCTCTGCTCACACCAAATTTATGTTGAGGATAATGCAAGGCCTTCCCGTGAATTTCAAAGAAGATTAAACCCCAATCTTCGGGAAGTGGTTAAGAAAGAGATAGAAAAATGGTGCAAAGCAGGATCTATATACCCCATTTCTGACTCCAAGTGGGTGCCCCCCCTTCATGTCGTCCTGAAGAAGTCGGAAATCCAAATGGTCACCAATGAGTAGGGGGTAGAGATCGCGACCTGAGTACCCACGTCGTGGCACGTCTGTGTCGATTACAGGCACCTGAATAATGTGACCAAGAAAGATTACTTTCCACTGCCATTTATTGATCAAATCTGGGAGAGACTTGCAGGGAAGGCATTCTTCTGTTTTCTTGATGGGTACTCTGGCTACAATCAAGTAGCTATCGCTCCTAAGGATCAGGAAAAGACCACTTTCACATGTCCCTTCGGTACCTACGCATTCAAGCGCATGCCATTCGGGCTGTGTAATCCCCCATGCACATTTCAGCGGTGCATGAATGTCGTATTTGCCGAAATGGTTGGTGATTTCCTGGAGGTCTTCATGGATGACTTCGCGGTTCATGGTGATTCATCTGATACATGTTTAGCACACTTGGATCGAGTCCTCCAGAGATGCAGGGAGGTTAATTTGGTACTCTCCTGGGAGAAAAGTCACTTTATGGTGACTGAGGGTATCATGTTGGGGTACGTCATCTCCAAGAAGGGAATGGAGGTCAACCCCGCCAAGGTGGTTGTGATCAAGAAACTTGAGCCACCAACCAATGTCAAGTCAGTGAGGTCTTTCTTAGGGCATGTTGGATTTTATCGAAGGTTTATCCTAGATTTTTCAAAGATTGCCCGCCCACTGACTAAGCTCTTAGAAAAAGACACCGAGTTTATTGTAAATCACATGTGTCTAGAGGCCTTCAAGCTCCTGAAAAAGAAAATATGTGAATCGTCGATATTACAAGCTCCCGACTGGTCTCTCCCCTTCGAGATCATGACTGATGCATCGGATTTCGCTGTCGGAGCGGTACTCGGACAAAGAAGAGATGGAATTCCTTATGTGATTAACTACACAAGCAAAGTCTTGGATCCTACACAGAGAAATTATATAGTGACTGAAAAGGAAATGCTCGCGGTTGTTTGGGCCCTTAAAAATTCATATCATACATATTGGGCTCCAAGGTGAATCTTCACAGATCACACGGTAATTAGATATCTTATGGATAAGAAGGATGCCAAGGCACTGCTTTTGAGATGGATCTTGTTAATCCAGGAATTTAATTTGGAGATCAAGGATAACTTGGAATAAAGAATGTTGTTGCTGATCACCTTTTCCGAATTGAGCAAAACGATTATCCTGACACTGGACCAATTAAGGAGACTTTTCCAGACGAATCAGATTGCGTGATTAATTCAACCCCATGGTATTCTGACATAGTGAACTATCTTGTCTCCAAGAAGGTTCCCTTTGGTTGGACCAAGAGAATGATTGATCGATTAAAATCAGATTCAAGAAAATACCATTGGGACAATCCTTTCCTTTTCTATGAAGACCAGATTGTGTCTGGCAAAGATGTATTCCTCAGGAAGAATACCAGAGTGTCCTCACACATTGTCATTCTCTCGAAGCTGGAGGATACCATTCGGGAAAGAGAATCACGCACAAGGCACTCCAATGTGGATTTTACTGGCAAACCTTATTTAGAGATGCTAATGAATTTGTACGGTCATGCCCGATTTGCTAAAGGATGGGAGGGACGGTTGGTTATAAAGATGAAATGCTCATGCAACCAATAATTTTCTGTGACGTTTTCGATGCATGGGGGATTGATTTTATGGGTCCCTTTCCCAATAGCAATGGATTTGAGTACATCTTATTAGCGGTTGATTATTTATCAAGATGGGTAGAGGCTATTCCAACACGAATCGCAGATAGCAAAGTCGTTTGTAAGTTTATCAAGGATAATATCATTGCAAGGTTTGGGATACCAAAAGTTTAGATTTCTGATGGAGGTAGCCACTTTGTGAACAAGGAGATGAGATCTTTGGCTAAGGAGTATAAATTTGAGCATAGAATAGCCAACCCATATCATCCATAATCTATTGGCATGGCAAAGGTTTATAATAGAGAGGTGAATAGTATTCTTCAGAAGTTGATTCGTCTAGATAGGAAGAACTGGTCGAAACTATTGGACCAAGTTTTGTGGGCCTATAGGAAAGCCTATAAGACTCCACTCGGTACTTCACCTTTTAGGATGATCTATGGCAAGCCATGCCATCTACCTGCAGAATTGATTCACAAATCAAAATGGGCAATCAAAAAGTTGAATTGGAGTTGTCACCTTGGGAAATTATGTCGAGACTTAAATCTGAATGAGCTAATTGAAATCCGAAACCGAGCATATGACAACAGTGTGGTTTAAAGGACAAGGTCAAGAGATGGCATGATAGACACATTCGAGAGAAAACCTTTGTCCCTGGGCAGAAAGTGTGGTTGTTTAATGCTCGGTTGAAGATTTTTCATGGGAAACTGAAATCAAAATGGAGGGGTCCCTACATTGTCATCGATGTGCATACCAATGGAAGTGTGGATATTGCCGAACTCAAAGATGATGCACAACCTTTCTCAGTAAATGGACAATTGTTGAAGCCAAACATTGAATCACCGAAATATCATACAGTTCAAGTTGAGGTCATCTACTTCACGCAGAGCGAGGACATTGAAGATTCATCAGATCAGTCCCACCCTCCCCCTGACCACATCGATCTCCTTGTACAGCTTCTTCCTCTACTTAGGCCAAGGCCTAAGTATAGGGGGGACCGATGCCATCTGTATATATCATTTTCTCCATCATACTTCTCCCGATCGATCCATTTCCACCCTTCTTCCATACTTAGGCTGACCAGAGCCTAAGTATAGGGGGAACCGATACCCACCTGCATATACTTTCTTCTTCCACATATCCCGACCACTTCATTTTTTCCGCTCTTCTTCTTATACTTAGACTGTTCACAGTCTAAGTATAGGGGGGAGGTTCTGTAAATCTTGTTCTTTTTTCTTTTCCCTTTTTTTCACTCTCTTATGCTTAGCCCGAGCTATGTCTTCTTTACGCTTCTTGTGCTCTGAGGACACAACACTCGCTAAGTATAGGGGGGTCTGTATATATACTGTGTATATATTTTAACCATATCTCGTACTTTCATGTAAGTCTATATGTATTTACGGGGTGGGTTATTAATTTGAAAAAAAATGGCTTCTTATTCATTTTTGCATTAAAAAAATTGTGTCTGCATTTCACACACCTGCACTTCATCCAGTATCGCATTCATTTGCATCTGTGAAAAGTCATTGGGTTCTGAACCGAGTTATGAGCTGAAACCGAGAGTGGTCTGGACTTGACCTTAATCCACCTAATTTTCAGAGGAACTTCACCGAGAAATAGGATTTTAGAACCTTCAGGTCTTTGACTTAATTCTTTGAGTTCTACATGACAATGTGCAGCGTTTGACTCTTAGTGTCTAGCATGGTCTCTTCATTCTGGGTACAACTCTGGAATAGGGAATCAATTTGTACTCTGACACTATGCACTTAGCTCAACTCAGATGGGATGTTGAAATACTGTGTGAGTCTCTTTTCTGGTAGCGTGGAAATCTAAAGACCGGGGTACGGGTTGAAATAAATCTTCGGAAAGGGGATGGACGGCTGGGCACAATTTTTTCTAAGACCCCAAAAAATGTACGGAACAAAAAAGATTCTATATCCGTAGGGGTACAGCAAGATCCGTGCAGAACCACCAAAAATTCCAAATACAAAGAAGCATTCTACCAAATAAAAATCTGACCAAAAAGGTCCAAGCTTCAAGAAACCTGCAGATCTTGGTGGAGACTCGGCTACATTGGCCATCTTCATAAGGAGAGGTGACTACATTGGCCACCCTCCAGTTCTTTTCCCCTTCTTCTAACTTCTCCCCTAATTCTATTGTGAACACAGCGCGACAGACCTTAGAAGGAAATACCTGACTCCCCGAGGACGAGTTACTGGAGAGGAGAGGAGCATGGTAGTCCAGCATTCTGGATGGGAAGAGCTAAAACCTTTCACACACATGAGTCTTTTGTTCAATGTTCATGGGGTATACTTTGGGAAGAGAATTGATCTAAGATGACTTCTGCGCAGAAACTGTGACAATGATGTGTAGAACTTGAGGGCTGTTGATTTTTAAAATTCTACGTCTCACAGAAGTTCCGACACACTAATAATCCAAAGGTCAAGTTTAGTTTCACTTTCACCTTCAGTTCATGATCTTGGTATGGAACCCAATCTCATTTTACCTCATGGCATTTCTTTTTTATGCTCAGGGACGAACATGGTTTAAGTATAAGGGGATGATGAATCTCGGATTCATCACTCTAAATCTCATTTATTAAGCTTAAATCCCTCAAAATCATCAGTATTTCTGCATCTATTCTGCATAATTAGAATATATTCATGTTTTCATAAGAATTGTATTTTAGCACTAATTTATGCACAAAATAAGAAGCCAAAAAACTCAGCTAAATTTGACATGTAAATAGACTAACTTCTCTGATTTTTAACTCATTCATTCTAATCCGAATAACCCAAAACCACTCCACTGTGTACATATCAATAACAAGAATAAATGAAAAATACAAAAAAAATAACTAACCCAAATAAGTGGATCAAAAATCCAAACCCTAGTTTCAGGATTTCTGGACTAAAAGCCCCATATCATCCCCATCCAGTGTTTGTTTTGATCCTACTCATTATTGAACTAATGTACTTTCAATTACCTTCAAAACAAGACCAAGTTCAAAGTGAATCGGAGCTCGTATGTGAAAGTTGGGTTTTGGACCTTTTTATACATTGTGTATTTTAGCGATTTCTCGACCTGATATTTTATGTACATATTTTCTTAATTAATAAAAATCCAAAAATAGATTAAGGTGTCTTTATTTATCTTTGTTTTTTCTATATTTTTTCAGGATTTTTATTTGGGTTAAAAATAACAAAAAAATAGAAAACCCAAAAATCAAGGTATTCTATGTACATGGGATACCCCAAAAAATTCACTTTATGCATTTATCAATTTTTATTTTGATGTCTTCATGAAAGTTGTAGATCTCATCAAGACGAGAAATTTTTGTGAAGAAACTTTTGCAATCCGAGGTCATTTGCTATTTATTTTTTATTTTACAAAATCTTTATCTGCAGATTTTTCTGGTGTCCTTCGTATTTATAAAACAAAATAAAATAAAATAAAGCCAACGCACACACATCGCATGTGCCTCCCAGGCACGTGCTCCGCACGTGCCTCGCTACCTCCCACCTCCAGCCACCACGTGGCACATTCACGGTCGTTCCATTTCACTCGATCGAACGACGCCTGGCTCTCGTCCCCCACCCGCGCCCTCCCTCCGTAACCTCCGTCGTTGGCCTCGCCAACCGCCTCCCCCACAATCACCTCTGCATCTCTCATCGCCAACAGCCTCCGCATCTCTCGCGGCCCTCCATCGCCGACCTCTACCCTCTCCGCTATTTAAAGAACACGGCTGCACCCGACTCCCCCATCAGCCGATTCACCCTCCAAGGAGTCTTCCCTCCGACAGTGACAACCGCGAGCCCCTCCATGACGTGATCCGAGGTTTCATAACCTTGTCACAGCCCCGCCCTCTGCAGCTGCTCCGCTCCGACGTGCACCGCCGTCGAGCCCATCCTCCTCCAGGTACCTCTCGCTACTGTGCCTCGTATCTTTCGTCTCCGATCATCATCTCCCCCGCACTCCATTATCACTCGCAACTCCACCGACGACTTCCAACTCCATCTTCTTTGCCGGTCGCCTATGACCATCGACTTCATCGACGACTGCCACGCTACGCCTCTGCCCACGACTCGCCTCCGACCAACCTCCTCCAACACCGTCGGCAATGCCATCGACCACCAGCAACACCGACATCTTCACCACCGCCTCCCAAGATCAGTGACACTCCAAAGCCACCGACTCTCCATCAGACTCGCCACCAACGCTACTTTCGTCTTCTTCGACCTTCATCGCCAGCGCTTCACCACCGGCGACCAACGTCTCCGTCGAGCCCCGATCGACAACAACACCACTGCGCCATCGGTCGCGTATCCAACTTCGACTCCACCACCGACATTCATCTTCTCCGCAGCCACAGCAGAGGAGTACCTCAGCTCCACCGTCCCCAAGGCCATGTGTCGGCTAGAGGACGGCCGACACCACTCTGCCCCTCCTGCTAACGCCGACGACCAACATACGTCTCCGCCTCTTCATCGCCTTCGCTCCTCCGCCCGACATCAGCAGCTCCGCCACGCTTGAGCTTCAACAGCCAAGCTCCCTCGCCGGCCACTCTACCTTTCTGCCGTAGCACCGGGCTCCAGCCCCGAGACCCCGGCACGTGCAAGTCACGTGCATGGGGGACGTCAGCGCCGGCATCATCCCCCATGGGTCACGTGCTCTGCACGTGACCTTGGGTTAATTGCATTTGAACCCCCGGGCTCCCTCGTATTTGCGCTCCAGTCCAAGGACAGAGGGCACATGTCACCGTACGTGCCCCTCTGGGAATTTTGTGAGAAATCCCCCTTGACTCCTGGCAATTGCATAGTAGCCTCCCTTGCATTTTATTTATTTTACTCATTTCAGTTCTGGCCCTGTGTTCCCTAGTAATTTTGGACCTCTACATGACTTTATTTAATTATCCAAAAATAGCATGATGTTCTTCCATTAATTCTCTACTGTTTGACATATTGTGGACATTTTTGTGAGTAGTGGTTAATTAATAATTAATTATTTTGTGGAAAATTGCATATTTCACCTGTTTCATGCTCTGAAATTTATATTTGATTAACCATTGCTCTTAAAATCCTCAAAAAATCACATATCGTAGAGTTTATTTTGCTTAACATTGTGCCCAAAAAGAATTGCATTTACATGCATAAATTGCCCTATAAAAATCATTTTACATATTTCAGTATTTGATTTTTAATAGGTATTAAAACTTGTATTTTCGAGGTTTGGGATTTTTCTGAGATCAATCACTTAGTGAAAGATCTTAGATAATTTTATTCCTTGAAAATATCTAGGTTTAATATTTATTGAAACTAAATATTGAAATTCATTTTGTTTGCATTTAAAAATTCATAAAAAAATTCATCTTGCATCCAAAAATTCCAAAAACTTTACTGTGCATTCATTTCGTCCTATTTTGCGTCATGGCCAAGTTTCATATTTTCCGGATATCGTTTGAACGTAATTGACATTTTAGTCCCTAAAATAGGCCAAGATTGCATTTTACATCCTTTATTGCATTAAAAATTCCAAAAAAAGGCCACCTCGAAAACTGTGCATGAATTTTGATAGACATAATTCCAGGTTGTTCCTTTGCCTCCTTGTGTTCGACCTTGGGACTTGCCCAAGTAAAACAAAAATAAAACCACTCGATTAAAAATTGATTAAATTATTTTGTGGTTATTTCTTGACCGACTCCGATTGTCGCCTACAACGAACGACACATTAATTTTTACGCACGATGATAAAAACATCTTCTTAACGCTACGGATTTCAGACTCGTCAGTCAGTTAGTGTTTATGTTTTTACATTCATTTTATTTATTTAAGTTTTATAAATATATGATGATGTTTTCAAATGTTTTTTATGTTTTATTATATTTTTTATGATGGTATATATTTTTGATGATATGTATTTTTTTTATAAATTTTAAATCGCAATTTTTTAATGCTTCGAGCACTATAAGAAATGTGTTGTTTACTAGCACCAATTTACAGCCACCAGTAGTGGATTTGTGATTGTAATATCTAATGCGGGCATATTCCCACAACCAGTGGATCCATAGGTAAATACGCGACCACAAATTTGAAGCAGGTAATTTTTCACCTCATTTTGTGACCACATTGCGGTCGCATATTGTAGTCATAAATTCTGCTAAATAGAATGATAGAATCAATAATATCTCCTCATTTCCATTCTACCTCTTGCCCTAGCTATCTCCTTCCCTCTCCGCCCGACCTCCTCCCACTTTGATAGCCTCTCCTCCTCCCCTCACCTTCCCTCTCCTACTCTTCCTACCATCTCATCCTCTCCTCAACCTCATCTTCCGCTCTTGTATGTGGAGAAGAGGAGCCTTCATCCTTGTAAAGAAGCTCTTCCCCGACCATCTCCCGCCACTAACGAGTGTCTCCTCCATCTCATCCTCCTCTTCCTTTGGCATATCTCTTGTCCTTTAATTTTGTCATATAGTTTAGATTTTATTTTGATTTTGAGCATGCATGTTATCTTCAATTGCATTGTAGGTATTTGTTGAAACACGTAAGAGATATTGTCTTCTTGAACGATGATTAAATAGAATTTAAAATGCAATTTTTCTGTAATATGTGATTTTGTTCTCATATGTGAATTTTAAATGTTATTGGTATGTGAGTGTTTGTTGAAATATGGGTATTAGTTGTGTGTGTATATATGTGCATGTTTTATTGCTAATAATTGTAGGTTGATGTGCATGTGAATAAGATATTATGTATATGAATTAGATTTAGTCTACTTTGTGTTTGTTAGACATGCGCATCATGTAGAATGTCATTTAGGGTATTGCATGAAATCGCACAAAACCTCATTCACACATGCGCATCCTTCCACACTAAGTGAAATATAGCCATGTACAATGAGAGGCATATGCAATACATTTTGGGTTGTGATGCCCCAATCATGTGTTATATATATTTTTATTTTTTCACAACTTCTGGGGTTTTAACTTTTCGATCTAAGAAATGTCCCTCACGGCACCGTGCGACTCTTGATATATGTTTTGTAGGTACATGGGTAGGGGTAGGATAAGTTAGGACAATATACCGAATTTTCCCATATCGAAATCCAATTTCCTCAAACGTTGTTACATTCGAGCGGTTCGCTCGTTTACATAGTTCACCATCTTTTAGAATTCTCAAGATAATTAAACATCTTAATAAATGCAACAAAACTAAGAAAATAAATTCCAAACACTCGATCATGGGTAAACATGAATGTATGTACGTAAGTACGTACGTACGTACGTATGTATGTATGTATGTATGTATGTATGCATGTATGTATGTATGTACGTATGTATGTGTACGAATGGGTATGCATATGGGTAGGAAACATGTATGAATGTGGGTATGCATGAGTAGGAAGATAAGTATGCAGGTATCTATCATTTATTATATATGGGCATGCATATGGGTATGAAAAATATGTATGTGGTTATCTATCATTTATTATATATGGGCTTGCAAATGGGTACGAGGCTATGTATGTGGGAATCCATGGTAGAATGTAGGTAGCCAAGTATAATTTGAGGAATTTGACCGGGTATGCAAGCATTGGACATGTATGGAGTTAAGCATGTAGGAGGTATTTGGGAATGCCTTTATCTAGATTGTGAGGAATATGAGTGGGGATATTTCATTTTCAAGCTAGCAAAGGTACTTAAATTTCGAGGACAAAATTTATTGCAAGTAGGGGAGAATTGTAATAGATAGAACTTGCGTAATACACTTCTTTGTGTTGTGAAATTGAAATACAAAGATGTATGTTTTTGATATTGCCACATGTTTACTTGAGGAATAAGATGAAGAAAGATCTCTGTCGCGGCACGTTCCGGTAATTGTAATACGCGTTTTCTACACTATACTTTTGAATGTTATCAAGTGTTATTTCAAGGAAATATTGGATTGATAGTATTCGCACTTTACGGACACCATAGTCAATAGATTCGCCTTGATGCAATGATTGCATTGAAACTTGTTGTGTTTATATCAGAGACCATCTTGTATAAAAATGGACTTCCAAAAGATTCTCTGAATTGTGTAGCACATCAAAACATAGTACCACATCTAGTAATCTGGAATTTTGGTAGTACCTTATAAGTAGTAGAAGCCACTACTAGCATAGTGCCCATAATGTTATAGTTTTATACTCATTAGCCATAATCACATCATTAAGACTAATTAAGCATGATTAGTACTAATTACCCGTCATTAGTGATAATTAAGTGTCATTAGCAAAAGTAGGACACATGAAGAGGAAATCATGGGACATGTGTCGTTATATAGTCAGGACAAGTGTCAAACACTCAATAGTGCCATGTGTCATCATCCTAAGACTAGCACGTGGATAAGACAAAACCTCTTGCTTGGGCAACAAGTTATCTCGTGGATAAACTAAACCTCTTGCTTGGGCAACAAGTTATCTTGCGGATAAGCCAAACCTTGCTTGAACAACAAGTTAACACATACATAAGCCTAGCCTCTTACTTGGGCAATGATAAAGTTGAAAATCGGTTTCGCGGCTTTTCGTTTTTAGAAGAAGCACGGTCGATGTAGCCAAAAAGCCGCGAAACAAGAAACGATCTCAGCTCGTATCAAACAAATTCGGTTTTCCTTCGGAAAACCTACAGTAAATTTTTAACCAGGCAAGTGTTCCTGGGTCGAACTCAAGGAGACAGAATAGAATCCCTTGATTTCTTCGGAGATTTCTTTGTAATTTTATTTTTAAACTCTTCTCAAAGTTATCAAGCCGAAACACCTTTTTTATTGATTTTTATTTTTTTTATTTTTATTTGATTTTAATCTTTTCAAATTTTTATTTAAACTTTCAAAAATGAAGATTTTTCGAAAATATTTATTTAGTATATAATAGGTGGATATTATATAGGTGATAGAATATAGTAGGATGAACGGGGATCGTGCAGCGAGCTCGAACAACTCAAGAAATCAAAACAAGACGAGGCACGATTCGACAAAATCAAAACAGGATGAAAATACGTCAAAAACACTCGAAAACTTTATACTAGGTAGATGGGGTAGTTGCGTAACTACCCTAAAGAAGCTGTCGAAAAAGGTCACACGAGGTCAAAATAGCCCCTACAGCCCAGGGGCATAAGCGCAAGAAAAACTAATTAAAATGTTTGCAATATGGTCCTCAGGACTGTTCTGAAAGAAAATTTATACAAATTATTACATTTAGGTCCCTGTAGAGGGACCTAAATGCAATTATCGGAAACCTGGGGGCGGGATGAAATTGCTGGAAGCTACTGGGTTTAATAAGCAAATTTTACACTGTTTCAGAATGGAAGGCTGAGATTAGAACGCTTTAGGCGCAGATCGGCGGTTGTGGGTGCGCCACGTGTCGCGCACCTGTGCCTCCCCTGTTCTTGGGTGGTTGAAGGGCGGACGATGGAGGCGACTTCTCTGAATTTCTCCGGCCAACCGACGAATGCTTTGGCACGCCGGTGGGGCCAGAGGGGTGGCTCCTCCACCCCTCGATCTCGCCCGCTGTAGGATGGAGGCGGAGACTGCTCGGAGCGGCGGTGGAGCGGTGAAGAAGACGACGATCTCGTCTCCCTGGAGGTTGATCAGACCTGGCGAGGCTCCTTGAAGATGGCTTTTCCTGACGACCGAAGCCTCCCAGATGCTAAGAAATAGCTCGCGATGATATTGAACCTGCAATTAACAATGTAGTATGCTCGATTCGCGATGAATCGGCTCCAGGATTAAAGATCATAAGCTCAAAACATCAAGAGAAATCAGGTGTCCAATTTTTATTGCAAACAGGCATGTGAAATGTGATGAAATTAAATGCGATTTGATGCGATTTTGAAAGAATCGAAATGGAATTACGGAAGGGCGATCTAAGATGGTTTAGCTATCTAATCACGCATTTAGCATCGCTAATTGACGCACGACTATCGAGGAGAAAAAATGAAGAAAATGGATGAAAAGGTCTGGGAAATCCACGGTTTATTACCTGGACGGAGTGCTCGACGTTGACCCTTGACCGGAGCTGTACGCGGCGAAGCGCGGTGATGCAAGGCTTGGCTGGGCCTTGGAACCTTCTCCGACGTCCACTCCTCCTCGCGGGTGTATCCACGGTGTTGTCACCACCTCAGGTCGGCCGGGACGAGGTTTAGAAGATGGGGAGTCGGGCTCTGGAACTGGGGTTTCAGAGAGCTGGAAGAGTTAGTTGTAATGGCGGAAGTTGAGGGCCTTATATAGATCGTTTGCTTGGGCACCAAGCTTAGATCGAAGGGTGGCGATGGGGTAGGTAGTTAGGAGGGTAGATCTGAGGGTTGAGATTGGCTAGAAGGTTCGAGAGTCGCGCGGGAAAAATAGGGGAAGTCGGCAGGTTGGTGCAGGCGGCTCAACAGCTTCTTGGAGGAAGAAGGCCCAGGTGCTGACAAGTGTCAGCACCTGGTTGGCCCAGCATTTGAATTTCTTTGTAAAATAGATAATAATTAGTAAATAAAGTTTTCTTAATTAGGTATAAATACAAGAAAGTTAAATAAATTAATTATCTAATTTATGGGCTAATTACTTTTTATAAATAATAAATATTATTTAAAATATAAATATTATATTAATAAATATGTATTTATAAATAGGTTTTAGATTTTTAATTTAATAAATAAATAAATGAAAATTAATTTTATATTTTCTTAATAATTAGAATATTAAAAAAGGTTTATACGAATTTTTATGGATTTTAATAAGTTAATTTGCATATTTTAATAAATAAGATAAGTATCTAGTTAGTTCATTTATACCTATATTTTAGGGTTTTTGATTTTATTAAAATAATAAATAAGGTCCAAAAATTATGAAATAATTTAGGGTGAAACTACAAGATCATGAAATAATTTAAAAATTATAAAATCAAGAAAATTATAAATAATGTGTGTTACATAAAATAAATAGCCCAGAAACCCTGTTGTCTTTTGGTCCCAAAACCGACTTTTTGCAAACGGACTCCGAATTCGATTAAACCACCTTTATTAATTAGAGAATATTATTTCATGATTTTAAAGGTTAGTAGAGTGAAATTGGAGTTCGTATGAGGAAGTTATGATGTTCGGAAGTTGAGATTTTGACAATTTATAGGCTGAGTTTCTTGGCATATATACAGGGTAATATTTTTAACTTATTTTTATATTTTTATATACATTTTTAGAAATAATTAGGAGAAGAGTTTAGTGAAAAATATATCCATATGAAATAGTTAAAAATCTTTGAAGTTTTGTATTTATTTTATAAATAGTGAAAGGTGTATATGTGTGTGTTATTATTTTTTTCCTGGCTTTCTTTCCTTATCTCCCCCTACTTTTTGGTTTGTCGACCAATCCATGCTGACTTGGTCTCGGGGGTTGGGCTATAAATATATCTTACAAGTATATTTATATTTTAAGTCATATTGTACATATATACATATATTCAATCTGCATTTTTGTTTCTTTTCTTGTTCTTTATTTATTTACATAATTTTAGTGGTTAAAAGTGAATATTTACACATGAATGGTGATTTATTAAAAGATGAGAATTAATGGATATTTACATGTATTTGTTAAGGGTTTTAAGACAAAATGCGACAGAAAAGTTAATGAATCATGGATTCATCAACCCCCTATACTTAAACTTTGCTAGTCCCTTAGCAAACACTTATTTTGAAAAAGTAAGTGAAAAAGAAAGAAAGTTAGAATGAATTTGTTTTCCTAAACCAATTCATGAGAACAGACAAAGGACAGAGCTCGATCGGGCCTGAAACAAGCATTTTATCGGAACCTTAACTAGGATTAGGATTTTATCCTCAACAGTCCTCAAGTTCCATAATCCTTACTCAATATCACTTCATCGACTAGTTCAGACTCACTTATTCATATCGCAAACTCTATCATCCTTGAAGTCAACTTGTACAGTGTGTGAATTGATTTAGCTCTTCCTGCTTTGAGAACCGAAGAAACCGTCCATCCTGGCTATACACTTCTATGGCTTCCTCATCTTGCTACTCTTTTCTCGGGGAGGGAGGTATTCCCTTCTAAGTTCAGTTCTGCTGTGTCCACAATCGAATATAGGGAGAAGTTAGAAGAATGAGAAAAGAAGTGGAGTGCGACCAGTGTAGACGCATCTCCTTGTGAAGCCCAACCGGTGTAGCTGAGTCTCCACTAAGATGTGCATGCATTTTTGGTGGAAGCTTGGACCATTGTGGTCTTATTTGGTGGCTTCTGCTTTGCTTTGACTTTGTAATTTGCTTGCATTGCATTCATCTTTTTGTGCCTCGACGGATATAGCATCTTTTTAGTCCGTCCCTTTTTTGAGGTCTTAGAAAAATTGTGTCAGCAGATCCTTCCCTCATCCGAAGCAACTATCGCAACCCCAATCTCTCCCGTCTTTAGACGTCAATGCTGCAAAGATAAGGATAGAAATGTACTACCAAGGTGTACTGCCCTTCGGAACTCCATGTGAGTCGAACTAAGTGCAGAGTGCATGTGTTCAAGATTGGTTCACTGGTGTAGAGTTGTACGGATGACTCCAAATGGTCTACTTAAGCACAGATGACTTGATTTCCCGAATATGGCCTTATGGAACCCAAAGATTTAAGCCACAAGACCTGAAGAGTCTAAATTCCAGATCCTACTCAGGCTCCTTACAACGAGAGTTAAAAGCCGTAATCAAGCTCCATCCTTTAGACTAGACTCAGTCCTTAGTTCCAGAAATCAAACTTATTCTGAAAAATGCGAATGCAAATGCAACCATGTTTTTGTGAAGTGTATTTTCTGAATTTTACTCATTTTTATGGATTTTAAGGATTTTGTAATTTTTATGAATTTTAGGACTTTGTGTTTTTTATGGATTTTATGATTTTTATAAGCAAGATTTTATTCATGAATTTTACAAGATATATTTTATTGAAGTTAAGTGTCTAATGTATTTTATAAATTTTATCTACAAAATATTTTACAAGGATTGAATGGTTTTTACACCTGTTTTAATAAGTAGGATTTTAACTAAGTATTATACACATTTTAAGTACAAATTTTAAATACAAATTTTAATTACAAGTTTTAAATACAAGTTTTAATCATATTTTACTTATTTACAAGGATTTTATAAATAATATATAAATATAAGTGGATTTTAAATTAACCCGTACCCACTTTTATGGATTTTATAGATATAGAAAATACATAAAAGTACGAGTTATGGACGAAGGTATATATACAATATATACGCACCCCCCTATACTTAGCTTGTGCTATGTCCTCATAGAGTCAAAAGAGAAAAAGGAGGACATAACTCGTGCTAAGTAAAAGTGGGTGAAAAAGGATATCGAGTACAAGTCAGGTCATCTTAAGTATCACGGGAGAGCAAAAATGGGATGACTGAACGAAAAGAATAAATAACGAAAGTTCAAAAGGAAAAGAATACGAAATCATCAAAATCACTCGGTCCCCCCTATACTTAGGATAAGGCATCCTAAGTATAGAAAAGAGTGTAGCCAAAAATTGGGAAGCAGTGATTCGTGAAAAAGAAAGGCCATACAAAAGAATCAGTACAAAAAATAAAACGTAAATCAGCGGGCAATCGGTCCCCCCTATACTTTGGATCTGGTATCCTAAGCACAGAAGACGAGCAAAAATGGGGACGATTGTGGGCTATGAAGAATATACAAGTATTGTAGATCTCCAGAAACGAATGGCTCAAAAGAATTTGTACAGGAGGAAGTGAAGGAACGATCATGATTCCTGTACAAAATAGATCACTTCAGTGCGGGCCAGATGATCAGTAGTTTCGATGAAGTGCTTCAGCATCTGTCCGTTAACCACGAACGGTTCTGCACCAGGTGACACATCTGATATTGCTATACTGCCATTGTCGTGCATCGTTCTGACTATGTACGGTCCTTCCCACTTGCCTTTCAATTTGCCCGGAAAAATTCTCTATCTCGCATTGAACAACCAGACTTTCTGCCCAAGAACAAAGCTTTTGTTTCGAATATGTCTGTCATGCCATTTCTTCACTTTGTCCTTATAGATGAGTGTGTTCTCGTATGCTTGATTTCGAATTTCTACCAGCTCATGCAGATCTTTCTCTTGGCTCCTGCTTTCTGTACATCCATCAATATCTCTCGAATTGCCCATTCAGATTTATGCATGATCGCTACGGGCAAGTGGCACGGCTTTCCATAAACCAGTCTGAATGGTGAAGTACCTAAGGGAGTCTTGTATGCAGTACGATATGCCCAAAGAACTTGATCTAGAAGAAGTGACCAGTTCTTCCTATCCGGTCATACTAGTTTCTGAAGAATTGATTTCACCTCCCTATTTGAGACTTCAGCCATGCCATTCGTCTGTGGGTGGTAAGGAGAAGCTACTATGTGATCGATGTTGTATTGTTTTACTAGCTTTTTCACCTCCTTATTAATGAAATGGCTACCCCCATCAGAGATTAGGATACGAGGGATCCCGAACCGCGAAATAATGTGTTCCCTTAGGAACTTGCAAATGGTCTTACTGTCTGCGGTTCGTGCGGGTATAGCCTCCACCCATCTACTAACATAGTCTACAGCGAGAAGAATATACTCAAAGCTGCTGCTGGAAGGGAACGGTCCCATGAAATCTATGCCCCATGCGTCAAAGATCTCGCAGATAATGACGAGTCGCATCGGCATTGCATCTCTAGCACTGATTGTCCCTACAGCTCTCTGACAATCTGGACAACTCTTCACGAATGTGCAGGCATCTCTAGTAAGAGTCAGCCACCATAATCCACTCTGTAGTACCTTCTGCGCTGTCCTCTTCCCTGAATGATGTCCTCCTGATTCTAAAGAATGACACAAAGTGAGGACACTATTATATTCCTCCTGAGGAATACATCGCCTATGAATGCAATCCGGTCCTTCGTGAAAAAGAAGCGGATCCTCCCAATGGTAGTATCGTGCCTCAGAAACTAGTTTCTCAACTCGGTTCTTTGGCCAACCCTGAGGACTTTTCTGTGTGACTAGAAAGTTCACTATGTCTGCATACCACGGAAGTTCAGCAACCGCAAAGATGCTCTCGTCAGGAAATCTCTCTGCGATCTCTAGCGTGTACTCATCTGAAGGTTGATCTGTCTGTAATCGGGAGAGGTGATCAGCTACCACATTCTTTACTCCAGGTTTATCTTTGATTACCAAGTCGAATTCATGAAGTAATAGAATCCATCTAAGAAGGCGTGCCTTGACATCCTTCTTTTCCATTAGAAATCTGATAGCTGAATGATCTGTGTATACTGTGATCTTAGAACCAAGCAGATATGATCGAAACTTGTCTAATGCAAACACTACTGCCAACATCTCCTTTTCTGTCACTGTGTAATTTCTCTGAGCATCATCTAAGGTTCTGTTGGCATAGTGAATGGCAACGGGAAGTCCATTCCTCCTCTGTCCTAGTACAGCCCCGACCGCAAAATATGAAGCATCTGTCATGATCTCGAAGGGTAGAGACCAATCAGGCGGCTGTAGGACATGAGCACCGATTATCTTTTCTTTCAATGTGAGGAAGGCATTAAGACATTTATCATTTAACACGAACTCGATGTCTTTGCCTAGCAACTCAGTTAACGGTCGGGCAATCTTGGAGAAGTCTTGGATAAACCGTCGGTAAAAGCCGACATGCCCCAGAAATGACTGTAACTGTTTGATGTTGGATGGTGGCTCGAGTTTCTTGATGGCATCCACCTTGGCAGGGTCAACCTCCATGCCTCGCTGGGAGATGACGTGCCCCAACACGATCCCGTGAGTAACCATAAAATGGCTCTTTTCCCACGATAGAACGAGATCTACCTCACAACACTTTTTCAGAACCTGGTCTAGGTGCGCTAAACAATCGTCAAAAGACTCACCATAGACCGAAAAATCATCCATAAAAACCACCAGAAAATCACCGACCATGTCCGCAAAAATAGCAAGCATGCAACTCTGGAAAGTCGCAGGAGCGTTGCACAATCCAAAGGGCATACGTCTAAAGGAATACGTGCCAAACGGACATGTAAAGGTGGTTTTCTCCTGGTCTTCAGGAGAAATTGATACCTGGTTGTATCCGGAGTAACCGTTAAGGAAACAGAAGTAACCCTTCCCTGCCAACCGTTCTATGACCTGGTCTATGAAAGGCAAAGGGAAGTGGTCCTTCTTCATTGCGGTGTTCAGTTGTCTGTAGTCAACACATACTCGCCACGACGTGGTTACTCTCTTTGGAATCTCCTCTCCACTCTTGCTTTTCACCATCTGAATTCCCGACTTCTCCGGGACAACATGTAATGGGCTAACCCATTCGGAGTTGGAGATGGGATAGATGAACCCTACGTCACACCATTTCGTGATCTCTTTCTTGACAACTTCTCGTAACATCGGATTCAGCCTATGCTGAAACTCTCTGGAGGGTTTGCTGTCATGATCGAGATAGATATGATGTGAACACAAAGCAGGATTAATCCCGCGGAGATCGGATACAGTCCACCCAATAGCCTTGCGGTTTCTTTCTAAAATCTCCATCAGATGACATTCTTGATCATCGGTCGAAGATGAGCTGAAAATGACCGGAAACCGTTGATGTGGACCCGCAAAGAAAGCATACTTCATGTTTGGTGGCAAGGTTTTAAGCTCTGGTAAGGTAGTATCTGTATCTGTCGAAACATCATCTGTATTTGTACGGGGATCTGTATCGGTTGGTGATGTGTCTGTGATTTGATTCTCCACCATCTCAATGTGCTCTAAAGTCGGACTACAGAAGATGTTCAAGACATCATCCGACTCCTCAAAATGATCAGAAGAGAATAAGTCAGCTAAATGAAACTCTGAATCATCTGAGATGGAGGAATTGTGTAAAGTTTCTGAGTCTGAAAAATATGCATTAATTTCATCAGAAGTCTGATCCCTATGCTTCTCATCATCCAGACTAAAGTATAAAGTTCCGTCGGAAGAATCACCCCCTGAGGTCTCGGACCCGTCCTCTGTCAAACATTCTTGGGTCTCTAACTTATATCTTTCGAGGTCGTCAAGACGGACCTCATCCATGTAATCACAGGAAGCTAAAGAACTAAGAAAATCTGAAGATGCATCACTGAAAGTGTTCGATTCTCTCACCATCTCTATATGTACCTTTTCGCCCTCGGCGCGAAAAGATACCTTCCCTGTATCGAAATAGAAGAGAGCCTTCACGGTATCTAGAAAAGGCCTCCCGAGAATGATCGGGGTAAGGTGTAACTGTGCAGGACAATTCATGTCCAGGACCGTAAAGTCCACTAGGAATTGCAGACCCTGCACGGTTACGATAACGTTACTAAGTATACCCTTAGGTCTCTTTACGGATCTATCAGCAAACTAAAGGATCGCGCGGGATTTGTAAAGAGGACCTAACTCGAGCTTATCGAGTAAGGAAGCAGGTATCAAATTGACAGAGGAACCGTTATCTAATAGAGTGCGGTCGAACTCGGCTTTTGCGATCTCGCATCTGACATAATGTGCATCTGAGTCTTTCTTCTTCTTCGGTAACTTGTTCTGTATTGCACAGGATGTAGCCTTAGTCAAAACATGTTTCTCTGTTCGGGATCTCTTTTTCCTACGCGTGGTGCATCTGTTTTTCAATTGATTCTTAACGTAGGAAACTGACCTAAGGCATCATGAAGCGGGATCTTCAGAAAGATATGATCTTTGAGTAGTTTTTCAATCTCTGGAGATGCAAGATTATTTTTGGTCTTTTTCTTTCCTTTTCCAAACAAAGCATCGGGAAAAGGAATAAAGTCAGAAGTCAGAAAATCAGGATTTTTATTCAAACTAGAATCAGCTTTTACATTGAGAGTCTCAAAATTATTTACAAAACTCTCTAAAACAGGAGAAGAAAGGTTTTTTGTGGGGCTCTCTGCCTGATCTGGCGTGATGTCATCGTCTGAGTCGCTAGTGTCCATATCTGATGTGTTGGCATTGCTCCCGTCTCTTGATTCTGCATAATGGTCCTCATCATCTTGCGGTTTCTCCTCCTCGACTTCAGAATGATGGCTCTGCTCGTGCTCCTCTAGTGCCCTCTCCTCTTCTCCAGCAAGTGCTTGTGGTGATCTACCGCTCCTGAGATGAATGAAGTTAGATAAAAATTCAAGAAACGAGATCTTACCTGTAGTGTCTACCTGCTCTGGATGCCTCCTCTTGTTGTTCGGGTTCATTTGAGGCTGGGCTGGGAGAGTGGTCTTCGGCACAGTTAACTCGTCCAGACGACGGTTAACCTGCTCCATCTCAGTTTTGTGCGCGATCTGGAGCGTACTCAGCATGTCCATGATCTGGTTGAGTGCCTGGGCCTGTGAAGACATCTCCGGTTCGGTGTGGTGGCCCTGGCTTGCTCCTCTCTCCTGTCTTGGCGTGAAATGCTGAGAGGTGGAAGGCTGAGAGTATCGTTGAGGTGTGGAGGAAGACTGTTGCGGCTGCTGATAAGGATAATTCGGTGAAAACTGAGCAGGGTGCTGATATGAAGGATGCGGTCTCTGATGGTAGACATTCGGATGAGACTGCTGCGGTGTGAAGCTCTAGCGGTGCTGAAGTTGCGGATGTCCATGCTGCGGATGACCGTACAGCTGCTGTGGCTGCTGATTCGGTATACTCGACTGCTGCATCGGAGTATACCAAATCCCATTGATCTCGAGAGTGGATTGCGACTCCACCTCCATCTTTACGGTGTTGGTGATCTGGTCAGGATTGGCATGAGACTGATCCTCGTGCCAATCGATTTGCGGAATCTCGGGCTCGCTCTGAACATAGTGGATCTGACGGGTGGGTGGAGTGGGTGCGATCCTCCGTACTTGTTATGCATTCGAAGAAGTCTGGCTCTGTTGGTACTGGATCTGAAGATCAGCGACCTTCTTCGAAAGATCACTCAGCTGCTGAGGTAGAGATGAGAGTTTCTCCAACTCTCGCAGCGGCTGTAGGTCTTGAACCTGCTTGTAAATCACGTCCACCAACGTTAATTTCTCGCTAATAAAGCCCTGTTGGTGTTGGATTCAAAGTCCGAGATGTTCGCCACCTTGTGATGTTCTCGATGATGTGGTGGCTGTGGGGCTTTCTGAAATGCCCGAGTAGAGTCTACAACTCTCGAGTTCTCGGCCATCCCTTCGAAGATGGCCCAGACTGACTTGGCGTCCTTGTTCAAGTAACTGCCGCCACATGCGGCACTGACTAGCCCTGAACTTCCGGCTGGAGTCCTCCAAAGTAATTCTGTACGAGCACCTTCATCGGGATCTCATGATGCGGGCATCTCTCTGTAAGATCCTTGAATCGATCCCATGCCTCATGGAATGATTCGTGCGGCAGTTGCGTAAAGTTGGAGATCTGACTCCTCATCATGTTCGTCCTTCCCAGAGGAAAATACTTGCGCAGGAAGGTGGACTTCATGTCGTCCCATGTAGAGATTTCCCTCCCCAGATGACTCAGCCAATAAAGGGCCTTATCGGCTAAGGCAAAGGGGAAGGTCTTGAGGCGTACGGCCTCCTGCGTTACTCTTGGATAACAAGCTGTTCCGCAAATCATCTCAAACTGCTGTAAAAATGTGAACGGCTCCTTTGCGGCATTTCCATAGTATTTGGGAAGCAAAGATATGAAGGACGGTCTGAGTTCATATGGCCCTTGATTCGGTGGTAGCCGAATCCAATGGTGGAGTGTTCTTGCGCCCGGGTCATACTCGTCCCGTAAAGTCGTGGGAAACGCAGACGGTAACTGGTTCCCGGCCCCTGCTCTCAGCGTGGCTATTTCAGCCTGCAGTTCAGTCTGAACTCTATATTGTTCTCGAATCTACAAGTTCATCTGCTAAAGTGTATCGAGAATGCATGTAGTAACATCTGCGTTCAGCATCGGTCTTCCATCCTGATGTTCCCTAGCTGGTGGCCTCTCGTCTGTTGCTGGTCCTTTCCCACGAGCCATCTGATCGTCTGTAAAGTAAAAACTCTCGTAAGAACTCAGCGAAAAGTACTCAGGAGATCTAGATGATGTATTGAGGCAAGGGTTTGCCTCAATAGTCTGGCCAAGAGGCGAGGGAGTCTGGGTCTGACTCGCCTCAAGATCTGATGGGACCAGCTCGGGAAGAGGGTCATCCCGAGCCTGTGAAGACATACGTTCGACGGTGGACGGTTGAAAGCTCACAGAGTCTGAGCCGAAAAGTCATCGAGACGTCATCTTCGATGTCAAGAGAAAAGTCAGGAGAGCACGTTTACGATTCAAGAGAGAGAGAGAAATGCGAAAGCCGCGGAAACTCACGCCCCGCAAGCAAACACAAAGCACACCCTGTTTTTACCAACTCAACCCGATGAAGATCGTAAGAGTTCGGTCTTTTTATCTTTTCTATTTTAGAGTTGTGATTAGCAAACAAGTTGTGCGGTTACGCGGGCTGAGCAAGCCGATAGGTGCCCGATGGTTTCCCCGAAACACTGGCCCGAATCCATACGCGAGACCACTCGCACTCAGCCAGTATGGGAGTAACTACGGACCGTTTCCGGCTACCCGAGCTTACCTACTGAGGAACAGTAATCAGGTGTATGGACCCAGTAGTATTTCGTGAGAAATACGGGGTTTGGGTTCTATCCTTATGTGTCGGCTCTCGAGCTCGCGCACTCTGAGAAATGTGTGGGGGTTACTCTCCCAAATCACTTGAGTCGGTTTACGGCTTTTAAGTTAGATAGGTATAGCAGTCCCGATTTTAGTTTTGCGGTTTTGTAATTTTTTTGGTTTTTTTCAAACAACGTCTATCGATTTTTTTCTTTTTATTTTAAAAACCCTAAAGCATGCACCTAGGTTGCGAGTCCTAAGACTAACTAGGCGGTGCAAACAAGTAGAGTAAAGAAAATACTAAACAAACATCTAAAAAACCGTGGAAAGCCGATAGCGATGAAAATCGCGGGGGGTGCCCTGATCCTCGGACACACGGTATCCGGCAAATCAGGCCCCGAAAAAAATGGGGGGGGGGGGGGTTTGTTTATTATCTATTACAGACTCTCTCTCCCTTTCTCTCTCTTTTACAAAAAAACCCTAACTACTCTGCCCTCTGCAGCCGACTCGTGAAGAAGGAGCCGACCTCTACTCTTTCAACTGACTCGGCTTTCGAAGAAGCCGGTTGATCCTTCAAGCCCTGCAAAGATAGTTAGCCAAAAGATCGATCGAGAAAGCCGCGAAACCGAGAAAGCCGTAAAAAAACAAAAGAGAAACTAAGAAAACAAAACACGAAAAAGCTGTACGAAAAACCGTACGAAAATTGAAACAAAGAGAAGAGAAAAAAATAAAATCGCAAAGAAAAAGAAAAAAAATCAAAAAATTCTAATGCCTTCCCGGTAACGGTGCCATTTTGGTAAAGCTGAAAATCGGTTTCGCGGCTTTTCGTTTTTAGAAGAAGCACGATCGATGTAGCCAAAAAGCCGCGAAACAAGAAACGATCTCAGCTCGTATCAAACAAATTCGGTTTTCCTTTGGAAAACCTACACTAAATTTTTAACCAGGCAAGTGTTCCTGGGTCGAACTCAAGGAGGCAGAATAGAATCCCTTGATTTCTTCGGAGATTTCTTTGTAATTTTATTTTTAAACTCTTCTCAAAGTTATCAAGCCAAAACACCTTTTTTATTGATTTTTACTTTTTTATTTATTTGATTTTAATCTTTTCAATTTTTTATTTAAATTTTCAAAAAGGAAGATTTTTCAAAAATATATATTATATATAATAGGTGGATATTATATAGGTAATAGAATATAGTAGGATGAACGAGGATCGAGCAGCGAGCTCGAACAACTCAAGAAATCAAAACAAGATGAGGCGCGATTCGACAAAATCAAAACACGATTAAAATACGTCAAAAACACTCGAAAACTTTATAACAGGTAGATGGGGTAGTTGCGTAACTACCCTAAAGAAACCGTCGAAAAAACGGTCACACGAGGTCAAAACAGCCCCTACAGCCCAGGGGCATAAGCGTAAGAAAAACTAATTAAAATGTTTGTAATATGGTCCTCAGGACTATTCTAAAAGAAAAGTTATACAAATTATTACATTTAGGTCCCTATGGAGGGACCTAAATGAAATTATCGGAAACCTGGGGGGCGGGATGAAATTGCTGGAAGCTGCTGGGTTTAATAAGCAAATTTCACACCGTTTCAGAATGGAAGGCTGAGATTAGAACGCTTCTGGCGCAGATCGGCGGTTGCGGGTGCGCCACGTGTCGCGCACATGTGCCTCCCCTGTTCTTGGGCGGTTGAAGGGCTGACGATGGAGGCGACTTCTCTGAATTTCTCCGGCTAACCGACGAATGCTTGGGCACGCCGGCGGGGCCATAGGGGTGGCTCCTCCACCCCTCGAGCTCGTCTGCTGTAGGGTGGTGGCGGAGACTGCTCGGAGCGGCGGTGGAGCGGTGAAGAAGACGACGATCTCGTCTCCCTGGAGGTTGATCAGACCTGCTGAGGCTCCTTGAAGATGGCTTTTCCTGACAACCGAAGCCTCCCAGATGCTAAGAAATAGCTCGCGATGATATTGAACCTGCAATTAACAATGTAGTATGCTCGATTCGCGATGAATCGACTCCAGGATTAAAGATCATAAGCTCAAAACATCAAGAGAAATCAGGTTTCCAATTTTTATTGCAAACAGGCGTGTGAAATGTGATGAAATGAAACGCGATTTGATGCGATTTTGAAAGGAATCGAAATGGAATTACGGAAGGGCGTTGATCTAAGATGGTTTAGCTATCTAATCACGCATTTAGCATCGCTAATCGACGCACGACTATCAAGGAGAAAAAACAAAGAAAATGGATGAAAAGGTCTGGGAAATCCACGGTTTATTACCTGGACGGAGTGCTCGACGGCGACCCTTGACCGGAGCTATACGCGGCGAAGCGCGGCGATGCAAGGATTGGCTGGGCCTTGGAACCTTCTCCGACGTCCACTCCTCCTCGCGGGTGTATCCACGGTGCTGTCACCACCTCAGGTCGGCCGGGACGAGGTTTAGAAGATGGGGAGTCGGGCTTCTGGAACTGGGGTTTCAGAGAGCTGGAAGAGTTAGTTGTAATGGCGGAAGTTGAGGGCCTTATATACATCGTTTGCTTGGGCACCAAGCTTAGATCGAAGGGTGGTGATGGAGTAGGTAGTTAGGAGGGTAGATATGAGGGTTGAGATTGGCTAGAAGGTTTGAGAGTCGCGCGGGAAAAATGGGGGAAGTCGGCAGGTTGGTGCAGGCGGCTCAACAGCTTCTTGGAGGAAGAAGGCCCAGGAGCTGACAAGTGTCAGCACCTGGTTGGCCCAGCATTTGAATTTCTTTGTAAAATAGATAATAATTAGTAAATAAAGTTTACTTAATTAGGTATAAATACAAGAAAGTTAAATAAATTAATTATCTAATTTATGGGCTAATTACTTTTTATAAATAATAAATATTATTTAAAATATAAATATTATATTAATAAATATGTATTTATAAATAGGTTTTAGATTTTTAATTTAATAAATAAATAAATAAAAATTAATTTTATATTTTCTCAATTATTAAGATTTATACGAATTTTTACGGATTTTAATAAGTTAATTTGCATATTTTAATATATAAGATAAGTATCTAGTTAGTTCATTTATACCTATATTTTAGGGTTTTTTATTTTATTAAAATAATAAATAAGGTCCAAAAATTATGAAATAATTTAGGTGAAACTACAATATCATGAAATAATTTAAAAATTATAAAATCAAGAAAATTATAAATAATGTGTGTTACATAAAATAAATAGCCCAGAAACCCCGTTGTCTTTTGGTCCCAAAACCGACTTTTTGCAAACGGACTCCGAATTCGATGAAACCACCTTATTAATTAGAGAATATTATTTCATGAACTTTAAAGGTGAGTAGAGTGAAATTGGAGTTCTTTTGAGGAAGTTATGATGTTCGGAAGTTGAGATTTTGACAATTTATAGGCTGAGTTTCTTGGCATATATACAGGGTAATATTTTTAACTTATTTTTATATTTTTATATACATTTTTAGAAATAATTAAGAGAAGAGTTTAGTGAAAAATATGTTCATATGAAATAGTTAAAAATCTTTGAAGTTATGTATTTATTTTATAAATAGTGAAAGGTATATATGTGTGTGTTATTATTTTTTTCTGGTTTTCTTTCCTTATCTCCCCCTACTTTTTGGTTTGTCGACCAATCCATGCTGACTTGGTCTCGGGGGTTGGGCTATAAATATATCTTACAGCTATATTTATAATTTAAGTCATATTGTACATATATACATATATTCAATCTGCCTTTTTGTTTCTTTTCTTGTTCTTTATTTATTTACATGATTTTAGTGGTTAAAAGTGAATATTTACACATGAATGGTGATTTGTTAAAAGATGAGAACTAATGGATATTTACATGTATTTATTAAGGGTTTTAAGACAAAATGCGACAGAAAAGTTAATGAATCATGGATTCATCAGGCAACAAGTTTTCTCATGATTAAGCCATGTGCCATGCCATGTGTCTTCATACATGGATAAGAGACAACATGTGTCTTGAAGCCTCCCTTACATGTTGACACATGTCACACATGTAAAGGGGGTGGAGGCCTATAAATACCCATGACCCCCCATACTCCTCCTCACTTCATCCCACGCCCATCTCTCCACCTTAGAGCCGCAAGGCCGTCGAGGTTGTGGGAGGAGCACGAGAGGAGCCACGGCGAAGCCCTGTCGATGATCGAGAGCGTTTTTAAAAGCCATAACGAAGTTCTGTCCGCATCAAGCCATAGTACTCAAATCTAGGACAGCTATAGAGTGAGATTTCACAAAAGAAGGCGATCTTGACTCGAGTTAGATATCGATCAGGTGAGAGATTCTCAAGCACTATTTTAAAGCATTAGTCTTTAGCTTTTATGCATGGTTTGAATAGCAAGTATGAAATCGTGTTTTCTAAAGCTTTTACGCTTGAATTACAAGTACCATACAGTTGATATGAAATCAGGGCTTTAGAATGTATTTCAGACGTCGTTTCACGAGTTTTATCATGATAACACGTTTTAAGCATTTTGTTCTTTATGGAACACGAGACATAATTTTCACTACTTAGTTTTGAGCTTTTTATATAAAAAAACATGTTTTGCGCAGTTAGTATGCAATATGGATCGGATTTCAAGTTTTTAATAGTTCTAGTTGTCAGAATATGCATGCTATGTCAAGATTATTTTATGTTCATGATTTAGCTGTTATGAGTTTGAATTAGCAAGAGTACGGTTTATTAGTGACAAGAAAAGAATCAGAATCAGAAGATAAGCACCACAGTAGCTCTTTTATACAAATCATGAACTAGCCATTAGATATGGTGATGTCATTAGATATGACCCTGAAACCGCCATTAGATATGGCAAACCATTAGATATGGTATCAAGAGGACTTTGGGTCCGCATTCTGTATACATATAGGCTTTGGGCCGTATGCAGGGTGTTTATTGTCTTTGGGACTATCTGCGCGTATGACTTAGCTTTGTTTCAGCGTTCATGAGTCAATAAATTAGCCACAGTGGTGATTAGTACAAACAGCTTGATAGTGATGATTATGTTTCAGTTTATCTGCTTTTTAAGTGATTTCAGCATTCAATTTCAAAACTAGCATGTTGTTATAAGTAATTTCTGTCATAAAGTCTCTTTCAAGCTATTTCACAATATTCAGCAATAAATTTTTGTCATGATGCTCGTATTTCAGATTTTAGCTATACGTAAAAAGCTTGAGATCCTTTCACTGGGTCTAAGCTCATAAATGGATTTAGACTCATCCCTTTATATTATAATTATGTACAGATCAGCAGAATCATGAATAGCAGGGGGAAAGGACCGCTGATACACTAGGAGGAGGTGGCTTTTGCTTTTTGATTGTTTTTGTACTGTCTGTTGTTTTGTTAGGAGTTGTAATAGATAGAACTTGTGTAAGACACTTCTTTGAAATGTAAACTTGAAATACTTATGTTTGATGAGAAAGCCACATGTTTACTTTGAGGAAAAAGAAGCAGAAAGATCTCTATCGCGGCACGTTCCGGTTAGCGGGACGGGTCGTGACAACTTGTGGTATCAGAGCAATGGTTTTAGGATCTTGAGCAAGAATTATATTAGGAGTTGACCTATAAGTATCGGAAGATAATTTAGTTATTGATATTATAGTTTTGAGGATGGCTAGAATCATTATTGGAGGATTTTGTTGATAAAGGATCTAACTGAGGTTTTATTTTTATAGGAAACCATGGCAGCAGAGCAGCCACCTTTGACCACACAAGGCCCTAGTCATGAGAATGATAACAATAATAACGTGTACGACACGTTGACCTTGATAGCTCAAACACTAGGAGGCATGGCTGCCCACTCTGTTAAAAGACATAAATTTGAGCACCAGTTACCTTTTGAACACGTAAAGAAGCTGGGAGGAGAACCATTTGTAGGAGACACTGATCCAAAGAAGGCCAAAGAATGGTTCAAGACTTTGGAGAAAATATTTGCTCTAATGGACTGTACAAACGAACAAAAGTTGAAGTATACCATATTTCTTCTGAAAGATAGTGCTGATGATTGGTGGACATCGGTGAAAATGAAATATCCAAACCCCATCATTACATGGGAGATCTTTGAGAAAGAGTTCAATGAAAAATACTACCCAAGGGTTTATCAGGAAGAGAAACGTAGGGAATTTCTATTCCTTACTCAGGGGAGCAATATTTTTGATGAATATGAGAAGAAATTCACCGAACTTTCAAAGTTTACTGCCTCTCTGGTTGCAACAGAAGAAGAAAGGTGTAGACGTCTAGAAGATGGTATGCATATTGATTTAAAAGAAATGGTTTCGACCACGGGATATATTGATTATGCAAAATTGGTGGAGGCTGCTCGTAGGGTTGAACGAGTAGTGATAGAAAGAAGAAAGTGCAATGATCACGGAAAGAAAAGGTTTGCAGATAGACCCCTATGGAGAGGAACCATGAACAAAGAATCAAGAATAGCTGGGAATTCAAGGCAAGATAATAGATCAGCTCCTAGAGTATAAGGGAACCAAACAAATAGATATATAGTTGGGACTTCTGAAAACAGTTTCTTTCTTTTCCACAATGTACAAACTGTGAAAAGTTTCATCCGGGAACTTGCCGCAAGGGGACCACTGGATGTTATCAATGTGGCGAGATAGGCCACATACGTCAGAATTGCCTCGTACTAGTCCAAGGCCGTCAGGTAATGGGAAGACCAGCACCAAATGAAAATTGTGATGTCGTTATACGTCGTCCTCCACCTGCAAGGGAACAAAATAAAAGTAATACACAGAAGAGATCAAACCAGAGAGAGGGAAAAGCGTTTTCTATGACCTTAGAGGAGGCCATATCCGCGGATGATGTAGTATCAGGTACCACTATTATTTTTGGTAAAAGTGCACATATTCTTATTGATTCTGGTGCAAGTCATTCTTTTATTTCACAAAGATTCTCCCTATATGCTCATAAAGTTACAAGTACTCTCAAGCATGTTTTAGCAATTTCTTTGCCTAAGGGAGAACCAGAAATTATTAGGAATGTCCTCCGAAATTGTTTGGTTAAGATAGGAGAAAAATATATTGAAGTAGACCTGATTCCTATGGAGATAAGGGAATTTGATGCTATCATAGGAATGGATTGCTTGAGTACATATCATGCTCTTCTAGACTGTCATAAGAAGCATGTTACTTTTAGAAAATCGGATGATGTCGAATTCACTTTCTATGGAGAAAGAAGGATACATCCTACCCATGTCATCTCATGTCTCTTAGCCCATAAGTTGATAAGGAAGGGATATTCATCTTATATTGCTTACGTGTTTAATACTAAGGCAGAAGCAGCCAGTTTAGAAAATATCTCTGTGGTGAAGGAATTTCCAGAGGTGTTTCCAAATGAACTACCAAGAATTCCTCCTGATAGGGAAATTGAATTCACTATTGACCTCATTCCGGGTACCAATCCAATTACCTTAACTCCTTACAGAATGGCCCCAGCTGAACTTAAAGAACTCAAAACTCAATTGTAGGAGTTGACAGATAAGGGATTTATACAATCCAGTATATCTCCTTGGGGTGCTCCTGTTCTATTTGTCAAGAAGAAAGATGGTTCCATGAGACTTTGTATAGATTACAGGAGACTAAACAGAGTGATTGTCCGCAATAACTATTCTCTGCCCAGAATAGATGACTTATTTGACCAATTGCAAGGGGCCTCTGTATTTTCCAAGATTGATTTGAGATCTGGCTATCATCAGTTAAAGATTAGAGGAGAAGATGTCCCTAAAACTGCATTCAGAACCCGATATGGGCATTATGAATTCCTAGTAATGCCTTTTGGATTGACAAATGCCCCAGCTGCTTTCATGGACTTGATGAATAGGGTTTTCCGTCCATATCTAGACAAGTTTATGATCGTATTTATTGATGATATTCTAGTATATTCTAAAACAGAGGAAGAACATAGAAAACACTTGAGAATTGTACTTCAAACTCTAAAGGAACACCGATTATATGCAAAGTTTGATAAATGTGAGTTTTGGTTAAGGAATATTGCATTTCTAGGCCATGTCATATCTGGAGAAGGAATAACAGTGGATCCATCAAAGATAGAAGCGGTTCTTAGATGGGAACGATCGATAAATGCATTAGAAATCCGAAGTTTCCTTGGATTAGCTGAGTATTATCGAAGATTTATTGAAAACTTTTCTAGAATTGCCGCACCATTGACAAGATTAACTAGGAAGAATGTGAAGTATAGTTGGAACGAAGAATGCGAAAAGAGTTTTAAGGAACTCAAGAGTCGCCTCACCTCAGCACCTATACTTAGCCTTCCATCAGGGAAAGGTAGTTATGTAATCTATAGCGATGCCTCAAGACAAGGGCTGGGATGCGTCTTAATGCAGAATGACAAGGTGATTGCTTATGCTTCTAGACAGCTAAAACAACATGAGTTAAATTACCCAACTCATGACCTTGAGTTAGCTGCTATAGTATTTGCCCTAAAGATCTGGAGACACTACCTATATGGAGAAACTTGTCGAATCTTTACGGATCATAAGAGTTTGAAATATATTTTCTCTCAGAAAGAGTTGAATTTAAGGCAAAGAAGATGGTTAGAGCTAATCAAAGATTATGATTGTTCCATAGAATATCATCCAGGGAAAGCCAATGTCGTAGCTGATGCTCTCAGTAGAAAGTCTAATGGTCAGCTATCTCACTTAAAAGGAGAATATTATCAGTTGAAAGAGTTACGTACAAAGTTAACCATGAATAGCTCTGGAGCCTTATTAGCATCCTTACAAATGAGACCCATATTATATGATAAAATTAAGGAGGCACAAGTTTATGATTCTGAAATCATTAGAATGATTGAGAAGATTAAGGAAGGAGATGAAGCCGGATATACAATAGATGGTCAAGGGGTCTTATTCTTTAAAGGAAGATTGTGTGTTCCAAGGAAATCTGATATAAAGACTGAGATTCTGGAAGAGGCGCATAACTCTATGTATACTATGCATCCAGGAAGTACTAAGATGTATAGGACACTCAAGAGTTACTATTGGTGGTCTGGCATGAAGAGAGAGATTGCAGAATATGTTTCTAGATGCCCTAAATGCCAACAAACTAAACCAGAGCGTTTGAGACCTGCGGGGACTTTACAGCCACTTCCAATACCAGATTGGAAATGGGAACACATCACTATGGATTTTGTTACAGGATTTCCAAGGACCCGTCGAGGTCACGATGCAATATGGTCATAGTAGACAGATTAACTAAGTCTGCACATTTCTTAGCCATTAACATGATATACAGTCTAGACCGCTTGGGAAAGATCTTTGTTAATGAGATAGTTAGCCATCATGGGGCTCCTGTGTCAATTGTTTCTGATAGAGATCCACGATTTACTTCTAAGCTATGGCCAAGCTTACATAAAGCTATGGGAACGAAGTTAGCATTTAGTACAACCTTTCATCCTCAAACAGATGGCCAATCAGAACGGACTATCCAAACTCTAGAAAACATGCTTAGAGCTTGTGCACTGAGCTTTACAGAAAGCTGGGATGAACATCTTTCACTTATAGAGTTTGCATACAATAACAGCTATCATGTGGGATGGCACCTTATGAAGCCTTGCATGGTAGACCATGTAGAACACCTATTTGTTGGAGTGAGGTGGGAGAACGAAAATTGGTTCAACCTGAACTAATACAAAGCACAATAGAAAAAGTTAAGGAAGTCAAGAGATGCTTGAAGGCAGCACAAAGCAGACAGAAAAGTTATGCAGATAAGCGAAGGAGAGACTTAGAATTTCAAGTGGGAGATCATGTATTTCTGAAAGTATCTCCATGGAAAGGCATAATCAGATTCGGGAAGAAAGGGAAACTAAGCCCAAGATACATTGGCCCTTACGAGATTATAGAGAGAATTGGAAGTGTGGCCTATCGTCTTCGACTTCCATTTGAACTAGCAAGGATACATGATGTCTTTCATGTCTCCACACTTCGGAAGTTTATTCCAGATCCAACCCATATGATACAACCCCAAGATATTCAATTGAAGGAAGATATGTCATACGAGGAGGTTCCTGTAGAAATTCTGGATTATAAAGTACAAGAGCTTCATGCAAAGAAGATTCCTTTAGTTAAAGTTTTATGGAGGAGTCATGCAATAGAAGAAGCCACATGGGAACGAGAGGAAGAAATGAGATCTCAATATCCCCACTTATTTTCAAGCTAGCAAAGGTACTTAAATTTCGAGGATGAAATTTATTGCAAGTAGGGGAGAATTGTAATACGTGTTTTCTACACTATACTTTTGAATGTTATCAAGTGTTATTTCAAGGAAATATTGGATTGATAGTATTCGCACTTTACGGACACCATAGTCAATAGATTCGCCTTGATGCAATGATTGCATTGAAACTTGTTATGTTTATATCAGAGACCATCTTGTATAAAAATGGACTTCAAAAAGATTCTCTGAATTGTGTAGCACATCAAAACATAGTACCACATCTAGTAATCTGGAATTTTGGTAGTACCTTATAAGTAGTAGAAGCCACTACTAGCATAGTGCCCATAATGTTATAGATTTATACTCATTAGCCATAATCACATCATTAAGACTAATTAAGCATGATTAGTATTAATTACCCATCATTAGTGATAATTAAGTGTCATTAGCAAAAGTAGGACACATGGAGAGGAAATCATGGGACACGTGTCGTTATATAGTCAGGACAAGTATCAAACACTCAATAGTGTCATGTGTCATCATCCTAAGACTAGCACGTGGATAAGCCAAAACCTCTTGCTTGGGCAACAAGTTATCTCGTGGATAAACTAAACCTCTTGCTTGGGAAACAAGTTATCTTGCGGATAAGCCAAACCTTGCTTGGGCAACAAGCTAACTCATGCATAAGCCTAGCCTCTTACTTGGGCAACAAGTGTTCTCATGATTAAGCCATGTGCCATGCCATGTGTCTTCATACATGGATAAGAGACAACATGTGTCTTGGAGCCTCCCTTACATATTGACACATGTCACACATGTAAAGGGGTGGAGGCCTATAAATACCCATGACCCCCCATACTCCTCCTCACTTCATGCCACGCCCATCTCTCCACCTTAGAGCCGCAAGGCCGTCGAGGTTGCGGGAGGAGCACGAGAGGAGCCACGGCGAAGCCCTGTCGGTGATCGAGAGCGTTTTTAAAAGCTGTAACGAAGTTCTGTCCGCATCAAGCCGTAGTACTCAAATCTAGGATGGCTATAGAGGGTGATTTCACAAAAGAAGGCGATCTTGACTCGAGTTAGATATCGATCAGGTGAGGGATTCTCAAGCGCTATTTTAAAGCATTAGTCTTTAGCTTTTACGCATGGTTTGAATAGCAAGTATGAAATCGTGTTTTCTAAGGCTTTTACGCATGAATTACAAGTACCATACAGTTGATATGAAATCAGGGCTTTAGAATGTATTTCAGACGTCGTTTCACGAGTTTTATCATGATAATACGTTTTAAGCATTTTGTTCTTTATGGAACACGAGACATAATTTTCACTACTTAGTTTTGAGCTTTTTATATAAAAAACATGTTTTGTGCAGTTACTATGCAATATGGATCGGATTTCAAGTTCTTAATAGTTCTAGTTGTCAGAATATGCATGCTATGTCAAGATTGTTTTATGTTCATGATTTAGCTGTTATGAGCTTGAATTAGCAAGAGTACGGTTTATTAGTGACAAGAAAAGAATCAGAATCAGAAGATAAGCACCACAGTAGCTCTTTTATACAAATCATGAACTAGCCATTAGATATGGTGATGTCATTAGATATGACCCTGAAACCGCCATTAGATATGGCAAACCATTAGATATGGTATCAAGAGGACTTTGGATCCGCATTCTGTATACATATAGGCTTTGGGCCGTATGCAGGGTGTTTTTGGTCTTTGGGACCGTCTGCACGTATGACTTAGCTTTGATTCAGCGTTCATGAGTCAATAAATTAGCCACAGTGGTGATTAGTACAAACAGCTTGATAGTGATGATTATGTTTCAGTTTATCTGCTTTTTAAGTGATTTCAGCGTTCAATTTCAAAACTAGCATGTTGTTATATGTAATTTCTGTCATAAAGTCTCTTTCAAACTATTTCACAGTATTCAGCAATAAATTTTTGTCATGATGCTCATATTTCAGATTTTTGCTATACGTAAAAAGCTTGAGATCCTTTCACTGGGTCTAAGCTCATAAATGGGTTTAGACTCATCCCTTTATATTATAATTATGTATATATCAGCAGAATCACGAATAGCAGGGGAAAAGGACCGCTGATACACTAGGAGGAAGTGGCTTTTGCTTTTCGATTATTTTTGTAATGTCTGTTGTTTTGTCAGGAGTTGTAATAGATAGAACTTGTGTAAGACACTTCTTTGAAATGTAAACTTGAAATACTTATGTTTGATGAGAAAGCCACATGTTTACTTTGAGGAAAAAGAAGCAGAAAGATCTCTGTCGCGGCACGTTCCGGATTGTGTAATACACTTCTTGGTGTTGTGAAATTGAATTACAAAGATGTATGTTTTTGAGATTGCCACATGTTTACTTGAGGAATAAGATGAAGAAAGATCTCTGTCGCGGCACGTTCTGGTTAGCGGGACGGGTCGTGACAATATGTGTATGCATATGAGTTTGTAAGAGTGTATGGATGTATCAATGAATTTAAGAGTGTATGAAGTTATTTAGGCATGGATGCAAGTGTGTGAGAAATATATGTATGCACGTGGATATGTATGAGTGTATGGAGCAATGTGAGCATGAATGTAAGTGTGTAGGAGTGTCTTGGGCACATATGAAAGTGTGTGAGGAATGTGGATATGCACGTAGGTGTGTAAGAGTGTATGGTGCAATGTGGACATGAATGTAAGAGAATATGAGGGTGTATGAGCATGTATGCAATTTTGTGAGAAATTTGGGCATGCATGTAGGTGCTTGATGAATCTACGTTTCATCATCTTTATTCTATCATTTTGGTCTCAAAAACTCTAGTAAATGCTTGTAAATACCCTTAGTTCATGCATTTTAGCACTCGTGCATGTGTACGTAAATAGTGTATAAAATACAAGTTTCAAAGCCAAAATAATAGAATAAAGAAAAGAAAAGGAAAAGAATAAAATATTATAAATATTTTATGACCTGAAACCCCGAGACCTAGGCATCTAGATGAATAGGTCGACAAGTAATAAAGTAGGGGGAGATAAGGGTCAGAAACCAATAAAAAAATCCCTTTTATTTAGTTCATTCTTTATTCATTTTGGGACCTATTTTTGGATCTACTTTTAATAATCCAAAAAAAGAAACTTTATACATGAAAGTTGTATATAATTAAATACAGAAAAATACAAAATTGATTTCACTCAAAAATAATATACGGATAAAAAGTTCTGATCTGAATAAGATTCCAGAATCCCAACTTCCCAGACATGGATCTCTCAGATAAAAACTAGAAACGTATCAAAATCAACTTTAATTGTATATAATTTTCAATAAGCTATTTAATGAAGGTGGTTTCGTATTTTACGGAGCTACGGTTAGAAAGTTAGGTTTTGGACCCTATTGTATACTTGTACATATTAAAATATTCATTTTATTTATTATTCATTAATTTTTTATAATTTTATATTTTTATAATTTTGTAAATATTATTTATAATAAATGTGTATATTAAAATCAGAATAAAAACCTAAAGAAAATACAAAAAAAATACCTATATATAATACGTAGATATAATACTTGTACAAATACCTATATAATTACTGTTTCTATTTTATTAAGTGCATAAAATACATCAAAAAAATAAAATATAAATATATTTAAATGTATAAAAATATTTTATAAATTTATAAATAATAAATAAAATTAATAAAATTAAATACACAAAATAAAAATAAAATATTAAAATATATAGATATGTATACCTGTATATGTTATAAAAGGTAACATGTACTTTTATACATCAAAAAATAAATAAAAATCGTAATAAAATACTTTATTAAATAATAGACATTTTTTATTTCATAACCAAAAATTAATAAAATCATTTGCTATTTTAAAATGAATTAATAAATGTTTTTGCCAAGGAATTTTCTGGTTGGTCCACATGGACCAACCAGAAGGCTCCTTTGGTTGACCTCGGTCACCTCTCTAACCGAGGTCTGGCTCTGTCAGAATGTAGGTTTTGACCCATGTTTGCGATTTTTTTAGAGGAACCCTTTCACCATCTCGTGTTGACATCTAAATGTCTTTTATTCCTTGTGGATTGAGCATACACGCCCAAGGTTCTTCTCGTTCTTTGCATCGTTGTGCCTCCTGTCAACCTCCATCTTGGGAACCTCATCACCATTTCATTCAAAACACCTCCCGAGTTCCCCTTTGAATTTTGAACCTTTCCTTGGTCGAGCTTAGACATCCGGGCCTTCTGGGTAGACTCCGGTGACAGGGGAGTCCCCTTCCTCCCCGTTGAGGTACGGCATAGGGCTTGAGGACTGGTCTCCAACCATCTCCGACCAAGGTTGGCCGTGAGGTCCTACCTCTCCATTCAGTGGCTTGGGGTTCGTTGTTCCTTTATTTTTCTGCATTATCTCCTTCGCCGTAGATGTAGGATCGTATCCCAGCCTTTCGTTCCATGTTTCCACCGCCGAATCATCATCCCCGTCACCTCACCGGAGCTTGCTCCGACGAGCTTCGTTCTCCCTGTTCCCCGCGTCCATTTGCGTCCCCAACCGTTGAGGCACTTTGCCCTCGACGGTTTAATCCTTTTTCTGCAGGTCTTAGGTACATAAAGAGCTCCTGGAGCCATTTTGCTTGTTCGTCGGAGATACCTGGAGGGCAGCCGCTCCTCCGACCTCGCGGGTGAACGCCGGATGACCTCCGGTCCTTTTGAGGCCTCCAAATGATAGAGGGAGCCACCGGCGTGCTCCTGGACGTCCTAGCAGCGACGGAAGACGGCGGAGGAAGGCGAGTGTGGCGATCCAAACTCGTCGGGCTCGTGTTCTTCCCCCGTTCTTGCGATGCATCTTTGAGCCGTCAGATTCACCCCTATTCTTCCAGACAGTGCATCCTCCGTCCGATCTCCGCCAGCCTAAACCGTCAGATCTATTTGGGATGATCTAATCTCGACGGTCCGTGCCAACCGTAATCGTCTCCTCTCGTTGTGACACGTGGCAAGTGCGAGGCGCCCCACCGTCCGATCCGCTGGGGTGAGGGAATTTTGCAACAAACACCCTCACCATTTTTGTAATATTTTATTAGTATTAAATCTTTCCTTGGTCATTCATTAATTTTTATAAAATTTGCATAGCGGCCCAAACCTTAAGACTATTTGCGAAAGGGTCCTCGGCCATGTCACCTCACATGCCTGGCGCACGTGAGGTGCGAGCATTTTGCGCTTGAAGCCCTCAGATTTTAAATATTATTATTTAGTCCAGAAAGTAATCGTGCATGATATATATTTTTTGGATAATTTGCTAGTAGGCCCCCAGATTGTTGTTAATTACCATTAGGTCCCTGCCAGGCTCGCATGAGTGGGGCGTGAGCACTGGCATTTTGGCAGGGAAGGACCTTGCATGTTGTGCATTTATATTTGGTCATGTAACTATTTTATTGCGTTATATATTTTGTGAGAAAATTACAATTTGGCCCCGCAACTTTTCGCATATTACAAAAATACCCATGCTAGAATGCAATTTCTTGATGTTTGTATTATTTTCTTCATGCATCTATAGATCTCTAAAAATTCCCAAAAAAAATCATTGTATGTCTGTTACATTGCTCTTTCACATCATATTTTTGTTTTGCATTTTTATTGCATTTTCATATTAATAAAAATTCAAAAACATGCATTTTTCATCTATGTTTGCTTTTGAAAATACCTAAAATTATCAAAACCCATTCAAAATTTCCAAAAAAATAAATTTTGTTTGCTTCTATGTGTTTTAACTTCAGTCCAAAAGGCACTAAAATATTCAAAGGAAAATCCCTGAAAAATAGCAAAATACCTAAAAACTTCAGAAAATCTTAAAAACTCCAAAAAAATCATAAAAATAGAATTTTTGTCTCTAACTTTTCTCTAATTTATTATCTTAATTTAAAAATAGTATTAGAAATTTTGGACTCTGTTTGATATTTTTCATCCTCATTGTAGTTTCAGCCTTTTAGTTTCTTCCCTGATTTCAGTATTTTTGACTTTAAAAATACCAAAAAATAGGAAAAATCTAGAAAAATCATAAAAACATTTGAAAATTTTAAAAAGTCCAAAAATATTTCATTTCCTGGATCTTGACTATTTTTACCTCTTTTTATAAATATTTTATCTTCCTTTTCTTATATAGTATACATCTTTTATTAAAAGAAAAGAAAATCTATAAAAAAAATATAAATATAAGAAGAAAATACAAAATCAGAAATTAAAAATCAAAATATAAAAACATAAAATTAAAAATAAAAAGTATATAAAATTGAAAACCCACAAAAATAGCACATTTGTAGGCATTTGATCACTTTTACATTTTGAGCATTATTGCCCTATTCTACATGTCTGCTCTCTGTGTTCGACCTCTACATATACTTGCACCTATACACTTCTTGTTGTAGAGTTATAATAAATTTTAACTCCGTACATTTATTTTCATTGCTTGAATTACTTGGTGTGGGTTAATTGTTGTTTGAATTCCACGTTTCGTGTGGTCGACTCAGCGACTGAGTTCCCGCCTTGGGTGGAAATTAAGACCATCGATTTTTGGGTTCAACAAATGGCGCCGTTGTCGGGGAGCAACAACACTTAGTTCGGTTTTTTGCTTGATTGTGATATTTGTCTATATATGTCCTTCATTTATTTTATTTATTTTTGATATTTATTATTGAGCTGTCTAACCTCCTCTCTTCTTGAATTTGTGCGAGGAACCGCAGATCGAGGGAGGCGCTCTACCCTAGGCGTCTGGGCACCCACGTGAAGTCGGCATCTCTAGCCTAGCACTAAGGAGACGAAGAGGGATTTTTGAAGACCGAGCTCCTTTTTATTTCTTGTATTTCCTTTTGTAATTTAAGTGAGAGAGAGAGACTTTATTATTGTAATAATATAGGTATCCTGAACTCTGGACACTCGAGCCTAATTTCCAAGTGTTTGTACACTTGGGGGCTCACCGCGGTTTTTGTCGGTTTTCGTCGCATTTTTTATTTGTTTTCCGATTTTGTTTTATTTATTTGTATGATTGAGCCCTTAGCTATAGGAGTTGCTTGACGTAGTATTAGGTCCAAACACTTAATATATTTGCATGTGCCTATAGTCTCGTTTGGACTTAGTCAAATTTCGAAATCGTGCTTCACGCTAATAGCAGATTCTCAACTTAGGGCGATTTCATCGGCTTGCATTTGCATATAGATAAGTTTCAATTCTTCTGAGCATCTTTGAATGTAGAGTGCTGGAGGCAAGGTGAGCATTTCTATTTAGCATACATCATTGATTTGCCGCTTGCATTGCTTTTCTGACTCTCCCTCTTATTTTGATCACCTAGGTGCTTAAAGGAATCGACTCCTCGATAGGATCGTGCATTTTCTATTAAAAATCCGAAAAAAAGTGATAACAAATAAAATTGGGACTGCTAACATTACTCGACCCTAAAATCAATCAAAAAGAAAAAATATTGTCTTGGGGCGAGTAATCTCCTCATTGTCTTCGCTTTTACTTGCTCGCGCACACCCTATGGACTAGTGCCGAAATCCCATTTCAGCCTCCTAAGTGTTAGTGCAATTTTTGACTTCTCACCTAACTCTAAAACATACAAGATAAAAAGACCACATTTGCGATCTTCACCGAGTTGAGTAGCTGAATTGAGGGTTTGTCTTGTGTGAGTTTGTTTGTGCTTGCTTGTGTGTATCCTAGATCATCCCTGCACATTTGCATCTTCTTCTTCACTCTCTTGACTTGACCTTCGTGCTCTCCCAATCGTTTCATTTTGGTTTCGAGATGGACCTCTGGAGCATTTTCTATCCAGACTTTGTGGATCCCTCGTTCACTCCAGCCGGTCCACCTCCCTTTATCAGGAGGACCCTCCTCCTATTTTTTCTGATTGTTGTACATATCCATCTTAGCCACAGCATCAGACCTTGGACTTCTACCCACACCCACCACCACCTCCGTATTTTCCACCTTCATATCCACCCGAGACTGACCTGTTGGAGTCACCTCTCACGATGTCCACACTTGAGACCTTGACCCAGTTCATGGAGCAAATGAAGTTGAGGATTGACAACCTCACCTGCATGAATAAGAGCCACATTGATGCTTCACGATCTGATTATTTGAAATCATTTGAGGATTATCATGAGAGCTTGCAATTGCCCAAAATACAAAAAATGTGAAAATTAAAAAATCCAAAAAGAGTTCGGGAGACCTTTGATCGAGTCAGACTGTGAGGAGAGCGCCCACTTGCCAGACCATTTGACCACAAAGCCTTTCACACCTTGTCCCACCTTTGACCCCGAGGATGCTGTTGTACAGACTACTCTTGGCATGCCTCGTGTAGATGCTGATTCTGACTTCCTCCCTCTTATGGAGGAGGTTCAAATATTAAAAAAATTGTTGATTGAACAGGAAGTGGTGGCCACCATTCATGAGATCATACGTGCCCCACTTCAACGGGCCATGAATGATTTATCTGCTCCTCTTCCCAAGAAGAGAAAGTGGAGGAGAAGATCTGAGCATCACATTCTGACCATGTCCACAGCCCACGCCATCACACACCATCCCATTCCTCGGAAGAGGAACACTGCCACACCTTTCATTAGTTGCACCATCTCTGACTTCACATGTGATCACACTCTCCTAGATGGCAGTGCTTCGATTAGCATACTACCCTTCTCGTTGGTTCAGTCTCTTCACTTAGGGCCTCTCAAGAAAACCAGGATGATCGTTCAGTTTGCCAATGGATCTATCAAGAGGCCGAAGGGTATCCTTGAAAACGCCATCATTTCAATTCAGTGCATGAGATACAATGTTGATTTTATCGTATTGCCCATGAAGACCTCCACAGGAGAGCATTCTTCAATCATCCTGGGATGACCATTCCTCGCCTCTGCGAGGGTCGTTATTAATTACGGATCAGGAGAGATTCGCTTCTGTCTTGTTGATGAGAGCGAAGTGTTGATCATCGTACCCATAGTTGACCAGAGACCTGCACATGATGTGACTATACCTATTCTGGCTGACCCTGAGGCCTATGACCTTTATGCAGATATTAGAGAGACTTTCTTTGTGAAAGATGATGAGACCCAATAATTCCTCTCCAAGGAGGAAGACCCAGAGAGCATAGATCTTGGTGTTTCCGCTTCCTGTGATTGGCGATGTTTTGACGACATCTGTGGTATTTACACGATTGACACCATAGAGCGGAGGGCAGATTTAGAGACTACACAGGACAGACACGTTTCGACTACTTTCACTGTTGAGCCCACTCCTGTTCATTTAGATTCAGATGAGACCAAGGCCGAATTTGATCTTGTTGCTTTATTCAAAAATTCGGGCCTTTTGATGAAAAAGATGATTCGGTTGAGATTATAGAGGACGAACAGAGTTCGACTACTTCTACTGATGAGTTCATTCCTTTTGGTTTTGACCTGGACGACACCCCGTAGGACGACTCTGATTACACTTCTTCCGATGAAGATGAGTTCGTCCCATTCCACTTTGATATCAGCGAGACCCCCAAGGTCATACATAGCTGTACTTCTTCCACTCACCCGTCTATGCCTTCACACCATAGGACCATTGAGGATCTTCACTTCGTCGACCCTGATCGGCTTCTATCCGTTGTGGACCCCGATGTCGACCTACACCATACCAGATCCATTCCTTAGCGATCCCGCAAGAAGGTTCGCTTTCTACCTTCTTGATCATGTGTACATCCATCTCTGTTGTACATTCGCTTCTGTCCATCTCCCGTACTGCTCGTCCACCCATTCCTCGTGTTTGCCTTGCTTAGGACATACTTTGTTCTGAGTATAGGGGGGTGGACGAGCCGAGTGCTCTTTCTTTGTTCCGTTTCATCACTCATGTTGTTGCCTCTACTTAGGAATTCTTTTACCCTAAGTATAGGGGAGTGATGTGCATCCTCTGATCTCGTTTCCATTCTGATCTCTTTTCTTCTTTTCCTTTTCTCGCCTCTTTTTCTACCGAAAAAGGTGTCACCCCTCTTTTTCAGTCTTCTATACTTAGGACGTACTTTGTCCTAAGTATAGGGGGTGTACACCCCGAGTTTTTCTTTCATTCTTTGATCCTCTCCATTATCTCCTCTTCTTACTATACTTAGGGATATCTTACCCTAAGTATAGGGGGAGACAATCTGAGTACGATCTGTTCATTCCCACCATTGACCCTCCCTGCTTTGTGTACAGTCTGTTATACTTAGCATTATTTGATCCTAAGTAAAGGAGGGACGGTCGACTTCTCATTCGTTCATTCATCTCTTATTTGTTTATTTATTAGACTTGTCTATACTTAGTATGAGTTATGTCTTCTCTTTTCTCTCCGATCTATGAGGACATAGCTCAAGCTAAGTATAGGGGGGTCGTATATACTGTGTATATACTTTAGCCATAACTCGTACTTTCGTATTTTCTTAATAATTATGGCTAATAAATCATTAAAAAATCATTAAAAACTGGAATAAAAAGATGTTCTTATTCCTCAAATTCTTTTTCTATTTACTGATTAATAAATCAGGTGAAAATATTTTTTGCAAAATGTTTGAAAAATAGTTTGAAAATCTTTGTGTAAATTCTTTTGAAAGCTATTTGGAAAATATTTTGTTACATGTTTTCAACATTTGTAAAAATGTTTGTTTTGGAAATTTTATTTTCTTTGTGTGAAATAAAAATGTTTGAAAAACGATTTGCAAATGGTTTGAAAATGGTTGCAAAAATATTTTGAAAAATCTATCTATACTATTTGAAAATCATTGCAAAATGATTTTCAAATGTGTGTACATGTTTATAAAAAGTGTTTGTAAAAATTATTCTGGACTATTGTTTTTCAAAATTGTTTGTAAAATGATTTTCAAATAAGATTGAGGAATATATACATCACACCTAAAATCCATTATATATAAAATTGACCACTTACCCTTGTAAATTCTTTAAATTCACTTCTTGTAAATATAAGATGCATCCCTGTGTAAATATTTGTAGCTAGTTTTTAGCCAAAATCTTTTCTTTTCAAAAATCCCAAAAACATTTGCAAAACTTAAATCAAAAAACATTTGAAAAATCCTTTAAAAAAATTTGCATATGCATCACCTTTTCAAAAATCCATAAAAAGTTCAAATTTTTTGAAAATTGCATCACAAAAATATTTCCTGCATTCTACATAGAATTTGCATGGCATTCGCATTTTTCGGATTGAGTTTGACAGTTGAACAAGTTTAAATAAAATCCGGAGATTGGAGCTAGATTGGACCTTAAAATCTACCTAATTAATAGGAACCTTATAGGAACTAGGTTTGAGGTACTTCAGGTCTACTTGACTTAATTCTTTGAGGATCACGAGACTTGGTTCAATGGATTCTTGACTGCCTAAGTAGAGTATTTCGGAGCACACGCACGACTCTTGTTGATAATGACCTAACTTGGACACATGCACCTTTCACATGTCTCAACTCAGTTGGAGTGGTGAGGGGATTGGATTTGCCAGTATGAGACGCACACAAGTGGAAACACTTGTCCTCCTCTAGGGAGGGAAGTGCACCCCAACCCGTCCAGTGATGAGGAATCCTAAAGACAGGAGAATGTGGGTTGCGATAATGCTTCAAAAGAGGGATAGTATACTGGCTCAAGAGGAAAAACTCCTTATGTAAATGGTGTTGCAAATAGTATTTCAAAAAAAACTCCAAAAAAGTGGACAAGCTTGTATAAAAATAAAATGCCTGCCAGAGTGTATATATGTTGTATAGCCAATAAACAAGCTTGAGTTCCAAAGTCATATCATGTGAGCCTGCAGCTGGATGACTTGACTACACGGGTCTTGCATCCTAGGATAGGTAGCTACACTGGCTACCGTCCATTCTTCTCTTCACCCCCTCCTCTTGAGTTGGTTGCCACTTGAACTTAGAAGGGAATACCCCGCTCCTCGAGGAAGGTATTGGTTTGGGGAATCATTGGGTTGTCATACTGGAGAAATCAGTCTCTTTGTCATTCTAGCTAGGGAGAGCCACCATCACTTACATTGTACGAGTCAGATTAATAGTCGTAAGGGTTTGCGTATGAGTTGAGATATTTCTGACCTGGCTATTGAGGAGACTTGAGAAGAGTTTTGGGATTCTCGAAGGCTGTTGGATTTCAAAATCCGATTCTCATTAAGGTTCCACCCGCACTAAAATTCCAAAGGTCCAACTTAAGCTCCAAACTTTGATTTTGTGAAGAAAAAGTTTGATAATTAAACTAAATCCAATTTCTTCTTTTTCTTTTCTTTGTTTTTCTTTCTGCACTTATTGCATAAGTGTTTGCTAGGGACTAGCAAAGGCTAGTATAGGGGGATGGTGAATCTATGTTTCATCATCTTTATTCTATCATTTTGACCTCAAAAACCCTAGTAAATGCTTGTAAATACCCATAATTCATGCATTTTAGCACTCATGCATGTGTGTGTAAATAGTGTATAAAATACAGTTTTTAAAGCTAAAATAATAGAATAAAGAAAAGAAAAAAAGAATAAAATATTATAAATATTTTATGACCTGAAATCCCAAGACCTAGGCATCTAGATGAATAGGTCGACAAGGAATAAACTAGGGGGAGATAAGGGTCAGAAACCAATAAAAATTCCTTTTATTTAGTTCATTCTTTATTCATTTTGGGACCTATTTTTGGTTCCACTTTTTATACTCCAAATAAAGAAACTTTGTACATGAATGTTGTAGATAATTATATACACAAAAATACAAAATTGATCTCACTCAAAAATAATATACAGATAAAAAGTTATGATCTGAATAAGATTCCAGAATCCCAACTTCCCGGACTTGTATCTTTCAGATAAAAACTCGAAACATATCAAAATCACTTTAATTATATATAATTTTCAATAAGCTATTTAATGAAGGTGGTTTCGTATTTTGCGGAGCTACGATTTGAAAGTTAGGTTTTGGACCCCTATTGTATACTTGTACAGATTAAAATATTCATTTTATTTATTATTCATTTTTTTATAATTTTATATTTTTATAATTTTGTAAATATTATTTATAATAAATGTGTATATTAAAATCAGAATAAAAATCTAAAGAAAACACAAAAATAAAATACATGTATATAATACATAGGTATAATACCTGTACATATACCTATATAATTACTATTTCTATTTTATTAAGTGTATAAAATACATCAGAAAAAATAAAATAATATTTAAGTGTATAAAAATATTTTATAAATTTATAAATAAATAACAAAATTAATAAAATTAAATACACAAAATAAAAAAAATATTAAAATATATAGATATGTATACCTATATAGGCTATAAAAGGTAACTTGTATTTTTATACATCAAAAAAATAAATATAAAATCTTAATAAAATACTTTATTAAAGAATAGATATTTTTTATTTAATAACAAAAAATTAATAAAATCATTTGCTATTTTAAAATGAATTAATAAATATTTTTGCCAAGGAATTTTCTGGTTGGTCCACGTGGACCAACAGAAGGCTCCGTTGGTTGACCTCGGTCAACTCTCTGACCGAGGTCTGGCTCTGTTAGAATGTAGGTTTTGACCCATGTTTGCGATTTTTTTAGAGGAACCTTTCACCATCTCGTGTTGACATCTAAATGACTTTTATCCCTCGTGGATCGAGCATACACGCCCAAGGTTTTTCTCGTTCTTTGCATCGTTGTGCCGCCTGTCACACCTCCATCTTGGGAGCCTCGTCACCATATCATTCAAAACACCTCCCGAGCTCCCCTTTGAATTTTGAACCTTTCCTTGGCCGAGCTTAGACATCCGGGCCTTCTGGGTAGACTCCGGTGACAGGGGAGTCTCCTTCCTCCCCGTTGAGGTACGACGTAGGGCTTGAGGACCGATCTCCAAATATCTCCGGCCGTGGTTGGCCGTGAGGTCCCATCTCGCCAATTAGTGGCTTGAGGTTCGTTGTTCCTTTATTTTTCTGCATTTTCTCCTTTGCCATAGCTGTAGGATCGTATCCCAGCCTTTCGTTCCGTGTTTCCACAATCGAATCGTCATCCCCATCACCTCGTCGGAGCTTGCTCCGGCGAGCTTCGTTCTCCCTGTTCCCCACATCCATTTGCTTCCCCAACCGTCGAGGCACTTTGCCCTCGATGGTTTAATCTTTTTGTGCAGGTCTTATGTACATAAAGAGCTCCTGGAGCCATTTTGCTTGTTCGCCGATGATACCTGGAGGGCAGCCACTCCTCCAACCTCGCGGCTGAACGTCGGATGACCTCCGATCCTTTTTAGGCCTCCAAACAATAGAGGGAGCCACCGGCGTGCTCCTGGATGTCCTAGCAGCGACGGAAGACGGTGGAGGAAGGCGAGCGTGGCGATCCAAACTCGTTGGGCCCGAGTTATTCCCCTGTTCTTGTGACGCATCTCTGAGCCATTGGATTCGCCCATGTTCTTCCAGACCGTGCATCCTCAGTCCGATCTCCGCCAGCCTCAACTGTCAGATCTATTTGGGATGATCTAATCTTAGCGGTCCATGGTAACCATCATCGTCTCCTCTCGTTGCGACACGTGGCAAGTGGGAGGTGCCCCGCCGTCCGATCCGCTGGGGTGAGAGAATTTTGCAACAAACACCCTCGCCATTTTTGTAATATTTTATTAGTATTAAAACATTCCTCGGTTGTTCATTATCTTTTGTAAAATTTGCATAGCGGCCCAAACCTTAAGACTATTTGGGATAGGGTCCTCGGCCACATCACCTCACGTGCTTGGCGCGCGTGAGGTGCGGGCATTTTGCACTTGGAGCCCTCGGATTTTAAATATTATTATTTAGTCTAGAAAGTAATTATGCATGTTATATATTTTTTGGATAATTTGCTAGTAGGCCCCCATATTGTTGTTAATTACCATAGGTCTCTGTCAAACTCACATGCGTGGGGTGTGAGCTCCGGCATTTTTGCAGGGAAGGACCTTGCATGTTGTGCATTTATATTTGGTCCTGTAACTATTTTATTGAGTTATATATTTTGTGAGAAAATTGCATTATCCCCGTAACTTTTCACGTATTACAAAAATACCCCTGCTAGAATGCAATTTCTTGATGCTTCTAGTATTTGTTTCATGCATCTATAGATTTCTAAATATTCCTAAAAAAATATCATCGTGTGTCTGTTACATTTCTCTTTCACACCATATTTTTTGCATTTTTATGGCATTTTCATATTTTTAAAATTCAAAAACATGCATTTTCAGCTCTGTTTACATTAGAAAATACCTAAAAATTATCAAAAAGGTTTAAAATTTCCAAAAAAAACTATATTTGTTTGCTTATGTGTGCTTTAACTTTTCAGTCCAAAAATCACTAAAATATTCAAAGGAAAACCCCTGAAAATAGTAAAACACCTAAAAACTTCATAAAAATCTTAAAAACTCCAGAAAAATCCTAAAAATAGAAATTTTGTCTTTAATTTTCTCTGATTCATTATCTTTAATTTAAAATTAGTTTGAGGAATTTTGGACTCTGTTTGATATTTTTCATCCTCATTTTAGTTTTAGCCTGTTAGTTTATTCCCTGATTTCAGTATTTTTGACTTTAAAAATACCAAAAATATTAGGAAAAATCTAGAAAAATCACAAAAAACATTTGAAAAATATAAAAAGTCTTATATTAAAAGAAAAGAAAACCTATAAATATATAAAATATAAAAAGAAAATACAAAATTAGAAATTAAAAATCAAAATATAAAAATATAAATTTATATATATATATATAATTGAAAACCCACAAAAATAGCACATTTGTAGGCATTTGATCACTTTCACATTTTGAGCATTATTGCCCCGCTATACCTTTATGCTCCATGTATTCGATCTCTACACATACTTGCACCTATACACATTTTATTGTAGAGTTATAATAATTTTAACTCTGCACATTTATTTTCATTACGTGAATTACTTATTGTGGGTTAATTGTTGTTTGAATTCCAGATTTCGTGTGGTCGACTCAATGACTGAGTTCCCGCCTTGTGTGGAACTTAAGACCATTGATTTTGGGTTCAACAGTGCTTAAGAGTGCATGGAGCAATGTATGAGTATTTTTAGGCATGTGTGCAAGTGTGTGAGGAATATGGGTATATATGTAGGCGTGTAAGAGTGTATGGAGCGATGCATGGGTGTGTTTGGGCATGTATGCAAGTGTCTGAGGAATATGGGTATGCATATGGGTGTGTATGAGGGTATGGAAAGAGTATAGGAATCATGTGTAGTTGTATTTGGGTATGTATGCAAGAGCTTGAGGAATATGGGAATGCATGTAGGAGTGTAAGAGTGTATGGATGGGTATGGACATATATGGAAGGGTATGGGTATATATGTAAGATTGTATGGGTTTATCAGGGTATGTATGCAAGTGTGTGAGGAATATGGGTATGCATACGGGTTGTAAGAGTGTATGGAGGGGTATTAGCATGTATGGAAATGTTATTAGGAATGTAGTGAATCAATCAAACAATTCAAATGTCTGACTAATATGCATTATGATAAGATGCATATATCTTATTTAATCGTGTATATAGAACATGTGTATATACATGATTTAAGGTTTGTGCATATTATGATATGTATATTAACTTTCTTGAGTTCGGAGGTCCTGAGCTAAGGAAGTCCTTAGTGAATTTGATGCATACACTATTAAGACATTCATGTCATATCAGTTTTATTCTTTACTAATTTTCGACAACATAAACATAATCGTATATGACATACCAAATTGATCTTTTAAAATTTTATTAATGCATTTTTATGCATTATTAAACTTTTAAAGGTCACTTTATGAGGTATATTAGAGAGGTGTGTAGTTATGCTGCTGAAATTTAGTAAAGAATAAATATTATATGCAAGGAATACCATCACTGTGTCTGCATCGAAATCATCGGGGATGGATAGAAATAAAAATGAAATAAAATGTTCTTTCCTTATCTCATCTTAAGTATGTGGGTATGTGTATCAGAGGGTGAGTCTAACTATTTGTATGTAATAGATGGTCGAGGCTAATGTAAGAAACATATGTGGCATTCGTAAGTGATGAATAAATCTCAAGATATCCTCATGCTGTAAGTTAGGTGATGGACCCTGCTCGTGCTTGGATGTACAATCATTTGGATTCTGATGGTTCTGTGAGCGAGATATTCTTACATTGTGTGGAAGGCTTCCTTAGGTTTGCGTATGCACAAGGGTTGGAGATTGTTGATAGACAAGGAAATATCGTGTGTCCCTGCAAGAAGTGTGATCTATTGAAGAAGGCATCAAGGAAAATCGTTGTAGAACATTTGTATAGAAAGGGATTTGTTGACAATTATACGACATAGTATGCACATGGTGAGAAGAGGCATTCTAGTGTCGAGAGTGATAGTAGTCTGAGAATATGTTTGCCCAAATGGTTAGAGATGTGGTCAGACCTGAATTCAACCAGGCGTCTAAACCAGAAGAGAATGATGTGGACAATCAACATTTAGAGGACTTGCCATGGAAGGCAGAAGAGCCATTATGACCTGATTGCCTTAGCTTTTCCAATTATCTCATGTTGTTGAGTTGTTGTCTTGACGAATCAATATAACTTGTCAAATTCTAGTTTGATGCCATGATCAAGTTAATAAAGAGAATGCTATATGTGGAAAATGAGTTACCAGAAAGTTTCTATAAGGTCAAGACGATGAGTAAACTGGGCATGTATGAGGTCCAGATTGATGCATGACCAAATCACATATGTTGTACTACGGAGAACATCAAGATGCAACAAGTTGTCATATTTGTAGTGAAGATCGTTACATGCCTGATTTAATGTTGATGTCCCAAAAAAATTACGGTCCTTTCTATTGGCCTCATGGCTGCAGAGACTATAGTATTGTAGAGATACCATAAAGGAGATGACGTGGCATACCGAACATAGATATGTTGGTACCATCGAGCATCCTTATTATTATCCATGCTGGCATGCATTTATGGATTCATCACCAAGATTCGTTGCAGAGAAGAGAAATGTAGTAATCAGGTTGTTGACTGACGGGTTTAATATGCATGGATGAAGTAATGTTGTCTCGTCATTACAAGACCATATGATCTAAAACATTGATTGTGTACCAAAAGATCATACATGTTTCTTTCTCTTCTTGTTCCTGGTCTGACCCATCCAAGTAGATTTTTGGATGTTTATCAAAGGATATCTGAGAAAATAGTGTGGAAACTTATGATGTGATCAAAAAAGAAAAATTCCAAATGAGTTCCAGTCTACTGTTTACCATTAGTGATTTCCTAGCATATGGTATGCTATCTGGGTGGGGTACACATGGATTACGCTCCATATTGTACAGAGAAGACAAAGTCATTTCAACTTCAGTACGCTAGAAATTCATGCTTCTTTGACTGTCATAGATAGTTCCTCCCTCCGGATCATCCCTATTGAATGCAAAAAATGACATTGAAAAGGAATGCAATGGCGGACTCATCGCCACCACCTAGACTGTCAGGAGAAGAATTGCACGCTCGATTATTACAGTTGACAGCACATGCTGATTATATGCTTCATGGCTTTGGGGTAGATTGTATATGGATAAAGATTAACATCTTTTGGGAGTTACCGTATTGGACATAACTCCATGTCAGACATAATTTGGATGTGATGTACGCAGAAAAAAAAATGTATTTGATAATATATTTCGTACGGTGCTGGGCACTCTTGGGAAAACAAAGGACACAAATAATGCACAAAGAGATTTAATGAACATATATGCTCGTCCAGATTTGTCTTTGGTAGAGCATGCACATGGCTGCCAAGTGCAAAATACACGCTAAGTAGAGATCAAGTATAGGAAGTATGTGCGTGGGCCTTTGGACTAAAATTTTCAGATGGCTATCTCTAATATTTTTTGAAACTAGTTGATCAAAATAAGAATTGTTTTAAGGATATGAAAAGTCATGATTTTCATGGAGCAATTATTACCGAATGCATTCAAAGGTTTGCTCTCCAAGCCAATTGCAGATGTTATGGCAGAACTCGTCAACTTCTTCAAATGCATCTGATAATCTAAGATCAACGTTTCTGACATGATGACATTAGAAAAGAATGTGTCGGTCCTTTTATGCAATCTGGAGAAGATTTTTCTGCCATCATTATTTGCCGTACCGCTGGATGTACCCTTTTGAGAGGTATCAATAAAATGAATCTTTCTTAAATATTAAATAGTCTTTCTATAGCAGGTTGGTCTATAGAGGTATATGCTCTTTCTGAAATGGAATGTTCATAACAAGAACAAGGTCGAAGGATCTATAAGTACACAATATATCATGGAGGAAGTTGCAAACTTCTACGCGAGATACCTGGTCGAGGATGTGGAGACCATTCATAATCACCTTCCACTTAATGAAACTCCAACCACAGATGTAGATGCGTACCTCTCTGTGTTTCGGCCAAGTGGGGAGCCATTTAAAAATAATGAGTCGTATGTTGAGTTGTCGTGAAAATGAAGCGATAGAGCTATATGTCCTGAACAATACAGACGAAGTTTCGCCATACACTGAGTATGCATTTTCGGAAAGTATACACTTAGTTTGAATTGTAAATCATTAAATTATTTTTTACTGATGCAGAGAGTATATGAACCAGATATCCATAGTCATCCGATCAACCTCACGACCCAGACCTAATCTGGGTTGTTCATTCAAGACAAAGCATGCTTCGCTCCTGGCCGTCCGATATTAACTTGAGACACATGGGCGCACCAGAGCCACCCATCCGTGCGCATGTGACTCCCCACGTGCAGCTTAGGGATATATTGCATAACCCCCTTCACCTTTTTGTATTTAATAATAGTCATGTAAATATTAAAACTGGTGTAATGTTTTAGGTTATTTTGGAAAAAGGACACGTGCTTTATTTTAATTGCAAACTAATCCTTCCACCGCACATGTAGTGACACGTGAGGTACTGTGTAAAATGCATGCATACCTTTATATTTTCAGAATCTATTATTAAATGAATGTTTAGTTTTAATTAATTGCAAATACGTCCCTACTCTTGTAACATTTTATTTTCTTCTATTTTATACATTATAAATATTTTTATTGCTCTAAAAATTGTAGGAAAATTTATGTAGAAGCTTGTATCCATGCTTAAGATCGCATATTTTTTATTTAGTATTTTAGTTAATTTTACTATTTATTAAAAATAGAAAACATACATTTTTGCCTTGTCTAAATATTAAAACCCATAAAAATTGTAAACTCATTTCCAAAAATTCCCAAAATGTATATTATCTATATTATATTATATTCAATTACGTATCCAAAAATTAATAAAAAAATATAAAATATAAAACCTGAAAATAAAAAACCCTAAAACTCTATAAAAATTATCAAACATTATTTAAAACTCTATAAAAACTCGTGTCAGGTGAACATCCCCTTGAAACATTGCACTTCTAAGAGATAAGGTGATAAACAGATAGAAAATGAAAATAAACATGGATATAATCACTCTTGTAATAGATTCGAACAAAAATCTCTACTCTTAAGCCTGATAGGCTAGAAAAACTCGCTCAAAATAAAGCAAGATCTCCCAACTTTGAAGGATCGAGAAGGTTCCATCAGAAGGAACTACACTAAGATGGAGTTAAAGTCCTTCCAAAGAGCTTTATGTAGGTGGCTAGGATTACGAGGTGATGGAGGGGATAGGGGAAGCAACATCCTGGGTGGGGGCGATAGAGGTGAGAACCTAGATGAAGGCGGTGGGTGCAACAACCAGATGGTGTTGCGAAGATGGCATCATGGTGGAGGAAGTGGAGATGAATGGAGCAGAGTTGGTGGACGAGTGAGGCATGGACCCTAATAAACCAATGACGACGAGAGGTAGGAGAGAGAATCCTTTGTGCCCCAGCCTCATGTTGAATAGCAAGTTATTAGGCCCCTGACTGAGGAGGGTGAGGAGAGACCTCTTTGGCGATGGATCTCAAGGGAACGAGGGGTGGAACCCTAAAAACAAAGAATTGTTGTTGTTGTTGTGATGGGAAAGAGAGAGTTTGTGTAAGGAACTGAAGTATAAATGTTTTGTTGGTGCCTGATGTACTTGTAAAGATCTCCATTCCAGCGATACCAACCACTTGATCTTCTGATCTTGACGGAGATGATTTAAGACCTCCATCAAAGGTCCTCTTGTACCTCGGGGTCGTTTGACACAAGCAAGGAATCGTCTGCATGTTGGTTTTGAGCAAACATACTTGTTCTCGGATTCATTACAGACCTCGATAACGGGATGTTAGACATTGTCCAGACGTATAGTTAGGGATGGGCATTGGGCTGGGCCGGCCCAGCCCTGCCCGAAGCCCAGCCCAAAAAGCCCGGCCCAGCCCAAGCCCAAAAGAGGATTGGGTCGGGCCTGGGCCTAAAATGTCGGCCCAAAATACTTTGGGCTGGGCTCGGGCTTGGCTCGGCCCAACCCGACCCGGCCCAAGGCCCAGCCCGATCGGGGGCCCGAAGTTGGCCCGAGGGTAAAGCCCAAGACCCATCCCGAACATGGACATGGGCCTTAGACAAGATGTTTTGCCTACTAAGGTATATTGTATACGATTGTTGAAGTATCGATATTGTTACTGTTTAGCCATTAATTTCTCATTGGAATATTACTATTTTTAAGCCATCGTTATAGATTCAAGATATGTGCAAATTTAGCTGTTCTGTAGACATCTTAGATTCTTAATCATAGTTTAATAGCTACTTATGCTTGTAACTTTTTTTACGCTTGATTTACAGATGCGTAATCCTTCTCTTTAATTGTAGCATGATCCATCATTTCCATTTTTCTCGTGTTGTGGTTTTCATGACCAGGAAGTGAACCAAGGCTTGGGCCGGTCCGGCCCAAGCCCGACCCAAAGGAAACGGGCTGGGTCTGGGCTTGGGCCGAACAACACCAAAATTTGCGGGCCTAAGCCCGGCCCAAGGCCCGAAATATTTAGATGGGCTTGGGCCTGAGCCCTTCAGGGTCCGGCCCATGCCCATCCCTACGTATAGTTTGCTTCTCAGGTTTGGCTCTAATCCCTGAAACATAATTCTGGGGCTATCGTCCTCATTGAGTTTGATCATAATGTATTATACTTTGGAGTTGTTTTCACTTGCAAGAAGAAAAATGTGCATATATTTATTATATTTAATTATTTTTTACACAAGTTATTTAATCTAGCATATTACCTTATTTTTATTAGCTGAATTTGAATGCAAGTAAACTTTTTTCTATCCGTATGATAATCCCTATTCTTTTGTTAAATATTCATATCTAAATTATGATATCAGTTTCCATATCTATATCCACCTTTAAAGATATGGTTAACAATTTTCAATATCGTAATATATCCGATTATGATTATCAGTTTCCATATCTATATCCACCTTTATCCACCTTTAAAGATATGGTTAACAATTTTCAATATCACAATATATCCGTTTCCGTATCATTAATTTTAAAATTGATACGGATATAATAACGCCTGCATCCAACTAAGGCATGTGTTGCTGTGCATGCGGACTTTCACTCTCAATAATTTTTTAAGAGCCATATTTGATAAACTATTTAAGTAAATGTTTGCACATCACCATTAATATAAAATAAAATCAAGCGAGTTTTTTATCCCACATTAATTCACTAAAACATAGATTTGCGGCTGCATTGTCAACATTATATTAATGACTGATAATGCGTGAATTCTGAGGGTTTTAAAAAAGGTACAGAAGATAATACTGCATGAAAAAAAACCATCACATAAGGTGCTTGACTAATTATTTATCACCTCTCCCAAAGAGAAGTCTCTGCGGACTCGATATGCTCAACGGGGACTCAATTCGGTAAGAGATCATGAGCCATACTCTGAAAGTTATTGTATTCAAGTCCAAGTCGGGATAAATGACTCGTTAGGGTTATCAAATTGAGTTCGAGTTGAGGTGTGCTCAACTCGATCACTCAGCTCGATAACTGGATTTGTTATATTTTTTATATATTTTCCATTCTAGATGAGCATGACATATGAATATGAAGAAGAAATAATGCAACACCAACAAATTATTTGACGTTGTATGATTTTTAATTCTTAACTTTCTTTCCGATTTTGATTTCATATGCATGAATATGATTAAAAAAGTATGAAACCTATACATTAAAGCACATGAATACATACATTCATTCTGTAAAAAACACTATTATTATTATTATAACGAGATTACTAATGCACTCAATGGTTTCTTCAAAGAAATATCACAGGAAAGGAATACAAAATCAACCTACCGCAAAAGGCTCGTTAAAAGACTCGTGTGCCCACTCAAAATCAAAAAGTTAATTTCTCAAAGCTTAGCGAGTCCGTGCTCGAGCCCGAATTTGATTTTCGAGTTTGCATCTGAGTTGCGACTCACTCAGCACGTTCAACTTGATAGACACCCCTACATCTAATGTTTTGCTACAGTAAATTTGGTCTAGACGTTAAGTTTTTCGATCAAGACCTTACCATCTAAATCCGATTAGGAGACCCCAGCAGTCAACCCCTGCCAACTTAAAAGCAAGCATAGTACTCTTAACCCCTCCAGCGAGATGGAAAAAACAGCAGGTAATAGGCGCTATCCCCAGAGATTCCCGAGACCCAAAATCGCAGATGGGTCTGAAAAAGCCTATAATTTCGATCAGATGAGAGACAACAACAAACAACAACAAGACACAAAAACCAAACTCATTCAAATACCAACACCAAAAGAAAGAAGTAAGAGTAGAAGAAGAACATAACTCTTATTTTAAAATTTTTAAAAAACTACAGGCCTCTGAGCTGCAAAGGCAACCACAGCCTCAGAGGGGATTTCACCTATCAAACATCACAAGGGTCCTCCTCCAACCTGCCCCGCAAGACCGCTCCCTGGCCGCGAGCCCCCGTTTTCATATCGTGCCGTGGAATCCGGCCGAGTGTAAGAGCACGGCTTTGATCTCCTCTGGAAGTGCACCTGGTCCGTCCTTGCATTGCTGTTCAATTACAGCAGAAGGACGTAAGTAACAAGACTCAACAAGAACTAGGATAGGTGCAAGAGCTTTGTGTGATTTAGATCAGACTGGTCGCAATGCTGTACCTCTGCGCGGAATATGTCCAATGCGAAGCCATTGAAGCAGCTGATGACAGCCTGCTGAATGTCGAGGCCCATGTTGTCGAGGGCCCTCACCGTCGATAGCAGTAGACCGGGTTTGCGTGCACAAAACATGTGGATATTGACGGCACGGCCTTCCCTCAACCGGACTTCCACCTGCAAGAGGCGAATGAGACTGATTTACTGAGAAATTAAATTTTTTTGGTGCATATGCTGCAGAAATGGAGAGTTCTTATATGCAGAAAAGAAGCATGGAGTAACAACAATTGATGTGCTTAATTTGGTTTAGAAAAAACTCAATCCCATTAGTAGAAGAACAATGTAATCTGCTGAATTGCGAGTGAGATTTCATAAACATGGAGGAAATTAATGTAGCTCGGACCTCATAATGGGTCATCTCTATTGCAACGATAGAAGGTGTTATCTAGTCGATAAACCGTGATTCTCGGTGTCTATGTACAGGAACTACAGTAAATACTGTTCTTAATTCAGTTAAAGCCACAATGGAATCACGAAATACAAGAGATACCTTAGAGGGACAGGGACATGAAATTATTTGTAAAATCACATATATCTTAAGCTACTCTTGATTGATTTCTCACCAAAAAAAACATCGAAGAGATTCAGTTACTCTAATGGAAAGGTATTTGATCAATGATTCAAATGAGCAGATATAGTTGTGAATTAAAAGACAATTTTAAATTACGAATGGAATACTAAATCATACCCTTGCAGGTTGGTTATTAGGACTAGGGAGCGAACTTGTACAAAGCTCTTCCTTGACGCGTGACGGCAGGGTAGGAGGCGTAGGCGTCAAAGGGTGGAAGCTTGTATTGCTGCTAGCAGGCAAGGAAGAACTAGACGGCCCCGATTCGAGCTCATTGTTGAGGTCATTGATTCTTTGCATTAGCTCCTTCAAGTACTCGATCGCATCTCCTAGAATCGAAGCTCTATCCATCTTCAAAGCAAACAACTTACCAATTCAATACGCATAGTTAAGTAAAGCATATAATTCATAGGCAATTGAATTGAGGTACGATTGAAGAATTTAAGTTGAGAAGAAGAAGTGATACCTTACTAATCTTGGGCACCACAGATCTCAGCATGTAGAGCCTGTCATTGAGCTTCTTCCTCCTCCGCCTCTCCGCCATCAGATTCTTCGCAGGCATCCCCTTCTTCTTCCCCTTGTGCTCCGCCCCGCCGCCGCTCACAACACTGTTTGAATTCGAATTGTTCCCACCTCCATTCCCGGTGCTCTCTTCCACCGGCACGGTCTCCGCAGCGGCAGCCGCATCTTCCGAGTCATAGTTCAGAGCTGATCCATCAATGCTTACCTCATCCAGCTCATCCTCCTCACTCCCCCTCTTCCTCTTCTCGCTCTCTCCCTCCGTCCCCATGTACACCCCAGCTTTCTCCGGCAACTCCGAGCCCTGGCGGAGCGCTGCGGCACGCTTCTGGAACAGAGTTGGCTGCTCCCCCACCGGCGCGAACATGTCCAGCGGCCGGAGGAGCTTCGAGCGGCTCAAGAACTGGTGATTATCGAACCCAGCAGCGGCCTCGGAGCCACCGAACCCGCTGGAGCACATTGAAGATAAATGTGTACTAGAGATCTGAGGTGGGGCGGTCAGATCAGGGCCACCCATCAACCCAGTTGGCCCCGCCAACCCTCCGAACCCACCACTCCCAATCAGACCACTGCTCCTGTTCACAAAATAAGGCGGATTCGAGACATGGGTCCCCGCAAGAAATCCCGAAGGATCGAATCCGGCCATGTCGAAACCATCAAACTGGCTGCCGCATATGTTGCTCAGGATGGAGGAGATGGCGCTCTTCTGCGGGTAGAAAATCAGGGAAGAAGGATCGATGTTGAACACGGGTGACTGCGAGCTGGAGGAGGAGTCCACAGCTTGCTGGAGCTGCAGGAGGCCGTTATGGTGGGGTTCGTGGAAGATTTGATGCTGGTGGTGAGGTGGGTCTATGTGGGTGGGGATGATGTCGGCGCTGGAGGTGGCAGCGAGGTACCAATCGTCGTCGAGCATGGTCTTGAAGGTGGTGGAGAGGCCGAGCTCGTCCTTGCAGTCCCCCACCATTGTCTCCGGGGGACCCTGTGGATCGTTGTCGTCCAACCAGAGGGGGCCATTTAAACCGGAGAGCATCTCTGCTGCGCTGTTAAGGAGATGGTGCCGGTGGTGGTGTTGTATGGGACGAGGGGTGGTGGTGTGGTCTCAGTGGTGGGGAGCGGCCATGTGGTGTTCGGGTTGTTTGAACGTTCGAGGAGAGGTGCTTCACAGCTGCGAAGGGTGGGAGACGTGTGGGGTGGTCTCCCTCTGTTCTGCTTACATATAGAGATGGGCGTATTCTTTGCAGGTGGGACCCTGCCTTTTTCTTGGAATTAAGATAGGACCTAGTAGTAGGGGTGTTGGATTTTACTGTATATTGTACATTTTTTTGTAAATTTTATGTTCAAGTGCTCCAAGTTATTTTATGTTCTCTATGTTTGGAGGTTCGTCGCAATTCAATAATACATACCTGCATAATATTATTTATTTATTTTATATGCATTTGTACTCAAAGGCAACAATAAGGGACGTTCAACTCAAGAATAAGTAAGAACAATGATGAAGAATAAAGAGAATAATGGTCTATTATCTATTTGGTAGGAAATATATGAATAAGAAGAATAAAAAGGAATAAAAGTAGGTAAGATGGAATAAAGATATAGATAGGGGTGGAATAAGATAAAATAATTTGATATAAATAGGAATAATTGTACTCTTGAGAACCGCACGGGGTGTGGAATTGATCCCATATTCCAGTACTTATTCTCCAAATGAACATGGTCTAAAGGTTGATGACTCGAATCTTCTGCTGTAAATTGTAATCATTTTTATTTTTTTATGATTCTGATTCTAAAATCCAACCTTATAGATTAAATATTGGACTAGTGATCTACATGTCCTCCGAATTCCGTTCAAATTTGAGCTTATTTACTGTTTTACCTTAATGGTAAAAAGTTCTGATCTTTTTTAAATGAAATTTAAGTTGTTTAGTTGTTGACCAAATCTTCGACTATTAAGATAAAATATCAAATAAATTCAAATTTGAGCAAAATTTGGAAGATATGTAGAGCGTTAATATATGATTCAATCTACAAGGTTGGATCTTGGAAGTCAAAATTGCATAAAATAAAAATGATTACAGTATCTCCGGTGTAACTCTCATTATCCGATTCCACGGGTTGAACAAGAGGCGACATACCTAATCCTTTGTTCGCTTTCTCCATGTTTGCTTTTCTCCTGGTACTCGATGATTGCTACAATTAAGTTTCAAAATAGTATTTAAGGATTTTCCTCTGGACTTTTAGCTTTACAAATTGGAAATAATTGGAGGGAATAATAGCAAGAAAACGCCTTAGCATTGACGAACAATATCAGGAAAAAGGTGGTGGAGGGCCAGAGATCTGAATTTGGCAAGATGATGTTAACAATTAAAGCGGTTGGAGGAGGATGATGATGACATGCTTCTTGTAATACCATGCCATCATTGGCGCTGTTACCCTCCTTCGTCACTTGCTCCAAATCGAGGAAGGGATCATGAGCCATCCTTTTCTGGCGTTGGGAGGAAGCAGAGGGTGATGTTCTCAGCAGCAGAGGGCCACCATCATGCCATGTGCTCTGTTCCATTCCACCGTGCTTCACATCAGGGTTTCCCAAGCTATATACAAATTTTAAATAATAATAAGGACAATTTTTTCTTCCTCTTATTCGAGATTTGATGGACACTGTGGGGACTGAAAGCACAACAACTGTTTGGAGGCTGCGGCCGAAAGAGGACTGGACGCATACAGATATAGTGTGTGCATGGGAAGACGCAAAACACTGCCACTCCTAGCCATTCCCTGCTTCATCCTCGCCGTCCATCTCATCTCATGGACGTGTACCTTTTCCTCTCCATTGCCCTAAAAGCACAGAGAGGGATCAACAGCAGAATTAAGTTATTTGTTTAGTTAAATCTACTAATAATGGTGTTGATGATTGTGGGACGACGACTCGTTACTGGCTATCTTCTGGAATGAAAGAATGAGTGGTGGTTTAATTGGCAGTTTTTAGTATTAGATCATGCATACAAGATGCGAAAGTGTGATGGTTTAATTATCTTGTTTTGATCTTGCCAAGCTTGGTAGAGAGACATGAAGGTCGAGAAGCACAAGGGCGGGTTCCCAAATTTGCTCTTGGTTGCATGGTTATCGTTTTTAAACCATACGATCAACGAATCTAGGAGAGCGAAGTGAAATGTGTGAGTGTCGCATTGTAAAAACAAGATGCGATAATACGAGCTTCCTAATTTGCTTTGTTTTCATCACGTCGAAGACGAGGCGTGCTGCGAGTTTCGATTTGGTTATCTTGTTTAATTCATGCAATGGGCAAGTTAGCGAGGAAAACATGACATGAGGGAGTGTTTCTATACAAAAAAAGATGGAGATGAGTGAGTTTGGAAACTTGCTTTCGACGGCTTTTGTCATTTTGTAACGATCATGCGATGAGCAAGATTGGGAGAGGCATGACATGAGGAGCGTCACGTTGCATGAGCATGATCGAAATCGTATTTGAGGCAAGAGAGGAAATCTAATCCATTTAAATGATCTGGTGGTAAAGCATGTGTTCCATGCTTAAGAATCACGATTCAAAGCAATTACCAATTAAAGGCAACCTGACGGTTCGAATATCGATGGGCTTGTGGGATGAAAATCAGTAAAAATTCGAAAACCCGAGGCCCCACAGACTTGCTGACCCTAGGATTCAGCTGATAATCCATGAGATAAATGTAATTGTTGGAAATAAAAGGAAACAAGAAGTTTGTGACAACCAAAATTAGTATGTATATCATAATATAACAAGTTTCTCTTCACAATTTAGTTATTTTGTTAAAATCACGCACAGGGGGAATGGACTTGTAGATACCAAACGAGTGACCTTCTCATGATTACAAATTGAACAAAGATGTGTCAACGAGAAATTGATGGAAAAAATCTAAAGATCAATCAGATTGAAAATCGATAAGATTGTTATATTTGGAGGGATTTTCCAAACAACAACAACAACAACAAAGCTTTTTCCCACATTAAGTAGGATCGATTATATGGATTCTTTGCCTTCATTCATATCTATTTTGGATCATTCTCGGACTTAGATCCAAAAAACTACGATCTCTTTGTATAGTCTCATTCTGACACTTCCTGGACCTTTCTCGCCCTCTCCTAGCTAGCTCAACATCCCAAAACTTGCATCTCCTAACTGGTGCATCAGCTAACCTCCTTTGCAAATGCCTAAACCAACTTAAGCGATTTTCTCGTATTGTATCCTCTATCAAAGCTACACCAACTTTCCTTTGCATCATTCTTAATCTGATCTTTACGTGTGTTTGTGTGTGTCCACACATCCACCTTAGCATTTTCATTTATACTACTGCCATTCTCTGCACATGTCTATGGTTCACATGCTAACATTTAGATCCATAGAGTATAACATGTCTCATGGCTGTTTGTAAAACTTTCCTTTCATTTTTAAAGGAATTTTATTATTAGTGACCCCTCTCTACTTTAGCCAACTGTATTTATTCTATTAGTAACATCTCCATCAATTTCCCCATCATGTTGCAAAATATGTCCCAAGTATCTAAAAGAAACTCTCTTCTGAATGTTAGCATCATCATTCTTCAACTTGATTCCTTCAACATTGCTCCCATCAAAAGTGCACTCCATATATTCAGCCTTAACCCTACTTATACGAAATCCTTTAGTCTCCAAAGCGTGTCTCCAGATCTCAAGCATCTCATTTACTTCATCTCTAGTCTCATCAATTAATACACTATCATCAGTGAATGGGAGGATTCGAACTATAAATGGTGTTATTAAATTATATAATTTTAACATTTTTGTTTGTGGGATCTAGTATAATACCATTCAATCTAGTAGTTAGAATGGGAAAACTAAAGACATATTTCCGGAAACAAGCAGGTTCAAGTCTCATATCAGAGCTAGCACGAACCCCACCCTCTACGAGTTACGACTGAATGGAGGCTTAACCTTGCACATCACAAAAAAAAGGGGAAAGAATGAATCAAATCTGAAACAAATAAGTTCCCATTGTATAGGTGTTGAAAACATGATCAACCATGCATATATTAGACAGTAATCGAACGGATACAAATGGATTAACAGAACAACATTACAGATTATCAAGATTAATAACGTGCAATTCCCATCCATTTTCCGATTACCAAAAGCAAGTAGGAACCGATTAATTACACGAAAACAAACAACCGGGCGAGATCCAAAAAAGGGTAAGCAATAAACAAATTGCGGCAAACAATATATAATAAATATTAGGTTAGAGATCACCGAAGCGTCCATAGAATGGACTGTCCTTAGAGAGGATTTCGTCCCCACAATACCGGTGCGAAGGGTATTGGCGATCCGCTCCCAGGATACGACGGTTCACAGTCGTCGTCCGCGCACACCGACGAGATCGTCCTCGTTGTGTGGTCCTCCATTACTCCTCTCTACTATTGCTACAAGAGGTTGGGGTGGGGACTCATATATAAGTCCACCAAAAGTTTTGATCTCTAAGGTATGGTACTAAATTTCAACCCAACCTCATCCATGTTTCAAATTTGGAAATTCCCAACTTTCCCTCCAAACCATTTGGTTTCCCAATTGAAACCAAATTAATTCTAATTGTATTTACATAGATTTTCCAATTAAACCTAAATACAATTTTTAATACAATAATAGGTGCAACATAACAATCATAACAACGAAATTTCTTTCATCTCGAAAGTACATGGAGACAGAATATATTTTCTAAATGTTCCACAATCACGAGAGTATATGAAATATACCTTTGCTGCATTTAATCTCTAAATCATGATACCACTTGCATGAACAGTACATGAAAATAGTGAGAATGACGAGCACAATGGACGTGGACTGGGAAAGCGCATGCCCTCGCCCAGGTCTAGGTGAACACCTAGATAGAACATGTCCTTGCCCGCATTGTTATCCACTTGAATTTAAGCACACGTTGTTGGGTGGCATGCGACAGAATTGCGAGCAAGCACCAGACGAGCACTGGGGGAGGACGTAAAAGTGTTTACCCTCATTTGATAGATAGAACACAGTCTGACTCTTTCTTCCTCATTCCATACAAAGAACCTCCCTAAAATCTTACTTTAGTGATCCTTTCTCCCAATCCCGTGCCTATGATGACCGTCATTCCGACCATCCATGTACACTCGGCCCTTCCTTTTAAGTATTCTGACCCTTCATTTCCTTTTTCTGAATTTTCCACTACAAGGAAAAGAGACAGTGGGGAGCACAATATGCATCACCATGTACTCTCCAAGTCCATGCCTGGTGCTTGCTCGGAGGCTTGACGAGCATGTGTGCTCGTGTGACAACCATCCCCCTAGGATCCGGGTACTTGGAAATCGATTCCACGTACATACATTATACATTCGAAACATATGATATAAATATAAGCAGGAGAAAATATCACAAAAATGACTGGAATTTAAAAAATCTTTCTGTTCATAACATTGATAGTCAAATGATCGTCGAGGGGATCTTAATGTCCGGTCTTGGAGGATATACGATGTTGAGAAGTCAAGTCCCGCAATTACCATGTTGACCATTCTCTCAGCACTCGGATGTCAACAATTAAATGAATCAACAATCAAACCATAATAATGATAAATCGCTTAAATTGTGAGGGTGAAATTTATTATATCTTGCAAATAAATGTATATAGTCAAGCAAATGCAAGGGTCGAGCCACTGAGAGCTACAGGGATAGGCTATTTATTGTCTACAAAGACACAACTAATATTTTTATGTCTTTTGGCTTTTTTAATATTTATGGGTTTTTTATTATATTTATTTTTGGGATGGTTTAATTATATATTTTTTATGTTTTTAATTTTGTAATTTTTATTTTATTTTTTATTTTATTTTTCTTTTTAATGTGTAATAAGTGTATATATAAGTTTATATATATATATATATATCAATATTTATAATATAAATAGTATATAAGATATAAAATATAATAAATATATAAAATCAGAAAGATACAATTCAGTACAATGCTTTTTATTTTTTAAAGGATTTAAAATATATTTAAGGTATTATTATTATTAAGTATATAAGTATATATATGTATATAGAGAGTATATGGGGTCTTATATTAATAAATATAGCTAATAATATTCAAAAATTATAAAATAGAATGTTTTTGTCTTTTTTATATTTTTCTCTATTTTTGTTATTTTTAGGTAATTTTTATTAATTTAAGGTATTTTTAAGGTCCAAAATACTCCAAAATATGGAGTTAATAAATAGGCCTACTTGTTTTGAGATTAACTAAAAAAGTCCAAAATTTCTCAAAACTCTTTTTAGTTTGTAATATATAATATGAGTAAAACATACAGAAGAAAACTAGTTTTTGGATTTTATATTATTTTTCTAATTTTTCTTAGGATTAGAAGGGTTTCGGAATTTTTAGAAGTGTTTTTCTAATTTTTTGTGTTTTTATATTTAGACAAAGAATAAAAGCTCTCAAATGATTTTTAATAAATGAAAAATATAAGTAAAATGCTACATAAAAATCAAGGCGTAAATAAGCATCATATGGAGCATTTACTATATTTTTTCCATAAATTTTCAAGCGTGGGAGCTATTTAATCAAAAATAAAAGATACAAATGAATTTACAATATACTAGCAGTAGACCTGGCCAATAAGCTAGGGACCCACCTGCCCAGCATGCTCATAGGCCGGGCTTGGGATAGGAGATTTGGCATGGGCCAGCCCGACCTGCAAAACTAAAAAATATATAAATATAAGCTTAATAAACATGTATTAATATAATACACTTCAAATTTTTCATATGTGATACTAGTAACTACTTAAATTAGTTATATAAAGTATAAATGATATTAATAAAATCATTTATACATATGAAATACCATTATAAAATTCAATGGAAAAGAATGAAATGGGACATGGGTCGGCCAATGGTGGGATTTAGATAGAGGTTTTTGAACCTCGACACGAGCGACCCGGACTGCATTTTGGTGTGTCTAACTGGCAGGGGTATAATTACAATAAAAATAAAAGACAAGGGTGTACATGCAAAAATACCTAAAAACTAATATTAAAAATTTTAATACTAAAATCAAATAAAGAAACTCAGGAGGGGTTTAATGCAAATTAGCCAACTTATGTGGGGGACCACTTAGGCTGACCTGACACTATACCTAGATGTAATTTACAATAAGTGTGAGGGCCCAAATATAATTGTTACACAAAAGTGGAAGTGTGTTTAAATATTTACAGGACGTGACAATAATTACAAAAGTCATGAGGGGTCCTAAGTAGATTACCCCTTAAGTGATGTGTGATCGGGCGGCTCTAGATCTTCCACATGGTGAGATGGACAGGGTTGATGGCGTACCGCTTCGTTTAGTTTCAAGGGCCTAGAATAGACCTGGGCCCTCAGCCTGATCTGACGGTGGAGGAGTGGTCTTGATGAACTTCCCAAGAGCTTGCCTCCGACGAGCTTCGATCTTCTATATCTCCGTCGTCTGGCCTTCAATCAACTCATCTGCAGGTCCTACAGCTTCCTAGAAGCCTTGCACACTTGCAGGTATCTTTAGATTTGTCTAGGGCCCATCAGAGGAGCCCTGGAGCGTCAGCCACCTGGAGATCATATTCAAGTGTCGAGGTGGAGCTCCGGGTGATCTCCTTGATCGTGAACCTGCACAAAAAGGCTGACGGACTCGAGCTAAAGGTGCTCAACATTAGGATGAAGTTGGATGCGCAATAGGGAAGAGGTTCGGGGGATCTATGTAGAAGGCAGAGAGAGAGCTCTGGCTCAACTAAATCCATGCAATATCAAGGGGCTAACATGGGGGAAAGATGGAGCAACGCAAGGGGTAAGAGATGGCAGCGAATGGGGGTCGAAACCATGGTCGGTCACAACGGATTTAGGGCTGAAGCATAGTTCTCCAAACTGCATTTTCAATGAAACTACCTTCATTAGATAGATAATTTAATTTGAAATCCAATGAAAGTAAGTTTGATGAATTTTGAGATCATATGGAGGTGATATTGATCAATAAATTTATGTTTGCGGCTTTTTCATATGTGTGTGACATGTACATTGTGCATGATTTTTATTGGCTATTATTTTGATATTTTCTACACATTATTAGGTACAAGTTTCACGTTGGAAATAACTCTATTTGTTGTGTGTATGAGTGTGTATAAAATAGTGTAAAAACGACTATATATAGTATTCTGACACCTAGGGCATGTTTGGTTACCGGGTTGGACTGGATTGGGTTGGGTTGGGGTATCCTCCTGTGAATAGTAGTTGTTTGGAGGGTTGGGATGGTTGGAATGATAATTGTGATGTAATGTGGCATTGATTATATGTTATATTAACTTTTTGATGATTATAATATATTTTTTATGTTAATAAGTGTATTTGAACAAGGTTAAAAACCATTATAACAAAGAATTTGTAGGGTCAATACAAGTATTCCCAATCCAGGAATGCAGGGTTGGAGACAGGGATATGCCAGGGTACCTCGGGGTACCCTGGCAACCAAACAGACAACTAGGGTTTCTAGGGTTATGTGTATCTTATATGTATTATTTTACCCTTATCTCCTCCTACTTTATTCATTGTCGACATAAGCAATATTGACTTGGTCTCAGGGTTTATGGTTAGTCTTATTAATTTGCATAGGTTAAATGTATTTACATATATTTTACTAGGGATTTAAAGATAAAATAAAGGAATAAAGGTGAGTTAATGGGTATTCATCAGATTCGTGGGGTCCTTGGGAGTAACTCGAGATTTGGGTACACTCCTAGTTGAGATGACCAAGGGGATAGAATTTGTGGAGGAACGTTGACTTCAATTCCTCTTAGGTCATCACCACATTCCCCAAGTGATTGATCCAATACAATACCTTGTCTGAAAGGTTGAATGAAAAGGCGGCCATTTGTCAACACCTAACAGAATGTTGAGATAATGTATAGTACCACAGATGCGGTCAAACTATTGGAGATGGATGCATGATTTATCGTTCGCGTTCCCATGGAATGAGGGAAAAGAGACAAGATCCACATCTTCAGCCCGAAGTGTTAGTGGAATGTGGGAATTTGGATCCACGCAGTCATCTAGTCAGTGCCAAGATTGTATGTTTCTTTCAAAGTAGGCTTGGGAGCCTCTCTTCTTTCCTCATCTTCCCCTCCATGGGGTCCATCTGTATGTGCTTCTTCTCCTCCTCTATTCTCTCTATCCCTCTTCAGCTCCAATAACATCTCATGGATGGCAGCCTAAGCTTCATTCTGTACAGTCAGATGTGTCTAAATCTCTTGTATCAAGGTGAATATCTGTGCATTAATTTCATTCTACTCAACTTGATGAGCTTTCTCTTTTGGATCCATCTTTGAATCATACTCAGATGAAACCAAGACTTGATCGGGCTTTGGATCTGCATGAGGAAATGTATCTCGACTAATTATGGAAATGTGCACAAAATGTAGGGAAGAGTTCAGAATTAGGGTCAAATCAGAACTTTATTTGATTGTACAATGTGTATGGAGATAGATCGATCTTCATCCACAATGGATAAAATTCAGGACAAGAATGATCCCGGTTATTATGTGAAAAGGAGAACAATGAGTCCTACAAGTGATTCGCAAAGTCCGAACAAGTCTCACAAGAATCGCCTCGAACTATTGGAGATGTCGGTATCATGGAATCAATGTTGGTATCCGCAGATTTCAGACTAAACCTTTCAAGACCCGACATCTTGAGAAAACAAAAGGATGAGATGAGGAACAAGGAATACAGAGATCAACAAAGAATAAAATAAAGAGAAAATGAGAAAAGACTCGAAGTGAGCAAAATTAAAAGAAGTGCAAAAAGGGAAATAGAAGGCGCAAGTGCACGATTTTTTTGATATTGACCTTGACTAAAATCTAAACATATGACAAGGGTTGCTTCATCACTCAACACAATGAAGCCATGAAAGTTCAGATATTTATCTTTCTTTTTGTCATTTTCAGTCAATCTATCAATCTTAGTCCTTACGGCTAACCCTATAGGCGAGTAAGTACTACCAAACAAGTATCATGTACTTCCCACTTCCTTTGTAACCAATAACATGTACTTTTTGAAGGTCCTTGATATCAGATTTGGATCCACTACTTAGTCAAAGAAGTAGAAGAAGGAAGCTGATATGGTGAATCAAGTACTTCCCCTTTGCGGAGTACTCAGACTGGCACAATGAGACAGGGACCTATCATTGTAGTTCCCCTATGCTCATTACTCCAGACTAAGTTTGGAAGAGATCCTAGCCCTACTCGCCCACGCACCAATAAAAGCTTCAGTACTTCGTGAATCCAGTTGGTACTTAAGGTAATACCCAAGATGGAATTTGGGCTCTATCCCTTAAGGGACATGCCTCACTCTGTATGGATGGTACCTGAGAACAATATGGGCTTTAAACACCCAATACAATGCAGTCCATTAAGAATTTTAATTAAGGCCAAGTTTCCTTTAATATTCCCTTTTATATGATTTTTAGGATTTCACTTTTTTTAGTATTTTTTCAAAGCAAAGACCTATCATTTTGCATGATTCTTTATTTATCTTAAGTGATCAAAATAGATGGAGATATAGAAAATGCAATGCGAGGTGAAAATCTATGATGGAATGCTAAGTCAGAGATGCTCACCTTGCTTCCCAGCTCTCTCCATGTGGGATGCTTGAGAGAATTTTTAAATTTACACTACATGAGATGCAACGATGAAAGTGCCCTATAAAAGGAATTGCTATCAGCATGTAGCACCAGTTAATTTGAGCTAAGTCCAAGTGTACAGACTATAGGTACATGAATATAATTAGGCTTTGGACATAATTTATTCGATGAAGCAATTCTATGTCTATGGGCTCATTCACAAAAGGCGTAAAATAGAAAAAAGTTGGAAAACACAAAACACGAGAAATAAAATAAAATAAATAGAAAAATAGAGAGAATAGAAATGAAGACGACGAATAAAACACAATAAAACAATGTGGGTCCCCAAGTTAACAGACACTTGGTAAAATAGACCTGAATTGTCTAAGTGTTGAGAGTGTCCAATTATTACAAATATTCTAAATATCACTCTCTCACAAACAAAAATAAAATCTATATTATTTTCTACATTTTTGTGTCATTCTCAATCTCCTACTCTGTTTGCTTCTCTCACTTACCGGGTCCTTAAGAATTGGCCAGCCTCCGCCTCGCTTGGGTGCCTCGGTCTCTTAGAAAACTACGCTCGCTCCACGGGCCTCGCAACAAAGTCAAAGAAGAAATGGATTAGAACAATAAATAATTATATATAGTATGAGAGAAATAAAGGTAAAATAAAGAAATAAACAAAGATAGCTATTACGTACAAAGTACACTACACGTTGCTCCTCGTCAATGGTGCCATTTAGCAAGCAGGGATTGATCTAGAGTTCCTAACTAGACTGGAACCCTAATCGCTATGGTGATCAACCTCTAATTCAAATGATAATTAACCCACGATATAAAGATAAATCAATAAATGTGAATGTGAGTTAAAATTTATTATAAATCTACAAAATGTGTGTATAGTGCAAGTATGTAGAGTGTCAAACTCTACAGATCAAATTGGTAGGTAGTTAATTATTTCCAATTAATAACAATTATATTTATATTATTATTATTTTCTTATTTTTTGTGGTTTTTAATTATATTTGATTTTTGTGGATTTTAAATGTTTTATATTTTTAAATTTTGTAATTTATTTTAAATTTTTATTTTAATTTCTTTTTAATTTTTGAAGTAAGATATATAATTATAATTAACAATAGATCTTATATATATATATTCTAAAAAATCTATAGTAAATATAAGTAATATAAATATTTATATTTTTAACTAAGTAAAGATACAATTAAATTTTAGAAAACAAAGTGTTTTGTTGTTTTTAGATCTTTCTCTATTTTTGGTACTTTTTATAGAACTTTTCTAATTTTTAAGGGTTTTGAAGTTAATAGATGCAAAATAGTGAACAAAATAAATATCTGAGATTTATTTAGGTTCAATAAATATAAATAAGTCCAAAATAAAACCAAGAATATTTTTGATATATAGTATATATAAAAAAGAAAATTCACAAACAAAAAGATATATTTTTATATTTTAGATAATTCTTGCTAATTTTCATAAGTATTTTAGGATTTTGTGATTTTTATGTTTATATTATGTATTTTTTGTGATTTTTGGATATGTGGTAGAATATATAATAATAAAGATAGCATATTTTTTGGAATTTTTGGAGAAGATTTTATATTTCTATGGCTTTTTATATTTAAACATGATATAAAAGCATGTTTTTATATTTTTAGAAAATAGAAAAATTAATTAAATGCCTACATAAAAATTATACGTGAACAAGCATTATATCAAACACTCATATTGATTTTCCTACAATTTTTAGAGTGATAAAAAAATTATAATGGAGAAAATAGAAGAAATAAACATGCTACAATTACTGGACCTCCTTGCAATTTAAATAAACTTAAACTTCATTTAATAATATGTCTAGAAAATATATGGGCATACATGCAATATTTCCAGTGCCTCACGTGTATCTACACGTGAGGAGGAAGGACTAAAGTGTAAATAACAATAAAAATGGGGCCTTTCTTACAAAAAATCTAGAGTTTTTACACTGGAAATATTATTTACAAGACTTAACATAACTACAAAAAGATGCGTAGAGGTAAGTGCAATATCCCATGAGCTTCACACGTAGTGTGCATGGAATATGATCAAGCGATGGGATGTGCTGCCATGTGGTAACACTTAGAGGCGGGCAACTGAGATTGAGTTCATTCGATTGAAACCAAAGACCCATATTAGATCTGGACCAAGGCCTCAATCTAACGGTGGGGAGGGCCTAACAAAGTTCGATCGTTGGTTGCGTTGAGCTCCGTCGATCTTCTTCCCTTCTAATAGGCCCAACACGCTCCTTGGTGCTTCCCATAGCTATAGGAGGGTTCACAACAACCCATGTCTCGTTAGAGGAGGTCTGGAAAGGTATTCTTCTTCGTGACACCTGGGAATTCCGTTCTTCTCTCAAATCCGGCTCCAGGTGTTCCTCGAGAGCCTATCACATGCACAAAAAAGCCGACAACGTGAGGGCTATCTCCTCGACTATTGAGAGGCTAGAGATGTATGTACCAACATCCGATCTTGGAGGGTCTGTGGTTGATGACACAAATTTGGCGAGGGTCTAAAATATCCTCGCAAAGCGAAGATACAATGTCGCTGAGGGGACTGCTCGTAAAATCCGATATCGATCAACAATTAAACCACAAATAAGTATATCAATGTGAAATTGAAGTTGAGTTAAAATTTATTAAACTGTACAAAAAATATGTATAGTGAATAAGTAGTAGAGATCGAACACAGGAAGCACAGGGGATAGACAACAAAATTGGCACAAAGGCAACAAGTGTTTTGGAGTTTTTTTGATTTTTTTTATTTTTAGTGGGTATTTAATTATTTTTTGGAGTTTTTGTTGATGTTCTGGCTCCTGGCTTTTGAGATCATCTCATACTCTCAGAAAAGAGTAATAGATCCAATTCCAGTCAATAGTCAGGTCAGCCCTTAGACAGACCTAGGGCTCACTCCAGTTATACAGGACGACAACTCCTCGGAACTAGACTCTGCAGAAAAGAACAAGGTTCTACTGCTACTTCCTTCCTAGCACCGGAAGGCATCTGACGGGGGCGAGAAAGACTTCTGAAGGCTCCCGCTGCTCGCTTATGGGATAACATTTGATGATTTCTCATAAATGTTCTAATGCTTATCCTGTATAAAAGAGAAGAAGAGGGTATACTGTGCTTTGACGAAGAAGAAAGACAACCGCAACACAAACCTCTTTTGCCTTCAGTCAAGCTATTGATTCTCTGGCATCAGCCTAAGCATCTTCTCGCAGAATCAACGCAGACTCCCTTGCTTCGGCATTGGCCTATTAAAGCACCGTCGGGTCTTCCCGAGAAAGAATGAAAAAATCAATCTCATCCGGCCAGTTGGAAGAGACCCATCTTAGGGGGCTCGATGTGCAAGATAGGACAAAGATGAGGGTCATGTAAAGAAAAGAGAAGTGGGGCCCGAGGAGATATGAAAGTCCTCGTAGGGGGGCTTGCATTTTGAGTCTAACTCACTGATGTACTCGATTCTAGGCTAAAGGTAGAGAGAGAAGGCTAAGAGCAAGAATCGAATATAGCCACCATCTAAGACATTTGACCTCCCACCATTATCTAGTTCTTTCAGGATAGTCCATGGACTGTGGCAATGTCGTTCGAGGCCTTCCTGGGCGGAGAAGAGAGTTCAAGCCTCATCCCAGGCTAATGAAATTAGTAGCAGTGAGTTAGGGTCACGTCAAATCGATGAAATGCCTCGATTCCCTCCCGCCAGATTTTTATTTTCATTTGTTTCAATTGAATTAGTTATGATATAGCTATAATATATATATAGATAATATAGGTAATGAATATATAGAAATAGAGATAAAATCTGGACAAACCCTCAGGTACAGTCCTTTTTAATTTTTTTAGGTTATCAAAAATGTTTTTTGGGGTTTTTAATAATAATTATTATTATAGTAATAATACTACAAGTAAAAAGAGATATATAACTAGAGTAGGGTTTTATGTTTAAAGATATATCTATGAATATTCAAAAATGAGGAAACAAAATATTTTTATTTTTTGAAGTTTTCCTTTTTTGATATTTTCTTATAACCTTTAATATTTATTTTGAATTTTTACTTGAATTAAAAATTCATAATAATGACTTAAAATAATAGTTCAAATTGTTTTGGTATTTAAAAATAGATAAAATTCCCAAAAATTCTAGGATTAATTTTAATATATTATATATAATTAAATAAATTAAAGAAATAAAAATAAATATTTTAGATTTTTATAGATTTTTTCATGATTTTTGAAAGGATTTTAGAGCTTTTTAATTTTTAGTGATTTTTTTAATATTTTTAGGTATTTTTTGGTCTATAATTACAACATAGGGTGAAAATAAAATATAATTTTCGGAATTTTTTTAAATGATTATATATTTTTATATAGTTTTTATTGTGAAGAGGACTAAAATACAAGGTTTTTAATTTTTAAAAAATTGGAAAATAGCTTTAAATAGCCTAAGAAAAGTCTATGTGACTTATTATGATCTAAGACATGTGAAGTATTTTTCCTAGAATTTTTAAAGGCCAGATGGAAATTTTAATAAACAAAATAAAAGAAATAAAAAAATGATCTAGCATGGAGGCAATTATCCAAAAATATTCTTCAATTCCCAAACCCCTACAATACTATAGGGCTAAACATGCAAAAAGCCCATAATAAATTATTCAGTCCATGATGACAGGGTGTATTTTTTGTAATATTAAAAAAGCGGCAGGTCCTTTGTGCAATTTAACCAAAAGATATTACACTTAGTTCTATTTAGTGGACTAAAACGAAATACACTGAACGCAAGTGCCCCCTGTAAAAAGCGTGTCCCCTCACGCGCACGGGCATGTGAGGTGATGTGGTGGGGGACTAAAATTTAAATGACAAATAGGTGAGGGCCTTAATGCATTTTTTACACAACATTTTGAACTGTAGAAAAAAGTTTTGATATTAAAAACAAAATACAAAAAATACAGGGGTTGCGAACGCAAAATACCCCTGCTAGGCGATCCGACGGCTTATTGTCTTTGACTTATCCACATGTCAGCTTCCGATCGCACGATACCACTTCGTAGATCTACGGTGGAGATTAGACCTCAGGCGAGATCCAACAGCGATGGCTTGGCAAGATCTGACACCTGGCCCTCAATCTGGAGCGCTTCTTTGATCTAACGGTGACTGCTCTTCACGAAGAACAAGGATTGTGTTGGCTCCTTCGATCTGCCACAGCTCGTAGCTCTGGCCACCTGAGATATTCCCAAGGGTCGCAAAATGAAGCTACAAGGCTTTCGTGTCGGTAGGTGGTCTCAGTGAGATCCGGGGACAATCGATGGGCTATTGGTGGCTCAATTAAGGATGGAGGTCCAGTTATCTTTGATTGTATCAAAATCGACCCGTAGAGGGTCCTTTGGCCTTTGGAGCCTACATGTTACCTCAAGCACAACAAAACGAGAGTCATCGTGGCCTTATTTTGTAAAATGGATGGAGCATAGGTCAAGAGAAGAGCCTCCAGTAAATGGCAGAGGTAGAGGCTCTGATTTCTTGATCCAAGAAGGATCAAGGGGAGCGAAGGTGCACATGGTGTAGCTGAAGCGTCATGGAAGGAAATGAATGCGAAAGGAGGGTTGGAGGATGCAGAGGTGATAGTGAAAACAAAGGCAGGGCGGAGCTCCAGCAAACTACAGGGATGGATCCATAAGCTACTCTACTTGATCAACGTTAAAACTGAGAATAGAAAATGAATCCTACGACTAAAAACTACCTAGAAAGCAAGCAAAAAGGCTTACCGAACCTCGAATGGCTAGGAGCCAAAGTGTCACGATGAAGGTCTGATGACACATGGATCTTCTCGATTCTCCGCCTTCCTCACTCGCTGAATCCTTGGGGGTGCTCCTGCTATCATCAAGAATCTCAACCACTCTTAGGATTAGGGTTTGGGTGGGAGAAGAGGGATCAAATCGAGGAGGAAGGTGAAGGAAATACTATATAGTCGGTGAGGTTTGCATAGGGTTTCAACTCGATTCAGTGGTTCTTCATTCGAGGAAAGGCAAGGGTGTGCAAGGATGTCGATCGAGGAGGAAAAGTCAAGAAGGAATCAGCCTAAAAATGAATGTATTGGGTGTATAAAATCGAGGAAATCGGGGGTCAATACTCTAACAATTATAGGAAGAGGGAGGGTAGAGAGGTGACCCGAGTCAACTAGGACTCGACCCTAATTAGGTCATGTCGGCCAGAAAACGACAAAATCGAAGATAATCAAATAATTCAAAAAGAAATACTAAATAATTTTATTAATTTTTCTTAAAACGAGAAATGTTTTATTATTTTATGTAGTATTTTAATCTGATTTTTATTTAATTTTACAAGTTAATTTATTATATGTTACTTTTTACTAGTGTGATTATAGGTATATTTATCTATAAAGTATGTATTTTTTTATTTTGTATGTTAATTTTTTATTCTATATACATAATTTATATATTTATAACTTATTTAAATACACTTAAATATATTTCTATTGTATTTTTCTATAGTTATATGTACACTTAAATAAATATAGCTATTTATTATATAGGTAGACTTAAGTATAATTCATTTATATATTATAGCATACATGTTTATTTTAAGTATTTTTAGTGGTTTTAATTTCTTATAATTATATACAAATGTTATAAATAATATTTATAAAATTATAAAAATATTAGATAATGAATAATATAAAGAATAAAAATGAATATTTTATTCAGGTATAATTTATAATAGGGGTCCAAAACCCAACTTTTGCATATTAACTCTAAGTTAAATGAAACTACCTTCATTAAATAGTTAATTAAAAGTTATAAATAATCAAAGTGATTTTATGAATTTTGAGTTCATATGGAGAAGATGTAGGTCTGTGAAGTTTGGATTTTGGGTTCTTATTCTGAGTGTAGAAGGCACATTATACATTATTTTTGTACGAAAATTTTTTTGTATTTTTCTATATATTTTTAATCTACAACTTTTATGACAAAGTTCATTACTTTGATACATAAATATTAAGGAATAAAATAGGTCCAGAAATAGATTTATTGGTGGATTTTAAATTAGGGTTTTAATGCATTTTTTACCCCTATCTCCCCCTACTTTATTCCTTGTCCAACCAATCATCATGATGCCTAGGTCTCGGGGTTTAGAGTCATTCAATACCATTGGTATTTTATTTCCTTTTCTTTTCCTCTCTTTATTCTTTTATTTTAGTTGTAAATGCAGTATTTTATACAATATTTATACAATTAATAGTGAATGTTATTTTATGCAAAATAATGTTATTTACATGCATTTTGATAGAGTTTAAAATACAAAATGAAAGAATAAAGGTGTTGAATAGGATTCGTCAATGGTGTCTGACAAATTGGATCCATCAATCACTGTATTAGTCACTCTCATGACGCATTGTACCATATCCAAGCCAATTGACAAGAATCAACCCACAGATATATATGTAATAAATGTAAATGTGTGAGGTAAAATTTATTATAACTCTACAAAAATGTGTATATGCAAAGTATGTAGAGGTTGAACTACATAGACACCAAGGAGTAGAGGACAAAAATAATTGTTATTTTCTTACTAAATTTTTTTGTTTTTGTATTTTTTGTTGTTTTTATGTCGCTTTTTTTGAAATATTTTTGTAGAATTTAACTTTGTGTATTTTTATTGCTTCTTACTTTTTAATTTTATTTTTTTATATATTTTTAATTTTACAAAATTGTAATTTTTGATTTTAGAGTTGAAATATATACTATTATAGATAATAAATATACCATATCGATAATAAATAAAAAGAAGATTTTTTTTTCAGATTTTTAGAATATAACTAATTAAATTAAAATTGACAAAATCAAACATTTTTCGACGTTATAAAATCCTCTCAAATATTTTGCGGTTTTAAGGTTATTTTTTATAAATTTTATGTATTTTTTAGATATTTAAATAATCTAAAATAGGGAATATGCAAAATAGTGACTTTATTTAGGGTTAAATAAATATATATAAGCATCAAAATAACCCTAAACTTATTTTATTATCAACTATTATAATAAAGAAAATTTAGAAACGTGGAACTATATTTTTGGATTTCTCTATAATTTTTGAAAATTTTTCTAAGGTATTTAGGGTTTTTCTATTTTTAGGAGTTTTACTTAATATTTTTCAAAAAATACTTGGACAGAAGATGAAATATAAAAAATAAGTCTACATGAAGTTTTTTGGATTTTTTTTAAAAATATTTTATATTTTTTAGGGATTTTAAAATATAAATAGTAGAAAATTCAATGTTTTTGAATTTTTATAAATAGGAAAATAATTTTAATTTCCTTGTGAAAAATATATGTGAAAAAATAGAGTTCCAGACAATTAATATAATTTTTTGATATTTTTTGGATGCAAAATGATGTTTTTAATAATTAAAATACAAGCATAAAATTAAATCAGCAACACAAAGACATGTTTGTAGTTTCTAAGAAGCTACATAGCATTTAATAACACATTAATAAATTACAGGGGCTTACATGCTATATTCATGCAATAAATTATAATATACATTTAATAGGGATATAAATGCAATTAAAATTAACCAAAAATCCCAGTACGTAATTATCAAAAAAGTTATACACTGATATTCAAAGTTCTTGGACCAAATAATAACACACAAGCCCGGGGGGGTCCACGTAAAATGCCCACCAACTCACGCCCACAAGCACATGAGCTGACCTGGCATTAGACTAAAGTGTAATATAAGTAAAGCTTCAGGTTCAAAGTGCAAATATTTTAGAAATATTACAACTACAGATGAAAATTAGGATACTAAATATTAAACACAATAAGTGGGGGTGTGAAGTGCAAAATACCCCTATGCGTATGCTAGCAGACGGTTGGGATCGCTTCACTTATTCACGTGGTACGTAGATAATAGTGGATGATGCTTCGATGATGGAGTGTCTAGATTAGACCTTGGTGCTTGATATGATGGTTGTGATCGATTTCATTGTGCAGCTCTTGATATGCATGGGATTTGTTCTTGATCCAACGATCCTGAGATGCTCTGGAAGAACAACCGAAGAACTTCTCCCTGGCAAGCTTCAATCTTAGTTCTAGCTTGACTTCAGCATTCTTTGGTGCTTCTGGAGGTCGCAAATGGATCTGGAAGGCTTCCGCAGCTATAGGGTTCCTCAAAATGGACCAGGCCTCACTGATCGAGGCTTGGAGCTCGAATGACCTGGTGATGAATCTATGATTCATCACCTTTATTCTTTCATTTTAGCTAAAATCCTTGGAAAAATACTTTAAATATTCACTAATTCTCACTAATTAACATTCTAACCACATTTATTAATATTATATATTTAACACTTATTTTATCCAAAATAAAATAATAGAGAGAAAAAGGAAAAAAAAAGAAAAGAAGGATGTATATAAAATATATACAGACTGATCCTGACCCCGAGATAAGGTAAATATTGATGTGGTCAACAAAATAAATAAGTAGGGGGAGATCAGGATCCTACTTTATGAAAATATCAGAAAATCAAAGCCATAAAAATACATATAAACATTTTTCACATTATAAATAGTTTACCTATTTTATTTATCATCAATATCATATCAAACTAAAATATTTTCTTCACGAAAGTTGTTTATAATAATATATATTATTTTACAAAATATTAGGAAAATTATTTAAAGTATAAATAATTAATTACGACGAGTCAAAAAACAATAAAAGTCGACTTCCAAGGTTCATAACTATTTTTAAAAAACTATAAATTGATTAAACTCACTTTTAAACTTTATTTTATAACTAATACTATTTAGTAATTTATCAAAAAAATAGAATAAAACAAGTGAGTTTTGGCATATGGGTCCCTTTGTCTATTTGTATTGTATGTATAAACTTCCCGATTTTCTATTTAGTTATTCTTAATCCCGTTTAACTTATTTATTTTTCTAATGTGGTTCTAAAAATTAGTAGAAATACATAAAAATATTATTATTATTATTATTATTATTAAAAATGCTAATAAATTCCGAAGCCACAAAGCCGTGATCAAAAATTTTCGGACCTCATAATTCTGTTATATAAACTTCGAATTGAGCGAACTCATTTTAAAGTTCGTTATATAGAATTATCTATCAAATGATACTAATTTTGCTAAAATCAGAGTTAATATGCAAAAAGTGGGTTTTAGGATCCTATTGGTATAATTATACAATGTATCTTTATTTTATCTTATATAATATATGTTATTCCTTACATTTATATATTTTATTAATATTTTATTATTAAAATAGATAAATAAAAAATTATTTATTTAATGACTTATTTAATTATGTATTTATCTATTAATTATTTAATTAGTTAATAAACTATTAGTCAATTATTTATTTTATTATTTAATTACTTATTTATTTATCTTTGTGCCCGCCTCTTCTTCCTCTTCCGCCACTGCTCCCAACTTCTCCAACCTCCGATCGTTAGGCCGACAACCCTACAACCACCGGTGATGACACCACCTTCTTTGAAGCCCAAGTCTCCTCCCCTAGATATAGGTCTAGACCCCCCTGCGAAGCTCTCATCCACCATTTTCACCAACCATCTTCGAGTGAGCTCCTATAGAGAGAGCGTGAGTGACAACAAGTTCCCTCCGTCATCGCAACTAGGTCGAGGTCTAGGATTTGGTGAGATCATCGTCGGTGTGAGGTTCCTCTCCACCGTGCGAGAAGCCTCTATAAGCATTGCCGTTACAACGAGGCGACGATCGACTCAGAGCTTCTTCCTGGAGCCTCCGGCGATCATCCACAATCTCTTCCACCGCTACCATTTCCAGGTTAGCATAGACTCTTCTTCGCCGTCTTCTCCTTTCATCCTCTCTTTCTCTTCTCACTTCAATTCGTGTTTCTCTCATTTTCTATTTCAAAAACATCGTCGATTATAGTATCCATCTCATCCGATCGAATCCACGTTCTTCGCATTTCATCCCATCCCCGATTTGATCCGCTTCTTCATCTTCCATTCTGCAACATATCCTCTTAGAGCTTAGCAGATCTGAGCCCAATCTCTTTTTCTTCACCTGCAGGAGATCTTCACCGCCATTCCCATGTATCTATTGATAATAACATGCAGCCGAGGCTCCTTGAGATTCGAGCTATTGATTCGCACCTGCAGGAAATCGAGATCGTCAGCGAGAACTCTTCAGATCTGAAGCATTATGGGAATTGCGTCATCTGGCGTTGACTCAGCAGGAGCTTGCCGTTGATTTGGGATCCGAGAAATCCAGAGTTTAAAGCTTCATCACTTGAATCTCCTAGAGGTCAATCCATCAATGATTGGGATTAGACCAGCTGGGGATTTGCTTCTACCTTCGAGCAACGAATAAGCGGTCGAACCTTCATTGAGCATAACCAAGAACCACCATAGATTGTCTTCCAACTGGAATTGAATTCGTCATCTCAAATCAACTTGTGCTTTTGTCGCATGAAGCATTTTTCGTGATCGAGAAATATTCCATTTGATCAAGCTCTACTGTGCGAAGATAGAGAACCACCTCCTACAGCCATGCTTCCACTGACTGCCGTTGCAATGTGTGAATTTAGGGAAGAACACTCGACACCACATATTGCATAGCATCTATTAGATCAGGCCTCATCAGACGGCGTTGATCACGCCACACGTCGGCCACACACTACCCCCACCACTTAGACTCCCCCGCGTGCGAGCCACGTGCGGGTGTGGCTTTTTACGAGAAAGTCCCTGATAGTTTAGGAAATTACATCCAGGTCTAGGCTGGTGCGAAGCACGTGCCTGAGCACGTGGTCTTTGGGAATTTTTGAATTGAGCCCCATCGAATTTATTGATATTTCAAATAGATCCTCTATAGCCGGTAGCACGCAAATCTAACGTGTAATCTGGGCTATTTACACACGTGCCCCCAATTTTTTCAAAAATTACATATGCATCCCTATCCAGTATGCATAACTTTGTACATACCATATACATAATAAATAAAATACAAAATATAAAATATTATAAAAATATGTATACCTACAATGTATTACACTATATACAGTATTAAATCATTTTTGAAAAAATTAAAAAATATTCTCTAGCATTAAAATTACAAAAATATAACAAAATAAAAACCATACAAATATAAGAACACCTCTAAAAAATCATAAAATTATCTATAGCATATTTTACTATATTTTACATAATAAATCAAAAACAAAATAAAAGTTGAATAATAAAACCAATAAAAAATATAAAATACGTAAAAACTTTAAAATTCATAGCTGATCCAATATAATTCGTATAAATATGTACAATATATCGTATGAAGGTATTTTTCCTCTAATTTTTAATAATAAATAAATAAAAATATTTTCTTACTCATTATTATTTTAAAAATCAGAAATATTTTCTGTTTTCATTAAAAATAAGTTTTCAGTTTAAAAAACAAATAAAATTAAAAAATATTTTCGAAAAATCACATAAAAATTATAATATACTTAAAACACATAAAAATTTCAAAATAAGAACCAAATATAAAAATATAAAATTTATACCTATATTTTTACATAGGTATATTAAAACAACAAAAACAATATAAAAATAATAAAAACCAAATAAAAATACAGAAAGTTCATCTAAAAATAAATAAAAATTAGGAAACCCTCACTCCTTAGATTTTCTACTTTTTCACCTTAGTTTTTAATAGTTTTCCTCCTTGATTCGACACTCCCGTACTTAACGCTATACACATCAAGTTTAGAAGTATAAATAAAAACATAAATTCTTCTAGTAAAATTTACTCGACTGTCACATCAACGATAGTCTCTTCTTTTACTATCAGGTTGGGTGGTTTTTCACCTAGGCTGAAGTTCAAGGGCTCGCAGTTGCTCTAGATGGAGCCTTAAAGTGCTTAAACCCGCATAAATTCTTCAAGGCTCAAAGGACATTCTCCTAGACCCAGGAATTAGCCAAAAATGGGGTAATGGTGCGGGAAGAGGTGCTCTTGCGAGTGGCAGAGGTGCAACACCAGTCACCATCATCTTTGCGAGATCATGGTTGAAGAATGGGTTGAGGATGCAAAGAATGTGATGAGGAACGATGCATGGGTGAAATGGGGTCGAGACGATGTCAGAAATAGGCGAAATGGTGGTCGGAGCCTAGAACTCCGACGTGATATTATTTGGATTTTACGCTCTATGAGATGAAATCAAGCGAAGCTCTACATTACTGTACTGATTAACCTAGGAATTGAAAGAACACAAAATAGCAGCTCACCTGACTTGGGATGGCCTGGGAGTAGAGGGACCACCGGAGATGCTCCCACGATGGTTGAATCTCCTCCAAACTCCTTATCCCCGCCTCGGATCGAGGGATCTCACCTCCTTTCACAAGGGAGGAGCTTTCATGTATGGGTTCGAGGGATCAACCTCAAAAGCACCCAATTTACATATTTTATTTATTTATAGTATAGTTATATACATATTTACATATTTTTATTTTATTTTTATGATTGTATTTATATAAATAATTAATTGTATATATGTATACTTTATAAGTATTGTATACTTATGTATTTTAATACATTATTTATTTGAAATTTATTTTAAATATTTTAATTTATGTTTATTTTTTATATAATATATATACACTTATTTAAAATTATAAAAAAGAGAAATAATGTAAGGAATAAAAATATATTAATTTAATATATAGCTACATTGTACAATAATAGCCCAGAAAGTTAGCTTTTGTATCTTAACTCCATTTTTAATGAAATCACCTTCATTGGATAATTTAATTTAGAATACAATGAAAGTGAGTTTGATAAATCTATAGTTCATATGGAGGAGATATTGGTCTGTGAATTTCCGTTTATGATTTTTTCATCTGTGTGTACTATGTACACAGTGCATGATTTTTATTGGTCCTTGTTTTGTATTTTTTTATGCATTTTCATGTATACGTTTCATGTTGAAAATATCTTCATTTGATGTATGTAAGAGCATGTATAACAATAGTGTAAGTTTTGGCTATATATAGTGTATTGAGCACATAGGGTTTCTAGATGTCTATGTCTTTTTATCTGTATTAGTTTGCCCTTATCTTCCACTACTTTATTCCTTGTCGACCTAGCCAATATTGACTTAATTTCAGGGTTTAGGGTCGGTCAGTATTTACAATACTTCCTTTAATTTTCTTTTTTTTCTTTATTCATTTCTTTTGTATTAAAATACATGTACTAATGTACTATTTACAAACAATAGTTAGTATGTTGATTTGTACAAATTAGATATATTTACTTGTATTTATATAGAGATTTAAAGAGGAAATGAAGAAATAAAGGTGAATGAATGGGCATTCATCATCGATCAGAAGTGAAGCTAGTTACATGAGGAATGAGGTAGGGCGGTGAGACTTTGATGAGTGGCTGAGATGAGGCTCGATTTGTCGATATGATGAGAATCAAGTTGGTCTAAATGTGGGGGAAGGACACAGAAATGATGAGGCAGATGATGGGGTGCTTTGCGGGTCGAGTGAACGACCGGATCACGGTGAACATGGTGGCCAGAGCCTAGTGCTCTGACGAACCACAAGTTGATTGAATTACACTAAATAACTGGAAATTGAACTAAACTAACAATAAATCTAAGCTAAGGAACAGAATTACAATTAAATTAACCTAAACTAACAGCTCGACGGAGTTACTTGGAGCAGAAGGAACCTCGTCGGAGGTTGTGATCAAGCTCTCCTTTACCTTATCCTCACCGACAAGACTAGGAAGCTCTTGATGTCACACAGGTTTAACCTCAGAAGCACCCTTTTGGGGTTACGATGAAGGAAGAGAGATCAAAAAAGGAAAGGAAGAAGAAGATGTTTATTTATAAACATGGCAAGGGGCAAAGAAGGAAGAGAGATTGCACGTAGATAGGAGGAGTTGGTGGAGTCTACAAGCATGATGAGGTAGAGGGTGATGGGATGCACAAAAATGGTGAAGATCTCGAGGTGGTTAGATGCATGGAGATGGCATGAAATTTAGGGAAGAGAGTAGTTGCAGAAGGTATGGGTCGCACTCACGTGGGGAGGGGGTGTTGACCTGGAGGTCAACATTCCTCGCGCCCTGATTAGGCCACGTAGGCATATCAAAGAAAAAACATAAATAGAAAATGAAAGTAAATAAAAAATAAAATAGTAGATGATTTTATTGAATACACCTTAAAACATGAAAAATATTTATTTTTTCCAAACTATTTTTCTGTTATTTTTATTTATTTTGACAACATTATCTACCGTAGGTTAATTTTTACATGTACATATATTGGTATAATTATCTATATTTTGTATATTTAATTTTATATTTTTAATAGTTATCATCATATTACATACTTATATATTTATAATATTTTTAAATACATATTTACATAATTTTATTGTATTTTTATAATTTTATTTTTATGCATAAATAAATACATGTATAATTATTATATGTATAATATATATATATTCATGTACTATTTCTTTTAATATCTTTTGTATGTTTTATTTGTGATTATATCTTTAGTATGTTTTAAATAATATATAAAGGTATTTGAAAATATAAGGAGAATAAAAATGTAAAGAATAAAATATATTAATATTATATACAAATACACAATACAATGTACCCCATAATGCTGCCTTTTGTATCTTAATTCTATTTTTAATGAAACTACTTTAATTAGATGGGTAATTTAATTTAGAATGCAATGCAGGTAAATTTGATTCAATTTGAGTCTATATGGAGTAGATATTGATTTGTGAAGTTTGGTTTGCTTCTTTTTCATCAGTGTGTACAAGTGGCACTTTGCATTATTTTTATTGGCTATTATTTTTATAATTTTCTATATATTCATACGTGTAGATTTCATATTGAACATTTTATTATTTGATGTGTGTAATGTTAATAATAAAATAGTGTAAAATAACTATTTACAGATCATGAAATTAAGGTTTGTGTACAGTGTATTGGCCCTTATGTCCCCCTACTTTATTCCTAATAGACCAAATCAATACAGATAATTACATGTTATTTACAGATGAATATTGAATGTTAACTTGTATAAATTAGTGATATTTACAAGTGTTTTGCTAGAGATTTAAAGACAATATAGAAGAATAAAGGTAGATGACTGGCTATTCATCACCCCATATACTTACCTTTGCTAGTTCCTAGCAAATATTTATTAGAAGAATAAGTGATGCAAAAGAGAAATTATAGAAATGGAAAATAAATAACTTAGAAGGATTATAACTTTTAAACTTATTTTCATAAAATCGAAGTTTGGAGCCTTTGGATTGTTGATGTATTCAGAGCCTTGTTGGGAATAGGATCTAAAACTTAACATCCCTCAAGTTCCACAATCCTCTGTTCAGGTCTCCTTAGCCAGCTCAGAATAAGTATATTCATACGCAAACCCTTGTGACTATGAGTCTCACTTGCACAATGTATGCAAATGTAGATGTTCTCATTAGATATAACAAGAAACAGTCTCCCTTAGCAGGATAACACTAATTCCCTAATATAGATACTCATTCCTTGAGGATTGAGGTATTTCCTTCCAAGTTCAAGTACAACTGACTTAAGAAGAGGGGGTAGAGAAGAAGAATGGACTGTGACCAGTGTAGTCACATATCTTATGGAGCTTGACCAGTGTATCCAAGTCTCCAGTTGTAGGTAACCTTGATGTCTTTGACTTTGAAGCATAATGCCTTGCTTATTTGAATACATTACCCGTCTATTTTTTTGGAGTTTTTGATTTTGCATACTATATACAACAACATTTACATAAGAATTTTTTCTTCTTGAGCCAGTAGACTATCACTCTTTTGAAGCTTTATTGCAACCTACAACGTCTAGTCTTTAGATGTACATGCCACTAGATCGGGTTGGGGGGCACTAGCCACCTATTGGGGAGACGTCTGTTTCCACAGTCCAAGAATCATGCCCTCATCACCTCATCATAGTTGAACTAAGTGCAGAGAGTTTGTCCAAGCTATGTCATTATCAGTAATAGTCATACGTGTGCTTCAAAATATTTTTTTAGGCTAGTCAAGATGAAATGTGAACATAGTCTTGTGGACTCAAAAAATTAAATTTTCAAGACCTGAAAAGTCTTAATTCCAGTTCCTATAAGGTTCATGTGAAATTAAGTTGATTAAGGTCTATTTAGACTTGTTCAATTGGCACATCATTTTCAAAAATGATTATGTAATAAAAAAAAATATTTTTGTGAATCAATTATCTGATTTTAAACTTTTTATGGAGTTTTACAAAAAGTTAGCAAATTTTATGGAGATTTGAAAACATTTTTAAAAAATCAGGGATTTCTTAAAATTTTGCATATTTTTATGGAACTTTGAAAGATTTTATTGGAGTAAATGTATTCACAAGTGATATGTATATACTCATAAGGACTTTATACACATATATGTATATATAAATAATTTGTATGCAAGTATGTACTTATTTTATACAAGAGTTTTTATTTGAAGAATTTTTGCAATATAATTATCTACAAGGTGTTAAAAACATTTGAAAATATTTTTGCAAAAAAATTGTCAAATATTTTGAAAATTTATTTTGCAAATAATTTCTCAATCAATTTTGCAAAATTTTTACAAACATTTTACAAAGAGATTATTTTTCAAATTGTTTGAAAATATTTTACAAAGATTTTATTAAAAGTTTTTCAAAAATTGCGCAAAATATTTTGCAACCATTTTCCAAATCATTTTCCAAAATAGTTTCAAATCAATTTTTATAATCATTTTTTTCAAAAAAGAAATGCATCAAATCATGGCAGAATAAAGATGGATGAATGATTATTCATTATCAGTCTTGGTTTCGATGGATGTCATCGTTGCCACAAAGGTCAAGAAAAAGTACCGAGAAGAAGAAGAGTTGTTTTAGTCATTTGTATAGAGGTGACTTAGATCATATTTTCAAGCCTCCATGTGCTTCGTGAGCAGCAAATCATGGCTGGAATGCCACAGATTTCCTCGGCAGGGGTTGTTGTTGCCCAGGCAGAAGTGCAGGACCTCCCGGTAGAGGTGCTAGGTCACCAAAGGTGGCTTAGAGAGGCACACAACCCCCTGGTAAAGGTTCAAAACCTCTTGATGGAGATGTTGGGGCACCGTTGGTGCCTTGGTGATGCATGAAGGCTGCTAGCAGAGGTTGTTAGGGCACTATCGGTGCCTTGGGAAGGCATAAGACCCCCCTGTGGAGGGTCGAGACCTCCTGACATAGGTGTTGGATTACTGTTGGTGCCTTGCGGAGGAGCAAGTCCTCCTAGTGGAGGTGCAAGACCTCCTAGAGGAGGTCGAGTCCCTTGCACATGGCCTTAGTTTCTAAAAGGAGCACGTGCAAGGGCTTCTCCATGGAGGGGTGACGAGGGGCTGGTGGTGGCAGAAGGATCTAGGTCAAAACACCAGTCTAGGACCGATGCTCTAATACCTTATGGAGAACAAAAAGAAAATGCAATGAGATACTTTATTCAAGAGGTCTAGGGGTCCTTACATACGTTGAAACTCTAGAGCACTCATAAATAAGAAATTACATAAAGAGCACCGAGAGGTTACAACTAAATAAGATGGAACATATATAACCTTCTCTAATAGTTTAAAATAAATCTGTCTATTACTTTTTTAATCATAAAATATTTGAATATGGACTTTACCTCTGGGAAGATCTGTCGACTAGCATCGCACCCACGTGTACATCTTGCATAGATGAAGAAGGAACCATGAGATCGGGACAACCAGATTCGTGGAGGCGTATCGTTGGGTTCTCGTGCTAGTTTGGAGGTGACCAAGGAATCACCATCTTGCTAGATTATTGGGATTTTTTGTTGTTCTAAATCGTGTTATCGGTCTCTTGTTCTTCGCTGTTATAATCCACATCAATAGAATTGCAACTTCAAAATATTATGAGGTTAGAATTTGCATCATCAAGGATTGAAGACGGAATTTATAAAATGGGATAGTATAGAGGGATGAGGGACTTTACTACCGTTAATCTGGGAAACAAAGAAAAGATTGCAACATCACTGAGGGGGCCGTATTTGTCAATAAATTGGATTTTGATACCAAAAGATTAGCATATGGGATTATGGGCGTTATATACATGATATTTTCTATTTTTTAAAGTGTGGTTGTGGTCCCTACATGTGCTCCCTTCCCTCTGCCCCTGCACTTGACATTGTTGATCAACTATTCCACTAACCTAAGTTATTTATCCACGGATAACTCAATTATCTAACATTTCTTTGAATAACAGAAAGGTTTTAAATACATTGGATCATACACTAAGGTTCACAATATATCAATAATCAAAGAAAAACTGTTTACAAGAAACTATATTTTAGTTGCCGACAAAGTGTAATGTTGTGCAAGATGCAATATTAAGAATAACACACACAGTAGCAATATCAATAAATAAAAATGCTCAAACTTATGAAGATCGACTAAATATGAGTTTGAGCCAAGGTTTGAAATATCGATATCGATATCGTATCGATCCAACCAGAAAAGGATATATAGGGATATATCAACGATATCAACGGAAATCTCAAAAATGACACAAAAAGGTGATTTTTTATGAATAAAGATCATCCTAATTAACATACAAATATACATTTATATGCAAGAATGCATTATATCTCAATAATGCACATTATATATCACTGGTTGTTGATGTTGGCAGTTGATTGTTCGCCTGCTGAGAAGTATTAGAAAGGAAATGATGAAATTTAGACAACAACTTAGAGACATAAAGGACATGTATTTAACACAATATGTTTATCTTGCATCATATATTATGCACAAACAAAAATTCGAGCTATAACAAACAAACAAACAAAGAGCATAATAACATATAGTTTTAAAAGAACATAATTCATTATAGGGTTAAATGAGTATGCTCTATGGGAGCATTGATGAGCCGCCCGATAGACTAAGGTAAATCAGGTGTCACTAAGGTCGTTGCGACCTCAGTCACTCGGGACTCAGAGCTCAGCAAGAAACAAAATCAGACCACCAATCAAACCGATAAAATCAAAGAAAATCAAAAACAGCGGTCTCGCTATGTGATTAACCTGGTATAGCTCCCAGGGTCGATCTCGAGGAGCACGAGTTGGCCTTGCGGCCTACGAAGTAGTCGAAAAAGAAAAGAAAACAAAACAAATATTTTTTCGTGGTTTTTAATATTTTTATATTTTTTGGATTTTAAATTATGAAGGAAAATAGTAAAGAAGCAAAAATAATCACATTCAACCAATTATTTAAATACTCAAAAATGGTCCAAAAATGTCAAACACAGATATTTTTATGTTTTATATGTTTTTTATTATTTTTGATGAATTTTTGAAAATTTTATAATTTTTATGGAATTTTCTAAAAATAAAAGAAGGTATAAACAAAAGAAAACAGTCCAGTCAGGCTTGGAGGACCAATTTAAAATATAAAATGGTCTAAAAGAGCTGGAGGTATTTTTTATGAAAAATAGAAACAATTAAGAAAATTCAGGATAAGAAATTGTGAATGTCTGAGTTTTCTATGATTTTTTAGAATTTTTATGAGTTTTTGAGGGTTTTTTAATTTTTAAGCTTTTTATAAATCCAAAAAAGCCAAATTCACATTGAAAATCAAACAAGCAAAACTTATTTTTTTTAGAATTTTTAAAAAGGTTTTAATATTTTTTTAGGAATTTTTAATCTGGACAGAGGCAAAAACAAAGGTTTTTGAATTTTTAGAAATACTAAAAAGCCACAAAAATGTACCCAAAAATTAGTGAAAATTTTACACAGTGGCAAGAGCGACGTATCCAATTTTCACACAATTTGGGTGAAGTTTGATTATTTTTTTAAATAAAAAACAATCACACAGTGCATAGGGACCAATTCACAATAAAAAGTATTTCTGAGGGCTGAAAAGTAACAAAGCCAGGAAGCTGGGGGTCCCTCGTGCAAAATTTCCAAGTCCCCACGCGCGCTGCACGTGATCTGGGCACAAAGGGGCCTAAATGTAATAAACTTATTTCAAAGGACTTATTAGCAACAGGTGCTAAAAGTCCAGGGAAGAAGTTGCAAAATACCCAAATATTTCAACACATGTCGAATAAAAGTATTCACAGGGGTATGGATGCAAATATCAAAAAGTATATTTCATTCAATAACACCTCAAAACATTAGCCCAGATAATGCAAATTCACCAAATACCACGTGATGAAGCACGTGTCTCTCAAATACAGGGACGAAAATGCAAATACTATAAAGGTCCAGGTCCTAAGTGCAATTATCCAAAAAATAAAAACAACTATATTCTATATTTACAGGACTAAATAATAAAAACAGAAACGAAAAGGGCCTAAGGGTAAATTACCCCTTATTATCCGAGGGCTGGAGGCGCGCCACGTGTGAGATCTGACGGCTGAGGTGCGCTGCGCCTCTGCGAAGGACTCCGGCTCAGATCTGATGGTTGCGGGGTGACCACGTGGCTGATCGGACGGTTGTGGATCAAGGGCACCCCGTCGCTGGATGGAGGGCGATGAGGTGGCCACGTGTCGATCGGACGATGGCTGATATAGGCCTCCTCTTCGCCTGATCGAGCGGTCCAGATGAAGTCTGGGAAGTCGGGGCTGAACGGACGGCTCTGGAGGATCCTGGAAGAACACGGCTCCGGCGAACTTCGCCGGAGCACCACGGTTGCGCTGGACCTCCTCGGGGGCTACAAAGGTATGGAACTGAACTGCCAAGGTCCCCCGCAGATGGTGGACTCCTCCGATGACGCCAAGAAGCTCCAAGGAGCCCCGACGACGAAGGCGGAGCTGGAGCTCTGTGCCTAAGTGTCCAGACTCTCAGATGGGTCTTGTTGGCCCTGCAAAACAGCGCTAGAAGACTCCTGGGTCGAGGGCAAACTGCTTCGACCCGGTGAGAGGCGGAATGGGGGAATGCGTGCGTCGTGGCGACACCCTCCGGCGAGGCGACGGCGGAGGATGGTGGACTCCCAGTTCTGGGGCAAACTAGGTTGGATGGGAAGGCGTAGAACGTGAAGAGGAATATGGCAAAGATGATGGCATCGATGCGTGAGGTAACGTAAATTGATCGGAGACGGCGGTGAAGCGATTTGGGGCTAATCAAAAATTCAAGAAAGATGGCAAAGAATCGAGTCTACCTAATGTGTGGGATCGACTGGGGATGAGTTCGCAGAGCTCTGGTCGTCGCCTCGAGGGTCGTCGGAGGCCCGAGGCTCGGGCGCTGCTCTGGGCGGCGCACGGCGGCAAGAAGCTCGCCGGATCAGTGGCAGAGGGGTCCTTCTCCTCTCTGCAACACATCGACAGCTAGCTGTCACTCTAGGGTATCGGGTGGAGGTCCTGGGTGGAAGAAGCAACACCAAAGATGGCGTGAATTGCGGCTGGAGCTTCAGCGATATAGTGCGAGGGGTCCGACAAGATGGGAGTTGGGCACGCACGTCGATGCACGGACCCCTAAAATCCACCCCGGGCAAACGGATCTACAAGGAAGGATTAGGGCCCGGGGTTTAAGGATTTGGTGGTCGGATCAAGGCGCTATAATTTGGAGAAATCGGATTAGGCGCCCAGATCCGCGAGAGGAGGGTCCGCGTGGGAGAGTTGATCGGGGGTCAACATCCCCCGTGGACCAATGGGAGCGCGCCATTTATTAATTATTTGAAAATTAAATAAAAAATAGTAAATGGCTGAATTTCGAAAAAGTTAAAACATAAAAAATGTTTATTTATTTTTAGATTATTTTTTAGTGATTTTTATTTATTTTTTTGAAATATAAATATTGTATGTACAATATAGTATTATTATATATAGGTATATACAATATGTATTTTTAATTTTTTTTTTTTTAATTATTTATTTTATATAATTTATTCCAATTTTATATTTTATTTATTTAGAGAATAAAATTTGGTAATAATATGGTATTTTTATTTTATTTTTATTAATTATTTACATAGAGTAAATAAATAGATATATACAAATATGTACATGGTATATATACAAGGTAGATTTTGATTTTTGTTTATTTTCTTTTTATTTTATTTTATTTTTATGATTTTATTTTATTTATCTAGATTATAGAAGATGGAATATATACATATTTTTATGTGATTTATTTATTTATTTATAAGGGGAATAAATAGATATATATATTTTCTATGTACAAGGCTTATATACAATGGAGAAGGAATTTTATTTCTTTTTATTTTTATTTTTATTTTTCTCATTTTTATTTTAATATTATATTTACAAATATATACAAAAAAATATACACCCATTTTATTTTGAATAAGAGGAAAATAATTTTTATTTATAGGTATATGTACAACACACGAGCTTCCCTATCTCTCTCTACTTGGGTTCTTTTGCGGTCAGGCCCATGCTGAGCCCTCCCTTGGGGTTAGGTCGCTCAATATTTATTCTAAATATCTCCCCCTTTTTCTTTTATTTCTTTATTCTTTTATTTATGCACAAAAACATGCTAATAATGCATATTTACACAATGCATGCTGACTGATAATTATTACTATTTACAAGTATCTACATGTGTTTTGCATAGGTTTTGTAGCTAAAATAAAAGAATAAAGAGTGATGAATGAGTATTCATCACCCCCTATACTTAACTTTGCTAGTCCCTTAGCAAACACTTATTTGAAAAAGAAGTGAACAAGAAAAAGAAAAAGAAAAAGAGGAGAAAATGCATGGATTAATGCTGAGTATTAAACTTGCCTTCATTAAATTGAAATATGGAGCTCGATCAGATCTTTGGATTATTAATGTGTCGGAACCTTATTTAGACTCAGGTTTAAAACTCAACAGCCTCTAAGATCCACTAATCTATAATCAAGACTCCTCAATAATCCAGATCAGAACAAGTCTACATACACAAACCCTAAAGACTATGAACCTTTCCTTGTACAGTGTAAGTGAGGTATAGCTCTCCTCCTCAAAAGTAGCAACTTGACAACCCTCCCCAACAAGGTAACCCTATGACCCTAGTCTGGCCACTCTTTCCTCGAGGAGCGGGGTACTCCCTTCTAAGTTCAAGTTCAACCGGCTCAAGAAGAGGAGGAAGAAGAGAATGGATCATGGCCAGTGTAGCCATGTATCCTTGGGAGCTCAACCAGTGTAGCTAAGTCTCCCTACTGCAAGCTACATAAGATGGAACATGAGTCTCAAGCATTGCTTATTTGCACTATATACATACTCCGGTGGGATTATCATTTTCTATCAGACCCACCACTTTTTGGAGTTATTTTCTTTTTGTATTATTATTTTTTTTTCAAGTACATCTGTACAACATATTTACACGGTGCAGCATATGTACATAAGGAGTTTTTCCTCTTGAGCCAGTAGACTATCCCTCTTTTGAAGCATTATTGCAACCCACAACTCCTGTCGTTAGACCTCATGGCAACCAGACCAAGTTGAGATGCACTTCCTTCACTAAAAGAAGAAGAGAGGTTCCGCCTAGAAGTACTACCCTCATATGCTACCCCAAGTCAAGGAATGCTGCCTCCTCACCACCTCATCCGTAGAGAGCTCGGTGTAAAGCGCGGGTTGCCATTGTCTATATGAGTCATGTGTGTGTTGTTAAGTGCTCTACTTAGGCTCATTGAGATGACATTGATCATAGCCTAGTGGACTCAAAGAATTAAGTCACCATGGACCTAAAAAGCCTTAACCCTAAGCCCTATAAGGTTCCTCTTATAATTAGGTGGATTAAGATCTTAATCAAGCTCCATTTCCCAATTTAATTCTAGGCTAGTTTAAATGTCAACTATAATCCAGGAAAAACTATACAAATATATACATGGATGTTATTTACACAAAATTTACACACATGCAAAATTTTTGAAAAATGTTTTGAAATCATGAATGTGTGCATGAATGCAAGTTTTGCAAAATATTTACACAAATTAACACAAGGTTTTTGCAAACTTTTTGATTTTCAAAACATTTTGGAAAAATTTTGTACTATATACATAATTTTGATATGCACATATTTACACACAAGTTACACAAAAAAGTTTTTTAAAACATTTTTACAAAAATAATTTGTACAATAGCTATGTATGTGCAATAAAAGAATGATTATTTACAGGGAAATTTTTTTAATTTTTATGGATTTTTGGGTTTTTAGCCATTTTTTTATTTATTAACACACTCATACAAAGTATGAGTTATGGCTAAAGTATATATGAAATATATACACCCCCCATACTTAGCTCGAACGATGTCCTCAGAGTCAAGAGCGATGAAGAAGACATAACTTGTGCTTAGTATAGGGAAGTGAAAAGGAAGGCTATATACAAAGACGAATGCAAGAATAGAAATGTAAGAGAATCTCAGCATTTCCCCCTATACTTAGGATCAAGTAATCCTAAGTATAGCAGGCTATACACAAAGGGAATTCCGAGTGAAGAATGTACAGGGTCTACCCCCCCTATACTTAGGGTAAAATATCCCTAAGTATAGGAAGCAAAACAGAGGCAGAAATGAATCAAAAGAATACCCGAGAGTCCTACATCCCCCCTATACTTAGGGTAAAGTACACCCTAAGTATAGCATAATCATAAGATGAGAAAAGGGATGTGGGACTAAAGAATAGAGTGATATGGACAACTGTATCTATACATGTCGGGAGAACAGTGATAATCAGGCGTGAGATGCAATAGATGTGAGTCAAGAGACCACATCTCACGCAAAGTGAATAGGGGCAACATCAACGACCCGCGGCTCATGATCTAGAAATGGCTTGAGCCGCTGGCCGTTCACTCGAAAGGTACTCTCAGAAGACAACTCAGATATGTCAATACTCCCATTGTCGTGTACCTTTCTCACCAAATACGGTCCCTTCCATTTGCTCTGTAGCTTCCTTGGAAATAGACGAAGCCTAGCATCAAACAGCCATACTCTCTGTCCTGGCTCAAAATGCTTGTGGCTGATATGAGAATCATGCCACTCCTTCACTCTCTCCTTGTACTGTAGGCTGTTTGAGAAGGCGGCATCACGAAGCTCCTCCAAGGCTGCTAACTCTGCCCTCCTCTGATCTCCCACACTATCTGGATCCAAAAGTATATCAGTGACAACCCAAAGTGACCTATATCTCAACTCAACAGGTAAATGGCACGACTTGCCATAAACGAGGCGGAAGGGAGATGTGCCCAAAGGTGTCTTGAAAGACGTCCTATATGCCCACAAGACCGAGTCCAAAAGCTGTGACCAATCCTTTCGGTCAGGGCGAACGACTTTCTGCAATAATCTTGATCTCCATGTTCGACACTTCAGCAAGACCATTCGTCTGAGGATGGTATGGAGTGGCAACTCGATGGTCTATGCTGAACTCGCTAGCAAGGGCCTTCACCTGGTAGTTGACGAAATGAGACCCCCGTCAGATATCAACACTCGAGGTACCCCGAACCTTGAAATGATATGCTTCCTCAAAAATCTGCAAACAGTCCTAGCATCAGCGGTTCGGGCGGTGATGGCCTCAACCCAACAACTCACATAATCCACGGCCAACAGAATGTACTCGAATCCATGACTCTTAGGGAATGGACCCATGAAATCGATGCCCCATGCGTCAAAAACCTCACAGAAGTGAATGGGCTGCATCAGCATCAAATCACGCTGTCCACAAGTTCCCATCCTCTGACAGTCAGTACACCTCTTCACGAACTCATTAGAGTCCTTGAAGAGGGTAGGCCACCATAGGTCGGATTGGAGCACTTTCTGTGCCGTTCTCCTCCCAGAGTGATGTCTTCCTGCCTCAAGCTTGTGGCAGTAAGTGAGGACGCTATGGTGCTCCTCTTGAGGAATGCACCTACGCCAGACGCTATCCCCTCCTTCATGGTAAAGGATGGGATCTTCCCAGTGGTAGGAGTTGTCCTTCGTGAGGAAGGTCTCAAGTCTCTGCCTGGGCCAATCCTGTGGAACTTTCTTAGCAACAAGAAAGTTCACAATATCGGCGTACCACGGGAGAGAGGCGATAGCAAGGGTCGCCTCATCTGGGAAGGTCTCACATATAGGCTCAGTCTGCTAAGAATCCTCAAGATTCTCTAATCGGGAGAGATGATCCGCCACCACATTCTTGACTCCAGGCTTATCCTTAATCTCTATGTCAAACTCCTGGAGTAGAAGGATCCATCTAGTCAATCTGTCTTTGGCATCCTTCTTTGCCATGAGGTACCTGATGGCGGTATGATCAGTGTATATGGTCACTCTAGATCCGATGATGTAAGATCTGAACTTATCTAGGGCAAAAACTACGGCTAGCATCTCCTTCTCAGTGACTGTGTACTTCCGTTGTGCGGCATCCAATGTACGGCTAGCGTAGTGAATGGCAAATGGGACTCCATCCCTCCTCTGTCCCAGCACGGCCCCTACGGTAAAATCAGAGGCATCCGTCATGATCTCGAATGGGAGAGACCAATCAGGCGACTGAAGGACAGGAGCCTCAACAACACATCTCTTGAGAGTCTCGAACGACGAAAAATACTTGTCATCGACAAGGAACTCGATGTCTTTCATCAGCAAATCAGTCAACAGTCGGGCAATCCTACTGAAATCATGAATGAAGCGCTGGTAGAAACCGACGTGCCCCAGGAAAGATCGTAACTGCCGCAAGTTGGACGGTGGTGCGAGTTTTCTAATGACATCTACCTTGGCCGGATCAACCTCCATGCCCCTGTTGGAGATGATATGGCCAAGAACCGTCCCCTGAGTCACCATGAAGTGACTCTTCTCCCAAGACAACACTAGGTGAACCTCAATGCATCGCTGAAGGACTCAGTCTAGGCAGTCAAGACAGGAGTCGAATCCGTCGCCGTAGACCGAGAAATCATCCATGAAGACCTCCAAGCACTCCCCCACCATGTCCGAAAAGATAGAAAACATGCATCTCTGAAAAGTCACAGGGGCGTTGCATAGCCCAAATGGCATGGCATGCGTCTGAAGGCGTATGTGCTGAAGGGACATGTGAAGGTAGTCTTATCCTGGTCTTCGGGAGCGATGGCCACCTGATTGTAGCCGGAGCACCCATCCAAGAAACAGTAGTGGCTCTTCCCTGACAGTATCTCAATGATCTGATCTATAAAGGGCAGGGGGAAATGATCCTTCTTGGTGGCATGGTTGAGTCGTCTGTAATCCACGCAGACCCGCCAAGAAGTGGGTACTCGGGTAGCGATCTTCTCTCCAGACTCGCTGACAACTGTAGTGATACCCGTCTTCTTGGGCACCACATGCAATGGACTGACCCACTTGGAGTCGGAGATGGGGTAGATAAAATCGGCGCTCCATCATTTCAAAATGTCCTTCATGACAACCTCTCCCAGATTCGGGTTCAGCCGCCGCTGGAACTCACGCGACGGCTTCGCCTCATCCTCGAGATATATATGGTGGGAGCACAGGGCCTGACTTATCCCCTGGAGATCAGCTACGCTCCATCCTATCGCCTTGCGGTTCTTTTCAAGAACCCCCATCAGACAGGATTCCTGCTCTCCCGTCAAATCGGTGGAGATAATGACTGAATACATCTCATGCTCACCCGCAAGGAACCTATACTTCAACGACGCAGGAAGTGGCTTCAGCTCTGGACAACTGGGTGCTGGTGGATCTGGTCTTTGAAAGCTCTGAGTGAATGCTGCCAAATCCGCATGGGAGAATTGAAACTCTCGCTCACAATCAGAATCTGGAGAAGGCTGCTCTGCTGGACTGTCTCTGCTCTGCATGGCATCTACCTCCTCCCTAACTGTAGGCACATTAGAAGTCAGATCTGGTATAAAATCATCAAACTCTACCCAATCAAAATCTGACTCAGAGGGATCTGTATCATCATCACTAAACAAATTTGTCTCGCGGTCAAGAACCGGCTCTGCCGACTGGAAAGTATCCTGGATCAGGAATGCGCTCTCCAAGCTCTCCTCTGCTGGCGTCTCTGCATCAGCGGACTCTGAAGGTGAGAGGATGGCATGTACGACTGGATCTGCCCAAACTGCCTCATCATCTGTAATCACGAAGTCGCGGTCCTGGTGGATGTCTAGCCCTGCATCTGTCATTTGCTATGAATCAGTGGTCGGCTCTGAGCGTGCTGAATCTCTGACTCTGATATCCTCAATCGTCTCTATTTGTACACTCTCGCCCTCGACGCGAAAGTATACCTTCATTCTATCATGATCGGTCACTGCCTTGGCTGTGGCCAAGAACAGACGACCTAGAATGATGGGGGTATCAGTCACCGACTCAGGGATCTCCATGTCCAACACAACGAAATCCACGGGGAATTGCAGGCCCTAAATCGTGACGACAACGTCCCTCAACAACCCCTTCGGCCTTTTGATAGATCGATCAGCAAACTGAAGGACTGTCATGCTCTGTCGTAGAGTGCCCAACTCGAAGCGGTCGAGAATGGCTGCCGGAAGTAGGTTTGATCGATGAACCGTTGTCTAATAGAGTACGGTCGAACCTCTACTCTCTGATATGGCATCTGACATAAGGGCTCCTGAATTTAGCCTCTTGCCGACGGTTCTGGATCGCGAAACAAGTGGCTCTAGTCAGCACATGGATCTCAGACTGGTGGTTCCTCCTCTTCCTCCTAAATGTGGTCCTGTCTCTGAGTGATCTCTGGAGTAGAGGGATGTGCTGCAAAGCCTCCGAAGAGTCAGCTGAATGTGGAAGCGATCGATCATCTGTTGGATGAACTCTTCCTGCTGCCTCTTTTTTAGATTTTCTATTTTCTTCCCCTTTCCCATGTGGAGTTGCTCTAGGGAAGGGATCACAGGGTCCTTCTCAGATGAAGGACTAGGAGAGGGTCTGGGCTGCTCAACGGTAGAATCCACACATACATCAAGCACCACAGGTGGATCAGAAGAAAACAACCCATTTCCTTTATTGCCAGAAGGTGTCCTTGAGATACATGAACAGAAGGAAAGACTACAGGACTCTCAGAAGTAAAAATGGTGGCATCAGTACCACCCTCGGCATGTCTTGCGGCATCAACACCGCGCTCTGGCTCGGCAACTCTGGTGGCGTCAGTACCACCTCCTCCATCTGGTGAAACGACGACCTCAGTACCGTCGGTGGGATCGCCATCTAGGGTGGCATCAGCACCACCGTCATCATCTCTCGCGGCCACAGACCGCGCTCCTCCTCGCCTGGCACTCTGGAGTGTCCTCGGGATGTCGCTCAGATGAGGCGCCGCCTACTGGCATCCTACCGCTCCTAAGTGTGACAAAGTCAGTATCAAAAAGATAGGCAGACATATCACCAAACGAATCACTCAAAGTGGCATACTCTGTGAAATCTACCAGCTCAGACTTCCTCTTGAGGTTGTTCGGGTTCGGCTCGATCTGGGCAGGTTTAGCGGCCTTCCCTCTCACGATCTCCTGCATCTCCTGGCGGAACTCGTCCATCTCCCGTCTGAAAGTAGCCTGCTGATCGGTAAGGAGGCGAGCTATGTCATCTAAGACGGGGTTCTCATAGGATGGCCCATGAGAACCTGACGGGTGGCCTCGCTGGTAGTGAGGCTGCTGCTACTGCTGGTACTGCGGGTGAGAGGGGGTATGACTGGGGATGATACTGCTGCTGCTGAGGCTGATCTCGCCTCCAAGAATGTCCTGCTGATAGGACGAGGACCATACTGGGATGACTGCTGCTGCTGCTGCTGGTACACTGGGGGTTGCTGCTGCTGGTGATCTCTCTGATGGCCATACTGGCCACCCTGACCTGAAGGCTGCTGCTGGGAACTGGCACCTCCGGCGGACCAACGGAATCCGGGATGGTCTCGTCGGATACCAGGCTGAGGACGGTCGTACCAAATCCCGTTGACATCCATCAACGACTCCTGATCATAGGTGACTGGTGGGAGTACGGCCAGAGGCTGATCCGGCTGGTAACCACCATCTGTGTGTCTGGAGATGGTGGCAGCTGGTAGTGTGGTTGTTGGCTTCTGGTACGGCTCTGCCTGTACAAGATGGACCTGTCTAGGCTGTTGAGAGATGGAGTGCTGGGACGAACTGCCGCTGCTGCTCGGATCTCCTCGCGACTGAAGACAGGGCTGAGAAGCCGTCTGTGCCTCTTGGAGACACATGAGCTGTGTCTTCAAGTCGCTCAGTATCTGTGCCATCTGCTCCATCTGCGTAATACCCTAACACTGCCAGCGGCTGTGGACTCGCCTGTGCTGCTACCGCTGACGAAGTGGATGGATCGGCGTCGACCTGTACGATCCTCTGGTACTGCACGGTCTGTTGCTGAGGGCGTCCTGTGTGTAGAGTCGGGTCTGGGACATCACCATATTAGTTCTCGACCATCTCCTCGTAGATGGCCCAGACCTGATCATGATCCTTGGAGAAATAAGACCCGCCACATGAAGCATCACCAGGCCCTGCACGTCTGGTGTCAGCCCGCAGAAGAAGCTCTGAACAAGGTTCGGGCTTTGAGATCTCATGTGCGGGCATCTATCTGTCAACTCTCTGAACCTCTCCCATGCCTCGTGGAATTCCTCATTGGGAGCATGGAGAAGTTGCTGATCAGGGCTCTAGCTGCGTTCATCTGCCCGGGTGGATAGTAAATGTTCAAGTACTCGATGCGGAGCTGCTCCAGGTGTAGACAAACTTTCCCCAGATGCTTCAACAGGTGGCTGCTCGGTCTGCTAGTGAGAAGGGGAAGGCAATCATGCGGATGGTGTCCTCGTCCACCTGTCTATTGTGGACGGTGCTGCAGATCATATGAAACTCCTGTAGGTGGAGATGGGGATCCTTAGTGGCGAGCCCATGGAACCGGGGGAGGAGCTGCAAGGTGTTCGGGGGGAACTTGAAGTCCCCCCCGATGGCTGGAAGAATGACCCAACGATGCGTCAAAGTTGATCCGAGGTTGTTGTAACTCCCGCATCGGTCTCAGGTGGATCTGCGGCTGCTGTTTGCTGCGGCAGCTGCGCTGCTGCCGCATCATCGGGTATCCTCGGCCCGTCTCTGGGCCACGCTGGGCTCGGTCGGCTCTCATCTGCTCCATCTCGCACCTCATCTCTATCATGAAGGTACCCTGATCCCTCACTGCTGCTGAACTGTCTCTAGGGAGGCGATCAGGGTGGAGTTGATCGCACCCTGGTCCATGATGAACGTCTTCTCGGCTCGGGGAACCTCCTGTGCGATCTACTACCGGCCATGGTCTTTGCAAAGGCAAAAGACCCAAACTCATGTGCCGATAAATCCTCTGACTGTAGTCTCTCATCTGGCACATGTGTCTCTGGAATGGTAGAATGGTGGTCGAGGGGGAACAAGATGGAGTCCGAACTCGGGTTCGGAGAGCGGGTCTCGGCTCTCGCGAACCGACCTAGATGAATGGGCGGGAAGTGCGGTCAAGCGGTGCAGCCAGAGGCTGCCTAAGGGACCTCTGCCCCATTATCATGATCTAGCGAGTCGGGCGGATGTGATCTGGAAACAAATATGATCAGTAAGCAAATCCCTGATTCACCTATGCAACGCGAGCTGAAGACCGTAAGTGTTCGGTCAATTATCTTGTCAATTTTTATTAGGTGATCAAGTCAAGATAGTAGAGCGATTACGTGAACTGTTGGGAATCCGGTTCCCCCAGGAGACCTGGCCTGATCCCGAGCTAGATCTTTCCCAGACAGTACAAGCCGCGGACCGTTTACCCGGCTACCCGATCGGCTCGCTCTGTTAAGGATATCGCAGCCTGCTTTACCGAAGACCGGAGCGATCCTCATTGGAGAACGACTAGCTCAAGAGCAGTAGTTTGAAAGGGGTCCAGATGTGGCTCTATCCTAGGGTGCGAGTCACTCTCTCGCACACGCAAACCAAACAGGAGGGGGTTGCTCTCCCCAAGACAAATTTTTCGGGTGAGTGTCTTTAAGGTCAAATAGAGTTAACAACTCCCAATTTCATGGTTTGAATTTTAGGTATTTTTCAAATAAAACAATCGCCTAACGAATTTTTCGGTTCTCCTGGTTATTTAAGTCCAAAACGGGGGGAGAAGTCGAAAAAGACGATGCGCGAGAAATCAATGATGCATGCAGAGTAAGAAATGCGTACCTGACTCCAGCAGTCTACATGCAAAATGATCCGCGCAGAATTGAAAGATAGAAAATAAAACTACCTAAATGATGCAAGCGGAAATCCGGGCCCTAACAAGCAGTTCTACTCGATAGAACAGGTGGCTAAGTGGTCAATCAAGAGGGGTCGGAGTCCGGTCTCGGATGCCGATCGGTGCCTGCCACAACGGGTCCTGCCAGTGCTGTATGCGACCTCTAGCGGTGCGTGACCCCTCAGGTGACCAAATAGTCTTTTTATTTATCTTTTATTTTGATCCAATTAATCGGTCTATAGGTACATGCATGGTTATTAAGGTATGTGGACCCTACTATTTAGGCCACAGTCAAGCAAAAATCCTAAGGCTAGGGGCTGAAAATCTGCGAGAAACCGAATAGGCAGGAAATATACAAAAACCACAAGAAAATCGTGAAAAAGTCGAGGGGTCCCCCGAGCACACCGGTGCTCGGCGAAACAGACCCCGAGAGTCCAAGTGTCTGAGTATCATGTCCCTGTATATTACAACAGAAGTTCAAATGAGCTGAAAATAAAAACCTAATCTACTCTAAACTACTCACGCACTCTGCTGCCTCCTCGTGCTCTCCTGCGGCTCCGGTGCAGAAGGGAGCCACCTCCGATTGCCGCGGTTGCGCCGGCTCTTCGAGAAGAGCCGCCTCGTTCCTTGGGCCCTCGTAAGAAAACAACAAAGTGTGTCAAGCCAAGTAAATAAAGCAAACAAAATAAAACATGGTATATATATGCAAAAATGGAAATAAAAAATAAACAAGCAAAAACAACCAAAAATAGAAATAAAATAAAAATAAAAGAAAATGAAAAATAAAAGAAAAACAAAAACCGCGAAAAGCCACGGACGACGGAGAAGCTGCGGAAAGCCACAAAAATCAAAAGAAAAAAAACCGAGAAAATACGACTACTAAGTCGTGCTCCCCGGCACCGTCGCCATTCTGATGAGCCGCCTGATAGACTAAAGGTAAATCAGGTGTCACTAAGGTCGTTGCGATCTCAGACACTCGAGACTCATAGCTCAACATGAAACAAAATCAGACCACCAATCAAACAGATAAAATCAAAGAAAATAAAAAACAGCGGTCTCGCTATGTGATTAACATGGTATAGCTCCCAGGGTCGATCTCGAGGAGCACGAGTTGGCCTTACGGCCTACGAAGTAGTCGAAAAAGAAAAGAAAAGAAAACAAATAATTTTTTTGGTGGTTTTTTAATATTTTTATATTTTTTTATTTTTTAATTATGAAGGAAAATAGGTAAAAAAGCAAAAACAATCACATTCAATACCAATTATTTAAATACTCAAAATGGTCCAAAAATGTCAAAACAAAAGGTATTTTTATGTTTTATATGTTTTTTACTATTTTTGGTGAATTTTTTTATCATTTTGTAATTTTTATGGAATTTTCTAAAAATAAAAGAAGATAGAAACAAAAGAAAACTATCCAGTCATGCTTGGAGGATCAATTTAAAATAAAAAATGGTCCTAAAAGAGCCTGGAGTATTTTTTTATGAAAATAGAAACAATGAAGAAAATTCAGGAAAAGAAATTGTGAATTTTTTGAGTTTTCTATGATTTTTTAGAATTTTTATGAGTTTTCGAGGGTTTTTTTATTTTTAAGCTTTTCATAAATCCAAAATAGCCAAATTCACACAGAAAATCAAACAATCAAAAACAAGCAAAACTTAATTTTTTAAGAACTTTTAAAAGGGTTTTAATATTTTTTAGGAATTTTTAATCTGGACAGAGGCAAAAACAAAGGTTTTTGAATTTTAAAAATACTAAAAAGCCACAAAAATGTACCCAAAAATTAGTGTAACTTTTACACAGTGTCAGGAGCCAATTTACACAATGCATGCTGACTGATAATTATTACTATTTACAAGTATCTACATGTGTTTTGCATAGATTTTGTAGCTAAAATAAAAGAATAAAGAGTGATGAATGAGTATTCATCAAGCATAAAAGAGTATGCTCCCACCTTTTCTTCACATTTTTTTTGATTTTTGAATTGAGGGGGGGGGAGGGGTCACTTAGAATAATAAGGTGGAATATGTATTTCAATTTTCATGTAAAATAGATGTTCCTAACATTTTCTCTGGGAGGGGGTCAGTTTCAACAATTATGAGACTGTTAAAATTTGACAGTCTTTGATAAAGGGGATAGAAATCTCAAATTAAGCCGAATTTTGAATGACACCATGGTGATATATTGTGATCTAAATTTCACTAGATTTCATGTCAGAAAAATATAAAAATACGAGAAAAAACGGTGGAAGCATGTAAGCTACATGCTTCCAGGGAGCGTACTCCTTTCCCTTCAAAATAATAATATTTTTCGAATGAAAGAAGATGAATTAAAATCGATTGGGCATCCCAAGTTAAAGAATCCTCGTATGCACCCCCATGTCGCATCATACCCTACTAGAAGGATATTATGTGTTTTAATACTAGGAGTAGCTAGATAAGTGGTGAAATTAAGCTTACCTTAGTGATATCATTGATATACATAGATATTGGTGGAATTTCATCGATATGGGTCGATACCCGAGAAATTTTGCACTGAATCCATCATTTTAGCGATATGGCGATATATTGCCTTTCGAGATATTTTTCGATATCCTAGACAATGATATATATATATCCTCATCTCATCGATATCGATATATGGGCGATCTATCGTCAATATATCACGATATCTAAAGTGTTTGTTATATAATGTCTTGTGCCAAATTGTTGTTGGAGTTGAATGAATGGTAGTACCTTTATAATCAAGATTATAGATGTTGAGATTTAGTAAAGTTGTGGTGCAAATTAGGAGTGAAATCAATGTTTATAATATTCTAAAAAAACCCATCAATTGATCAATCAAAGAAAATAGTCGGTCAGATCAGTGACTTGATCAATTTACAATGAGAACAATAGTAGGATCAGATGATCGATCAAGAAAATCTTGTAATTGATCAATCAAATTGTATGTTACATAATCAAGGTAAATAAAAAAAGTTATTGACTTTTAATTAATTTCAGCATTGAAAAGTAATTGAGTTTAGTTTTCTCTCATTTTAGTCCATGTACATATTATTTTATTTAAAATTCCTACCGAGCACAGTTTATGTGAACTTGGTTTTTGGCTTAGCTTATTTAATAACGACGATTGTTTGACAGTTAAAATATTAAATATACTTCTTTTAATTTATTTGCAATAACTTATCATATTTTGCAATGCCAGTCCTCTAACTTATAAGTTACTGCTTCAATTTTTTTTCTTCTAACTTTAATTTTTTACAAACATGTCAGCATTTAAATTACATTTATTCATCTTAGTCTCTCAAGATCTCCTTCCCGTGTTTTGGGCTCGGATTCCTCGTTGTGTACATTTTTGTTGAAAATTTGGTTGATATTATTCGTTGTGAAATTATTTTTTATATTTAAAATTATTAATAAATATCATATCAATTGTTAATGTATATAATCCATTGTGATATTATTCGTCCCTATTTTTTATGTCATTATTATCCACAAAATACAATATAACATTAACCCATGCGAGTGAAAGGATGCAAAATATCTGCAAAGATATCTCTGTGAAAATCTCTGAATTGTCTGCATAGGTCTTCTCGGCATCCGGTACAAGATAAAAGAGAACAATGCAAACTAACCCTTGCTTCCGCTCCAACTTAGAATGCCGGAATTTAATTGGAACTATATACAAGGCATTCACATTTATTTTTCATTAGCATTTCAATATTACACATGTTTCTCGTGTTGGAGTAAATCTCGTATATGTGGTCTATATGAAATATTGGTGATATAATCAATATGAATTTTACCGAGCCAATGAATAGAGCGTAACCGAATTACATTGACCCACGTTGACGGTTAGTGAGTTATCAGAAATCGTGTAAGGTGTGGTATCCTATAAAAGAGACATGGTGCTCATTATACAAATGACCGAATCAAGAATCGAAAAGAGACAACATCAAACTCTCCACCATCGAGAGAGAGTTATAATATTTGGGGTTGTGGAATGAGAAAAGAGGAAGAAAGGATCACCGTTGTATCGCCCATTCTCCTTTACGAGACTTATCTGATTTGCGATTGAAGAAGGTAACACAAGAATCATTTCGTTTTTTATGTTGATTCCACTACGCTATGCAAGTTTTCCTACATACCACAAATATCAAAAGTTAAATTTAACATAATTGGTATTATCTTCCTTTGAGTTGGGGAAGGCTCAAGTCACTACAAAGTAAACCTTAGGCCCTGTTTGGTTGGAGGCCCTGGAATAAGGGGCCAATTCTCCTCCCGATACGGTTCCTAGTGGTACGACTATTCTCCATTATTCCATCTTATTTCACTCTTATTCCTATCTTTATCCCACCTTACATACGTTTATTTCACCTTATTCTCCTTATTCTTATCCTCTAGCCGAACGGAGAATAGACCCTTATTCCCCTTATTTTCCATCCTTATTCCTGCTTATTCTCCTATCGAACGGGCCCTTATGCGGCTATGAAATGTCTAGCTTTTGGTAATGGAACCTATGTTGCAACAAACTAGACATGCATTAATGTAACGAAAAATTATATTTTAAATAAGTTGAAAATAGATTGAATATTTTCATCAAATTAAAGATAATATTGTTAACCAATAAAAAAAGTAATGATAGAATAAGATATGAAATTGTTCAATAAGATATGAAATTGTTCAAAAAATTAAAAAAATACATGTAGCGACAATCTATGTCATCTGTTTCTATAATAATGCAAGAAAATCTCTGACCTGCAACAATTCAACCATCGTACAGAATTCGTTGCCAAGATAGGATAGTCAATATCGTACAAAATCCGTTATCCAAGAGTAGGGTAGCCAAAGTGTTCGTAGCCATTATCCTCGCAATAAAAAAATTTAATTTGCTGCATATATTGCTTAATTAATTGATGAATACTCATTCATCACTCTTTATTCTTATATTTTAGCTACAAAAACCTTTGCAAATACATGTAGATATATGTAAATACAAATAATTACCAAAGTGCATGCATTGTGTAAAAATTAATATGAGCATGTTTTTGTGAAAAAATAAAAGAATAAAGAATTAAAAGAAAAAGAGGGAGATATTTTGAATAAATATTGAGCAACCTAATCCTAAGGGAGGGCTCAGCATGGGCCTGACCGCATAAAAATCCAAGTAGAGAGAGATAAGGGAGCTCATGTGTAAATATACCTGTAAATAAAATAATAATATTTTTCTCTAAAAATAAAATAAAATGGGTTTGTATATATTTGTAAATATGTGTAAATACAAAAATCAAAATACAAATAGAAAAATTAAAAAGAAATAAAAATATCTTCTTCACTTGTATATATTCACCTTGTACGTAGAACACCTTTCCCTATTTTTTTCACCTTGTAAGTAAATAAATTAAATTCCATAAAAATTTGTACATATTCCATATCCTATTATGTAAATAAATAAAATAAAAATCATAAAAACAAAAATCAAATAAAAAGAACAAAAAATCAAAACCAAAAGAAACATTGTATATATACCATGTATATATATGTATATATATATTTATTTAACCATTGTAAATAATTAATAAAAATAAAATAAAAATACCAAAATATTCCAAATTTTATGCTATAAATAAATAAAATATAAAATTGGAATAAATATGTATGAAAATAAATAATTAAAATCAAAATTAAAAATCCAACATTGTATATATACCTATATATCATACTATATTGTACATACTCTATTTTTATTTCAAAAATTAATTAAAAATCACAAAAAAATAGTTTAAAATAAAATAAACATTTTCAAGTTTTAAGTTTTTCCTAATTCGACCAATTATTATTTTATTTTTAATTTCTAATTATTTCTGACATGGCCTCTCCTGATTGGTCCACGGGGGACGTTGACCCCCGGTCAACTCCCCCCCTTGGACCACTATCCACGGGTCATGCACGCCCGACCCGACTTCACGGATTTATTGCGTCATGACCCGATCGCCAAATCGCTAAGCCCCGAGCTCCGATCGTTCCTCCTGCATCCGAGATCCACGCCGTCAAATCCGCGTTGGGATCCGCGCTTCGTGGAACCCTGCCCGACCTTCTCTTCTCGGACCTGCACTCGTATATAGTCTGAGCTCCGCCCCCATTTTCATGCATCTTTGGCTCAGTTCATTCCACCCTAGGACCTCCATAGCCACCGCCTGAGTGGCAGCTCACGTTCGGCCGTGTTGCAGCGAGGGAGGGAGCAGCAAGACCATTGATCCGGCGACGTAGCGCCGCCGTGCGCCGCCCAGACGTGATGCTCGAGCCTCGGGCATCGACGACCCTCGAGTCTAGGACCTAGAGCTTCCCCCAGCTCACCCCCAGTCGATCTCACCCATCGTGTATCCCTAGTTCTTCCTTCCCTTAGCTAATCTTGATTTTCGCCCAAATCGACCCATCACCGACGACCCTCGATTCTGACCACCCTCGTCTACGTTTCGATCATCGGATTCGACCACCATCTCCGCGCTTCTCCAACGCACCTTCTGCACCTAGCCATCCAACCCAGTTCGCACAGGAACTGGGATTGGGGCTCACCGCCGTCGCTTCGTCGGAGCCCCCTCACCTCGACGCACCGTTCACCTTCACCACCCCTAACCAGGTCGAGGCACTTTGCCCTTGACCCAGGAGTCTGTTGTCGTGCTTTGCAGGTCAAGGCGAACCCATCTGGGGGTTCGACGTTCTGGAGCAGCAGCTCCACCTCCGCCGGTGTCGCCTGAGGTATCTGAAGCTTCGTTGCGCCATCGAAGGAGCTCTTCAGATGCGGGAGGCCCAGGCATTCCTTCTCCGATCTCTAGCAGCCCGCGCGGAGGGTCATCGTGCGTGCATCGGGCCGGCGAAGTTCGCTGGCCACTTGTTCTTCGTGCATCCTCCAGAGCCGTCCGATCTTCCTCCTGCTCCAGACGCGACCTTAGCCGTTCATCTGGGGGGTTCCCAGCCGTTCGATCTCTGGGAGGATTGATCTGAACCCTCCATCCCACAAGGGTTAGCCACGACATTCCGCAGCCGTCCGATCATACACGTGGCTGGCTCTCCTCCGTCACATTAGAGCAGGAGACCCTTCGTTCACCCACGTCGCATCCCAGCCGCCCGATCTTCCACGTGGGGGGTTCCCAGCCGTCTGATCTGCACCGAGGGCCCCTTTGTTGTGCGCCACCCCCCCCAATCGTTGGATATCACACGTGGCGCTCATCCGACCCTCGGCATATAATAAGGGGTAATTGCTCTTAGGCCCCTTTAGTTTTTACATTTAATATTTAGTCCTGTAAATACGTTTAATTAGTTGTTTTTATTTTGGACATATTGCATAGAGGACCCTGTGGTTTATTTTGTTCGCATTATACCCCTGTGTGTGATGAACCATGCATCGACACGTGGAGCTTTGGTGTATTTGCAGCTTTTACCCTATGTTTCTGGTATGTTACGTTTTATATTTTATAAATTGGAATGACATTTATGCCCCTCTGAGTGTAACACACATGCCGCATGCGTGGTTCTTGAGGCTTTTTACACTTTAGCCCCTATTACTTTCCAGCCGTGTTAGTCAAGGGGCCCTGGAACTTATTTTAATTACAAATAGGTCCCTTGCACTATGCCTTTGTGTTTGTTTTTAATAGAATAGCAAAACTACTCCAAATTTGCAGAAAATTGGACACATGGCTCCTTCTATGGTGTAAAATTTTCTCTAAATTTTGGAGACATTTTTGACTCTTTTTAGTATTTTTAGAAATTCAAAAACAAGCATTTTCCTTACTGTCTAGTTTTAAAAATCACAAAAAAATATTAAAACAACTCTAAAAATTACAAAAAAAAGTAGATATAGTTTGTTTTGCTTTTTTTGATTTTCTGACCAAGTTTGGTCATTTTTAGATTTATAAAAATTATAAAAATTGAAAAATATTGAAAAACCCATAAAAATTCTAGTAAATAATTGAAGAAGCAAAAATTAATAAATCCAGTGCCTAAGTTTTCCTTGTATTTCACACTTTACAGGAAAATTACCTCCAGACTTCGATAGGGCCATTATCCATTTTATTTTGGCCCTCCAAGTCTGACTGGACAACAACACTCTTTTCTCTTCTTGTTTCATTTTTATAAAATTCCCTAAAAATCAGAAAAACCCCAAAAATTAACCAAAAACATAGAAAAATATAAAAAACATAAAAACATTTTTGTTTGAATTTTTGGATGAATTTTGAGTTGTTAAATAATTGTGTTGAGTTGATTGTTTTATCATTTTCTTATTTTCTTAAGTAGATTAAAAATCCAAAAAAATATAAAAATTTATTAAAAATCCACCAAAAATCATTTTCTTTTATTTTTATTTATTTCTGACTACTTCGTAGGCTGCGAGGCCATCACGTGCTCCTTGTGTTCGACCCTGGTCGCTATACCAGGTTAATCCAATAGCGAGACCGCTACCTTGATTTTCATCGATTTTTGCTTTCATTTGGTGGTCTGATATTTTTCTCGTTGAGCCACCTGAGCGACTGAGGTCGCAACGACCGCTTCTTGATTTATCCTACCTCGGTTGCTTTGTTCGGGTTTTTCGGCTCATCAGAATGGCGCCGTTGCCGGGGAGCATGGCTTAGTAGTCTTTATTTTCATTTTATCTTTGTTTTCTTTTTCGCGGCTTTCCGAGGCTCTTTCTGAGTTTGCGGCTCTTCGCAACTTTTATTTTTCTTTTATTTTTGTTTTATTTTATTTTATTTCTATTTTTGTTTTTGTTTTCATTTGCTTGTTTATTTTATTTTTTATTTTCTGCATATATACCTTGTTTGCTTCATTTTATTTTAGTTGCTCTGTTTTATCTAGTATGTGACACTCGTCTGTTTTCTTGCGAGGGCCTGAGGACCGAGGCGGCGACTCTCGAGTAGCCAGTGCAACCACGGGATTCGGAGGCAGCTCCCTTCTGCACGGAGCCGCAGGAGAGCGTGAGGAGCAGCTGAGTGTGGGAGGATTAGAGTAGCTTAGATCAGACTTTACTTCAGTTCATTTGACTTGTTGTAATAATACAGGGACAACAGGACTTGGATACTCTCGAGTCTGTTTCGCCGAGCACCGGTGTGCTCGGGGGACCCCTTGGTTGTTTTTCTTTCTTCGCGGCTTTTTACGCGGCTTTTGTTTTTCACTACCTTTTCCGGTTTCTCGCGGTTTTTCTCGAGCCCCTAGACTTAGGAATTTATGTTTGACTGTGACGTACTTAGTAGGATCCAAACACCTAATATATCTGCTTGTGCCTATAGTTTGATAATTGGACATACAAATAAAAGATTAATAAAAATAGCTGACTTGCTTCCTTCGAGCCTACGTGTCGCAGCCTGCCCTGCCAAGCGCTGCTCCTGAACCCAATTTGTCAGGAGGAGGAGGGGTAGACCGAGACCAGACCCTTTGGATCGGAGGCTGGTGACCAGCTAGACTGTTCTTTCGAGTAGAAGTTGCTATTTAGGGACTTGGTTTTCCGCTTGCACCATTTAGGTAGTTTTATTTTTGTCTTTCAATTCTGCGCGGATCATATTGCATGTAGACTACTGGAGTCAGGTACACATTTCTTACTCTGCATGCATCATTGATTTCATCGCGCATCGGCTTTTTCATCTTCTCCCTTGTTTTTGACTTAATAATCAGGAGAACCGAAAAATTCATTAGGCGTTTTTGTTTTTATTGAAAAATATCTAAAAAGAAAAACAATAAAATTTGAGACTGCTAACACTATCGACCCCAAAAGACACCTCACTTAAAAATTTATCTTAGGGAGAGCAACCCCCTCATTGTCTGGTTTGATTGTGCGAGAGAGTGACCCTGAACACTAGGTAGAGCACTCCGATATTCTTCTCGACTGATTACCGGCTATTTCTGTACGGGACAGTCGGTTGGGAAAATATCAGGTAACCCAACAGGTCACGTAATCGCTCTGATATCCTGACTGATCACCAAAATAAAAATTGATAAGATAATCTGACCGAGCCTTTACGGTCTTCAGCTCGCGTTGCGTTGGTGAATTGGGGGTTTGCTTGTGATCATAGTTGTTTCCAGATCTCGTCCGCTTTACTCGCCACATCAAGATGATGGGCAGATGATCTCTTAGGCAGCCTCTGGCTGCACCGCTTTCGGGCGCATCTACCCGCTCATCTAGGTTGGTTCGCGAGAGCCGAGACCCGCTCTCCGAACCCGAGTACGACTCCACCCTATTCCCCCTCGATCCCCCTTCTTCTGAGACCGAGATACCAGTGCCAGAGGAGAGACAGACAGATGATTTATCGGCACCTGAGTTCGGATGTTTTGATTTTGCAGAGACTATGGGCGGCAGTTCTGATGATCACACCAGAGGTCCGCAGCATGAGCATTTCGTTCTGGACCAGGGTGCGATCAACTCCACCCTGATTGCCTCCCTCGAGACAGTGCAGCAACAGTTGAAGGATTAGGGAGCATTTATGTTGGATATGAGGCGCGAGATAGAGCAGCTGAGAGCAGATCGAGAGCAGCGTAGAGATGGGCCGAGGATACCCGATGAGTCCGCGGCAGCAGCCACAGCAGCCGCGGCAGCCGCAGCAGCCGCAACAGCTGCAACAGATCCACCGAGACCGATGCAGGAGTTACACAACCTCGGATCGACACTGATGCACCATTGGGTTGCTCTACCAGCCATCGTTGGGGACTTCAAGTTCCCCCCGAACACATTGCAGCTCCTCCCCCGTTTCCATGGGCTCGCCACTGAGGAGCCCCATCTCCACCTCCAGGAGTTTCTGATGATCTGCAGCACCGTCCACGACCGTCAGGTGGACCAGGATACCATCCGGATGATTGCCTTCCCCTTCTCCTTAGCAGACAGAGCAGCCACCTGGGGAAGTTCGTCTACACCTGGGAGCAGCTCCGCACCGAGTACTTACACAAGTACTACCCACTCGGGCGGACGAATGCGCTAGAGCCCTGATCAGCAACTTCTCCATGCTCCCCAACGAGAAGTTTCATGAGGCATGGGAGAGGTTTCGAGAGCTGACCGATAGATGCCCGCACCACGACATTTCCAAGCCGAACCTTGTTCAGAGCTTTTTCAGCGGGCTGACACCAGAGCTTCAGGGCTTGGTGAACGCTTCTTGTGGCGGGTCTTACTTTGCCAAGGATCACGATCAGGTCTGGGCCATCTACGAGGAGATGGCTGAGAACTATATGGTGATGTCTCAGACCCGATTGTACACTCAGGGCAGACCCCAACAGCCACAGACCGTGCAGTACCAGAGGATAGCACGGGTCGACGCCGGTCCTTCCAGTTCGTCCGTGGCAGCAGCACATGCAGACAGTACAGCCTCAGACATGGGGATTATTAGCGAGAAGCTGGACCGGATGGAGATCATAGAGAAGAAGCAGTGCCAGGGCATCACGCAGATGGAGCAGATGGCACAGACTCTGAGTGACCTGAAGATACAGCTCATGTGTCTCCAGGAGGCACAGACGGCTTCACAGCCTCGTCTTCAGGCACGAGGTGATCCGAGTAGCAGCAGCAGCTCGTCCCAGCGCTCCAGCTCCCATCAGCAGCCTAGACAGGTTCACCTTGTACAGGCGGAGCCGTACCAGCAGCCGTAGCCCACCTACCAGCCACCGCCGTCTCCAGACATGCAGATGGTGGTATACCAGCCAGATCAGTCTCTAGTAGTGCTTCCGCCACCCCAGTACGATGCAGAGTCGTTGATGGATGTCAACAGGATTTGGTACGACCGCCCCCAGCCCGATATCCGATGAGACCATCCCGGATTCCGTTGGGCGGCCGGAGTTGCCCAGCCCCAGCAGCATCCGTCAGGTCAGATGGCCAGTACAGCCATCAGAGGGATCACCAGCAGCAGCAGCCCCCAGTGTACCCACAGCAGCAGCAGCAGCAGTCATCGCAGTATAGTCCTCGTCCCTATCAGCAGGAAAGTCTTGGAGGCGCGATCAGCCTCACCAGCCGCAGCATCAGCCACACTCTTACCCCTCTCAGCCACAGCACCAGCAACCTCACTACCAGAGAGGCTACCCGTCGGGTTCTCATGGGCCATCCTAGAGAGCCCCGCCTTGGATGACATAGCCCGCCTTCTCACAGATCAGCAGTCTACTTTTCGACGGGAGATGGATGAGTTCTTCCAGGAGATGCGAGACATCGTGAGAGGGAAGGCCGCCATCCCTGCCCAGATTGAGCCAAATCCCAACAACTTGAACAGGAAATCTGAGCAGGTAGCTTGTACTGAGTATGCCACTCCGAGTGATACTTTTGGTGATATGTATGCATATCTTTTTGATATTGATTTTGTCACACTTAGGAGTGGTAGGATGCCAGCAGGCGGCGACTCATCTGAGCGACACCCTGAGGATACATATAGAGCACCAGGAGAGGAGGAGAGCGGTACTGAGGCCGCTAGAGATGATGACGGTGGTACTGATGCCACCACGGATGTTGATCCCACCGGCAGTACTGAGGCTGCCGTTTCACCAGTTGGAGGAGGTGGTACTGAGGCCACCTGTGTTGCCGAGCCAGAGCGCGGTACTGAGGCCGCCCATCTACCAGCCGATGGTGGTGCTGATGCCACCAAGTCTTTTGAGATTCCTGTTGTTTTTCCTGTTACTGATGTATCTCGGAACACTTCTGTGAATAAAGGAAAGGGTTTATTTTCTTCCGGTCCCACTGTGGTGCATGATGTATGTGTGGATCCGACCATCGAGCCGTCTAGACCCTTTCCTAGTCCTTCATCTGAGAAGGACCCTGTGATCCCCTTACCTAGAGCCCTTCAGATGGGGAAGGGGAAGAAAAATGAAAATCCCAAAAAGAGAGAGCAGGAAGAGTTCAACCAGCAGATGATAGACCGTTTCCATATTCAGCTGACTCTTCTGGAGGCTTTGCAGCACATCCCTCTACTCCAGCGTTCACTTAGAGACAGGACTACAGTCAGGAGGAAGAGGAGGAACCACCACTTAGAGATTCATGTGCTGACGAGAGCCACTTGTTTCACGATCCAGAACCGTCTGCCGGCCAAGAGGCCAGATTCAGGAGCCCCATATGTCAGATGCCATATTAGTGAACAGAGATTCGACCGCACTCTATTAGACAGCGGATCGTCGATCAACCTATTTCCGGTAGCCCTTCTCGACCGCTTCGAGTTGGGCACTCTTAGACAGAGCAGGACAGTCCTTCAGTTTGCTGATCGATCTGTCAAGAGGCCGAAGGGTTTGTTGCGAGATGTTGTTGTCACGATTTAGGGCCTGCAATTCCCCGTGGACTTCGTAGTATTGGACATGGAGATCCCCGATTCAGTGACCGATACCCCCATCATTCTCGGTCGCCCGTTCCTGGCCACAACCAAGGCAGTGATCGACCATGATAGCGGGAAGGTATACTTTCGCGTCGAGGGCGAAAGTGTACAAATAGAGACGGTCGAGGACAGTAGAGCTAGAGACAGAGCGTGCTCAGAGACCACTTCCAATACAGAGCAGATGACAGATGCCGGGATAGACATCCACCAGGACTACGACTTTGTGATTATAGATGATGAGGCAGTATGGGCAGATCCAGATGCACAGGCCATCCTCTCACCTTCAGAGTCCGCTGATGTAGAGACGACATCAGAGGAGAGCCTGGAGAGTACATTCCTGGTTCAGGATACTTTTGAGGCAGCAGAGCCGGTCCTCGATCGCGAGACTGATTGTTGTGATGATGGTGGTACTGATGCCACCTTGGATGCCACAGATGCCTCGGAGTTAGATTCTGACTGGGCAGATTGTGATGATTACATGCCAGATCTGACTTCCACTGAGCCTGCAGATAGGGAGGAGGTAGATGCGGAGCAGAGCAGAGACAGTCCAGCAGGGTAGCCTTCTCCAGTTTTTGAGAGTGATAAAGAGTTTCAGTTCTCCCATGCGGATTTGGCAGCGTTCACGCAGACTTTTCAGAGGCCAGATCCGCCAGCACCCAGTTGTCCAGAGCTGAAGCCGCTTCCTGCGTCGCTGAAGTATAGGTTCCTTGCGGGTGAGCATGAGATGTACCCAGTCATTATCTCCGCCTATTTGACTGGAGAGCAGGAATCCCGTCTGATGGGGGTTCTTGAAAAGAACCGCAAGGCGATAGGATGGAGCGTAGCAGATCTCCAGGGTATAAGTCCGGCCATGTGCTCCCACCATTTCTATCTCGAGGATGAGGTGAAGCCGTCGCATGAGTTCCAGCGGCGGCTGAACCCGAATCTGAGAGAGGTTGCCATGAAAGAGATTCGAAATGGTGGAGCGCCGATTTTATCTACCCCATCTCCGACTCCAAGTGGGTCAGCCCTTTGCATGTGGTGCCCAAGAAGACGGGCATCACTACAGTGGTTAGTGAGTCTGGAGAGGAGATTGCTACACGGGTACCCACTTCTTGGCAGGTCTGCGTTGATTACAGGAGACTCAACCAGGCCACCAAGAAGGATCATTTCCCCTGCCCTTTATAGATCAGATCATTGAGAGACTGGTGATGAATCCACATTTCATCATCTTTATTCTATCATTTTGGCACCAAAAACCCTAGCAAATGCCTGTAAATAACCCTAAAATCATTATCTTAGCATTCATGCATGTGCATTCATATAGTGTATAAAATGCTGTAATTAAGGCCAAAATTATAGAATAAATAAAGAAAGAAAAAGAATAAAATATTGTAGATATTTTATGACCCAAAACCCCGAGACCTAGGCATCTTGATGAATAGGTCGACAAGGAATAAAGTAGGGGGAGATAAGGTCAGAAATACAGATAAAATACCTATACATTTTATTCATTCTTTATTCATTTTGGGACCTATTTTTGGTTCCACTTTTTATACATCAAATAAAGAAACTTTGTACATGAAAGTTGTAGATTAATTTTATAAAGAAAAATACAAAATTGATTTCACAGAAAAATAATATACAGATAAAAAGTTATGGTCTGAATAAGAATCCAGAATCCCAACTTCCAGACCCGTATCTCACAAACGACAACTCCAAATGCAGCATATTCACCTTTAATTGTATATAGAAGAAAATAATCTAATTATTGGTGGTGATTTCGCATTTGGCGGAGCTACGGTTGAAAGTTGAGTTTTGGACCCACCTTGTATACTGTACATATTAAAATATTCAATTTATTATTTATTCATTATTTCTATATTTTTATATTTTTATAATGTTGTAAATATTATTTATAATAATTATGTACATTAAAATTGGAATAAAAACCTCAAGAAAAGTCAAAATAAAATACTTATATATTGGATACATAGGTATACTGCCTATACCCATACCTATACATTATACCCTTTTATTTTATTAATTATACAAAACATATCATAAAAATAAAACAAAATATATTTATGTGTATAAAAGTATGTTATAATTTTATAAAATACAAAATAAAAATAATAAAAATAAAAATACAAAATAAAAATACGAGAATACACTATATAAAATAATATACCTATATGAGGGTATAAAAGCAACTAGTAAAAATACCTCTCATAAAAATAATTAAAAAGCACCATAAAATAATTTAGAAAATAAGAAACATTTTTCATTATATAACCTAAAATTAATAAATTCATCTTCGATTTTTAATTGATTTTATAAATCATTTTTTTGGGGTTTTTCCTGGTTGGTCCACGTGGACCAACCAGGGGGCGGTCTTAGTTGACTCGGGTCAACTACCTGCCCTCCACCCATGTGCGTCTGTCAGAGTGCGTTTGACCTCGTTTTGGTCGATTTTTCCTGATCACATCTTGCACCATTCCGTGATGGAGTCTTGACAACTTTTTCTCCTCGATTATCAAGCTTCCTCGCCCTATGATCATCTCGAGGAATGGATCAGTGTGTCGCCCGAGATGCCTTGATCTTTGGAGCACCTTGGTCAGGGGTCAAACCAGATATAACGACCCCCCACTTTGAATTTGATTTTTGGACTTCCTTCGGACCACCCCTCTCCACCTTCGTGCGCTCAAGACCTTCCTGGAGGTGAGAGCTCCAGATCACGCTCTTCAGCCTAGGTGATCGAGGTCGGAGAAGCTCCCAGCACCTCCCGCAACCCGGCAGTCGAGGTAACCTTTCTCCCTCTGGCTCCTGCCATTGAGGGCCCTTCCCCTCTCATTCCTTTCATGTATTTAGCTCCTGTTACCCTTAGGATCAAAAATCACCCAAAAAATCCGAGATTCGTCGCTTTAATCGCTAGATCTATTCACTTAGCCGGAGCGCACCTCCGGACGATCATCTCTCCGTCGATCCACGCTCCCCCACGTCCATCCAAGGGTCCAGGCAGTTTGCCCTGGACCCCTTGACTCGTTTTGCAGGTCAACGTGCATTTGAGAGCATCTGGAGGTGAGTTTTGAAGCTCGCCGGAGCCAACGAAGCCTCCCAGCTTCGCCAGCCGCCAGCTAGCACCACGGCCACCGCCGTGGCTTTTTGACGACTCCAGACGATAGAGGAGGACCTGAGGAGGTAGCAACCCGATTTTGTAGCTCAAAAGCCACCGGAGCTGGCAGGAGGAGCTCGAGGAACTTCGCCCAGCCGGCGCTCCGCCTTGTTCTTCCAGCTGCCTTCGCCACCGTCCGATCAAGGGAGCCCCTCCAGATTTAACGTGGACCGTTCGATCATCAGCACCCAGCCACCGTCGATCTTGGCCGAGATCTAATCTCAGATGTCCACCAGCGAAGCGTCACTGGCCGTTCATATTGCGCCATGTGTCAAGTGGCATCTTCCTCGCCGTTGGATCGCGCGCCGAGGGTATTTTGCACCTTAACCCTCGCGCATTTTGTATTTATGGTTTAGTCTAAAAACTTTCATCTGTAGTGTAATTTTTTTGTAATATTTGCACAAAGACCCCTATGCTTCTCGTATTTGCAGATAGGTCCCCTGCCACGTCACCTCACGTGACCAGTTCACGTGAGGTGTGGGCATTTTGCAAGGGTACCCTCGGCCTTGGTTGTATTTTGTTTTAGTACCAAAACTTTGACATCACGTGTTATATTTTTGGAAATATTGCAAGTAAACCCCCATATTTTTGAGAAATTACATTTTAGTCCTCGCTAGGCGCGTGCAAGTCACGCGCCCTGGTGGGAAAATTGCTAGGACACCCAGGCGGGTTTTGTAATTGAATTTTGGTGCTATCAATTGAATAATCAGTTCAAACTTTTGTGGAAATTTGCATGTGAGCCCCTGGATGTTTGAGAAATTGCAAATATACCCCTGTCAGGCCTGTTAATTGTTTGGATGCTTGTTGTAATTATTTAAACTATCATTTTAAGTTCAAAATTCCACAAAAATAGGGTTTAGCTTCTGTTAACTTGTGCTTCCATGCTATCAAATTAGTTTTTGATTTTGTTTTATTTTTGTATTTATTAAAAATCAAAAACAGGCTTTTTCTCTACTGTCTAGTTTAGAAAATGCCAAAAAAATATTAAAACACTTCAAAAAATTCCAAAAAAATTACCTAGTGTCTATTTTATCATATTTTAGTGTCAATACAAAAATCACTAAAAATCTCAAAAGAAAAACCTTAAAAATTTAAAAACACTCAAAAACTTCAAAAATATATATAAAATTGTAGAAAACTCTAAAAATACCAAACTCAAGCTCTGTAGGTTATTGTTTTTATTCTCTTTATTTGAAAAATAGTGTGGACAAATTTTGTGGCTATTTTCTATTTTTAATTCCAGTTTTATCTCCAGCCAGTAGCTTGCCCACTGTTTTGCCTTATTTCAGTATTTAAAAATACCAAAAAACACCTTGAAAAATCCCCAAAAATCACAAAAACAGTAAACAATCCTAAAAATATAAAAAACATTTTATTTCTGAATTTTTGGTTATTTTTGCTTATTTTTATAAATATTTTGTCTTGTCTTTTATTACATTGTCCTTATTTTCCAATATTGAAAAATAAAAAAAATATATAAAATATAAAATTATAAAAATCAGAAAATTAAAAATCAAAATACAAAATTAAAAATTAAATTAAAATAAAAAAAATAAAAATTAAAAACCCACAAAAATTTCATTGTTTGCTTGCTTAGTGTAGACACTTCACACACACACTCACTTGTGCACATTAATTGTGAATTACCCTGTTTGCTCCCTGTGTTCGAACTCTCTGCATACTTGTCACTATACACCATTTGTGCAGAGTTAAAAATAAATTTTAACTCCACATTATTTCTAATTTATTGATCTTTAGTGTGGGTTAATTGTTGATTAATTTCAGATTTTGTGTGGTCAGACACCGACTGTTGACTCGCCTTGTGAGTCGATACAACCGCATCGATTTCTGGGATAATCAACTGGCAAGGAAGAGCCACTATTGTTTTCTGGATGGGTACTCGGGCTACAACCAGGTGGCCATCGCTCCCGAGGACCAGGACAAGACTACCTTTACCTGTCCCTTCAACACATACGCCTTCCGACACATGCCATTTGGGCTATGCAATTCCCCTGCGACCTTTCAGAGATGCATGTTGTCGATCTTTTCGGACATGGTAGGGGAGTGCTTGGAGGTCTTCATGGATGATTTCTCGATTTACGGTGACGGATTCGACTCTTGTCTTGACTGCCTAGATCGAGTCCTTCAGCGATGTATAGAGGTTCACTTGGTGTTATCTTGGGAGAAGAGTCACTTCATGGTGACTCAAGGGACGGTGCTTGGCCACATAATCTCCAACAGGGGCATGGAGGTTGATCCGACCAAGGTAGATGTCATTGAAAACTCGCACCGCCGTCCAATTTGCGGCAGTTACAGTCATTCCTGGGGCACGTCGGTTTCTACCGATGATTCATTCATGATTTCAGTAGGATTGCCTGACCGTTGACTGATCTGCTGACGAAAGACATCGAGTTCCTTGTTGATGACAAGTGTCTTTCGTTCTTCGAGACTCTCAAGAGATGTGTTGTTGAGGCTCCTGTTCTCCAGCCACCTGATTGGTCTCTCCCATTCGAGATCATGATAGATGCCTCCGATTTTGCCGTAGGGGCCGTGCTGGGACAGAGGAGGGATGGAGTTCCATTTGCTATCCACTACGCTAGCCGCACTTTGGATTACGCGTAGTGGAACTACACAGTCACAGAGAAGGAGATGCTAGCTGTAGTGTTCGCCCTAGATAAGTTCAGATCATACATTATTGGATCTAGAGTGATCCTGTACACAGATCACACCGCCATCAGGTACCTCATGGCAAAGGGATTCCAAGGCCAAACTGACTAGATGGATCCTTCTACTCCAGGAGTTTGACATTGAGATCAAGGATAAGCCTGGAGTCAAGAATGTGGTGGCGGATCATCTCTCCCGATTAGAGCATCTTGAGGATTCTGACTTGATTGACCCTATTTGTGAGACCTTCCCATGGTATGCCGATATTGTGAACTTTCTTGTTGCTAAGAAAGTTCCACAAGATTGGCCTAGGCAGAGGCTAGAGACCTTCCTCGCAAAGGGCAAGTCCTACCACTGGGAGGATCCCATCCTTTACCACGAAGGAAGGATAGTGTTTGGCGTAGGTGCATTCCTCAGGAGGAGCACCATAGCGTCCTCACTTACTGTCACAAGCTTGAGGCAGGAGGACATCACTCTGGGAGGAGAACGACACATAAAGTGCTCCAATCCGGTCTGTGGTGGCCTACCCTCTTCAAGGACTCTGATGAGTTCGTGAAGAGGTGTATTGACTGTCAGTGGATGGGCACTTGTAAACAGCGTGATATGATGCCGATGCAGCCCATTCACTTCTGTAAGGTTTTTGACGCATGGGGCATCGATTTCATGGGTCCATTCCCTAAGAGTCAAAGATTTGAGTACATTCTGTTGGCCGTTGATTATGTGAGTCGTTGTGTTGAGGCTATCCCCGCCCGAATCGCTGATGCCAGGACAGTTTGCAGATTTTTGAGGAAGCACATCATTACGCGGTTCGGGGTCCCTCGAGTGTTGATTTCTGATGGGGGTCTCATTTCATCAACGACCAGGTGAAGGCCCTTGCTAGCGAGTTCGGCATAGACCATCGAGTTGCCACCCCATACCATCCTCAGACGAATGGTCTAGCCGAGGTGTCGAACATGGAGATCAAGACTATATTGCAGAAAGTCGTCCGCCCTGACTGAAAGGATTGGTCACACCTTTTGGACTCGGTCTTGTGGGCATATAGGACGTCTTTCAAGACACCATTGGGCACATCTCCCTTTCGCCTCGTATATAGCAAGCCGTGCAATTTACCTATTGAGCTGACACACAGGTCACTTTTGGGCAGTTACACACATTCTTATGGATCCAGATAGTGTAGGAGACCAGAGGAGGGCAGAGTTAGCAGCCTTGGAGGAGCTTAGAGATACCGCCTTCTCAAACAGCCTACAGTACAAGGAGAGAGTGAAGGAGTGGCATGATTCTCACATCAGCCACAAGCATTTTGAGTCTGGACAGAGAGTATGGCTGTTTGATGCTAGGCTTCGTCTATTTCCAGAGAAGCTATAGATCAAATGAAAGGGCCCATATCTAGTGAGAAAGGTACACGACAACGGTAGCATTGACATATCCGAGTTGTCTTCTGAGAGTACCTTTCGAGTGAACGGCCAACGGCTCAAGCCATTTCTAGATCATGAGCCGCGGGTCGTTGATGTTGCCCCTATTCACTTTACGTGAGATTTGGTCTCTTGGCTCACATCTATTGCATCTCACGCTTGAGTATCACTGTTCTTACGACCTGTATAGATCCAGATGTCCATATCATCACATTCTTTAGTCCCACGTCCCTTTCTTCATCTTTTGATTATGCTATACTTAGGGTGTACTTTACCCTAAGTATAGGGGGGATGTAGGACCTTTGGGTATTTCTTTTGATTCATTTTACCCCTATTTTTGCTGCCTATACTTAGGGATATTTTACCCTAAGTATAGGGGGGTAGACCCTGTACATTCTCCACTCGTTTTTCCCTTTGTGTACAGCCTGCTATACTTAGGATTATTTGATCCTAAGTATAGGGGGAAAAGCCGAGATTCTCCTGATTTTCTATTCATTCATTCATCTTTGTATATAGCCTTCCTTTTCACTTCCCTATACTAAGCACGAGTTATGTCTTCTTCATCGCTCTTGACTCTGAGGACATCGTTCGAGCTAAGTATAGGGGGGTGTGTATATATTTCATATATACTTTAGCCATAACTCGTACTTTGTGTGAGTGTATTAATAAATAAAAATGGCTAAAAACCCTAAAAGTCATAACAATTAAAATTTTTTCCTGTAAATAATCATTCTTTTATTTGCACATACATAGCTATTGTACAAAACTATTTTTTGTAAAAATGTTTTCAAAAACTTTTTGTGTAAAGTTTGTGTAAATATTTTCATATCAAAATTATGTATATAGTACAAAATTTTTCAAAATGTTTTGAAAATCAAAAGTTTGCAAAAATTTTGTGTAAATTCGTGTAAATATTTTGCAAAACTTGCATTCACGCATACATCCATGATTTCAAAACATTTTTCAAAAATTTTTGCATGTTTGTAAAAATTGTGTAAATAGCATCTTTGTATATACTTGTATATAGTTTTTCCCGGATTATAGTTGACATTTAAACTAGCCTAGAATTAAATTGGGAAATGGAGCTTGATTAAGATCTTAATCCACCTAATTCTAAGAGGAACCTTATAGGGCTTAGGGTTAAGGCTTTTCAGGTCCATGGCGACTTAATTCTTTGAGTCCACTAGGCTATGATCACATGTCATCTCAATGAGCCTAAGTAGACCACTTAACAACACACACATGACTCATATAGACAATGGCTTTACTTGGACACCGCACTTAGCACTGAGCTCTCTACGGATGAGGTGGTGAGGAGGAAGTCTTCCTTAACTTGGGGTAGCATATGAGGTTAGTACTTCTAGGCAGAACCTCTCTTCTTCTTTTAGTGAAGGAAGTGCATCTCAACTTGGTCTGGTTTCCATGAGGTCTAACGACAGGAGTTGTGGGTTGCAATAATGCTTTAAAAGAGGGATAGTCTACTGGCTCAAGAGGAAAAACTCCTTGTATATATGCTGCACATGTATATGTTGTATAGATGCACTTGAAAAAAATGCAAAAAGAAAATAACTCCAAAAAAAGTGGTGGGTCTGATAGAAAATGATAATCCCACCGGAATATGTATATAGTGCAAATAAGCAAAGCTTGAGATTCATGTCCCACCTTATGTGGCTTGCAGCAGGGAGACTTGGCTACACTGGTTGAGCTCCCAAGGATACATGGCTACACTGGCCATGGTCCATTCTCTTCTTCCCCCTCTTCTTGAGCCGGTTGAACATAAACTTAGAAGGGAATACCCCGCTCCTCGAGGAAAGAGTGGCCAGATTGGGGTCATAGAGTTACCTTGTTGGGGAGGGTTGTCAAGTTTCCATTTTTGAGGTGGATAGCTTATACTTCACATTCACAGTACAAGGAAAGATTCATGGTCTTCAGGGTTTGTGTTTGTAGACTTGTTCTGATCTGGATTGTTGAGGAGTCTTGATTATAGATTGGTGGAACTTAGAGGCTGTTGAGTTTTAAACTTAAGTCCAAATAAGGTTCCGACACATTAATAATCCAAAGATCTGATCGAGCTCCATAATTCAATTTAATGAAGGCAAGTTTAATATTCAACCTTGATCCATGTACATTCTCCTCCTTTTCTTTTTCTTTTCCACTTCTTTTTCAAATAAGTGTTTGCTAAGGGACTAGCAAAGTTAAGTATAGGGGGTGATGAATACTCATTCATCACTCTTTATTCTTATATTTTAGCTACAAAAACCTTTGCAAATACATGTAGATATATGTAAATACAAATAATTACCAAAGTGCATGCATTGTGTTAAAATTAATAATTAGAATGTTTTTGTGCAAAAATAAAAGAATAAAGAATTAAAAGAAAAAGAGGGAGATATTTAGAATAAATATTGAGCAACCTAATCCTAAGTGAGGGCTCAGCATGGGCCTGACCGCATAAAAACCCAAGTAGAGAGAGATAAGGGAGCTCATGTGTAAATATACTTGTAAATAAAATAATAATATTTTCCTCTAAAATAAAATAAAATGGGTTTGTATATATTTGTAAATATGTGTAAATACAAAATCAAAATAAAAATAGAAAAATTAAAAATAAATAAAAATATCTTCTTCACTTGTATATATTCACCTTGTACACAGAACACCTTTCCCTATTTATTTCACCTTGTAAGTAAATAAATTAAATTCCATAAAAATTTTTACATATTCCATATCCTATTATGTAAATAAATAAAAGAAAAATCATAAAAACAAAAATCAAATAAAAAGAACAAAAAATCATAACCAAAAGAAACATTGTATATATACCATGTATATATATGTAAATATATATTTATTTAACACTTGCAAATAATTAATAAAAATAAAATAAAAATACCAAAATATTCCAAATTTTATGTTATAAATAAAATATAAAATTGGAATAAAATTGTATAAAAATAAATAATTAAAAATCAAAATTAAAAATCCAATATTGTATATATACCTATATATCATACTATATTGTACATACTCTACTTTTATTTCAAAAAATTATTAAAAATCACAAAAGAATAGTTTAAAATAAAATAAACATTTTTCATGTTTAAGTTTTTCCTAATTCGGCCATTTATAATTTTATTTTTAATTTCTAATTATTTCTGACATGGCCTCTCCTGATTGGTCCACGGGGGACGTTGACCCCCCGGTCAACTCCCCCCCTGGACCACTACCCACGGGTCATGCACGCCCGATCCAACTTCGCGGATTTATTGCGTCATGACCCGATAGCCAAATCGCTAAGCCCCGAGCTTCGATTGTTTCTCCTGCATCCGAGATCCACGCCGTCATATCCGCGTTGGGATCCGCGCTTCGTGGAACCCTGCCCGACCTTCTCTTCTCGGACCTGCACTCGTAAATAGTCTGAGCTCCCGCCCCCATTTTCACGCATCTTTGGCTCAGTTCATTCCACCCTAAGACCTCCATAGCCACCGCCTGAGTGACAGCTCGTGTTCGGCCGTGTTGCAGCGAGGAGGGAGCAGCTGGACCATTGATCCGACGACGTAGCGCCGCCGTGCGTCGCCCAGACGTGGTGCTCGAGCCTCGGGCATCGACGGCCCTCGAGGCTAGGACCTAGAGCTTCCCCAGCTCACCCCCAGTCGATCTCACCCATCAGGTATCCCTAGTTCTTCCTTCCCTTAGCTAATTTTGATTTTCGCCCAAATCGACCCACGCCGACGACCCTCGATTCCGACCACCCTCGTCTACGTTTCGATCATCGGATTCGACCACCATCTCTGCGCTTCTCCCACGCACCTTCTGCACCCAACCATCAACCAGTTCGCACAGGAACTGGGATTGAGGCTCCACCGTCGTCGCTTCGCCGAAGCCCCCTCACCTCGATGCACCATTCACCTTCACCACCCCTAACCGGGTCGAGGCACTTTGCCCTCGACCCCAGGAGTTTGTTGCCGTGCTTTGCAGGTCAAGGCGAACCCATCTGGGGGTTCGACGTTCTAGAGCAGCAGCTCCACCTCCGCCGGCGTCGCCTGAGCTCTCTAGAGCTCCGTTGCGCCATCGGAGGAGCTCTTCAGACGCGGGAGGCCCAGGCGTTCCTTCTCCGATCACTAGCAGCCCGTGCGGAGGGTCACCGTACGTGCACTGGGCCGGCGAAGTTCGCCGGCCACTTGATCTTCGTGCATCCTCCAGAGCCGTCTGATCTTCCTCCTGCTCCAGACGTGACCTTAGCCGTTCATCTGGGGGGTTCCCAGCCGTCCGATCTCTGGGAGGATTGATCTGGACGCTCCATCCACGAGGGTTAGCCACAACGTTCCGCATCCGTCCGATCATACACGTGGCTGGCTCTCCTCCGTCAGATTAGAGCAGGAGACCCTTCGTTCACTCACGTCGCATCCTAGCCGCCCGATCTTCTACGTTGGGGGGTTCCCAGCCGTCCGATCTGCACCGAGGGCCCCTTTGTTGTGCGCCACCCCCCTGATCGTTGGATATCACACGTGGCGCTCATCCGACCCTCGGCATATAATAAGGTGTAATTGCTCTTAGGCCCCTTTAGTTTTTGCATTTAAATATTTAGTCTTGTAAATACGTTTATTAGTTGTTTTTATTTTGGACATATTGCATAGAGGACCCTGTGGTTTATTTTGTTCGTATTTATACCCCTGTGTGTGATGAACACGTGCATCGACACGTGAGCTTTGGTGTATTTGCAGCTTTTACCCTGTGTTTCTGGGATGTTACGTTTTATATTTTTATAAATTGGAATGACATTTATGCCCCTCTGAGTGTAACACATGTGCCGTGCGTGTGGTTCTCAGGGCTTTTTACACTTTAGCCCCTATACTTTCCAGCCGTGTTATTCACGGGACCCTGGAACTTATTTTAATTACAGATAGGTCCCTACGTACTGTGCCTTTGTGTTTTTTTTAATAAAATAGCAAAACTACTCCAAATTTGATGAAAATTGGATACATGGCTCCTGCCACGGTGTAAAATTTTCTCTAAATTTTGGAGACATTTTTCTCTTTTTAGTTTTTTTAAAAATTCAAAAACACGCATTTTACTTACTGTCCAGTTTTAAAAATCACAAAAATATTAAAACAACTCTAAAAATTACAAAAAAAATCAGATATTGTTTGTTTTGTTGTGTTTGATTTTCTGATCAAGTTTGGTCATTTTTAGATTTATAATAATTATAAAAATTGAAAAACATTGAAAATCCCATAAAAATTCTAGTTAAATAATTGAAAAATAAAAAAATTAATAAATCCAGTGCCTAAGTTTTCCTTGTATTTCACACTTTACAGGAAAATTATCTCCAGACTTAGATAGGACCATTATCCATTTTATTTTGGCCCTCCAAGTCTGACTGGACAACAACACTCTTTTCTCTTCTTGTTTCGTTTTTATAAAATTCTCTAAAAATCAGAAAAACCACAAAACTTAACCAAAAACATAGAAAAATATAAAAAACATAAAAACATTTTTGTTTGAATTTTTGGATGAATTTTGAGTAGTTAAATAATTTGTTGAGTTGATTGTTTTATCATTTTCTTATTTTCTTAAGTAGATTAAAAATCCAAAAAAAAATATAAAAATTTATTAAAAATCCTTAAAAAATCATTTTCTTTTATTTTTCTTTATTTCTGACTACTTCGTAGGCCGCGAGGCCATCACGTGCTCCTTGTGTTCGACCCTGGTCGCATAACCAGGTTAATCCAATAGCGAGACAGCTACCTTGATTTTCATCGATTTTTGCTTTCATTTGGTGGTCTGATATTTTTCTCGTTGAGCCACCCGAGCGACTGAGGTCGCAGTGACTGCTTCTTGATTTATCCTACCTCGGTTGCTTTGTTCGGGTTTTTCGGCTCATCATTAATCCGTATCTAAAATATCTCTTATTTTGTGAAAACCTAAGTTCATTGCAAAACAAATAAGTCATAGTTGATATTTTCGTTGATATTAGAAAATGATAAATTCTTTTTCCACTATAAGTAGGGTCGGCTACATGACTTTTGCTTAAATCCATGTTAAAAGATTCGACTATTATTTTACGTTAAGTGTCGACTACCTAATATAACCTCCATACGGGAGAATTTGAGTCACAGTCTTTTGAGTGGTAGGTACACTGCACTACCATCAGATCATTTAAGTGAGCACCCTGATTTTTTCGTCGATACTATAGTAAATTAATTTGTTGTAGTGAGAGTAAAATCTTTACAAGGTAAGATTTTTTTACTAGAAATTGCGCATCTTTCACTATTTTTTTACCGAATGCCCTTTTCTCATCTGCATGGCTCCATGCATTCTTCGTGATATCGTTCTAATCGTTTCATTGACATATAAACAGTCGTACTTCACGTTACTTATTAACGCATGCTCACTCTTAGGCTTATACGTTCATATGCGTCCATGCCAATACACGTGTTTTAGATATGAACACATGCACACATCATGGAATTTTTGTGACGTATAATGAGTCTCATCCTGTTGTTTTTTACCACACGATTATAACGCGAATGCATAAGAATCATAGGGCAGTAAATTATAAGCCATTTTCACCACATCTATGCAGAGAGCTGAAATGGACGTTATACTTCAGTGGATTTGGATTTACGAGAGGACCACATCACAAACCTGCGAATTAATTACATCTGCTCCAGTTGTTGATGGTCGCCGCTCAAGCTGTGCTTACATCAACCTTGCTAAATGGCACATAACAAACAAAGGATATATGCCAATATCCACCTTTCATCGTTTAGCAATTTTCATGGGAATGCACATGCGGATAAAGGTTGATACCTCTGGCAAATAATGAATTTAGGAGTTAGCATTTAGGGTTTAGGTTTTAAGGTTTAATAATGGTAAATTTAATAATGGTATAAAGTACATCTGCTAAATTTAATAATGGTTTTTACAAATTTTAACAAATAAGTCAATGGATAAATCGTTGTTTTATAAACCTTTAGCAACGAATATGATATTTATTTTTAATTATAAGAAAAAACTAATTAAACGAATAATATTTGTCATTATACATTTGACATCAGAAGATAGGGTAACAAATATTCTACTTATTCGTTGCCGCAGGTCAAATTTCTTGGAGTGTTGGGTTGGAGTTCTTGGTAACCTCTATATTTTCCCTTATCCCACATACAATGAACCGATTCTTGTCGCAAGGATGTAACCCAATTGCGATTGAACCTTGTAAATCAGTGTACGCATATATTTGCTTGTTTAGTTTGTGATTGTTTACTTCCTCTGTTTGCTTGCAACTATGAACGTATGCTTGCTTTACCATAATCAAATGAAAAGTTTTGATGAACAAGTAATAATAATATCAAAGTTTAGTTTGGAAAAGAAGAGCTTTAGGTGCGGTGGATGCAGAGAAATCACGAGGGACTCGAGAGGTTTCCTTCCCTTTCGTTTATTATCCCCATCACTTTCATATCAGCAATAATGGCAAAAAAAATAGCTCCGCCGCATCCCTTATTATATTCATATTTTTCAACCCATGGTTAATAATAATAATAATAATAATGATGATGACGACGACGACGACGACGATGATGATAATAATATATTACTCGTGTTGTCCTTTTTACTACGGCAACCTCTGGATTCCATGCCACGTGCCTCTCTCTATCGATTAGAGACCATGTTACGTATGTTTTGTAATTAATTACGGGTTTCGTCAAGGCTCGGGTTCATGCAAATGTTTGCACGTACCATCCTTGGACGATGTTGACGTTAATTGTGATGATGTTAAGATCTCAACGTAGACTTCAACCTCTTAATTCAAAGTTGATGAGAACAAGTATGAATAGCTTTGTAACTTTTACCATTTAAGAACAAGTATGAATAGCTTTGTAATCTTTACCATTATTTTTCGGGTCTCACCTTACCCGATGTTTTCAATTGTCTTATATATACATATGGTCCTCCTCGGATTGAATTTCTTGCACCACTTTTGCCCCTGTCATTATAGTATAATAATATGACTGTCATTGCGAATCCATTCCTCTTGACTTATGACTATTATCTTATAATAACCACTATTTATATCATTCTATATTCTTGATAACAACAATCAAATATAAACTAGGGATTATTACACCCATAACTTTGAGTAATTTTACAATTACAATCATAACCTTGTATAATTGTGAATTACATGATAAACCCTGAGTAATGCTTAACTTTTACATGACATAACCATGTGTTATGCTCAGTTTGAGAAGCCCGTTATATTTAACGGTTTCCGTCAGAAAGAGACAAAGTTGTCCCTAATATTCATCCTTATTTACCAATTATGCCATCCCATCTCTCTCGAGTCTCGACCCAGGCAATGGGGATTGTTCGTGGCTTGCGGGTAGGGGCAGCTCGCAAGCACGCGCGGGGGGGTTTGGGCTTGGGGAGGAGGTGGCTCGCAACCATCGCGCGGGAGCAGGACGCTTGGGGAGGAGGTCGACCTTGCAGACGGTGCTCCTGGGGGTCGCCTGGGAGGGGGCTCGCAGGTCGGGGTGGCTCGCAAGAACGCGCGGGGGGGTTTGAGCGTGGGGAGGAGGGGGCTCGCAGCCGGCGCACGCGAGGGCAGGGCGCTTGGGGAGGAGGTCGACCTTGCAGACGGTGCTCCTGGGGGTCTCCTGGGAGGGGGCTCGCAGGCGTGGGGGTTCGGGGCTTGCAGGTCGGAGCGGCTCGCAAGAACGCGCGGGGGGGTTTGGGCTTGGGGAGGGGACTCGCAGCCGGCGCGCGGGAGGGGGGTGCTTGGGGAGGAGGTCGACCTGCAGGCGCGCAGAGGCGGGGTGCTCCTGGGGGTCGCCTGGGAGGGGGTTCGCAGGAGTTGTTGGGTCTTGCAGGTCGAGGCGGGATGCAAGCGCGCTCGACAGCGCGGGGGGGGGGGGGGGGTCGGGCCTTGGGGAGGAGGCAGCTCGCAGTCAGCAGGTGGATGGCCGTGGGGAGAGATCTTTCAGGTGCGCGGGGACGGGTGTCTCCTGGGGGTCGCATGGGAGGGAGGTGACGGGGCAGAGGGTGTGGCTGCCGATGGAGATGCAGAGGGGGTGGCTGCAAGGGATGGACGGAGGAGGAAGAAGGGGAAGGGGTTGGATGAAGACGAAGGTGTTTTTTTTATTTCTTCAAAATCATTTAGCAGCCGTTGGATTGAGAAAGGGTTGGATTAACTCAATGATGTGGTTGAGTTAAGGAAAAAATTAACGGAGGGTTACGAATGTGAGACGGAGTAACTATTCAGGGTTTATCATGTAATTCACGATTATACAGGGTTATGATTGTGATTGCAAAATTACTCAGGGTTATGGATGTAATTATCCCTATAAACTAACACTACAAGGAAAACAAGTTGTGGTTACAGAACTATGCCTACGGATATAGGGTCTGTGGCCACAGAATTGGGATGTAGCCACGACACGTCGTGGCCAGTAGCCGTAGCTACAAGTCTCGTCGCGAGAGTTCTCTAACCACGAACATGTCGTGGCCACTACAAGTGACCACAAAACTTGATGTGGCCACAACTCTTGTATGAAGTCTTTGGCCACGAATTGTATCTACGAGAAACTAGTGACCACGGAATTATCGTGACCACAAGTTTCCGTAGCTATATTCCGTGGTCACAACTTATTTTTCTTGTAGTGTAAGAATAACCGGTACAAAAATGACTTAAGAGTAATATTTTTTAAATCTATAACTATATATCCTATATGAAAAATGACCTAAGGTAACGAATAATTTAATATTCAGTATCATACCTTGGGGAAGAAAATAGAGAGATCATTTTGGGAGATCTAGCACTGCAAGGAAAACAAGTTGAGGCTACAGAATTATGCCCACAGATGTAGGACTTGTGACCACGGAATTGGGATCTGGCCACGACATGTCGTGGCCAGTAGTCGTAGCTACAAGTCTCGTCGTGAGAGTTCTCTAACATCGAATATGTCGTGGCTACTACAAGTGACCACAGAACTTGTCGTGGCTACAACTCTTGTATGAAGCTTTGGCTACGGAATTGTAGCTATGGGAAACTAGTTGCCACGGAATTATCGTGGCCACAAGTTTCCGTAGCCACATTTCGTGGCCACAACTCATTTTTCTTGTAGTGTAGGTAATAGTGAAAGTGATGAATCTCTATTTCATCACCTTTATTATTTCATTTTGGCTTTAAATCCGTAGCTAAATGCATGTATATAGCGTTAATATGTTAAAAATAATACTCAATAATAGACACTTAAATACTATACAAATATACACTTAATTCCAAAATAAAAGAATAAAGGAATGAAAAGAAAAAGAATGAAGTGTCAAAGATAATGAGTGACCCTAAACCCCAAAGTATAGTCATCATGATGACTTGGTCGACAAGGTATGAAGTAGAGGGAGATAGGGCAGACCAATTGTACAAAATACAGCTCAAAAACCTAATTTTAATTCATCAATAAATACATTTTGGCACCTATTTTATTATTTATTAGTTACTCTTTAAATCAATAAATCCTCAACATGACATTTGTACATAAAAATAAAAAAAATACAAAATTGATTTCACACAAAAATAGCACACAGTGCACCCGAGACACATAGAATAAAAAGGCACAAAGAAAACATCACGGACCTGTATCTCGTCAATACTAACTCAAAATCGGACAAACTCACCTTTACTGTTCATAAAATTAATTTATCTATTTAATGAAGGTGGTTTCAATTAATTTAGGGTTGCGATGCAAAATTTAGTTTTTGGGTCCATATTGTACTATATACATGTATATAATAATTATTTTATTTATTCTTTATATTTTTCATTTCTTATTTTTTTTTCAATTTGTAAATATTATTTAAATACATACGCATAATGAACACAAAAAATATTAAGAATTCATTAAAATAAATAATGTATCAAAATATATAGGTAAATTATACCTATATGTTACATATACATATTTATCTAGAAAAACAAACAAAATCAGAAAACTAAACTTAAAATATGTATTAAAATAAGTTATAAATATAGAAAATATGTTAATAACATAATAGAATATAAAATATAAAATAAAAATAAAATACCCTAAAATATAGGTATATATATCTATGTATATACATGTAAATGCTAATAAACAACAAATTAACTTGTATAAATAAATAAATATCATAAAATACTACATAAAATAAAAATGATTTCTATATTTTATCTTTTAATTAATTAATTAATTTCTATTTTATTTTGATTCATCTATTCTTTTTATTCCCATTTTGTCTTATCGGTTCTACGTGGACCGATGGGGACTCTCCCCTTATAGACATGGGGTCAACTACCCCATCTAGCGCCTATGACCTGCCAAACTCCTCAAGCCTCCCGCTTCGCAATATTTTTCAGCACAAACCAATGATCGAAACGCCTCACCTTTGGACAAAAAAATTGCTGATGGGTTCTCCCTAAATCACACCTTAAAATCAGAATCCGTCAATCTTCATCGAGCATGCCAAGATCCACTTCGCAAATCACGTCTCCACTTTGTCTATAAATAAACCTCTATAGCCCTTTTTGAAGTTTGATCCCATTTTCCCACTATAACCCCATAACCTCGAGTAATTTGCATCCCTAGTGGCAAAAGGGGATCAGTGGAGGTGTTGGCGTGGAGAAAGGAAGCAGAATCAACGGTCCAGAGCTCATCGAAGATTAGCTCAGTTGGATCTCTCTGCTCCTTAGTCAATCAGAACATGTATGAGTTATTCTTAGGCTCTATTTGTTTCATTATAAATCTTGCATCGTAGATTAGGTTCTAGTTTCTATAGTTAGGCTGTAACTTAAGGTAATTTTCAATCAATTCGTTGGTTGGAGCACGAGCTTCAGCCCCCCAAATCATCGTGAATCTCTCGTTGTCTCGACCCGTATCGATCTCACTCTCGTTCCCCATTGTCTTCCCCACACAAGCCCCATCCTTCCATCTTGGATTCTGGACGAATTTGAGCCCTCAAGCTCCATCTCCACCACCTTTGTCAGAGACTCATCATCCCTCCAATCAGCATGCTTTCCCACTTTAGTACTGGGTCAACGTTGTTCGCCTCGAGCCCGTCGATCTTCTTTTGCAAGAGATAGTCCCCAAGATGCCTCTAGTGCTCCATTCGATTCCATGAACTCATTTATAGGTCCCCAAGCTTCAAAGCCCCAGATCTCGTATCAGTGAAATCTGGAATTGTTCTGCATCTCCAATCGACGAAGAGGAGTCCTGGCATGGTGATGAACCTTCTACAAGCTTCCCATGTGGTCTTAGGGAGGAGATCAGCCAAATCAAAGCTACCACGGTCTCTATTCATCCCTGTTCTTGGAGAAGAGCAACCAACTTGGATCAAGAGCAGCACTCCAGTTGGGATCCCAACCATCCGATCCTGTAGACTTTCAGCCACTTGATCATGCCTCAGTTCTAATAATAGCCGACCATCATTGAAGGGGTATGGCATGATTGCAGACATTGGATCACGTTTAAGTGTCAAGAGACATCCGATAGAACGCCTTTGGGGGTAAATTGCACATCTGAGCCCTGCCTTTTGTATTTAAGATTTAGTAAATCTTTCCTTTGCATTGTAAATTATTTGTAATATTTGAACATCAGAACCTATACTTTCATATATTTGCATTTTGATCTGCATCAGGTCACCTCACGTGGCTATCCACGTGAGGTGGACAATTTGTAGAGAAAACCTTAAGGGTTTCCTATTTCATTTAAGTGGTAACATTTGTAATAGTAATGAACTTTTGGGGTAATTTGCATGGAGACCCTCAAAGCTTAGGTTTATTGCAAAAATACCCTTTCGAGGTAGTTATTTATTTACTTTTCTTTTATTTTTATTAAATAACTCCAATGCAACAAAAATTAAGAAAATATTTATGTGAATGTTGGATACTATGCTGATATTCGTACATATTTTTATTTAGCATTTCTATAGATTTTTCTAGTTATTTAAAAACATTTTTGAGATATTTATTCCATGTTTATTACAAAAAATTATAAAACCAATTCTAAAAATTTCAAAAAACATATATATTATATATTATTATATATTATATCTACAGAGTAAAAATCACAAAAAAAGTATAAAAAACATTAAAATTAAACAATACTAAAAATCTTATAAATATAATAAAAAATCCGCTAAAATGTAAAAATATTTATTTCAGTTTCTTATTTTTATTTATATTATATAGTACATATTGAAAATAGTTTTGTATATTTTTCGAATTATTATCTTTTTTAAAATCCAAAACAATTCAACCTATTTTATTTATCCAATGTTTTGTCATATTTCAAAACTTAGAATATCTAAAAATTAGAAAAAATAATCAAAAAAATCACAATAATAGAGGAAAATATAAAAAAATAAAAAACATTCTGTTTGAAAATTTTGAGTGGTTTTAATTATTTTTATGAATATAAACCCCAATATAGATTATATAGACCATATATTACTTATACCTTCTTCTTCTTCTTATTATTATTATTATAAATACCCATATATATATATTAAAACCCTAAAAAAATAAAAAGAACTGTCTTTGTTTGTATTTTCTTGATTTATCTATATTTATTATATATCTCTCTATTATTATAATTATAAGTAGTAGTATTATACATAGATCATATCCTAACAACAAAAAGAAACTAAAATTTTGCAAATTTAAAAAAAAAATAAAAATTAAAAAAATTAAAAAATGATATAAAACATTAAAAATCCATAAAATTAATTATAATTTAAAAACTCACAAAAATAATTAAAAATAAAAACACACAAAAACACTTAGAGTATGTTTCTCACTTGTCTCTACTCCCCTTTGATCTTTGTGGTTCAACACTCTGCATACTTTTACTATACATATACTTTGTAGATTTCAAATAAAATAAAATTTGGCTCACTCCACTTCGATTGCTTTATTCATATTGCGTGGATTGATCGTTTCTTGATTCGTCTCTCGAGTCTGGTCAAACAACGGTTGCTAATTGTGTTTGATTAGCAGACCGGTCGAGAGTGTCTCATTAGAAAATTACTTGAATCATGCAAGCTATATACGAATATAAATGAAGGAAGTAGAGGATGCTTGAAGGTTATGAAACATAGGAAAGATGGTAGGACCTGATGACATTCCTATATAAGTATGGAGAGTTTAGGAGAGCATGGTTGACTTGACTTGTAAATTTATTCAATATTATTTGACGAAGGAATAAAATGCATGAAGATTAGAGGAGAAGCATCATGACATCTTTTTATAAGAACAAAGGAGACATTCAAAATTGTTCGAATTAAAGAGCTATCAAGTTGATGAGTCATAATATGAAATTTTGAGATCGTATGATCAAAAGAAGGTTGAGACGAGTTTCCAAAGTAAAAAAAATCAATTCAGATTCACACTAGGTCGTTCAACTATTGAAGACATCCATTTGTTGCGGAGAACAATGGGGATTTATAGAGTAAAAGGAAGAACCTCCATATAATTTTATTGATTTGAAGAAGGCTTATGATTCTGTCCCACGGGATATTTTGTGGAGAGTTTTAGAGAAGAGACAAGTACATATCCTATACATTAACCTCATAAAGAATACATATGGCAGAGCTTCATCTTGTGTAAGGATCATGTCTGGTAAGACTGACTATTTTGACATCAACATTGGTCTGCATCAAGGTCTAGCTTTGAGTCCATTCCTTTTTACTTTATTTATGAACGAGTTGACTAGTCACATTCAGGATGAGATATCTTGGTGCATGTTATTTGCTGATAATATTGTGTTGATTAATGAGACTAGAGATAGAGTAAATGAGAAAATTAAGGTCTAGAGACATGCATTAGAGACTAAATGATTTCATATTAGAAGGATTAAGAATGAATATAGGGATTGCACTTTTGATGGAAGCAATGGTGAAGGAATTAAGGTGAAGATTGCTGATGATAACATTCAGAAGAAAGATTCTTTTAGATACTTGGGAACTATTTTGTAACATGTTGGGGGAATTGATGTGGATTTTACTTATATAATAAATACAAGTTGGCTAAAGTGGAGAAGAACCTCTACTATTCTAGTGATAAGAAAAATCATATGAAAATCAAAAGAAAATTTTACATAGCATATGTGAGACATGCTATGCTCTATGGATATGAATGTTACCTTATGATCTATGACATGTGCAAAGAATGACGGTCGCAGAACAAAAATGCTAAGGTGGATGTGTGTGTTAGACATGTGCGTCTCTGTAGTAAAGATTATTGCAGATCATTCCATAATCTAAAAGAAGAACACCATGTTTGCGTAATAGTTCCCTTCATACAAATATGGTTATGTACTATGGACATATTGATATCATACAACTGATGATCCAAATGTTGGATCATAGAGGCTAGAGTAGGGTTTAATGTCTAAAGAGTTAGATTGAGGACTGAACCATCGCAAGGTGATTATCAAGAAGGGATCTCCAACCCTAGAAGGAGGATGAAAATCCTTACTCCAAAGGCTGACATTCGACTAACCTTATGTAGGTCCTCTGATAGGAATATAGATTCAAAGATGTTCGATGAGCTAAGTCAAAGAGTTGACTTTGTAAGATCGAGATAACTAAGACCTATGTCATATGGTGCCAAATATATGCACACATCGCTGACCGGAGATAGATGTATTACATCCTCTGACCGGAGAAGATGTATTACTATGCGTCTAAGTATGTACATAGGTAGACTATTAGGTTGATAACCTAATCAAGGTCTACACATCAATGAGTTGGTGTGCATATGAGGGCAGCTTAGTAATACGATCTCTCAAAGGGATTATATAGGTTCACTACTGAATCAAAGACATGATCTGATGAGATATTGGGATAAATCAAATTCCAATATTTATCATCTTGTTTTGGAAATAATATGTGATTTGAAGGTATGATATATGCTTTTGAAAATCATATGATCGATATTGACTCCCATTGATTGAATGAGAAACTTAACGATAAAATCCAAGAGAAGACAGTTCAAATAAGATCAGAACTTCAGGTTTAATCATAGTCTTCTAGTATACAGGATGTTCGAGCATTAGGAATACTCGAGGGTGATGTGATCTTAGTCGATTATATAACCATGCCACTTCCATTCCAAGGGTATGATGAATCTCCTACTATATATCTCAAGGGTTGATTGATCCAAAGTTTGGATTTTAGTGACTCCACTAGTTATCCAATATTAGTCCAAATGTTGGACATTGGTTTGAATTATAATTCAGATGCAATGAGAAGATTAGATATTCTATTTGACTAGATCAGACTTCTTTGAGAGATCTTCTAGATCTGGATATGCATTTAGATTTCACTGATCCAAGTCCACTATACATGGAACATACATTCGTCATGTCTTTATCTCCAAGTATTCAGAGAGAAGGCACATTATCCTTGAAAGAGTTATAGAATAGTTCCCTTAGATTATATTTGACCATTTGTACTTATAATTAGCAACGAATGCCAAACTCCTTGATAAAGGTTCACATAACAACAGTTTTTCCGTTGATGTATTTGTTAAAATTTATACTAAGCATTACTAAATTTAGCAACGATTAGAAAAGTCAATCAATGATTATATGATTCGTTGCGAGGAATATAGCAACAAATACCATAATTTATTGCGATTTAAAGGATTAAGCATGACTAATATTCATTGTAATATATTTAGCTAAATAATATTAAATTATTCATTGTCGTGGGTCAGTTTTCTTGTAGTGGTAGTGACTTTAGATTATTTTTTCTCACATCTGTCGACCACAATATGACAAATCTAACAAATTAAAATAAAAAAACAAACTATGTTACAAATGTTTCCTCAAATTTGGAACATCATGTATAATGGTAATAAGGGAAGTGAATGACCTTACTTGTTTGATTATTAATACAGTATCTTGGCCTTTAATATCAATATCGAAATCGTTGAAATTTTATGGGAATACTATATAGGAAAAAGGATCCTACACCAACGTGTGTAGGAAACTCCCTACACATGGCCTAATTTTTCATTATTTTTTGATTTTTTTGAAATGAAATCTTAGGGGATTTAGATACCATGTATCACAATTTGTCGTTCTAAAATCAACTTAATCCGAGACTCTATCATCTCCATCGAGACTATCATATGTTCAATAGTATCAGAATTGCTGAAATTGATCCCTTTTAGATGAACCTGTTAGGATGTTTATTTTGCATGAAACTTGAAACACTTATTCCCTTCAACATATTAAGTAAATCCCTCCAATTTTGCCTCAAAAAAGTAAAAAATTAATCGAAAAATGGGGTGGATGTAGGGAGTTTCCTACACCCCAGGTGCTCCCTGCTCCGATACTATATAATATACAATGAAAGCAAAATTGTTGATGATGTGGTCCTTAATTCTCTTGGCAAGTTTGGATGCCCTGCGGTCGAGGGGAAATTATAGCACAGCAAATATATATATGGAAGCTGTCAGATTCTTATATAATATTTAACTTAGGATTGGATAATTATTGAGATGGGAGCAGCTTATGAACTTTATCAAGCGATGTTACATAATTATAGTGAGACAACACACATGAAAGATATCTTAAAATCAACTTAGGCGTACGCTTACTAATTAGTTTATTATCTCCTTCCTTAAAAATTAACATGCAGAAGTAGTATCAGTCCAAACTATATCATAAGCGTTCAAAGTTGAGATGTCAAATATATTTTGATATTTGAATTGGGAAAGAGGGGAGTAACAGTACGGGAGGCCTTACTGTCTTCACATGATATATCACTGGACCACATCCGTATATTACTCTACAAGGCCAAAATATGCCACAAGGGTAAAACAGTAGGATAATTTTTACTGCCTAAAAAACCAGCACATGAGGTTTGGATGGCATATTGCCCCTTGGGGAGTCTCAATCATGTCAGTTTATGAAACCCTAGATTTTCAGAAGTTGCCAAAAATCTTAACAACTTGCTACAGTTGAAATCAGTGTTGCAGCCTCCTCATGGCACTTGCCTGCTGTAAGGTGTGAAATGAGACAAATTTAAACAAGATAAGGTTGCAAGAAAGACAAATTTACCTGTCCTTTTAAAGGAATCAGGGAAACTGCATGTTTTTTTCCTTTTCTTGTTTTTCGTTACCATGGTTAAATTGTTGACATTTATTAATATCATCCAACATTCTTAAGTTTAAGTTGACAATTATCTGAAATGCTTAAATTCAAGTTGTCGAGTAGTATTCATCACTGCTTATAATACAACTCTTTCATTTCGAAGTATTCCATTTGAGACTATTTTTGAAATGTTATTACAATCATCTTTCCGTATACCAACGTTAATGAGAGGTAGGAACGAGTGAACATCGTAAGACCATGCTTCCTTGCCCTGAATGTGTCACCGGAAGTTAGACTCAAATCAGTAAGAACTACCACCCCGGGGAGTGATTTATCTTGTGAAGACAAATTAGTTGAGAACTAGTGGAGGATTGCAGATGTCGTTGATATCCTCCTTTCCTTCTGATTGGCAGAAAGCTGATGAGATGGATTATTGAGATGTCGAATCCGCCCCCTCCTACATTCTGATTAGCTGAGAGTTGATGGAATGGATTGCTGAGATGTTTGATCCTCCTTGTTCATGCTGATTGGTTGAGTGTTGATAGGCTAGGTTGTAGAATGCCATTGGTATTATTTTTTTGCAGTATAAAATGGGCCTTGGGGCCACCACATATTGCATCTCAAAAATCATTCACGCAATAACAAGAGAGTCTGATGTGAGCAAGTGGAGCAGGCATATTGCCAAACCACTGTAAATCCTTGTCTTGTGCAATTGTGCATGCTTTTCTTCCATATTGTGGTTCTATTTGTGTGGTGTGTGATCACATCTATAGCCAACAACAGGTCACATAGGTGTGATTTGAAGAGCACCTCTGCACAGATGGCAGAAGAGTTGAAGATCAAGATTGAGAAGTTCAATGGATCAAACTTTGCATTCTGGAAGAAGAGGATTGAATATATGTTATGTACGAGAAGGATCTATACCATCCAATCGAAGAGAAGAAGTCCAAAAGCCATGAAGTATGAAAAAGTAGAAGGTCTTAGACGTAAAGAATCTGGGTATGGTAAACCTCAACCTTGCTAATCAATGGCTTCAAATCTTTTCAAAGCCCTTGAAAAGATGTACAAGAATCCATTCGCATCAAAAAAGGTGCATTTGATGAAGAAGATTTTTAATCTAGAGATGAGCGAGAACTTTGTGGTGACTTCACACTTGAATGGTCTGAATAATATTATCAACCAGTTGGAGTTTGTGAAGATCATGCTTGATGATGAGGTAAAAGCCCGTCTACTTCTTTAAAGTTACCTGCTAGTTTGAATTAATTAATTGTGGCGATTAGCAACTCCTTTGCTTCTTTGAAGTTTAAGTTGGAGAATGTTGATGGTCTTCTTCTTGGATAAGAGGCATGGTGGAAGGCATTTGGATAAGAACACTCTTCAGGTTTTATCTTGAATACATAATGGAGAGACACTGAGAGCTATATGAACTAAAAGCATTCTAGGGGAAGTCATAAAAAGTATTCATAGTTTGTGGTCTACTAGATAAACAAATAGATATGGCATTACAAGAAAGATTACAAGGCCCCAAGAAAGCATATTTCAGATGCTCAAAGTGATTCTTGGATTGTGAACTCGTGCTTCATTTCATATCACCCCACAAAAGGATATCCTTAAAAACTATGTGAAACTTGATCTGTAAAGGTGTACATAGGGGAAGAGGAATGATGTATCATAATAAGAAAGGAAGATAACGATAACTCCCATCCCAATGGCGCCATCTTGAGATTGAAGAATGTTAGATACTGCCATATCCAACAAGGAATCTCATATGTGTCAACACTAACCCGATAGTGATGTGGTGAGATCATTCGATGCAGACTCATGGAAGATGTCTAAAGGATTATTGATTCTGGCTTAAGGTAAAAAATAATAGATCTTATATATTGCAATAGGCTCATATGACACAATAAATGTTGCATCCTCTGACCAATCGAGTAGTCTAAAAAGATAGGCCACTGTCGTTGTGTTGATCGGTGAAAATTATAGAAACTTTGTGCTTATTATTTAACTCCTAAACTAAATGTGTATAGTGTTAGTATAGGAGCGAACTCAGGGAGGCAAACTTTGGAAAAGTAAGGTAAAATATTAGAGAATCTAAGATATAAGGAGTTCCTAATTTTTATTTAATTTTAGAGAATTTTCTGGATTTTTATTTGATTTTGTGAATTTTATATTGTTTTATGGTTTTAATATACCAATAAGTAGACAATATAAGTATAGAATTTTATTATTTTATTTTATTATTTTTATTTCTAGTTTTTATGACATTGTTAAGGTTTTAAGTTTTTTTATGGCTTTTAGATTTATTTTTAAAGTGGAAACTATTTTTTATTGTAAAAGGGTTCTATTTTTAATTTTTAAAAATAGTAGAAAATGAGGACATATTTTTATTTTATTTTTAATAAAAATTTATATGAAAATACATTTGAAATGAGCTATTATACGTATTTATACGATTTTTATTGAATTAGTTTTTTATTTTTGAAGTTTTAATGTGTTTGTATTTTTAATTAATTTTAATATTCAATTTTTATTTTGTTTTGATTTAATATGTAAAATATGGCAAGATATAATGTAGGTAATTTTTATAGGATTTTTAGAAGTACTATTTTTATTAATTTTTGTATTTTATGAGTTTTTTTATATTTTTTAGCATTTTTAGAAATTATATAACGCTATAAAATATTTTTATTTTTAAAAGTATGATTTAGTACTGTATAGAGTATAATAGTAAGTATTAATAGGCATTTTTAATATATTTTTATTAATAATATTTTATTTAATACGTAATATAATATGTATTAGATTCATATAAAGTTACAGGGGTATATATGTAATATTACGGAAATATTGGACATGTATGCAAAATAGACAGAATCTGGGGGTTATGCACGGAAAAGATCCAGCAGATATCATGTGCTTGGGCACGTGATTCTTCAGCTTCTGGGCCTGTATGTAATATCACAGAAGTCGGAGGGGTTAAACTGCAAAAGCACCAAAATATCTCGGGTGCATGTGTGAAGGAGTTAAGTGGTAGGGCGGCTTGGCCTTTCTGTGCATCCATGTGGTGCTGCTAGGTGCATGAAATCGATGGACGATCGTGCAGCTCTCTTGATATTTGGAGACAGGTGTTGTTCTTCCCCAAAACTAACTCCAAGCGGCGATGAGTACTCAAGAGACGATAGTTCTCGGTCGGAGCGTGCTGCTTTGCTTCTGATCTCTCCTCTAGTCGAGGCTTCATTGATGGTAGGACTATCATGTGCGATGATGCAAAGTACGCGCAAGTGCGAAGCTTCCAGATCCTCGATATGGACTAAACCCCGTGATTTGCGCTGGTGTTTCAAAGGCGGTGAGAGCTCCAACTCGTAGCGATGTGTTCTTCCTCAAGCTCCAAATGTTGGATGCTCAAATGCCTCTATATGAGACTGTTTATGCGCACGATACGATATGTCTCGATTGAATGCTTCGAAGTTGTCCTCAATTCCTAACCCACAAACTATGCTACAACTCGAGATTCAATTCTCAACTGGAGGAAAAACGAAGGACGGAAGTGTGTTGTGAATGATGATGCTTTTGATGCTGTTGTATTCCTCGTGCTGGTACTTTGCTGCAGGTGATGACGATCGGTAGAAGCTCCAGGCGAGATCATGTTCAAGTTCTACAATGACAAGCTCAACTCGAGTTTGAGACTCGGTTCAAATGCACAAAAAAACATCAGTGAATGCGATGGGAATCCCTAATGGATGAAGGAATGGGATCGAGCTCTGATCAGAATGATTAGAGAGGATCAGATCATGGAGGATTGTGGAGAAATGGAGGGATATGGATATGAAGGTGGATCAGAGATTGTGATGTCGATTTGAAGATAAAATTGAGAGAAGGGAAATATAGAGAAGAGAAGGGAGGAGAAAGATAATTCAGAGAGTAGAAGAGGGATTCTAACCTAGGAAGGACTGCGATGGATGGAAGTGGTGCCTAGAAATGGAGCTCGATGAAGCTCCTGGTGATAACGGCCTCGATGCGTGGCAGGACGAAGGCTCTCACAGATGGAGTTGTTGCTGCAACACCAATGCGATCACGCCTATCTTCTCTCTACCTCGCTACGACGGCACGGAAGTTGGAGGACTATCACTCCTCTCTCTCACACGCAAGAGCTCTGGGAAAGAATGATGGTAATGACAGATGGAATGGATGGGGGGATCGGGTCCAATTTATAGAGTAGATTGCTTAGGGCTCACATCGGAGTTGGTTAGATTAACGACCTAATGGACAATGGTCGGCTGGAGGAGAAGAAGAAGAGGGAGAAGGGCGTCGGGTGTCGAGCAGGAAGAAATGAGGAAGAAGAAGGGGCGACGGGGAAGAGGAAAGGGGGAAGTAGGAGAGAGAAGGAAAAAATAATAATAAAAATAATAAAGATAATAAAATTAATCAATCAATTAAATTAAATTAAATAATATAACATTAATTAATTAATGAAATTAATGATTAAGTAAAATTAATAAATGAATAAATAAATAATAAATAAATAAATAAAAAAATAAATAAATAAACCAATTAATAATTAAAATAAATAAATAAATTTTATTTATTTATTTTAATATTAAAATATTAATAAAGTATAAAAAATATAAGAAATGACATATATTAAATAAAATTAAATTAAGATATATTGTGCAATTTTGACCAATTGGGTCCCAAAATCCATTTTTTACATATTAACTCTTATTTTATTGAAATCAGTTTCATTTGGTAGATAATTCAATAAAACAAACTTTAAATATGAGTACACTCAATTCGGAGTTCATTTGGCCGAGTTTGGGGTCCGGAAGTTTAGGGTCATGGCTTCGAGATTTATTGACATTTTATTTTAAGTTATATTTTTATATTTTTCAAAAAATTTTTAGAAACACATTAGAAAAAGAACAAATGGAGTTAAGAATAATTAATTAAAAAATAGGAAAAATTATACACATGGTACATATAGACAAATTGATCCAAACGCCAAAACTCATGCGTCTTATTCTAATATATTTTTTGGTATTTTTAATAAATAGTGATAGTTATAAAACAAATTTTAAAAGTGAGTTTGGACGAATTAGAGTTTTCTGTAAATAGTTATGAACTTTGAAAGTCGGCTTTTATGGCATTTTCGGCTCATCATAAATAATTATTTATGTAGTAAATAATTTTCTGATATTTTTATAAAATAGTATATATTATTATGAAGAACTTTCGTGAAGAAAATATTTTTATTTGATAAGATCTGAATGATACATAAAATAGGTTAAATATATAATGTGAAAACGTATAAGTATATTTTTGTGCTCTTGATTTTCTGACAGTTTTCATACATTAGGATCCTTATCTCCCCCTACTTATTTATTTTGTCGACCACGTCAATATTGACCTGATCTCGGGGTTAGGATCGGTCTGTATATATTTTATATACATCCTTCTTTTTTTTATTTTTTCTTTTTATTATTTTATTTTTGATAGAATAAGTGTTAAATATATAATATTAATAAATGTGGTTAGAATGTTAATTAGTGAGAACTAATGAATATTTACATGTATATACCAAGGATTTTAGCCAAAATGATAGAATAAAGGCGATGGATTATAGATTCATCATTCCCCTATACTTTACCTTTGCTAGTCCTTTAGCAAACACTTAACTTGGAATAGGCCTTTGGATTAATAGTTTGTCGGGACCTTATTAGAATTAGGATTTAAGTCTCAACTGCCCTCAAGTTCCACAAATCCTTATCTAGGTTCACCTCAACAACCAACTCAGATCCACCCATTCATCACGTAAAGTATTCGACTTTGAAGTCAATCTGTATTGTGTGTGAAAGGTGTTAGCTCTTCCTGCTTCAAAAAGTGAAGAAACCACCCATCCCAGTAATACACTCCCATTGGGCCCTCATCCAGATACTCGATCCTCGAGGAGGGGGATTTTTTCTTCTCAGGTCAGGTCGTGTTGTGTTCACAATTGAGTAGAGAGAGAGAGAAAAAGAAGAATGGGAAGAGAACTAGAGTGTGACCAGTGTAGTCACATCTCCTGCGAAGCTTAGCCAGTTTAGACAAGTCTCCACTAAGGTATGCACGCTTTCTGAAGCTTGGACCATTGTGGTCATATTTGTATTTGGTTTATTTGGCTTCTTTTTGGTAGAAATTGATTATTGCAGTGCATTGATCTTTTGTGCCACAACATTTTTAGAATCTTTTATTTCTGTCCATTTTTTGGGGTCTTGAAAAAATTGTGCCAGTAGATCATTCCCTCAATCGAAGCTTTATTTCAACCCCACACTCTCGTCTTTAGACTTCTGCGCCACTAGACAACGATGAAAGCGCACCACCGAAATGGACTTCCCTTCACAACCCTATTCAAGTTGAGCTAAGTGTAGAATGCATGTGTTCAAAATTAATTCAAATGGAGAAGAGTTAAACGGATGACACTGGGTGTCCTACTTAGGCAAGTTTAAATTTATTCTGAACACGGTCTCATGGAACCCAAAGAGTTAAGTCAAAAAGACTTAAAGAGTCTTAATTCCATTCCCTAATAAAGTTCCTTTAGAATTAAGTGGATTAAGGCCTAAACCAAGCTCCATCTCTCAGACTTAGATCCATTTGTTTCAAGAATTAGACTTATTCTGAAAAATGATAATGCATGCAACACATTTTTTATGAAGTGATTTTTTCGGATTAAACTTTTTTTGTGATTTTTAAAGAATTTTGTAGATTTTTATTGAGTTTTAAAGATTTTAGTTTTATTTTTTTAATTTTTTAAAGAGTTAGTGGATTGAATAAATTTACACGAATTTACAAGAATTATGTACACTTTACAAATAAATTTATACATATTTTATATATACAAGGTTTTATAGGTTTTATAAAAAAATTTATAAAGAATTTTATTTACAACTTTTATATAATTAAGAATGTTATCCAAGTATTTTACAACACTTTTATATACAACTTTTAAGACATCTCTTTTTTAATGTCATATTTACAATTTTCTATCAGCTTTTAAAAACCCAAAATATACACCCATACTTTTAGAGTTATATTATTAAAAATACAATAAAGTACGAGTTATGGATTCTATAGTATATATAGAATGTATATACGACTCCCCCTATACTCAGCTTGAACTATGTCTTTATAGTGACCAAAGAAGCGACAAGGGAAGATATAACTCGATCTAAGTATAGATTGGTGAAAAAAATGCTATACTACAACGACTCAAAGAATAATGAATAAATGAATAGAAGTCAATCATCCCCTCTATATTTAGGATCAAATAATCCTAAGGATAGTAGACTCTAAAATGAAGATGATCGAGGTCAAGAGAATGTACACAATCAACGATTTGTCTTGTCCCCCTATACTTAGGGTAAAATATCCCTAAGTATAGAGAAGAATATCAACATTGAGGGACAAGCGAGAGAGCAGACGGTACAAAATATTGAAAACAATCAAAGACAAAACAAGTGATATTAGCCCCCCCCCATACTTAGGGTAAAGAACACCCTAAGTATAAGCAACAACATGGGTAATAAAATAGAATGTTATGAACAACATAATGTCTACACCCCTACTATACTTAGGATAAAGTACATCCTAAGTATAGAAAAATTCCTAAACGAGACCTTGGGGTGAAAAACAAGAAAAATGGAAGAATTAATGAGTAAAATTGAAAACATGTATGTACAAGGTGAAAAAGAATGAATAAATCAATGCGAAAACTGTAAAAGCTCAAGAAAGCCGAAGAGTGGCCTTCATAACTTAGGAATTTTAGAATGTACAAGAGACAGGTCAACATTAGGGTCATCCTTAGATATATCCATATCTGAATCAGAGGATCTCTGACCTATGTCAACCAATGAGGAGCGGCCCGGATGGCCGATAAGATGGACATAACTGACCTTTAAAAGTTGCACCACAGTATCTGAATCATTGTCGTTATCGTCACTAAGATCAGAAGACGAAGAATCATCCTCTAACATAGTATCCTCAACTTTGTGTGACTGCAGAGACATTGGTGTCATGTCTGAAGTAGATGCAATGAAGAGGTTAAATTCTGCTACAATCTGATCTATCTCCTCATCAACAAAGCTCTCATCAAAGTCAATGTGTAGGGAGGGCTCAATATTCTCATTACTAGAAGGCTCAACCAACATATCTATAATTGAAACGGGTTCGGCCTTCGGAGTACGTGCCACTAGCGGTTTTGTCTCAATGATGTAGATACTACTGATCTCGTCATCACATATCCAAACATGCATATGCGGATCACTAAAGGTTGTGATTTCCAAGTTTTCCTCTATGGAGAGGAAATCTCAGGTCTTAGTAGAATCAGAAGGAATAGGATCATGTCTAATCTCAGTTGTAATCCCACATGTCTCTGTATCTGATGGCCTAGAAGCACACTCGTCTAATGGAAAAGTCTCTATCAGTTCGAAGCTCGACACTATGCTGCTGGGAGGAAACGTGACACTGTCTGTCCCATAATCAATAACAACCTTAGTTGCAAGCAGAAAAGTCCGACCAAGAATAATGGCAGCATCCTGTAATGGTACTGAAGAGTCAGAATCTAAGACAACAAAATCCATAATGAATTTTGTGCCTTGTACCACCACGACAACAATATGAAGTATACCCTTCGACCTCTTGACTGATCTGTCTGGAAACTGAAGAATCATCCCGGCTCGCTTGAGAGGTCCTAAATGAAGTGTATGAATAAGATGGAAGGGTAATATATTCACTAAAGATCCATTGTCTAACAAGGTGTGCTCGAACTCACGATATGAAATCTGGCAACTGACAAATGGTGCTCCCATGTATTTCTTTTTTCTTTTTAGGAGATGTATGTTGGATGGCGTAACAAGTGGCAATGGTCAACACTTGCTTCTCAGAGCAATGATTGCACCTCTTCTTTCTTCTAGGTGCGGTATGCTGCTTCAGACATTTCCTTAGAAGAGGAATGTGGACCAATGCCTCCGAAAGAGTGAGTTTGATCTGAATTCTATTCAACATCTCTTTCGTGAATTTTGACTCTTAAATCTTTTAGAGATTTTCTTATTTTTCTCCCTTCCCTAGGTTCAGAGCATCCAGGAAGGGTATCTAATATCTATGCCTCCTCCTTAGCCATATGTACACCTGGAGGATTAGAAGAAGAAGGGGAAGAAAATCTTTTTGTTAAATCGGGACTTGCTCCATGAAAAATAGAATATAGAGATCTAGCAGGAGAGTCTGGAGTCTTATCTTTATTACTATTTCTAGGTTTTTCTCATTTTACTATTTTTGTGATTTTGTGCCTTCATTATGAAGATACTCAGAGTCTAAATGTACACATGCATCATTGCCTACTATATTCTTCTCACTCCTATATGTCTCAACAACTGTAGCTGCCTCTGAACATCATGGAAACTGGAAGGTATAGAAATCAACAACTCAGGTGAATCAATAATATATGAAATTGATCTCTTTCTGTGACAATGTTGTCTATAAAATCTCTGAATGTGTCCATCTGCTCCTTACGAAATACAATCTGCTCATGAATCAAATGGATGGAATGATTGAATGTGGGACCATCTATATCAGGAATATCAAAGTGGTGTCCCTCATCCATCTCAAGTTGCTGAAGACGCTCAAATGATCAAATATATCTGAGGTGAAATCCTCTTGAGGTGGCTGCTCATAGCACTGGTCGTGATACAGAATCTGAATTGGTTGATAAGTTGGCTGAAATAGCATAGGATCTCGCTCGGTATCTTGGAATACCTGAGGAATAGGTATCCAAGGCTCCTGAACTGGGAAGAATGGAGCTAACTCGTACTCTGGCTGAAAACTCAATGGAATATGTATCGGTTTCTAAAGGCAAGAACACTCCACAACTGTCTCAACACCATTCTTTGTGTTGCATCAATATCCACATCAACTACCTGACGCACAATCCCTAAATCATCATGAGGTGGATCGCATCTGGGAGATCTAGCATCTCCTTCGTGTGTCATATTATAAATTTCGCCAAAAAGAGTCCAAAGTGGATCCTTGTTAAGGCTGCGGTATGTACCGCCACACGAAGCATCGATCAATTCATGTTACTCTATGATCATCCGCTGGTAAAAGATCTGAACTAAACTTTGGAGATCTTGTGTTCCGGGGAATCTCCTAAAAAATATGAAATCAGAGACACATATCTTGTAATATGTAATGGGGATCATGTGAAAAATCTGTGATTATTGACCACATAAAGTTTTCCAGGCTAATGGGGGTAAAATATCCTAATAAAGGCAACTCGAAGCGTACGCCATTTGTCTCTGTCCTCTCCCAAACGTCAGAACAATCTTGTGGCTCTGTCCTTGAGTGACAAGGGAAAGGTCTTCATCATGGCATCCTCAGATGTAATATCAGAATAGAATCGAGTACTGCAAATCTCCTCAAACTCAAAGAGATGCTCATACAGCTTTTCGTGCGGCTTTCCATGAAATCTCAACAGCATTGACATTAAGTCTGAATCAATCAGAGAAGTCAGTAATCATCGATGTAGAAACTGACTCATCTCCTGAATAGGATGCGGACTGCTCAATCTGCCCTCTTGTCTCATCAACTCGTAGACCCGAATCTCTCATCTGATCTGAAACCAGATCACGGGTCTCATATATCTGCTCAACTATCACTGAAGTAACGGAAGGTTGACTTGATGGAAACAAAGAGAGAGAGAGATAGAAGGAGACAGAGAAGAAACGACGCGAGAATGAAGGAAGAAGATTCTCTGAGGTCAGAGTCACACTCGAAGAAGGACATAGGGCTCAACTCAGGTTCGAAATACGAGACGTCTCGAACCAACCTAAATGAACGGGTAGCTACTCATGGAAGTGGTGCTGTAAGAGTCGGCCTAAGAGATCGCCTACCCATCATCGTGACTAAAAAAAGAAGAAAACTAACTCTAGATAAGACAAGACATGGACATCGAGTGACTGCTAAAGATCTCAGAGATTAGACTCACACCACGAAATCAAATACAAAGCAAACCCCAAGTTGACCAACTCAACTCGGTGATGACCGTGAAAGATCGGTCATTAATCTTTTCAATTTTAGAGTTAGGTGGCAATGCAGTCTTATCAACAGATTACACGAGGTGATGGGTGCTTGAACTTCCCAAAAGACTATCCTGAATCCGTATGGCTAGTTGCACCTGCTTTCAGCCAGTATGGGAGTAAGTATGGATCATTTCTGGCTACCCATTGCTTGAGGACAGAGCCTTACGCAATGTCCTCTAAACCTCTCACTCTGCTAAGGAAACCCGAACCATTTCCGACTACTTGAGAGTCCTTACTGAGAAGTAGCTAAATCGTTTTCAGATCAGTAGTCTTGCTTTGGTTCTAACCTTAAGGGTCGTCTCTCACTAACAAATCTAGAGAGTACATGCAAACCATCATGGATATTGCTCTCCAAAAACAAGTTGAGTCCTTTACGTTTATTTTTAAAGTCGAATATAATAGCAATCCCTGTTTTATTTTTTGGTTATCAATTTTGTTGGGATCTTTTTCACAACAATGTCTAACGTACTTTTATTTTTTCTTTTATCCTAAGTGAAGGAAAACTAGGTTACGCATCCCTAGATCTAACTATGGATGCACAAACAAAAAATGAAAACTCTAATCCAACAACCTAGACTCGAAAATCCACAGAAAAGAACGAGAAAAATGCGAGGAAACCACAATGAGTGTCTTGTTCCGCCAAGTGCACGACACTTAATGAAACAGGCCTCGAGAGAAAAGAAAAGCCAGGTATAAGTTGAGATGCCCTTAAGGGGCCCCTTCTACAAATTGCAAAAATGGTCAAGTACCCTTTAACTTTTTACAAAGGGAATACAAAAAAGTAAAAAAAAAAGGCTTTTCAGCTCTGTCTCACACTCCTCAAATCCTACAACACAAATCGAAAACAAAAAGGTGTAAAATGGAAAAATGCGACAGAAAATAAGATGACGGAAAAGAGAAAAGAAACCCTAGAACCGAAGGCTCTAAAATCTACCCTAGCACTGCCTCCCCAAAAAACGACGCCATCTGAAATATTGATCGACCGAACAGTCTAAAAAGATAGACCACTATCGCTATGTTGACCAGTGAAATTTATAGAAATTATGTTTATTATTTATATTCCTAAATTAAATGTGTATAGTGTTAGTACATGAATATCGAACTCAGGGAGATAAATTGTGGAAAACTAAGGTAAAATATTAGAGAATCTAAGATATAAGGGTTTCCTAATTTTTTTTATTTTAGGGATTATTCATGATTATTATTTGATTTTATGAATTTTATATTATTTTTATGCTTTTAATATATTTATAAGTGGAAAATATGGGTATAAAATTTTATATTTTTTAATTATAATATTTATATTTTTAGTTCCTATTTTAAGAAATTTTTAAGGGTTTTAAGAATTTAATAGCTTTTAAATTTATTTTTAAAGTGGAAAATATTTTTATTGAAAATAGGATTTTATTTTTTTATAAATAGTAGAAAATAAGAAAATATTTTTATTTTATTTTATTAAAAAGTAGATGAAAACACCTTTGGAATGATGTATTATATGTATTTATATGATTTTTATTGAATTAGTTATGCATTTTTAAGTTTTAATGTATTTTATATATTTTTACTAATTTTAATATTCAAATTTTATTTTATTTTTGGTTTAATATGTAAAATATGGTAATATATATTTAGGTAATTTCTATAGGATTTTTAGGACTATTATTTATATTTTTATGTATTTTATGAGTTTGTTATATTTTTTTAGTATTTTTAGAAATTATTTGATGCTAGAAAATATTTTTTTTTGTTTTTTTGAAAATATGTTTATTATACTATATAGAATATAATAATAAGTATTAATATGTATTTGTAATATATTTGTATTAATAGTATTTTATTTAAGATGTAATATAATATGTACTAGATTTATATACATTTATAGGGGTATATATATAATATTACGGAAACATTGAGCGTGTCTGTAAAATAACCAGAATCTGGGGGTGATGAATCTGTGATTCATTACTCTAAAAGTTGAAAATAGAGATTTGTTCCCGAGTAATTGGCTACATATTTCTACTTATATTACTTAATTAGCATTCATGCATGCATAAATAATATATGCATTTTAGCATTAATATTTGCATTAAATAAAGAAGCCCAATTCACTTGTAATTATTCACCTCTTTATTTGTATTTTTATACCCACTCCAAAGTCAATAAAACCATCTCTATACTGCATATATTACTAACTAATAATATAAGGAAAAGGCCAAAAATTCCTAACTTGAAAAATTACCCAATAAAACCCCAAAACCAAGTTGGAGACCTTAGACCTTAGAATACACATATCTATCTCATACAACCTCCGATCTAGGCTACTCACTTTCAGATTAATACATATTCAGAGACCTTCAAAATGAGACCAATTTCATTTGAATCGGAGCTCGTATGTAAAACTTGGGTTTTGGGACCCCATTGTACATCATATGTATGTATATTTGTACCCTTGTATTTTTGTATTTTATTTGACCTTATCTCCATTTTTGTTAAACATGAAACTTGTAGATCTCATCAAGATCTACAACTTTTATGTTTTGAGTTTTTCCAACTTCGGCTATATTCTCTCTCTCATTTCACATCTTTTCTCCGCCATTCAAATCAGGCCACGTGGTGCCCTCTGGTTGCGCCACGCGGCCCGCTCACATCGCGCCACATGCCCATTTTCTCCACCGCCTGATCCCTTCTCTTTTCTTCAGATCGTAGTCATCCAAATGAGCAACTGATTTTCACCCTCCGATCTTCTCCGGATCGCATCTCTTCCTTTCGTTAGCGCCTCGCCCTCAGCAAGCCACATGTTGGCTTGCGAGCCCTCCGATCTTCTCCAGAAGCCTCCATCCCCACCGCACACTTCCGCACTATCCCTGGCCCTTCGATCAGATCCGCCAGATCTCATTCCAGCCATCCCTTAGCACCTTTACCTACGTCTTACACGTGTCACAGCCCTACCCCTTCGATCACCACCCCGATCTAATCTGGACCCTTCTCTTGCGCCCTTCTTCTGTCCGTTGGATTACTTGATCCAACGGTCTAGTGATCTTCTACCTCGCGCCCTCCTTCCTCACGCACGTCGCCCACTCCGCGCACCCTTCGCCCCCTTTCTATTTTCTCCGCCACCACAGCTATCATCTCCACCCTCTAGCACCTCCACCTCATAGCCCATGACTCCCTTATCCTCAACAGCTACCATGACCTCTATGAAACCCGTCGTTGTCGCTCCATGACCCCCGCCCTCCATCACTGTCACCCCCACTTTCTTCCTATAAATACCCAGCCTCCAGCCACCTTCGACGCTATCCGCCATTGCAAGAGGAGTCCTAGAGCTCAGAGCTACCCATTGGTGACAACGATTGAGAGTAAAATCGAGCAAAGATAGGCCTTCACCTCCGGTGAGATCCACGGCGTCGCCGCACCGTGCTGCAGCTCCTCCGACGAGCTGCTTGAGCTCGGGCCCTCTACCGCCCCTCGAGCGACGATCAGGAGCATCATCTGAGCTTCCAAGCCCCAAGTAGACACCTCCATTCTTCCTCCGATCTTCTTCTTCTTTCCCTTCGTTTTTCTCTTAATTTTTCCGCCTCCTCCGATCAATCCCGCTCTCATCTGATCATCCACCGAGCTTCAACTCAAAGCTCTGATCTTCGCGTGCTATCTCATTTTCCCCGACGACGCACAACACCTCCTCCGACCAAAGCTCCGCCTTCACGGCGGAGGAACACCACTCCGGCATCACGACGACACTCCTCAGGCCTCGCCACACTCGCACACATTCCCACAAGCACGAGTCCCATTCTTTGGCCCCAGTTAATCCTGCATGTACCCCAAGCTTCATAGGCCGAAACCTCACCGGATCTTAGCTCGAGCTTCTTCTCCACCGGCGTGCAGACATCTCCAGCTTCATCCAGGACCTACGGCGGAACCCCTCCACTCCCATGATCGATCCGAGCACTTCAGGAGTCGCCGACGAGCTACTCCGATAACGGGGAGAGGAGGCGGAGCAAGGACCTCAACGCCGATCCGCCGCAGGAGGCGGCATCAGATCGGAGAAGACGACATACAATCACCGTTGGATCACCTCGATTCAACGACCCTCGCCACGCCACGTCGCCTTGAGCCTGTGGCCGTTAGATCATCCATATCAAGCGGCCCTGGTTGCACCACGTAGCCGCTGCCTCGCGCTCCAGTCCCCATTAGATCTATCTTGATTCAACGGTCAATAGGCAGCCACGCCGACATCATCAACACCGTTGGATCATTGCGATTTGATGTCTCTAGAGGCGCCAAGCCACTAGCTCCAGCAACCGTTAGATAACATACTGATCCAACGGTTCACGTCACACCATGTATCCTCCTCCGAGCCTCTTCCCGACCCTAGGCTCGGAGCTCCCAAAGCACACATGAAGCTGATCCGAGCCTCCAAGGCTTCCCGAGCCTCCGCCCGAACCTCGAACAAAGTCTTCGTCTTGCCTCGCACGTGCTCGCCACGTGAGGGCTGGGTAATTTGCAAAGAGGCCCCTGAAGGATTTGGAAATTGCACTTTGGTCCCTGCCATGCGTGTCACGTGAGGCGCGCGTGACTCTGTAGGAAAATTGCATCCACCTCCCCTGCATTATAGGTAATTGCATTTAAGTTCCTGTCAACACGTTTTATTTCATAATTTTATTTCCTGTATATGCAATTTGGTCCCTGTCTTTGCACGCATATTTAGGTGTCAATTGGCATTATTTTTCAGTTCTAAAATTTGCATGATGTAACCCAACTTGTCCTTTATCTTATGTGACATGTGTTTCATTTTCGTGAGATCTTTGGAATTTAATATTATCAAATTGGTGAACTTTTCCATATGTTGCCCACTGTGTGCTTTTTAATTCATCTTAAATTCCTTGTTGCTCCAAAAATCACCATTAAATCACATTAGACATAGGATAATTTATTTTGCATTGTGCCCAAAAATCATTGCATTTGCATGCATCACGAGGCCTGAATAAAATAATTAGTGAGTTCCTTAATTGATTTTTAGTAGATCCAATTCACATAGATTTTTAGGTTTATTAATTTTCGTGAATACTTAGATTTATCTAGGGTAATTTTTTATATCTAGAAATAATGTGTTTTGGTATTTATTAGAATTAATTTTGTAAAAATCACCTTGCATTCATATTTTATTCATAGTAAATTCATAAAGTGTCAGAAAATTCCAAAGAAAAAATAATGTAGCTTAATTTCATTGCATTTCATATTCTGGCCAAGTTTCATAATTTTTGGAATTCATTTGATCATATTTCTGATATAACTTGTAAAACTGGCCTGAAATGCATTTGTTTTCCTTTATTGCATAAAAATTGCTTAGAAAGACCAAAAAATAATCCTCTGAAAATCTGACCTCCGAATTCACTTCAAATTCTCCCAAGGAGACATCTGCCTCCCTGAGTTCGACCTTAGGCTTGCCCAAGTAAAATAAATCCGCCGCTCGTAATTAACTAAACATTAATTAAAAGTGATATTTTTGACGTAGCCTTGATTATCCGACTACAATGAACATAATATTTAATTTGACCATTAATTTGATCGAATTAACAAGGGTAGTCACATGATCATCAAAATGGCACCGTTGTAGGGGAGGCACGACTTAGTTAATTTCTAGAGAATTTTTGAGTGTTTTATTTTCCATCCCCGGGTAGTCTGATTCCTGGTTTTCTTGTAAATATTTTTCTATCATTTAATTTTGAGTATTTTGGGTCGTCCTTTATCTGACCTCAATTTATTTTTGTGCGAGGAACACGAGGAGTCGAAGGCGCTTCAAGGAGCTTGCATTTGAACATTTTTAAGTGATTGTGAGGACTTGTAATCTTGTTATTTTTCATTATTTTTGCATTATTTCCAACAGTTCCTGTTTGGATTCTCGCATGTGTAAAAATAGTGGAAACGTGTCCCCGTGTGCTGTGTGGATTGGTTTGTAGATTAGGCTTGCACTAGCAGCTCCTAGAGCCACTTTAGGACTTGTTTGTGCTCGTAATATTCTAGGACCACACTTCACATATAAAAGACACACTTAAACCGCAGATCTAGTCACATTTAATCGGTGCTTCACTCGCTAATAGAACTGCCTGTCTAGGAGCGGATTTTTCGTTTGCATTTGCATAAAGTGTAAAAAGTTTTCAATTCTGTTCTGCATCTTGCATGAAAGCGAAGGGATCACTGTAAGTCTTCTCAACTAGGCATATCATCATTGATTTATCGTGCATCAGCTTTTCTCGACTCCTTTCTCTTGGTTTTTCAAACTTAGGTAAAAAGGAAATTGGGACTGGACGATAGGCGTGCTGTGTGGTTGGACTTAATAAGTGATAACCTAACTTAAAACTGGGACTGCTTAACAAAATTGACCCAAAAAAATCAATAAAATAGGAAATTCTATTTGCGGGAAATTAACTCCGACCTTGTATTCATGCTGAGTGAGGGTACTAGAGTGTGTGAGCACCCTAGGACAGAGCCAAAAATCCCCGCTTTCCATATCGCGTACCCCGATCCGAGAAAATATCAACGGATGAGCTTTGGGTTCAACTGACCAGCGCCATGTTGCCTCTGCCTACTCCGGTAGGTAGATAGGGGCGAAATTGTGATGCACCGCGACAAGTTGCTAGTAGCCTCTGTCTGTGCTTGCTGGTAGATAGGGGCGAAGTTACAGCCTTGTCAGCCTCCGCCTACTCTGTAGGTAGATAGGGGTAGGTCCTTGAACTTTCGGCTGGGGATAGGAGCTAAGAAAGGAAGGGCGTTGGTATCTAAGGCGACAGGTTAAACAGGGGAGACGCATCCGGCTTTAAGCCGACTCCCCTCTAGGCCGTGTAACCCTTGCTATTTATCTGATAAACTCACACTTAAAATCTACCAGATCAATTGGACTCGATTTCGAGTCCTTCACCATGTTGAGTGTGAAACTGTAGGGTTTGGATTCAATTGCTTGCTTTAGGTAGGAGTAAAATCCTATCTTTCACTTAGAACTCTCGAATCTTCTTCTCGCCATCCAAGATGACTGACTGGGGGATATCGACTCCTGATTCACCTATCTTTCTTTGAGCCCCCACAAAGCTCATCTTCACCGGCCCAAGCAGAACTTGGACCAACCAGAGCTCATGACCCTCTTGAGTTCTGGATCCCTCAAACTCAGGGTGGTTACTCTTAAACCAACCCTTTTCTCTCCTCTAATCTCACCGAGGAAGACCATCATCTTGGTAAGAATCCCTTCCTTGATATGCCCTCTGACCAAGACCATCTTCTTTAACCAAGAAAAGAGGACAAAATGCCGAAGAAAAACCCTGACGATGAGGAACACAGAGAGGACCCAATGATCCAAATCTTGGCTCAGCTAGTGAGAGACGAGCAGCTGAATGCAGAACTGATGGCAAGAATGGGATAGGTGATCGAGGCTGAAGGAATTGACCGACTGATGGTAGCATCCTACAATCCCACAGAAAATGAAATACATAGCTGGCTAGTACCTGAGGTCCCCCTGAAGCGTTCGAGCTAAAGCCCCCACTTTCTGAGCTTGCTGCCAAAATTCAATGGAAATGTCAATGAAGAGCCATATGCCTTCCTTAGAGACTTTGAGCTAGTTTGCAACAACCTTAGTCACCCTAGGGTTGGGCAAGATTACATTAGGCCGAAGGCCACCTCGTTTGCCTTAGGAGATAAGGACACATATTGGTTAAAGAATCTCGGGGTGAGATGTACGACCTGGATGCAGTTCAAGGACTTATTCCTGAAGAAGTTCTACCCACTCAGTAGGACTAACCAAATGAGAACCAAAATAGCTAGTTTTTCCCAGGGACCCAATGAACCATTCCATGAAGCCTGGGACTGATTCAATGATTTAACTCAGAAGTGCCCGTGCCACAGCATTACAAAAGCGATCTTAGTCCAGACCTTGTTCTATGGCATGACCCCAGAGATGCAAGGGTTAGTGAGTGCTGCCTATTGAAAAGCGAAAATGCGAGAGCCGCTAAATAGTGGTCTGACAACACAGACTCACTGTCGCTGATGCGACTACTCAAGCCTCTTCGTTTGTCAACAATTAACCCACACAATCAATAAAGCAATCAATAGCAAGGATTAAAATTTATTATACCCTACTAACAAAGTACAGTGGCAAGCAAGTAGGGGTCGAACACAGGAAGCAAGGGTGTAGAATATAGACAAAAATCCAAACCTAGGTCTAATGAACCACTTAGCCAAACTAATTTTTTTGTGGGTTTTTAATTTTTATATTTTTTTATTTAATTTTTAATTTTTTTAATTTTTGTCTTTTGATTTTTAATTTTCTAATTTTTATAATTTATATTATATATATATTTTTTCCTTTTTCAATATTGGAATATAAAAACAATGTAATAAAAGGGAAGATCAACTATGTATAAAAATCTGCAAAAATAACCAAAAATTCAGAAATAAAATGTTTTTGATTTTTTTAGAGTTTTTTACTGTTTTTTGTGATTTTTGGGTATTTTTCAAAGTGTTTTTGGTATTTTTAAATGCTGAAATGAAAGAAAACAGTGAAATAGGTACTGGCTGGGAGTAAAATGCGAATTAGAAATAGCAAACAGTCACAAAAATTTTGCAAACTAATTTTAAAATGAAAGGCAATAAAAACAGGAAACCACAGAACTTGAGTTTACAATTTTTAGAGTTTTCTACTATTTTCTAGAAATTTTTGAAGTTTTTAAGTATTTTTGAATTTTTAAGGTTTTTCTTTTGGGATTTTTAGTGATTTTTGGATTGAAAATAAATTAGGTCAAAACACATAACATAGAATATTTTTGGAATTTTTTAAGACCTTTTAATATTTTTTTGGTGTTTTCTAAACTAAATAGTGCTGAAACAACATGTTTTTGATTTTTAATAAATATAAAAGTGCAATAAAATTAAAAACTAAAAATGTGGTGTGAAAATAGAAGCAAACAGGAGCTTAAACCTATTTTTTGAGAATTTTTGGCAATTAAATGAGGCGTGAAATAAATAAACTAAGCACACAAAAATCCTAAGCCTGGAAGGGGTATAAATGTAATTATCGAAACATCCAGGGGGCTCAGGTGCAAAATCCACAAAAAGACACGCGCGAGGCACATGTTCTGTCATTCACAGGGACATAATTGTAATTAATGAAAACCGGCTGGGCATACATGCAATTTTTCCAAAAACATATTTAATTAACTACGCACAGGGATGTAATTGCAAATACCTGAAAGTTCAGGACCAAATATGCAAAATACCCACAAGTCACAAGCCTAGTCACGTGAGGTGACGTGGACTAAAGTGCAAATAGTGAAAGTACGAGGGCCTAAGTGCAATTATTACAAAAGTTTTTAAACGAAAAATAAAAGTTATAGGTTGAAATAGTAAATACAAAAAGTCGTGGGTTGAAAATGCAAAATACCCACTGGGATCGATCGTGCGACCGATGGAGCTTCACTTGGACATGTGGCGAGCATCGGACGGCTGGTACCCCTTCGTCCTGGATGGCTGAGATTAGATCATGGGCGGCTGATCCAACGGCGGGGAGCAACAGGCAATCGGACGGCTGGTGTCGCGTCAAGAAATGGCTTCTGATCCAACGGTAGGGGGGGTTCACGAAGAACACCTCCCCGGCGAGCTTTGATCGGCGATTGCGGCCGACACACGGTCGCTCTGGCCCCCGGATCAAGGGCAAAAGGATCATGGGGCCCTTCCGCGTCTGATAGTGGCCTCCGGCGAGGCGGAGGCGGCGTGGAGTGGTCGGACGACGAAGGCGACCTGAGGGGTTGCGCCTGGGGCTTTCGATGGTCGAAGGATTCTTCTCCTTGGCTCTATCCTACAAAGTTAGGTCCACAAAAACCAGGCGAGCAAAATGGGTGGATTTGGTGGCTCGATGAAGGCGGAGGGTGGCCGGGCGACGAACTCCAGCGAGCGACAGAGATAGGAGCTCTGTGGACTCGATCTGGGCAAAATCGAGGTGAAATGAAGGGTGGAGCGGAGCGACGGACTGAAGAGAGAGAGAATGGAGATGACAGGTGGGCGGACGGGTGCGTAGCGTGGCCGGAAACGATGGGCGGAGCTCAGCTCCGCCGTGGGTTCGATCGTGGAATTACGGCGATAAACGAAATGAAACTCAAAACTGATATAAACCTAATCTATTCTATGCTAAGACTACCAGAAAATGGAAAGAAAAGAGGGAGGAACTCACCAGAGACGACGGGCTACGAGGCACGGCGGAGCTTCGACGAGGGGACGAATCTCTTCGATTCAACGCCAAATGCTTCAAACCCAGGCTCGATTCGAGGCCTGCTGTCACCAGGAGCACGAAGGGCTAGAGGTTTGAGGGTGAAAATGGCGGAAGAAGGATTAGGTTTGAATCGAAGTCCGGGGTGCTCTTTTGAAGGGTTGACAGATGGTGGGGGAAGAACGAGGTCCAGCTGTGGCTATAGTGGCCCTTCGACCAAGGTTGCGCAAGGGCGGGCATGCCCATGGATCGAGGATCAAAAGTCACGAAGAGCCTATCATGAGTTGATGCAAGATGGAGCCTCGAAAAAATGGAGAAAAAAGGGGTCAAACGCGACTCTGACAAGGGCTACAGGGCTAGGACGACCAGTTAACCGAAGTCAACTGGGGCTGAAACCTGGTTGGTCCACGTGGACCAACCAGGAAAAATCCCTGATTATTATTTAGTTAATTCATTTAAAAATAGAAATAAGCCGAATTAAATAATAGTTATAAAATGAAAAATATTCGTTATTTTATGAAGTATTTTATTATGTTTTTTAATTATTTTTATGAGGCCTATATTTACAAGTTTACTTTTTAGCCCTTTATAGGTATAATACCTATATATTTTTGCCTTTATTTTTATTCTGTGTATTTTAATGCTATTTATTTTTATTTCTTATTTTATAAAATTATAAGATACTTTTGTATTCACAAATATATTTTTATTTTATTTTTCTGATATGTTTTGTATATAAAATAAAATAGAATTGTATTTTATATAGGTATAAGTATAGGTCTAATACCTATGTATATGATTTATACAAGTATTTTTATTTGGATTTCTTTTGTATTTTTATTCTGATTTTAATATACATATTTATTATAAGTAATATTTACAAGATTATAAAAATATAAAAAATACAACAATAATAAATAAATAATAAATTGAATATTTTAATCAGTACAAGTATACAATGTGGGTCCAAAACTCAACTTTCAAACCGTAGCTCCACCAAATGCGAAACCACCGCCATTAAATAGCTTATTTTATTCTATATACAATTAAAGGTGAGTATGCTGCATTTGGAGTTGTCATTTGTGAGATACGGGTCTGGGAAGTTGGGATTCTGGATTTTTATTCAGACCATAACTTTTTATCTGTACATTATTTTTTAGTGAAATCAATTTTGTATTTTTCTTTTTTTAATTATCTACAACTTTTATGTACAAAGTTTCTTTATTTGATGTATAAAAAGTGGAAACAAAAATAGGTCCCAAAATGAATAAAGAATGAATAAAATAACGTAGGTATTTGACCCTTATCTCCCCCTACTTTATTCCTGGTCGACCTATTCATCAAGATGCCTAGGTCTCGGGGTTTCGGGTCATAAAATATTTACAATATTTTATTCCTTTTCTTTTATTTTATTTATTCTATAATTTTGGCTTTAATTACAGTATTTTATACACTATTTACATGCACATGCATGAATGCTAAGATTGTGTATTTAATGCTATTTACAGGCATTTGCTAGGGTTTTTGGTGCCAAAATGATAGAATAAAGATGATGAAATGTGGATTCATCATCCCCCTATACTTTACCTTTGCTAGTCTCTAGCAAACACTTATGCAATAAGTGCAAAAAGAAAAAGAAAGAAAAGAAAAAGAAGAACTTGGATTTTATTTGATTATCAAACTTGTCTTCACAAAATCAAAGTTTGGAGCTTAAGTCGGACCTTTGGAGTTTTAGTGCGGGCGAAACCTTAGTGAGAACCGAATTTGAAATCCAACAGTCCCTGAGAATCCCAAATCTCTGTCCAAGTCTCCTCAATAGCAGGTCAGATATACTTCAACTCATACGCAAACTCTTACGACTATGAGTCTGACTCGTACAATGTAAGTGATGGTGGCTCTCCCCAACTAGAATGACAAAGAAACTGACTTCTCCAGTACGACAACCCAATGATTCCCCAATCCAATAACTCCATCCTCGAGGAGTGGGGTATTCCCTTCTAAGTTCAAGTTGCAACCAGCTTAAGAGGCGGGGGTGAAGAGAAGAATGGACAGTAGCCAGTGTAGCTACCTATCCTGGGATGCAAGACCAGTGTAGTCAAGTTATCCTGCTGCAGGCTCACATATTTGACTTTGGAACTCAAGCTTGCTTATTGACTTTACAACATTTGTACATACTTGCAGGCTTTTTATTTTTGTACATGCCTGAACATTTTTTTTTGAATACTATATACAACAGCATTTACATAAGGAGTTTTTCCTCTTGAGCTTGTAGACTATCCCTCTTTTGAAGCTTTATCGCAACCCACAACCTTCTGTCTTTAGATTTCCTTATCACTGGACGGGTTGGGGTGCACTTCCCTCCCTAGAGAAGGACAAATGTTTCCACTTGTGTGCGTCTCATACCGGCAAATCCAATCCCCTCACCACTCCAACTGAGTTGAGCCATGTAAAAGGTGCAGGTGTCCAAGTTAGGTCATTATCAACAAGAGTCGTGCATGTGCTCCGAAATACTTCTACTTAGGCAGTCAAGAATCCATTGAACCAAGTCCCGTGATCCTCAAAGAATTAAGTCAACTAGACCTGAAGTACCTCAAACCCAGTTCCTATAAGGTTCCTGTTATTAGGTAGATTTTAAGGTCCAATCGAGCTCCAATCTCCGGATTTTACTCAGACTTGTTCAACTATCAAACTCAATCCGAAAAATGCTCATGTTATGCAAATGGTATGAAGAATGCAGAAATATTTTTGTGATGCAATTTTCAAGATTTTGAACATTTTATGGATTTTTGAAAAGATGATGATGATGCATATGCATTTTTTGTATTTTTCAAAAGGTTTTTTCAAATGTTTTTGGATTTTACTTTTGCAAATGTTTTTGGGATTTTTGAAAACAAAAAGTTTTTGGCTGAAAACAAGGTGAAAACTATGTACACGGGAGTGCTTCTTATAATTACAAGAAGTGGATTTTAAGAATTTACAAGGGTAAGTGGTCAGTTTTATACATATATACATAGTGGATTTCGGTATGATGTATATATTCCTCAAACTTATTTGACACAATCTTTTCTAAACAATTTTGAAAACTATAGTCCAAAATAATTTTTACAAACATTTTACAAACATGTACACACATTTGAAAATCATTTTGCAAAGGTTTTCAAAACAGTATAGATAGATTTTTCAAAATATTTTTGCAACCATTTTTCAAACCATTTGCAAATCATTTTTCAAACATTTTATTTCACACAAAGAAAAGAAATTTTACAAAACACACATTTTACACAGGTTGAAAACATGTGACAAAACATTTTCAAAATAATTTTCAATAGATGTTCACAAAGATTTTCAAACTATTTTTCAAACATTTTGCAAAAAAATTTTTCACCTGATTTATTAATCAGTAAATACAAAAAAGAATTTGAGGAACAAGACATCTTTTTATTAAAGAGTTTTAATGAATTTTAAAGAATTATTAGCCATATTATTAAGAAAATACGAAAGTACGAGTTATGGCTAAAGTATATACACAGTATATACAACCCCCCTATACTTAGTTTGAGCTATGTCCTCATAGATAGGAGAGAAAAGAGAAGACATAACTCGTACTTAGTATAGACAAGTCTAAAGAATAAATGAATGAACCAATGAGAAGTTGACCGTCCCCCTATACTTAGGATCAAATACTCCTAAGTATAGCAGACTGTACACAACGCAGGGAGGGTCAAGGGTGGGAATGAACAGATCGTACTCAGATTGTCTCCCCCATACTTAGGGTAAGATATCCCTGAGTATAGACAAGAAGAGGAGACAATGGAGAGGATCGAAAAGAACAGAACAACTTAGGGTGCACAACCCCTATACTTAGGACAAAGTACGTCCTAAGTATGGAAAACTGTCTACAAGGGCGACACCTTTTTGATAGATAAAGAAGATAGAAAATGAAAAGAAGAAAAGAAGAAAAGAGATGAGATTGGATATGAACAACTCGGGATGCGCATCCCCCCTATACTTAGGATAAAGTACATCCTAAGTATAGCAGTGATGAAAAGGGATGGCATCAATTCGGTAGAAGAGGATACAAGAAACTGAAAAGAAGAAAAGAAGAAAAGAAGAAAAGAAGAAAAGATTAGTCAAAAATGTTTTGATGTGCTTCGCCTTTCTCTCCTCTTCGGAGATATTCAGCTCATCCTCATAGATTACTTGAATTGAGTCAACGACAGCCATGAATGTATCATGTTCAAGGAATGGCTTCAGAAGCTGTCCATTGACTACAAATGGCTGTGCGTCAGCTGACCGATTGGATATCAATACACTTCCGTTGTCACGCACCTGCCTAACCATGAACGGCCCAGTCCATTAACTCTTCAATTTCCCTGGGAAGATCTTTAATTTCGCATCGAACAACCATACCTTTTGACCTGGATCAAAGGACTTGCGGCGGATGTGCTTGTCATGCCATGTTTTGACCTTCTCCTTGTACATCAGGCTGTTGTCATATGCATAATCTCTGAATTCCAGTAGTCTGTTCAGATCCAGTTTTCTGTTCTTTCCTACTTGCTTGGAGTCCAAATTACAAATGTTAATAGCCCATAAAGATTTGTGAATAAGTTCCACGGGCAAATGACATGGCTTGCCATACACAAGGCGCTAGGGAGACATTCTTAAGGGTGACTTGTACGTTGTTCTATAAGCCCAAAGAATAGAATCAAGCAGCTGAGACCAGTTCTTGCGATTCGGACGCACAAGTTTCTGTAGAATTGTTTGATCTCCCTGTTTGAACATTCAGCTAAGCCATTGGACTGCGGGTGGTAGGGTGAAGCAACACGATGCTCGATGCAGAATTCTTGGGTCAGCTTCTTCACCTCTCTGTTTATGAAATGACTACCCCCGTCAGATATGAGAATTTTGGGAATCCCGAACCGTGCTATGATGTGATCTCTCAAGAATCGACAGACAGTCCTACTGTCGGCGGTTCGGGCGGGAATAGCCTCCACCCATCGACTGACATAATCGACAGCAAGCAGAATATATTCATAACCCTGACTGTTGGGAAACGGGCCCATGAAGTCAATGCCCTATGCGTCAAAGACGTCTGAGATCTGAATGTGATTCATAGGCATTGTGTCTCTCATTCCCATGGTTCCGCCCATCTTTTGGCAGTCAGTGCAGCGTTTGACATACTCATCTGCATCTTTGAATAAAAAGGGCCACCAGAGGCCACTTTGAAGAACTTTTGCTGTCGTTCGTTTGCCTGAATGGTGTCCTCTAGAATCTTGATCATGACATAGAGCGAGGACACTTGGAACTTCCTCCTGAGGAATACACCTTCTCCAGATGCAATCTGCTTCCTCACGAAACAAATACGGGTCTTCCCACTGGTAGAAATGGATCTTAGACAAGAATCTGTCTATTTTCAACTTAGGCCAGTCTTGTGGGATTTTCTTGGTCACCAGATAGTTCACGATGCCCGCATACCAAGGAAGTGAGGCGACAAACAGAATTGCCTCATCTGGAAAGGTCTCTGTGATAGGCTGCATGGTTCAGCTCAGGAGACTCTGGTTCAGGAAGTCTTGACAGATGATCGGCCATGACATTTTTTACCCCAGGTTTATCTCTGATTTCCATGTCAAACTCCTGGAGGAGAAGGATCCACCGGATGAGACATGGTTTGGCGTCCTTCTTCTGCTGTAAATACCGAATGGCCGAATGATCAGTGTAAATGATTACTTTGGACCCAAGGAGGTAAGATCTGAACTTTTCCAAAGCAAAGACTACCGCTAGGAGCTCCTTTTCAGTGACAGTGTAGTTTTTCTGGGCTTCATCGAGCGTTCGGATAGCGTAGTGAATCGCAAATGGTACATTATCTTTCCTCTGTCCCAGTACAGCTCCGATGGCATAATCTGACGCGTCGGTCATAATCTCGAAAGGCTGAGTCCAAATCAGTGGCTGTAAGACAGGGGCCTGCATGATGAGCTCTTTCAACTGATTAAAGGCAAGGAGCACACGGTCGTCTACAATAAATTCATTGTCCTTGCCGAGCAACTCAGTCAACGGTCTGGCCAGTTTACTGAAATCTTTGATGAAGCGTCGGTAAAAACCGACATGGCCCAAGAATGACCGGACTTGCTTGATGTTGGTAGGTGGCTCAAGTTTGGAAATCACATCCACCTTGGCTGGGTCAACCTCCATGCCACGTTTAGAAACAACGTGACCCAGCATAATTCCTTCGGTCACCATGAAATTTCTCTTTTCCCACGAGAGCACAAGATTGACTTCGCAGCACCTCTGTAAGACTCGGTCTAGATAGTCTAGACATTGATCAAATGAATCCCCGTAGACCAAAAAATCGTCCATAAAGACCTCGAGAAAGTTGCCCACCATATCGGCAAAAACTGCGAGCATACACCTCTGAAATGTGGCTGGGGCATTGCAAAGCCCGAACAGCATCCGTCTGAAGGCATATGTACCAAAAGGACAGGTGAACGTGGTCTTCTCTTGGTCTTCAGGAGCAATAGCAACTTGATTATACCCAGAGTACCCATCCAAGAAATAGAAATATTCCTTCACGGCCAATCTCTCCAAGATCTGGTCGATGAAGGGTAGCGGAAAATGATCCTTCTTGGTAGTGAGATTGAGTCTTCAGTAGTCTACGCACACTCGCCAAGAAGTCGATACTCTGGTTGCGATCTCCTCTCCTTTGTCATTTTTCACAATGGCGATCCCCGATTTCTTGGGCACAACATGCACAGGGCTCACCCATTTGCTGTCGGAGATGGGATAGATGAATCCCGCATCACACCATTTCTGGATTTCTTTCATAACCACCTCCCGCAGGTTCAGATTTAATCTTCTTTGCAGTTCACAAGAGGGTCTGCAGTCTTCTTCCAGAAAGATGCGGTGCGAACAGAGTGACGGATTGATCCCATGGAGATCGGACGTTCGCCACCCTATCGCCTTGCGGTTGCGTTCAAGAACCTCCATCAGACGAGATTCTTGATCTTCGGTCAGATGTGCATTAATGATGACTGGGTACATGTTTGGTTCTCCCGCAAGGAAGGCATACTTCATGTTGGAGGGCAAGGGTTTTAGCTCTAGCGGGGTCTGAGCTACTTCAGTGGTGACCTCAACTATTAGGGCAGGTGGTGATTCTCTCAACTGTTCGGTGTCCACCATAATATGTTCTGCTTCTTCCCTCAGATCCTGACAAAATTCCTCAATAATATCATCTTCATCAGAAAATGCTTCAAACTTCGGCTCTTGGTTCTGAAGGCACATCACCCCCACGGGAGTATCTTGTAGCACATCAGCAAGTTCCTCATCCTGATCGATAAAGGGGAATTCGACTGTGGTCTCCACTTCCTCCTCGGGACAGAGGATCTCATGGATCTCATTGTCGTCCAGAAATAAGTTGGTATCTTGAATTTCTGCTAGAAAATCGCAGTCTTCATCATGCTCGATCACCCTTGCACATGACGCAGATGTCTGTTCAGCTGGTGTTCCCTCATACAGGGTCTCTACTCTGATAGTTTTATTCCCAACGCCAAAAGTGATTTCTCCTGTCCCATAATTCACTACTGCGTTTGATGTCCGCAGAAATGGTCTTCCTAGTATGATCGGGGTAAGGAGCAATGGAGAGGGGACGTCCATATCTAAGACCACAAAATCGGCCGGGAATGACTTTCCCTTAACCGTGACGATTACGTCCTCCAACAGGCCCCTAGGCCGCTTGACTGACTTGTCTGCGAACTGCAGAATCATCTTCGTAGGCTTGAGCGGTCCCAGCCTGAACTCTGTGAGTAGTGATACTGGCATCAAATTGACAGAAGACCCGCTGTCGAGAAGTGTGCGTTCAAACTCATGATTGAACATCTGACAACGTACAAGAGGTGCTCCCATATCTGGCTTTTTATCCGGGAGGTTGCTGATGGTGTTGACGGTGGCCATTGTGAGGATGTGCTTTTCGGATTTGCCACTCTTGCTTCTGGAATTGTGGGGGTTCGGCCTGCGTTTGGTCGTGCATGCCTCTTTCAATCCTTTCTTTACAGCTGGCATGTACTCAAGAGATTTCATCAATGGGATATTCAACACCAAATTCTGAATGATTTCTATGATATCGGGATCAGACAAAGCACTTTTCAAATTTTCATTTTTTTGTGTCTTTTCATTGCTTCAGAAAAAGGAATATTTACAAACTCTTCACCAATATCATTCAAAATAGTGCCCATATTTTTGTTTACAGGTAGATGACAAAAATGAATGGATTCATCTACAATTTGCGGACCAAAAATGACAGGCTCAGCTTCAGGTGCTGGCGTTCGACTCGCGGCAGGTGCGGTGCTCCTCCGGTCAGGAACTGGCTGTGAGGCAGGTGCAAGCGGCTCCAACGCGGGCTGATCTCCACCGAGGTTGCTGCTATCTTTTTGTGTTTTTCTGTTTTCTTCATTTTTTTGTGGTTTTCTGGATGCTGGTGCTGCTCCCAAAATGCTGGCTGGCCCTGATGTTGGCTGGACTAACGATTCCCCGTAAGATGCAAGATGCTTTCCTTTCGCCGTCGCCGATGGCTGGAGTGTCCTACCGCTCCTGAGAGTAACATCGTTAGATAAAAAATAATTTAATTCACCTGATTCGGGTTGGACACTGCCGTCTACCTGCTCCTTGCGTCGGAAATTGTTAGGGTTAGCTTCGACCTGGGCTGGTATGACGGTTTTGGCTGCCGTCAGGTCGTCGATCTTCTGATTCATCTCAGTCATGTTCTTCATCAATTGCTCCAAACAGGCCAGGGCCGGATTGACCGGCATAATCTCAGAGGAGTCCCCTTGCTGGGGTCGAGAATGCTGATATTACGGCTGAGATTGCGACTGATAGCTTTGCGAAAATTGGTGAGGAGGGGGGTTGGAGGAGTACTGTGAGTTGTGCTGATTGTATTGAGCAGCCGGTTGTTGGTGATATCCCTGTCCGCGATATCCAGACTGTTGAGGACCGTGCTGGTAATTCTGCCTCCAAGTGCTCCCGTGTGATAGAGGCTGGTACTGATAAGACTGCTGGAAGGGTCTCCCACCCTGCTGCTGCTGATGAAAGGGCCTATTGTCCATGTTCTGACCCTGAGAGTATCCCTGAGGACGGGTCAGCTGCGCTTCATTGTTCCAGACGCCATTGATCTCCTGGATCAGTGGCGGGGGTGGAGAGAACTGCTCGGTGTAAGCTGGTTGGGGCTCCGGTTGATATACAACCAACTGCGTCTGGGGCTGCAGTGGCTGCTCCGGCACCTGCACATAGTAAACGTGCTGGACTGGCTGGGGCGGCGGGGGAGTCGGCTGAGGGTTTTGCTGCATTGTAGGATCCTTCTTCTCAGCACTCGGCTCTACAGAGGTAGACACAGCGTTGCACATGTTGGCGTTCAATGCTCGAACGAGCTGCTCCAGCTGCTGGTAGATCTGGTCGAGCTTTTCCATACCTTGGGTTCTCTTCTCAATGAATCTAGTTTTTCAAGGTCCTACAACCTCTTCTCGATGATATCCACCTTGGACAAGTGGCTCCCAGTGATGCTCATATTGGAGCTCTCATCCTTGTCCTCGGTGTGAGAAGCCATGTTAACTGGCTTGCTGATGGCGGTTGGTGGCTTCATGTAAATTATGGACGAGGACTGGGCTGCTTCTCCTTCAGCCGTTTCTTCGAAGACGTTCCATACTGCGTCCTCGTCCTTGTTAAAATGTGAACCGCTGCAAGCTGCATCCACAAGCTTCTGTCTCTCGAATGATAGCCCCCCAAAGAAGTGTTCTACGAGACTGGTCTTTGGTATTTCATGATGAGGGCACTTTTCCTGGAGATCTTTGAATCTCTCCCACGCTTCATGGATCGTCTCGTGGGGATGCTGGCAGAAACTGGAAATCCGGGCGCGCATCTGGTTTAATCTCCCGAGAGGATAGAATTTATGGAGGAAGGCAGATTTCAATTCCTCCCAGGTGGTGACGACCTTCCCAAGATGGTCGACCCAATAAAGGGCCTTGTCTTGAAGGCTGAAAGGGAACGTGGTCATCTTGACTACATCCAGAGGGACTCCTGGGTAATGAGCAGTGGCACAGATGCAACCAAACTTCTTGAGAAAAATGTACGGCTCCTCACTGGTGTTCCCGTGGAATGTGGGAAGTAGTGACAAGAACTGCGGCTTCAGCTCAAAGTGGGCGTGCATGCGTGGAACCTGAATCCACTTAGTGATGCGTCCCGCTCCTGTGTTGTATGTTTCCTTCAGCGTAGGCTTCGACTGCGGTGGATCTCCTCCTACTACCTCAAATTCGGGTCTTCCAACCGAGAATTCGTCTCTGACTTCTTCAAAACTCTGCTCGTGGTTCTCATCCTCCTATCGGGCGTCTCTTGCGTCGGCCCTCCTCCTCAGATCGTTCAGCATGTCTTGGAAAGCGGTCTGGGTCAGGGCCTGATTGGTCAACTGCTGCTGAATGGCTTGGATGGACGCCAACAACTGACTGTTAACCTCACCCTGTGTGGTGTACTGCCCTTCCCCCGGATTGGCTTCAGGCTCAAATTGGGGCTGTGGTCCCTTTCCTCTTCCTCCTGCCATCGCGGATTCTACTTGACTTGCTGACTCGGGCTCGAAGTCTGCACATGGTAGAATGCCTCGATCAGTCTAAATTGCAGCACTAGATAGAGAAATGTTATCTGTGTCAAGGTCAACACAGAATTTCGCTAAGGATGGCGATGTGTAAGGAGTGAAATCAATTGCCATCCAAAACGGACAGAATTCGGGACGAGAGTGTTCCCGGTTTATTGAAGAAGATAGGGAGTCTGGAGATCGGTTCATAGGGTTTGAACCGGGTCCTTGGGAATCGCCCTGAATTATTGGAGAGGGTGAGTGAATAGAACTGATGTGGGTGCCGACAGAGCCTCGACTAAACTGCCCATTCGTCGCCATCTCGGAGATCAAGAGTAAGATCGATGCGGATGAAAGATACGGGGGTCAACAAGAAACAAATGGAATGTAAAACAGTAGAAGGCTCACAATGAGCAAGGGTCAACTGGAGGGAAGACAAAATTTGCGCAAAGGTGCGATGTTTTTTATCCTGACCTAAATGTGACTAGCAATCAAACACAAGACAAGGGAGTTCACTAACTCAACGCGTGAAGCCGTGAAGGTTCGGCTTTTATCTTTGTAGTTTTTATCTTGAATTCAGGAATTTGTCTTTCAACGAGTCCTTAGAGCGCTACGCCTATAGGAGCGAGAGTACTGCCGGAAAAGTATTCCCGTACTTGTCCTCCTCCTGTGTAACCTGTAGCTTGCGCTTTTTAAGGTCCTTGTAACCCTTCCTGGATCCCTACTCAGCCAAAGAATAAGAGGGAGGAAGCCGATAGGCGAAACCGATACTTCGAACCTCGCTCACAACGGAATCACCCGTGAGCGTGCAAGATCCTACTCGGACGCAGACGGTGAGACATACACACCCGTGAAGGTGTGGCCTATGCTCGGTACTTCGGATGAGGTCGATGCTCACACAATAGTGAGTCACCAATGGTGACCAAGCCCTACTCTCCTATGTACGATGGTAGCGCCAATACTTCGGAAATCCAGGCGATACACAAGGCAGCCACAAGCTGGGATTTGGGCTCTATTCCTTACGAAGCACTCAACTCACTTGGAAGGAGAGCTTCCCATGCAACCTGAAAACAAGTGAGGGTGTTACTCTCCCCAATCAATGAGTCCAATTACCAATTTTATTTAGGTCAAAGTTTTCTTAGCAGTCCCTTTTTTTAATTTTTTTGGTGTTATCGCTTCTTTTGAGTAGATTCAAACAAGCGCCTAACGATTTTGTATTTTCTTGATCCTACTTTGTCCAAAAACCGAGGGAGAATAGAGTCGGAAAAGCCGATGCAAGTCGACACCAAGGTGGAAATCTCACCTTTGTGCCTAAGTGATGGATGCAAAGTAAGAAGACTTACAGCGAATCCCAGCTCTCTCCATGCGGGATGCAAAATAGAAATTTATAAACCTAATCTATATGCCGGTATGCAATGCGGAAATCGTCCTAAGGTAGGCAACTTCTAACATGAAGAACCACAAGCTAATCACTCAACTCCAATCCTAAGGTCCGGTCTAGGCTCACCCCTCCTCTGCTCAACACACTTGAGTTTAGGAGAAAGCGCTTTACAGGGAGAGCTCGCGACGCGCGGATCAAAGAAGAATGACTTCGTTGTTTAATTAAACTAAGTCCAAGCATGATCTATAGGTACATGCAATTGTTGTTAAGGTGTTTGGACCTAATCTAACCGATCAAACAGTGCCTAGATCTAAGAGATCAATCCACAAAAGAAATGAAAAAGAAATCAAAATCGGAAAATGACAGTCAGATATCACGAAGAAAACCGCGGTGAGCCCCCGGGTGAACAAACACCCGGAAATTAGGCCCGAAGTATTCAAGTGTCCAAGTCCTGTATTATTACAAATTAAACAAATAACTCTCTCTCACAAAAATAAAAGCAACTCTCTCTAGCTCTCCTACTCTCTCCTGCCGGCTAGGGTAGAATAGCCGGCTCCTCCTCCCAAGGATGCACAAGATCCCCTAGGCGATCCTCCTCGGTCAGCGGTCCCTCGCAAGAAAACAAAAGAGATGTCAGACAGTTCAAAACAAATGATGCACAATAGACAAATAATAAAAAATGGCTAAGTAAAAGACCCAAAGGAACTCTGCAAGCCGATGCTCCCCGGCAACGGTGCCATTTGAAAAGCGAAAATGCGAGAGCCGCTAAAGAGTGGTCTGACAACACAGACTCACTGTCGCTGATGCGACTACTCAAGCCTCTTTGTTTGTCAACAATTAACCCACACAATCAATAAAGCAATCAATAGCAAGGATTAAAATTTATTATACCCTACTAACAAAGTACAGTGGCAAGCAAGTAGGGGTCGAACACAGGAAGCAAGGGTGTAGAATATAGACAAAAATCCAAACCTAGGTCTAATGAACCACTTAGCCAAACTAATTTTTTTGTGGGTTTTTAATTTTTATATTTTTTTATTTAATTTTAATTTTTTAATTTTTGTCTTTTGATTTTTAATTTTCTAATTTTTCTAATTTATATTTTATATTTTTTTCCTTTTTCAATATCGGAATATAAAAACAATGTAATAAAAGGGAAGATCAACTATGTATAAAAATGTGCAAAAATAACCAAAAATTCAGAAATAAAATGTTTTTGATTTTTTAGAGTTTTTTTACTATTTTTGTGATTTTTGGGTATTTTTCAAAGTGTTTTTGGTATTTTTAAATGCTGAAATGAAAGAAAACAGTGAAATAGGTACTGGCTGGGAGTAAAATGCAAATTAAAAATAGCAAACAATAACAAAAATTTTGCAAACTAATTTTAAAATAAAGGCAATAAAAAAAGAAACCACAGAACTTGAGTTTACAATTTTTAGAGTTTTCTACTATTTTCTAGAATTTTTTGAAGTTTTTAAGTATTTTTGAATTTTTAAGGTTTTTCTTTTGAGATTTTAGTGATTTTTGGACTGAAAATAAAGTAGGTCAAAACACACAACAGAGAATATTTTTGGAATTTTTTAAGACCTTCTAATTTTTTTGGGTGTTTTTTAAGCTAAACAGTGCTGAAACAACATGTTTTTGATTTTTAATAAATATAAAAGTGCAATAAAATAAAAAAATAAAAATGTCACGTGAAAGTAGAAGCAAACATGAACTTAAACCTATTTTTTGAGAATTTTTGGCAATTAAATGAGGCGTGAAATAAATAGACTAAGCACACAAAAATCCTAAGCCTGGCAGGGATATAAATGCAATTATCGAAACATCCAGGGGGCTCAGGTGCAAAATCCACAAAAAGACACGCGCGAGGCATGTGTTCTTTCATTCACAGGGACATAATTGTAATTAATGAAAACTGGCTGGGCATACATGCAATTTTTCCAAAAACATATTTAATTAACTACGCACATGGATGTAATTGCAAATACCTAAAAGTTCAGGACCAAATATGCAAAATACCCACAAGTCACGCGCCCCAGTCACGTGAGGTGACGTGGCGTGGACTAAAGTGCAAATAGTGAAAGTGCGAGGGCCTAAGTGCAATTATTACAAAAGTTTTTAAACGGAAAATAAAAGTTTTAGGTCTAAATAGTAAATACAAAAGGTCGTGGGTTGAAAATGCAAAATACCCACTGGGATCGATCGTGCGGCCGATGGAGCTTCACTTGGACACGTGGCGAGCATCGGACGACTGGTACCCCTTCGTCCTGGATGGCTGAGATTAGATCATGGGCGGCTGATCCAACGGCGGGGAGCAACAGGCCATCGGACGGCTGGTGTCGCGTTTGGAAATGGCTTCTGATCCAACGGCAGGGGGAGGTTCACGAAGAACACCTCCCCGTCGAGCTTTGATCGGCGATTGCGGCCGACACACGGTCGCTCCGGCCCCCGGATCAAGGGCAAAAGGATCCTGGGGCCCTTCCGCATCTGATAGTGGCCTCCGGCGAGGCGGAGGCGACGTGGAGTGGTCGGACGGTGAAGGCGACCTGAGGGGTTGCGCCTGGGGCTTTCGATGGTCGAAGGAGCCTTCTCCTTGGCCCTATCCTGCAAAGTTAGGTCCACAAAAACCATGCGAGCAAAATGGGTGGATTTGGTGGCTCGATGAAGGCGGAGGGTGGCCGGGCGACGAACTCCAGCGAGCGGCGGAGATAGGAGCTCTGTGGACTCGATCTGGGCGAGATCGAGGTGAAATGAAGGGTGGAGCGGAGCGACGGAGTGATGAGAGAGAGAATGGAGATGACAGGTGGGCGGACAGGTGCGTAGCGTGGCCGGAAACGACGGGCGGAGCTCAGCTCCGCCGTGGGTTCGATCGTGGAATTACGGTGATAAACGAAGCGAAACTCAAAACTGATATAAACCTAAGCTATTCTATGCTAAGATTATCAGAAAATGGAAAGAAAAGAGGGAGGAACTCACCAGAGACGACGGGCTACGAGGCACGGCGGAGCTCCGGCGAGGGGACGAATCTCTTCGATTCAACGCCAAATGCTTCAAACCTAGGCTCGATTCGAGGCCTGCTGTCACCAGGAGCACGAAGGGCTAGAGGTTTGAGGGTGAAAATGGCGGAAGAAGGATTAGGTTTGAATCAAATTCCGGGGTTCTCTTTTGAAGGGTTGACGGATGGTGGGGGAAGAACGAGGTCTAGCTGTGGTTATAGTGGCCCTTCGACCAAGGTTGCGCAAGGGCGGGCATGCCCATGGATCGAGGATCAAAAGTCACGAAGAGCCTATCATGAGTTGATGCATGATGGAGCCTCGAAAAAATGGAGAAAAAATGGGGTCAAACGCGACTCTGACAAGGGCTACAGGGCTAGGACGACCAGTTGACCGAAGTCATCTGGGGCTGAAACCTGGTTGGTCCACGTGGACCAACCAGGAAAAATCCCTGATTATTATTTAGTTAATTCATTTAAAAATAGAAATAAGCCGAATTAAATAATAATTATAAAATGAAAAATATTCGTTATTTTATGTAGTATTTTATTATGATTTTTAATTATTTTTATGAGGCTTATATTTACAAGTTCACTTTTTAGCCCTTTATAGGTATAATACCTATATATTTTAGCCTTTATTTTTATTCTGTGTATTTTGATGTTATTTATTTTTATTTCTTATTTTATAAAATTATAAGATACTTTTGTATTCACAAATATATTTTTATTTTATTTTTTCTGATATGTTTTGTATATAAAATAAAATAGAATTGTATTTTATATAAGTATAAGTATAGGTCTAATACATATGTGTATGATTTATACAAGTATTTTTATTTGGATTTCTTTTGTATTTTTATTCTGATTTTAATATACATATTTATTATAAGTAATATTTACAAGATTATAAAAATATAAAAAATACAACAATAATAAATAAATAATAAGTTGAATATTTTAATCAGTACAAGTATACAATCTGGGTCCAAAACTCAACTTTCAAACCGTAGCTCCGCCAAATGCGAAACCACCGCCATTAAATAGCTTATTTTATTCTATATACAATTAAAGGTGAGTATGCTGCATTTGGAGTTGTCATTTGTGAGATATGGGTCTGGGAAGTTGGGATTCTGGATTTTTATTCAGACCATAACTTTTTATCTGTACATTATTTTTTAGTGAAATCAATTTTGTATTTTTCTTTATTTAATTATCTACAACTTTTATGTACATATTTCTTTATTTGATGTATAAAAAGTGGAACCAAAAATAGGTCCCAAAATGAATAAAGAATGAATAAAATAACATAGGTATTTGACCCTTATCTCCACCTACTTTATTCCTGGTCGACCTATTCATCAAGATGCCTAGGTCTCGGGGTTTCGGGTCATAAAATATTTATAATATTTTATTCTTTTTCTTTTCTTTTATTTATTCTATAATTATGGCTTTAATTACAGTATTTTATACACTATTTACATGCACATGCATGAATGCTAAGATTGTGTATTTAATGCTATTTACAGGCATTTTCTAGGGTTTTTGGTGCCAAAATGATAGAATAAAGATGATGAAATGTGGATTCATCACCTATGGAGGAAGCTCTCTAAACAAAAATGAAGACGTTGTATGGAAGATCCTAGAGCAGATGGCGGAAACAGGCAGATCTCAGGCCACCGGGGCTTATCAGTTGTCGCCTTCAAGCCTATCCAACGAGACAACTAGGAGGACTGTAGCGGATCTGACGGACGACCTCATTTCCAGCATGGGGATAATAACAGACAAATTAACCATGGTCGAGAAGATTCACAAGAGGGTCACTAACCTTGAGGCACTCTCACGATTGTCGAAGCAAGTGGAGGAACTCATTGAGAAGGTAGGCAACATACAGCTACCTGCCCCTTCTGCACCACATGTACCTGTACACCGAGTTCATCTTGTAGAGGAACATGCAACGGGGCCTCAGAGTAGCTGGGTAGAAGAGAAGATATACACTCAGCAGAACCAGCACGTACCCCCACAAGTGGAGACAGGATACGAGGAGCCTCCGCAGGTGTTCGAGATCAACGGGCTGTGGTACAACCATGACCCCGTCGACAGACAATCGGGGATAGAGAACGGTCAGCCACACCGATCTTCCTTAGCTTACCAAGAAACCAACTCCATCCCCGCACCACACTTCGTACAGTCTCGGCCTGGACAAGGGTACCAACCTCAGCAGCACCAGCAGCAGCAACGCACATTCCACTCGGGTCAGCAAGGCCCTCCACCTTCCCATCAACAACAACAGTACATGCATGGCCAGCAGGGCCAATACAGGAACTCGTCCTCGAATCAACACCAACCAACCCAGCCCATCGGTTAATTAGAGTCCCTCACCTTAGCAATCCAGACCCTGACTGATAAGGTCCAACATATTCAGAATAACTATCTAGATATGAGAACCGATTTGAATCGTGTCTCTCGTACCCAGGATCAGCAGATGGCGCCAAAGACCCCGATTCCTGCCTAGGTTCAGGCCAACCCAAATAGCATGAATCAAGGTCAGAACCGACCACGAGATCAGGTATACTATTGAGATAACTCTTTATCTTAACACGACATCCTTTCGTACGATAATGTTAATCATATGTCCCTCAAGAGCAGAAGGACCATGATCGTACCTGATCGAGCACGGGCATTGGAGGAAGAATCCACCAAGTCTCTACCTGAGGAGAACTTTGAGGCAGAGGAGCAGCACCATCACCACCACCGGCAGCAGAAGAGGACGTTAAGTCATTAAAGAAGCAGGAGAACCGCACCAGCAGTGAGCTCGGTGAGACCGATGAAGAGCCCGCACCTCCATCTGAGGAGGATGTCCCAACAGTCACGGAGAATGCATCACCGGTTTTGTAGCAGAAATTTTCTTTTCATCATAGTCAGAGTCAGAGTCCGAGTCAGTCTCAAATTCAGAGTCATGTACAGAACTCAGTTCTTATTTTAAATGAAAATCTTTCAGTTTCGAAATTTGAGTTGGCATCAATAATACCTTTCCCCCGAGCTCTTAAGGGTGGAAAGAAGAAAACCAAAAAATACAAAAAGATGACCCTGAGATGGCAGAGTTTTGCTATAAACACATCAAGGTCACAATTCCTTTTGACAAGTATGTGGAGATGACACCTGCATTTCAGAAATACCTTGAGGTAAGATGCATACCTACTAGGGTCAATAGGAAGACCAAAAGCCTTGTTGAGAAACACATTTTGTCAGTAGCCACTACTTGCGCAATAAATAATTCATTTACGAGTAAACAGAGAGACATGGGTGCACATTATATGGTGAGTCATGTCGATGACACTGCATTTGCACGTACTCTCCTTGACAACAGATCCTCAATTAACTTAATGCCTACAACCGTCTATGAGCGGCTTAATCTCAGACTTCTTAGGAAATCTAGAGCTCTACTTCTTTTGCAGATAAATCAACCAAGAGGTCCCAAGGAGAATTGAGTAACGTTGTCATCAAAGTATAGGGTCAGGAGTACATGGTGGACTTTACCGTCCTTGATATGGAGACCCCTCGTAATTAGAGAGATTCCCAGATCATATTAGGAAGGCCCTTCCTCAGAACATCATGTGCCTTATTTGATTATAAGATTGGGAAAATCCAGTTCCAAACTCCTGGCGGAGACGAGGAACATGAGATGAAGCAGACCAGATGGCATAGGCCGGATTCAGAATCCTGCACCGAGTACTCTTTGTCCGAAGCAGATTGTATTCATGTAGACACCGTTGGGCCATGGAGACAGAACCCAGCTAGCACCGATGAGTCCCTCTCCTTTGGAGAAGATCTTGTGCATGAGTCAGTTTGCGAGATCCTCAAAAATGAGTACGGCACAAAATATGCATCTCCGTACATCTTCGATGACTTAGAAGCCCAGCTGGGCCTATCAGTCCTTCCCTATTTAGGACAATCAGAAGATGAGGATGATGAGTCGGACGTGGCTTTTGCCGATTTCTTGGAGACCTTTGACGATCCGACTCCAGAGACAAATGAGTTGGTAGCAGCAATTTCACGGACAGATCCAGCCACTACCAGTTGAGAGCCAGATTCGATTAAGCTAGACTTCCTTGACGATCACACATTACCTGAGCTCAAACCTTTACCCACAACACTTAAGTATGCCTTCCTTGCGGGACAAGAAAAGAAGTATCCGATCATCATCAGCTCACGATTGGCCGAGGAGCAGGAATCTCGCTTGTTAGAGATCCTGGAGAAAAATGGCAAGGCGATAGGCTGGAGTATCTCCGATCTCCACGGGATAAATTCCGCTCTGTGTTCTCACCATATCTACTTAGAGAATGAGGCCAAACCCTCTCGTGAATTCCAACGTCCGTTGAATCCAAATTTACAAGAGGTAGTGAAGAAGGAGATAGAGAAATGGTGCGACACGGGTTTTATTTATCCCATCTCCGAGTCCAAATGGGTTTCCCCAATCCATGTTGTTCCGAAAAAGTCGGGAATTCAGACGACCCTCAATGAAGACGGAGAGGAGATTGTGAGATGAGTACCCACGTCGAGGCACGTATTTGTGGATTATAGATGCCTGAATGCTGCGACGAAGAAGGATCATTTCCCCTACCATTCATTGATCAGATCTTAGAGAGATTAGCGGAGAAAGAATTCTTCTGCTTTTTGGACGGGTTCTCATGCTACAATCAAGTAGCCATAGCTCCAGAGGATCAGGAAAAGACCACGTTTACATGCCCCTTTGGTACCTATACTTTCAGCCGCATGCCTTTTGGGTTATGCAATGCTCCTGGTACTTTTCAAAGGTGCATGATTGCTGTATTCATCAAAATGGTCGATGAATTCTTAGAAGCCTTCATGGAAAACTTCTCGGTCCACGGCGATTCATTTGATTCCTGTCTTAGGAATCTGGACCGAGTCCTCAAGCGATGTTGTGAGGTCAATCTGGTACTCTCCTGGGAGAAAAGTCACTTCATGGTGACATAGGGCATTGTGTTGGGGCTTGTCATCTCCAAAAGAGGAATGGAAGTTGACCATGCTAAGGTAGATGTGATCAAACGACTCCAGCCACCAACCAACGTGAAACTGTTAAGGTCTTTCCTCGGGCATGTCAGATTTTATCGAAGATTTATCAAGGATTTCTCTAACATTGCCCGACCGCTAACTGAGCTTTTAGGCAAGGACATGGAGTTTATTATTGATCGCTAATGTCTTGAAGCCTTTAAACAACTACAAGGAATGATAATGGACACCCCGATCCTACAAGCCCCAGATTGGTCTCTGCCTTTTGAGATCATGACGGACGCATTAGACTTTGCTGTTGGGGTTGTGTTCGGACAGAGGAGGGATAGCATCCAGTTCTCCATACACTACGCAAGCAAAGTGCTTGATACTTCTCAGCGTAAGTATACAGTTACGGAAAAGGAGATGCTTGAGGTAGTGTTTGCCTTGGATAAATTTAGATCTCACTTAATCGGATCCAAGGTAGTTGTGTTCACAGATCATACAACACTACGGTATTTAATGGAAAAGAAGGACGCGAAGGCGTGTCTTCTTAGGTGGATTCTGATTATCCAGGAGTTTGATTTGGACATTCGCGATAAAGCTGGAAAGAAGAGCGTAGTAGCTGATCACCTCTCCCGTCTCGAGGATCTTAATGCTTCTGAGGATTCACCGATTCAAGACTCCTTCCCTGACGAGTCGATTTTTGTTGTCGACTCACTCCCATGGTACTCCAATATCGTGAACTATCTTGTCTCCAAGAAGGTTCCTGAAGATTGGTCCAAGAGCCACTTAGACCGATTGAGGTCGGATTCAAGACAGTACCATTGGGAGGATCTGATCCTTTTTTTTTGAAGGACCGGATTGTGTCTGGAGACGGTGTATTCCTCTGGAGGAATATAAGAGTGTCCTTTCTTTATGCCACAGTCTGGAGGCAGGAGGACACCACTCCGGGAAGAGGACTGCATGGAAGGTACTTCAGTGTGGCTTATACTGGTCGACTTTGTTTCACGATGCGATCACCTTTGCGAAGTCGTGCCCAGTATACTAGCGAATGGGAGGAACCATTGGTTCCAAGGATGAGACGCTGATGTAGCCTGTCATCATTTGTGATGTCTTTGATGCCTGCGGCATCGACTTCATGGGCCGATTCCCTATTATCCATGGATTCGAATACATCCTTCTTGCGGTAGACTATTTGTCCAAGTGGGTGGAGGCTATCCCAACCCGAGCCGCAGACAACAGGAGTGTCTGTAAATTCAGTAGAGATCACATCATCTCTAGGTTCGAGATTCATAAAATGTTGATATCAGATGGGGGTAGCCACTTTGTAAACAGAGATGTGAAGAAGCTCTTGAAGGATTACGACATCGAACACCGTGTTGCTAGTCCTTACCACCCACAGACCAATGGTATGGTTGAGGTGTCGAATAGGGAGGTGAAAACCATATTGCATAAGCTTGCCCGCCCAGACAGGAAGGACTGATCTCGGATCTTGGATCAACTCCTGTGGGCTTATAGGATAACTTACAAAACACCTTTAGGAACCTCCCCATTTAGGATGGTATTTGGGAAGCCATGCCATTTGCCCACAGAATTAGTGCACAAATCAGAATGGGCACTCAAAAAGGTCAATTGGAACACACACGTAGGACAGAAACAGAGAGACATGGATCTGAATGAGCTTGTGGAAGTCAGAAACCGAGCATACGACAACAATTTAATGTACAAGGACAAAGTGAAGCGTTGGCATGATAGATATATCAAACAAAAGACCTTTGTTCCTAGACAGAAAGTATGGTTGTTCAATGCAAGGCTGAAGGTTTTCCAAGGCAAGCTGAAATCCAAGTGGACGGGCCCATTCACTGTCCGTGCTATGCATGATAGTGGATGTGTAGAGATCTCAGAACTTACAGATGACACACAGACATTCCTAGTCAATGGACAACTGTTGAAGCGCTTTGTCAAACCCAATGAACAGTTAGTCCATGTTGAGGAGATTGTATTCATGCGCAAGACATATTTAGCAGATACACATATAGCCAAGCATGAAACCTTGCAGCAGTGAACACTCGCCATCAGCAGCATCTGGAAAGATTCAGACCGCGATCCTTGTATATGACCATCATTCCTGTACATTCTTTCCCTCCCTCCCGTGACTCTAATCACTCATCCCTACTTCATATATTTTCATCTACGACTGTACTTAGGTTGACCAGATCCTAAGTATAGGGGGGAGAGTCACCTGAGTCCATTCACTGTACATCCTCCACATCACATCGGTCCTCATACCGCTTCCGTCCTATACTTAGGCTGACCTGAGCCTAAGTATAGGGGGGATCGATAACCATCTTGTATATGTATTCACATTCCCTCTTGACCTCGTCCGCCCCGTTTTTGATCTTCTTCTACACTTAGGCTGCCAGAGCCTAAGTATAGAGGGCAAGATGACTTCTATACATTTTTGCTCTTTTGTCTCTCCTACGCATAGCACGATCTATGTCTTCTTTAATGCTTTTCGTGCTCTTTCTTTAATGCTTTTCGTGCTCTGAGGACATAACACATGCTAAGTATAGGAGGGAGCGTATATATTACATATATACTTTAACCATAGCTCGTACTTTCATGTATTTTCGTATATACTACGCAATAATTACGGGATGGGTAAAATTGGAGAATTTTTTTTGTAAAATACATGTATACTTGTATATTGTATAAACACTTGTATAATTGTTTGTGACATACGAGGTACACCAAAAAAAATCAAAGGCTTCTTATTTACTCTTGCACATCATCTCTGCATCTGAAAAGAAAGAAAGAAAAAGAGTCATGCATTTCATTCATCTACATAGCATGTCATCTGCACCTTATCTGCATATCTTGCATATGCACGGTGAAAAGCTAGTGGGTTCTGAACCAAGTTATGAGTAAATGATGAGGAGGGACTTGATTTGACCTTAATCCACCTAATTTAATAGGAACCTTATAGGAACTGGAGTAAAGATTTTTCAGGTCAAGTGACTTAATTCTTTGAGTCCGCAAGTCTATGTTCACATGTTATCTTGATTAGTCTAAGTAGAATATCTAGTGCACACGCATAATTCTTATAGACAGTGACCTAACTTGGATAAGCACCATGCACGTAGCTCTTCATTGATGAGGTGGTGAGGAGGTAGAATCCTTTAGCTTGGAGTAGCATACAGGTGGAAACATCCGTCCTCCTCTAGGGAGGGTAGTGCATCTCAAGCTAGTCTAGTAGTGTTGACGTCGAAAGATGGGATGCTGTGGGTTGCAATAATGCTTCAAAAGAGGGATAGTCTACTGTCTCAAGAGGAAAAATCCTGATGTACATGCTGCACCTTGTATATAGTGAAAAAAAGAAAAAAAACTCCAAAAAAATAAGATAGGTCCAAGTGAAAATAAAATACCTGTCGGAGTATGTATATTAGCAAAGAGTATGCTGCTGGATGACTTGGCTACTGATGAACCTCAGTTTCATCATCTTTATTTCTCATAATTAACCCCCTTGCTTAAGTTTTTGTCAATAAATCCCTGTTAGTGTCTAATAATTAACAGAGTCCTAAATAAATTAAAAACCACAAAAAAATGGCAAAACAAAAATCGTGGTATTTTTAGACTCAAAAATACCCTCAAAAATATTTCGGGCTCTTGTTTGATCTCTTTTCGAGTTCTGGTCAACATGAAACTTGTAGATCTCGTCAAGATCTACAACTTTCATGTTTTGAGTTTTCTCAAATTCGGCCAATAAGGCCCTCAAAAATAAGAAATATCCTCTGAATAACCTGATTGGGCCACGTGGCCCAATCTGGGTGTGCCACGTGGCCCGGCTCCTTGGCAGTATCCGCCCTTGCTTCTGGCCGTTGGATTACCTTCAGATCCAACGGTTTAACTTTCTCCACGTGTGCCTCAACCCTCAGCCATCCGATCGTCCACTCCTTCTCATCTAAGCCGTCCACCAGCGCCGCATCAGGAGCACGCCACGTGGCTCTTGCTGAACCCTTCGATCGCGCCCTGGAGCTCTCATCTACGCCGCTCAACCCACTTATTCCATCAGCCGTTCGATCAGACTCTTGATGCCATCTGAGCCATCCCTTAGCGCTTCGCCCTTGACACGCCACGTGGCGCTCCATCGACCATCGATCTCACCGCCCCAGATCTCATCTGAGCCTCTCATTCGCGCCCAAACGTAGGCCGTTGGATCTCCAGATCCAACGGCTAATCTCCGTCGTCAACCTCCCGTCAGCCCCTCTCTCCCACGATTCATCGCACAAACACCTCGCCCCCTTCCCATTTTCTCCATCACCTCCGACTACCTCACCCTTCGCCAACCGTCCCACGACCTCCCTCCATCATCCCTCTCCCTCGCGCACACCTCCATTAACCGCCAACATGCTCCCATTCATCCCACGATCACTTCGAAACCCACGTCGTCAACCATCGCCTCCGCCACTTCGCTCCTTAAATACGCCGCCACCTCCACTGTTCACGCCCATCCACCTTTACGTGGGAGGAGGCCCAGCCCTCCTCCGTCTCCCAGTGACAGGGGGAGGCGGAGGATCGAGCGAAGACGACCTCCCTCCCCGGTGAGATCCATCGCCGGACATGGCGATGTCGCGGCGCCTCCATGCGACCGCCCGAGCTGCACGGAGAGGCTGGCCGTGTTCAGCGAAGACCCGGGGACCTTCTCGAGTCCCCAGCCCAAGCTCCCGCTCCGCCCAACCTCCGGTAAGTCTCCTTCTCTTTTTCTTGAATTTTTCTCTGATTCCTTCTATTTAATTCGGTCCAGTTGACCACTTTATCGCTCCGATAACCCCTTCAATAGCTCCGCCACACCACCCCCTTCCTCGCGCTCATCTCCGGCCACCTCTTCCCTCTTCCATACCCTCCATCGACTTCGACCCACCTCCTCCGCCCTCGCGGCGGAGGAGCTTCGAGCTCACCGCCTTCTACGCCCGTAGGAGCTCTCCACCTCAGTTCACGCACGCACGCAAGTCTTCAGCTCGCTTCGGCTATAGGCCTAACCATGCAGGTCAACGAGAGGCTTCAATGGCCGGACGCTCGCCGGCGCAAACTTCATCAAGATCATCTTCGTCATTGGAACCCCGACGGACCGAGATGAGCCACCAGACGCATCGCCCGAGCTCGCAGCTTCATCGACGACCCTTCAGGAGCCTCGGGCGAGCTACACCTAGACCAGGAAGGAGAGGCGGAGCTTGGAGCTTCTCGCCGGAGCTCGAACTCCGCCGCCAGCAGTCGAAGAAGGAGAACGAGCAGTTGCCGTTGGATGGTCCCCTACCAGCGACCATCCAACGGCTTCGATGGAGCCACGTCCTCGCCTTCAGCAGCCCTTGGATCATCACGATCCAAGGGCCGATATTCAGCCACGTGGCGACACCAGAGAGCCCCCGAGCCTCAGCCACCGAGCCAGAGGCTTGGATTCACCGAGCCTCGACCGAGCCTGCACCGAGCTTCGTACCGTCCGAGCCTAGCCGAAGCCCCTCCGACCCTCTGCCGAGACCGAGCCTCCGTCCGAGCCTGGGTCGCACGTGCATCGCACGTGTTACCCTGGGAAATTTGCAGAGACGCCCTCGAACTTCTCCATATTTGCAAAAAGGTCCCCGCGCTTTTGGGTAAATTACAGGGAAGGCCTCGCGCTTTATTTTTATTGCATTTCAGTCCTTTCCAGGGACCTTTTTGTAGTTATCTTTTCATGTTTTTTTCTTTAATTTATGCCCTTATGTTTGAACTTGAATATCTTGAGCTACATAGCTCCAATCAAGTTGATTTCAGTTTCATTTTGAAGCTCTTCTCGTCCTCTTCACTATGGCATGGTTAAATTTCAGATTTGAGATTATGAACTGTGATGAATTATTTTATTGCTTAAGTGCCTTGATCTCTTTAATTATCATGCTCACTTGTTTAATGAGAGTAGAATGCTTCTAAATGCTGACTCAATTCAACTTGTATTTTTTTTGCTATGGCTTAAGTGATTATTTGGGCATAACATTCGCTTTGCATGTTCATTCATTTGCATTATAAAAATGTTAAAAAAAATGCATATTCATTTTAATTTCATTGTCATGTTGTGTCTATGCATCATTTGACCTATATGATTAATTTCAACACTTGATTAAACGCACTTAAACCCGATTAATACGAGAGAGGCTCGTGTCCCTGAGTTCGACCTTGGTATCTTACCAAGTAAAAAAAATAAAATAACGATCGCCTCGTTTTGATTCATTATCATACATATTTAAACGAGGTGATCTTTTGATGACCCAAATCGGCCCGACTGCTTCGACATATTAAGGTGCTAATTTAGCATTATTAAAGGGCCGATTTTTCAGGTTTATCAAATGGCGCCGTTGCCGGGGACACGGCTCATCTCTTTTATTTTTTGGATTTTTGTGTGATTCATTTAGTGTATCTTTTTATAGGTTAAATAGTCACATATTTTTGCATATAAAATTTTTCTTTCTTATTTGATCTCTAACCATTGTTTCTGTGGCAGGGCCCTTGATGGATCAAGGAGGCGAGGAGCAGGACGTTCCCCACTGCGAGGAGCCGCAGGAGCATGCTTGGAGCAAAGAAGGAAGAAAAGAAAAAAAAAGTGTCGCATTTTTTGTTGCATTTTATTTTTAATAATTCGTCTTTTACAGCGGTCTTCGATTGAAGACTCGCGTATGTAATCGAACAATCGTGGTTGTGTGGGGATCGTCCCCACTTGAGTGTCGACTTAGGATTAGGCACGCGGCTCTCCGAGCTCATTTCATTTTTTATCTTATGTGCTTGATCGTAGGTTAGGACACACTTTAAATAAAGACGCACATAATCTCGCATCACTTAGCTAAAATTCATGAAGATTAATCACCGCTAATAGATGCATGATTAGGTGCGGCTTTTTCGACTTGCATATATGATTGATTTGATTTTCAAAACGGCCCCAGATTTTTCGCGGCTTTTATCGTCAAAATCACTGCATGATTTCTCGCTTAGCCTCGATCGCGTTTTTCTTCATCGAATACATGTTTTTCTCGGCTTTTATTTTTCTAGATTGATCACCTAGGATAAATGGAAAATGACATGAACGGTAGACGATGATTTTCTGATTGATGGCTAACCTTAACTCAGTGATAACCTAAAATAAAATTGGGACTGTTAATTGCAAGTCAACCAAAAATGGAGTAAAATTCGGTTTTGGGAGAGCAATACCCTCGCTTACGCAATAATTTTCCTTCACATTTTTTCTTTGCGTAAAAATCAAATGTTTTATCACCAATAAAATAGACAAGATAATAAACCAACTTAGGTTGGTTTGATGTGTGAGTTGGTGAAAATACGGGTTTGCTTGCTTGATTGAGCTGTATGTTTTACGAGACACAACCCCAAAATCCGAAGACACTCCATTTCATCTCCGTAGATTCAACCGCTCACTTGTGTATCCATCCTCCTTCTTCGTTCACCTTGGGTCCCTCCCGACATCAAACTCCATCTTTATACTTAGGCTAATCTCAGCCTAAGTATAGGGGGGACCCAAGTCCCCGTAATTTTCTCTACTCATCTTTTCTTGCCTTTATACTTAGGTTATTTCTAACCTAAGTATAGGGGGGTCCCTTCTTAGCCCCCGTATATTCTTCTATATTTAAATGGACCTATGTACTTGTAACATCTAGTGCTATGAGGACATAGCAAAGTTTAAGTATAGGGGGGTATACCGTGTAAACGCACTTAAACCCGATTAATACGAGAGAGGCTCGTGTCCCTGAGTTCGACCTTGGTATCTTACCAAGTAAAAAAAATAAAATAACGATCGCCTCGTTTTGATTCATTATCATACATATTTAAACGAGGTGATCTTTTGATGACCCAAATCGGCCCGACTGCTTCGACATATTAAGGTGCTAATTTAGCATTATTAAAGGGCCGATTTTTCGGGTTTATCAGCTACACTGGTTAGGCATCCTGGGATAGGTACCTACACTGGCTATCGTCCATTCTTTTCTCTACCTCCTCCTCTTGAGCTGGTCACACTTGAACTTAGAAGGGAATACCCCAGTCCTCGAGGAAAGAGTTACTAGACCGGGGAATTAGAGTTACCTTGTTAGAGGAGGCTGGTTCTGAGCCATTTCTGATGTGGAGAGCTATTTTACCCTTACCCAGTACAAGTGAGAATCATAGTCATCAGAAATTTGCGTTAGGATTTGTTCTGACTTGACTATTGAGGCATCTTGAATAGGAGACTTGTGTAACTTGAAGTCTGTTAGGTCTTAAGTTCAGATCCCAATAAGATTCCGCCACACAATTAATTCAAAGGTCGAGTCAAGCTCCATTTTTAACTTTTGTTCATGACCTTGGTATGGAACCCAAAATCATTTCACTTTTGCATTTCATTTTAGTTGCTCGGGGATGAGCAAGGTTTAAGTATAGGGGGTTGATGAATCTGTGATTCATCACTCTAAAAGTTGAAAATAGAGCTTTATTCCTAAGTAATTGGCTGCATATTTCTATATATATTGCATAATTAGTATTCATGCATGCATAAATAATATATGCATTTTAGCATTCATATTTGCATTAAATAAAGAAGCCCAATTCACTTGTAATTATTCATCTCTTTATTTGTATTTTTATACCCACTCCAAAGTAAATAAAACATCTCTATATAATATATATTACTAACTAATAATATAAGGAAAAGACCAAAAATTACCAACTTGAAAAATTACCCAATAAAACCCCAAAACCCAGTTGGAGACCTTAGACCTTAGAATACACATATCTATCTCATACAACTTACGATATAGGTCTACTCACTTTCAGATTAATACATATTTGGAGACCTTCAAAATCAGACCAAATTCGTTTGAATCGGAGCTCGTATGCAAAACTTGGGTTTTGGGACCCAATTGTACATTATATGTATGGATATTTGTACCCTTGTATTTTTGTATTTTATTTGACCTCATCTCTGTTTTTGATCAACATGAAACTTGTAGATATCATCAAGATCTACAACTTTCATGTTTTGAGTTTTTCCAAATTCGGCCATCTTCTCTCTCTCATTTCACATCTTTTATCGACCTTTCAGATCAGGCCACGTGGTGCCCTCTGATTGCACCACGCGACCCGCTCACATCACGCCACACGCCCCTTTTCTCCGTCGTCTGATCCCTTCTCTTTTCTTCAGATCGGAGCCATCCAAATGTGCAACTGATTTCCACCCTCCGATCTTCTCCAGATCGCATCTCCTCCATCTGCTAGCGCCTCGCCTTAGCAAGCCACGTGTGGGCTTGTGAGCCCTCCGATCTTCTCCAGAAGCCTCCATCCCCACCACACACTTCTGCACTATCCTTGGCCCTTCGATCAGATCCGCCAGATCTCATTCCAGTCGTCCCTTAGCACCTTTACCTGCGCCCGCCATGTGTCGCAGCCCTACCCCTTCGATCACACCACCCCGATCTAATCTGGACCCTTCTCTTGCGTCCTTCTTCTAGTCGTTGAATCACTCGATCCAACGGTCCAGAGATCGTCTTTTACCTCGCGCCCGCCTTCCTCGTGCACGTCGCCCACTCCGCGCACCCTTTGCCCCCTTTTATTTTCTCCCCCACCACAACCATCATCTCTACCCTCTAGCACCTCCACCTCATAGCCCATGACTCCCTTATCCTCGCCAGCTACCATGACCTCCATGAAACCCATCGTTGTCGCTCCACGACCCCCACGAAACTTCGCCCTCCATCACTGTCACCCCACCTTCTTCCTATAAATACCTAGCCTCCGGCCACCTTCGACCCTATCCACCATTGCAAGAGGTGTCCTAGAGCTCAGAGCTACCCATTGGTGACAACAATTGAGAGTAAAACCTAGAGAAGATAGGCCATCACCTCCGGCGAGATCCACGGCGTCACCGCGCCATGCTGCAGCTCCTCCGACGAGCTGCTTGATGTCAGTTCCCCTACCGCCCCTCGAGTGACGACTGGGAGCATCATCTGAGCTTCCAAGCCCTAGGTAGACACCTCCATTCTTCCTCCGATCTTCTTCTTCTTTCCTTTCATTTTTCTCATAATTTTTCTGCCTTCTCCGATCAATACCGCTCTCACCTGATCATCCACCGAGCTTCACCTCAAAGTTATGATCTTCGTGTGCTATCTCTTTCTCCCTGACGACGCACAACACCTCCTCCGATTAAAGATCTGCCTTCACGGCAGAGGAACACCACTCCGACCATCACCACGACACTCCTCAGGCCTCGCCACACTCGCACACATTCCCACGAGCATGGGTCCCATTCTTTGGCCCTAGCTAACCCTGCAGGTACCCCAAGCTTCATAGGTCGGAACCTCACTGGAGCTTAGCTCGAGCTTCTTCGCCACCGGCGTGCAGACCTCTCTAGCCTCATCTAGGACCTCCGACGAACCCCTCCACTCCCACGATCGATCCGAGCACTTCAGGAGCCGCCGGCGAGCTACTCCGAGCACGGGGAGAGGAGGAGGAGCAAGGATCTCAACGTTGGAGACCTCCAAGTTTGCCCCAGGAGGCGACAGACCGGAGAAGACGACATACATCCACCGTTGGATTGCCTCGATCCAACAGCCCTCACCACGCCACGTCGCCTTGAGCCTGTGGCCATTAGATCATCCAGATCAGGCGGCCCTGGTTGTGCCACGTAGTCGTTGCCCCGCGCTCCAGTCTCCGTTGGATCTATCTTGATCCAACGCCCGATAGGAAGCCACGTCGACATCATCAACACCACTGGATCATTGCGATCTGATGTCTCCAGAGGTGCCACTCCACTAGCTCCAGTAGCCGTTGAATAACATACTGATCCAACGGTCTACATCGTGCCATGTATCCTCCTCCGAGCCTCTTCCCCGACCCTAGGCTCGGAGCTCCCGAAGCACACCCGAAGCTGATCCGTGCTTCCAAGGCTTACCGAGCCTCCACCGAACCTCGAATGACGTCTGAGCCTAGCCCCACACGTGCTCCCCACGTGAGGGCTGGGTAATTTGCACAGAGGCTTTGGAACACTTTGGTCCCTACCAGGTGTGTCACGTGATGCGCGCACGACTCTGTGTGAAAATTACATCTACCTCCCCCGCATTTTAGGTAATTGCATTTAAGTCCTTGTCAGCACGTTTTATTTCAGTAATTTTATTTCATGTATTTGCAATTTGGTCCCTGTCTTTGCATGCATATTTAGGTGTCCATTTGGCATTATTTTTCAATTCTAAAAATTGCATGATGTAATCCAACTTGTCCTTTATCTTATGTGACATGTGTTTCATTTTCATGAGATCTTTGGAATTTAATATTATTAAATTGGTGAACTTTTCCATATTTTGCCCACTGTGTGCCTTTTAATTCATATTAAATTCCTTGTTGCTCCAAAAATCACCATTAAATCACATTAGCGTTAGGATAATTTATTTTTCATTGTGCCCAAAAATCATTGCATTTGCACACATCATGAGGCCTGAATAAATTAATTAGTGAGTTCCTTAATTGATTTTTAATAGGTCTAGTTCACATAGAATTTTAGGTTTATTAATTTTCCCGAGTTCATTATATTTAGATCTATCTAGGGTAATTTTTATATCTAGAAATAGTACGTTTTGGTAATTTTAATTTTATTAAAATTAATTTTGTAAAAAACACCTTGCATTCATATTTTATTCACAGTAAATTCATAAAGTGCTAGAAAATTCCAAAAAAGAATTAATATAACTTAATTTCATTGCATTTCATATCGTGGATAAGTTTCATAATTTTTGGAATTCATTTGATCATATTTCTGATATAACTTGTAAAACTGGCCTGGAATTGCATTTGTTTTCCTTTATTGCATAAAATTGCTTAAAAAGACCAAAAAATAATCCTCTGAAAATCTGACCTCCGAATTCACTTCAAATTCACCTAAGGAGATAACTGACTCCCTGAGTTCGACCTTGGGCTTGCCCAAGTAAAATAAATCTGCTTCTCGTAATTAACTAAACATTAATTAAAAGTGGTATTTTTGACGTAGCCTTGATTATCCGACTACAACAAACATAATATTTAATTTGACCATTAATTTGATCGAATTAATATGGGTAGTCACATGTTCATCATGGGGTTTTGCATGCAAAAGCTCCAACAGATATCACGTGCTTGGGCAAGTGATTCTTCAGCTTCTAGGCCTGTATGCAATATCGTAGAAGTCAGAGGGGTTCATCTGCAAAAGCACCAAAATATCTCGGGTGCACGTGCTTCATACGTGCATCGCTGAAGGAGTTAAGAGGTGGGGCATCTTGGCCTTTCTGTGCATCCATGTGGTGTTGTGAGGTGTGTGCGATCGGTGGACAATCGTGCAACTCTCATGATATCTGAAGATAGGTGTGTTCTTCCCCAAATCTAACTCGAGGCGACGATGAGTTCTCGAGGGACTAAAATTCTCAATCAGAGCATGCTGATATGCTTCTGATCTCGCCTCTATATGAGGCTTCATTGATGGTAGAGCTATCAAGTGCGGAGGTGCAAAGGCTGTGAAGGTGCGAAGTTTACAGATCCTCGATATGGACTAAACCCCACGATTCACGATGGAGTTCTGAAGATAGCGAGATCTCAAACTCGTAGCGATGTGTTCTTTTCTCGAGCTCCAGATGTTGGATGCTCAAATGCCTCCAGATGAGGTTGTTTATGTGCATGATACGATGTGTCTCGATCGAATGCTTTGAAGTTGTCCTCGATTCCTAACACACAAACTATGATATAGCTCGAGATTCGATTCTCAACTAGAGGAAAAGTGGAGGATGTAAGTGTGTTGTGAATGATGATGATGCTTTTGATGCTGTTGTGTTCCTCATGTTGGTACTTTCCTGCAGGTGATGACGAAGCTCCAGGCGAGATCCTGTTCAAGTTCTGCAATGAGAAGCTCAACTCGAGTTTCAGACTCGATTCAAATGCACACAAAAACATCAGTTTATGCTATGGGGATCCCTAATGGATGAAGGAACGAGATTGAGATCTGATCGGAATGATCAGAGAGGATCAGATCATGGAGGATTTTGGAGAAATGGAGGGATATGGAGATGAAGGTGGATCAGAGATCGTGATATCGATTTGAAGATAAAATTGATAGAAGGGAGAGATTGAGAAGGAAAGGGAGGAGGAAGAGAATTCAGAGAGAGTAGGAAGAGGGATTCTAACCTGGGAAGGACTGCGATGGATGGAAGTTGTGCTTGGGAACGGAGCTCAACGAAGCTCCTGGTGATAACGACCTCGACGCGTGGCAGGACGGAGGCTCTCGCACAGTGGAGTTGTTTCTGCGACACCGACACGATCATGCCAATATTTTCTCTACCTCGCTACGACGGCACTAAATCCATAGGACTGTCACTCCTCTCTCACACACATAGGAGCTCTGGGAAAGAATGATGGTAATGGCAGATGGAATGGATGAGGGGGGTTTGGGTCCTATTTATAGAGTAGATTGATCGAGGCTCACATGGAGTTGGTTAGGTTAACAACCTAATGTCCAACGAACGATCGTTAGGTGGTTGGCTGGAGGAGAAGAAGAAGGGCGAGAAGGGAATCAGGCGGGAAGAAAGGAGGAAGAAGGGGTGATGGGGAAGAGGAAAATGGAAAGTACGAGAAAGAAGGAAAAATAAAAAATAAAAAGATTAATTAATTAATTAAAATAAATAATTATAAATTAAGTAAATAAATTAAATTAGTGATTAAGTAAAATTAATAAATGAATAAATAAATAAAAGAAAAGTAAATAAGTAAATTAGTAATTAAATAAATATTAAATAAATAAATAAATTTTAAATTAGTATTTAAAATAAATAAAATAAAATTTTAATTATTTATATTAATATTAAAATAATAATAAAGTATAAAAACATAAGAAATAACATATATTAAATACAATAAAATTAAGATACATTGTGCAATTTATACCAATAGGGTCTCAAAATCCATTTTTTACATATTAACTCTGATTTTAATGAAATTAGCTTCATTTGATAAATAATTCTATAAAACGAACTTTAAAAGTGAGTGCGCTCAATTCAGAGTTCATATAGTCGAGTTATGAGGTCCGGGAGTTTAGGGTCAGGGCTTCATGGTTTTCAAATTTATTGACATTTTATTTTAAGTTATATTTTATATTTTTCTAATGTTTTTTAGAAAATACTGATGGGCGCCCGATCAACTAGGGCTAGGTATCAAGTAATATCCAAGGTCATTGCGACCCCAATCAATCAGACATGCTCAATCAAGCAGAATAAACCACTCAAAATAATTCAGGCAAACATGAAATGTAAGCGGTTCGCTATTTTTATTTACCTGGTATAGCCACCAGGGTCAAACACAAGGAACACGAACGTGATACGAAGTAGTCAAGTTTCTCAAAATAAAATAATTTTTAGTGGTTTTTAATTTTTAGATTTTTAATTTTTAATAAGAAAACAAAATCAACGAAAACAAGAAAAGGCAACACAACAATGTTTTCAGATTTTTCTTTAAGGCTAAAAATACAAAGAAAAATAAGATAAAAATATTTTTAGATTTTTTAAAGTTTTAAAATATTTTTGGTAATTTTCTGGGCATTTACAAATATTTTTGTAATTTTATAAAAATCAAAAAGTGAAAAAATGCAAACAGTGCACAATCAGGACTAAATTGCAAATTTAAAATATTTAAAATGCCTTAAATGCCTAGATAGCAATTTTATGATACAATATAAATTAAAAACTACAAACAGAAACTAAAAATAGATTTTTTTTGATTTTATATGATTTTTATAATATTTTTGGTGTTTTGTAATTTTTAGGGTTTTATAATGTTTTTTCAAACAAAATAATATTGTAAATAACACACACAAAATGGCAAGTACATGACTTTTATATAATTTTTAGAACATTTTTCGAATTTTTATGATTTTCTAAGCTAAACATGGATGTTTTTGGAGGTTTTTGAATTTTTAAAAATAATAAAATGCATAGAAATTAATCCAATAAAATCACAATAAATTTTACACACCAATAGAAGTTATTGGTAATTTTTACATGATTTTTCGAATTAATTTGCTATTTATTAAGTCCAAAATACAATGTGTAATTAGGCACAATTAATATGGACCTTTTTGCAAATATTTCAAATTTATGGACCATACAGATAACACATCATAAAACTTCAAGGCTCAAGATGCAAATAGCCCAGCCAAAACGTGCACCACACGTGATCCAAATTCACAGGGGCATAATTGCAAATTTAAAAACTTAACATTCAAAGCATAACACCATAAAGGTTCAGGATACAAAATGTAAATAACCCAAGAACTCATGGTAATGCACTTGACACATACACATCATGACTAAAATGCAAATGTTAGAAACTACGAGGTCAAACTGCAAAAGTTCCAAGCTACAACATTTTTGTACTTGACTAAAGCTAAATATAGAAACAAGCAGGGGCTAAAAGGAATTATACCCTGAGGCACGTGCTACACGTGTGGGGCTCTAACGGCTCGGATCATCTTCTGCAAAGCGATTTGGCGATGCTGGGGTGGTTGGTGATGTGCGTGTCAGATCTGCGGTGGCACGTCTGCTCAAACGGTCTAAAAGCTTTTGCGGTCGGGCAGCTAGGATGATGCTAGGCTTTGATCAGACCGTTAAAGTATTAGCATAAATGGACGGACCAGATCAAAACTGGGCGTGAAGGTGCATCGAACGACTCCTAAAGGTGCTGGAAGAACTACTCCCTGGCGAGCTTCGATCGAGAAACCCCAGTGATCCAAGGGTCTGATCGAGTCGTGATATGGTTCAACACCTTCGTGGTGGTCGTCTGCGTCAGATGGGCGGCTTTGATGGAAGGAAGAAAGGTCAGATGGTGCTGGCGATGACTTCCCTCCCAGAGCTGCTCTACCTGAGCAGTAGAGGTACAAGATTGTGTCTTCCACGCATGCTAACACCAACGAACGGAGAGGCAACTCGGGTGCATAGCTCCGGTCAGTTTTATTGCATAGGGAGATAAGAGAAGCGACATGGGGGCGGTAGGGTGATCTCCAACGTACGACGAGGAAGGAGATCAGACCTAATCCTGCTACGGTGAGCAAGATTTAGGATGCTCAAGTTGCGTGGGAAGATGGTCGACGATTAGTCATGTCAATCGGAGCAGATAGGTGGGTGTAACGAGGCTCTGACCAGCTGGTCGGAGCATGGGAACCGGCGATATCGTGAAACGGAAAAGTCAGATCGAGGAGGGAACTACGGTGGATGCAAATGGTACCTGAAGGTTCGAAGGAGCTCCTGAGCTTCAGGAGAAGGAGAGCATCGAGATGATGGCCTCCACTAGACTGTGACTGGCCAAGGAGGCTAAATGCGGCGGAGGTCCGACCACGTAGCTTGAGATGCATCACTTCAACACAAATCCGAGTTCCGAAGGTTGCTCCAGGCAGCTCTCATTGAGCTGGAGGTGGCTAGGGGTTGAAAGGGTAGAGAGAAACGAGTTGGAGGGCTGGCGGAGCTCAAGAGATTATTTATAGGCTACCCAAGTTCTGAGAATATCGGGGTGATACACAGAACCCTAGGCAGATCCGGCTGCGCCTAGGGATCTGCAAGGATCATGGAACATAAGGCAACAATCGGGCTTAGGATTCAAGGTAGGAGGATATAGGATTTAGGCAATGAAAATGCGGAGAAAAAGCTTCGGTGAGGTCTTCGACCCGACCTGGTCTTGAAGGGGACGTTGACCAGGGTCAAGGATCCAGCCTAGACCAATAGAAATTCAGTAGTTACAAAATTAAGAAAAATTCAATAAAAAATAGTAAATGAATTTAAAATAAAAATGTATAAAATAAAAAATGTTTATTATTTTCAATAATATTTTTCTATGATTTTTAATTAATTTTATAAAAAATAATTTAATGTATATACAATATATAGTAGTATATATAAGTATATTATACCTATGTGTTATGTACATGTATTATTATTTTTACACAAATACTCTTATTTTATATTTTATTTATTTACAAAATAATTTTAGGATCATAAAATAAGTTTTATTTTATTTTTAAAATTATTAAGGGTATATAATAAATAGTGGATGTGATATGTACACGTATCTTTTATACAAATGTTTGATGATTTTATTTTTATTCTTATTTTATTTTTCTGATTTTTATTTTATTTTTGTAACATTACTAACACTATATACAAGAGCATAAAAGTATAAACCAATTTTTTTTATCAAAAATGAATAAATAATATGTACCTGTATAGGTGATATATATAATACACAGTGAACCCTATCTCTCTCTACTTATTTTATTTTGCGATCTGGTCAAGTCTTGACCTTCTCTTGGGATTTGGGGTCACTATATATTTTTCTATATACATCATTCTTTTTCTTTGCCTTTATTCTTTTATTTTTTTCCCAAAAATGCATGCTAAATATGCAATGTCAACAATGCTATGCAGAAAGCTAAGTTATTACATTTACATGTATTTACAGGGCATTTTGCCAAGAAGAAGAGCTAAAATAAAAGAATAAAGAATGAGAATAAGAGATTCATCACCCACTATACTTTACCTTTGCTTGCCCTTAGCAAACACTTATTTGAAAAAGAAGTGAAAATCAAAAATAAATGAAAAGAAAAAGAATCAAGGTTGAATATTAAACTTATCTTCATTAAATTGAAGTATGGAGCTCAGTCAGACCTTTGGATTATTAGTTTATCAGAACCTTTTTGGGAAATAGGTATAAAACTCAACAACATCTAAGTTCCACTATTCTATGGTCAAGAGTCCTCAATAAACCAGATCTAAACAAGTCTACATACGCAAACTCTAATGACTATGCATCTTTCCTTGTACTGTGTAAGTGATATGTAGCTCCCCACCTCAGAAATGACAAAGAAACAACCTCCCTCAACAAGGTAACTATAATTTCCTAGTCTAGCAGCTCTTTCCTCGAGGAGCGGGGTATTCCCTTCCAAGTTCAAGTTCAAGCAGCTCAAGAAGAGGGGAAAGAAGAGAATGGACCGTGACCAGTGTAGCCACGTATCCCTTGGAGCAAAGCCAGTGTAGCTAAGTCTCTAGCTGCAAGCTTCCATGAGATGAGAAGGTGGGATACATAAGCTTTGCTTATTCACTATATACACTCCGGTAGGCATTTTATTTTCAACCATGCCTATCCCCTTTTTTTGGAGTTTTTCATATTTTTGCACATTTTTTTGATGTGCATATATACAACATATTTACATGGTGCAGCATGTACATAAGGAATTTTTCTTCTTGAGCCAGTAGACTATCCCTCTTTTGAAGTATTATTGCAACCCATGTACTCCTATCTTTAGACCTCAATGCTACTAGACTAGGTTGAGGTGCTCATCCCTCCCTAAAGGAAGACGAGATGTTCCGCCTAGAAGTACTACCCTCGTATGCTACACCAAGCCAAGGAATTCTGCCTCCTCATCACCTCATCCATGTGGAGCTACGTGTAAGGAGCGTGTCCAAGTCAAGCCATTGGCTTCGAGAGTCAAGTGTGCGTTATTAAGTGTTCTACTTAGGCCCATCAAGATGACATGTGAACATATCCTAGTGGACTCAAAGAATTGTCACTATAGACCTGAAAAGTCTCAACTCCAAATCCTGTAAGGTTCCTCTTGAAGATAGGTGGATTAAGGTCTTAACCAAGCTCCATTTTCCAATTTAGTTCCAGACTAGTTTAAATGTCAACTATGATTTAGAAGAATATACAAGTAAATATGTACAAAACTCTTTTTGTGCGTTTTTTTTTCAAAATATGCAATTTGTTATGGAAATTTTTGGTTTATTTTCAAAATGCATGAGATGACAGAAAGCTTTGCAAAATATATTTACAAACATTTACAAACAAATTTTTGCAAGCATTTTATTTTTCAAAACATTTTCAAAAATTCCGTACTATATATATATTTGATACAAAAATATTTACAAACATTTTATAATCAAAGCATTTTTGCAAACATTTTTACAAAAATAGTTTTTACAAAAAGTTATTTACAAAGATTTATGTACAAGAAAACTTTTAAATTTTTCTGATTTTTTAGGTTTATGGTTTTTAGCCATTTTATTTTATTAACACACTCAAAGAAAGTACGAGTTATGGCTAAAGTATATATACAATATATATGATACCCCCATACTTAGCTCGAACGATGTCCTCAGAGTGATCAAATAGCGATGAAAGGAAGACATAACTCGTGCTGAGTATTGGGAAGTGAAAAGAAAGGCTATACTATAATGATGAATACAAGAATGTAATGTATAGAGGTCGGTGATCCCCCTATACTTAGGATCAAGTAATCCTAAGTATCGAAGTCTGTACACAAGGGAAAAACCGAGGGTTAGGATGTACAGGGTTTACCTCCCCTATACTTAGGGTAAAATATCCCTAAGTATAGGCAGCAAAATAGACGTAAAAAGAATCAAAGGAATAATCATAAGTCTGATACCCCCCTATATTTAGGGTAAAGCACACCCTAAGTATAGCATAATCATGGGATGAAAATGAGGTATTAGAACAAAAAGAATGAATGATATGGACAATTGGATCTATACGACTGCAGAAGAGAAGTGATAATAAGACATGAGATGCAAATGATGTGAGCCAAAGACCACATCTCATGCAATATGAATAGGGGCAACGTCAACGATAAGCGGATCATGATCTATATATGGCTTCATGAGCTGACCATTAACTTGAAAGGTGGATTCAGATAAGAACTTAGATATATCAATGCTTCCATTGTCGTGCACCTTTCGGACCACATGTGGTCCCTTCCAATTGCTTTGCAGCTTCCCTGGAAATAATCTCAACCTAGCATCGAATAACCATACTCATTGGTTTGTCTCAAACTGTTTATAAGTTATATGTGAATCATGCAATATCTTCACTCTCTCCTTATACTGTAGGCTACTCGAAAAGGTTGTGTCTCTCAACTCCACTAGGTCTGCCAACTCTGCTTTCCTCTGGTCTCCTATACTCTTGGGATCCAATAATAACTCAGTGACTGCCCATAGTGAATTGTGCATTTTCTCCACAGGTAAATGGCATGTCTTGCCATAAACCAAACGAAAAGGAGATGTACCTAAAGGTGTTTTAAAGGAATTCCTATAGGCCCACAAAACCAAGTCCAAAAGCTGTGACCAATCCTTTCAGTCTGGGCAGACGACCTTCTGTAATATAGTCTTGATCTCCTTGTTCGACACTTCAACAAGACCATTGGTCTGAGGGTGATATGGAGTGGCAACACGATGGTCAATGCTGAACTCGTTAGTAAGGACCTTTACCTTGTCGTTTATAAAGTGAGTCCCCCTGTCAGATATCACAACTCTAGATACACCGAACTGTGAAATGTTATTCTTCCTCAAGAATCTGCAAACGGTCTTAGCATCTATGGTTCGGGAAGGGATGGCCTCAACCTGACTCACATAATCCACAACAAGCAGAATGTACTCAAATCCCCGACTCTTAAGGAATGGACCCATGAAATCGATGTCCCATGCGTCAAAAACCTCACAGAAGTGAATGGGCTGCATCGACATCATATCATGCTATCCACAAGTGCCCATCCTCTGATAGTTAGTACACCTCTTCACGAATTCATCATAGTCCTTGAAGAGGGTAGGCCACCAGAGGCCGGATTGAAGCACTTTCTGTGTTGTCCTCCTCCCAGAGTGATGTCCTCCTGCCTTAAGCTTGTGGCAGTATGTGAGGACGCTATTGTGCTCCTATTGAGGAATGCACTGCTGCTAGACTTTATCCCATTCTTCATGATAAAGGATGGGATCCTCCCAATGGTATGACTTCGCCTTCGCGAGGGAAGTCTCAAGTCGCTGCCTGGGCCAACCTTGTGGAACTTTATTGGCAACAAGATAGTTCACAATGTCAGCGTACCATGGGAGCAAGGCGATAGAAAGGATCACCTCGTCTGGAAAGGTCTCTGTAATAGGTGCAATCTGATCTGAATCCTCAAGTTTCTCTAAACGGGAGAGGTGATCCGCCACAACATTCTTGACTCCAGGCTTATCCTTAATCTAGATATCAAACTCTTGGAGTAGAAGGATCCATCTAGTCAATCTGGATTTGGCATCCTTCTTCTCTATGACATATCAGATGGCAGTGTGATATGTGAATATAGTCACTCGGGATCCAAGAATATATGATCTGAACTTATCTAAAGCAAAGACTACGGCTAGCATCTCCTTCTGTCATGGTATAATTCCGCTGAGCAACATCCAAAGTTCGGCTAACGTTGTGTATCACATATGGTAATCCATCCCTCCTCTGTCCTAGCACAGTCCCTACGGCAAAATCAGAAGCATCCGTCATGATCTCGAATGGGAGAGACCAATCGGGTGGCTGAAGGACATGAGCCTCGACAACTAATCCTTTAAGAGTCTCGAATGACGCTAGGCATTTATCATCTACAATGAACTCGGCATCTTTAGTCAGCAAATCAGTAAGCGGTCGGGCAATACGACTGAAATCCTGAATTAATCATCAGTTGAAATGGACATACCACAGAAAAGACCGCAATTGCTGCAAGTTGGATGGTGGATTGAGTTTCTTGATGATATCCACTTTGGTCGGATCAACCTCCATGCCCCTGTTGGAGATGATATGGCTAAGCATCGTCCCCTAACTCACCATGAAGTGACTCTTCTCCCAAGATAATACAAGATGAACCTCAATACAATGCTGAAGTACTTGGTCTAGGCAGTCAAGACAAGCATCAAACCCATCGCCATAGACCAAAAAGTCATCCATGAAGACCTCTAAATAATCACCCAGCATGTCTGAAAAGATGGACAACATGTACCTTTGAAATGTAGCCGGGGCATTACATAATCCAAAGGGCATCCGTCTGAAAGCATATGTCCCAAATGGACAGGTGAATGTCATTTTCTCTTGGTCTTCAGGCGCTATGACCACCTGGTCGTAGCCGGAGTACCCATCAAGGAAATAGTAATGACTCTTCCCAGATAGCCTCTTGATAATCTAATCAATAAATGGCAGTGGGAAATGATCCTTCTTGGTGGCCCGATTAAATCATCTCTTGTCCACACATACCCTCCAAGATGTGGGTACCCGGGTAGCTATCTCCTTTCTAGACTCGATCACAATTGTAGTGATACCCGTCTTCTTGGGTACCACATGTAATGGAATAACCCACTTGGAGTCAGAGATGGGGTAGATAAAATCATCGCTCTACTATTTTGATATCTCTTTCATGACCACATCTCCAAGATTAGGGTTTAGCCGTCGCTGAAACTCACACGATAGATTGGCATCCTCTTCGAGATAAATATGGTGAGAGCACATGGCCTGACTTATCCCATGGATATCTGCTACACTCCATCCAATTGCATTGTAGTTTCTTTCAAGAACTCCATCAAATGAGATTCTTGATCTCTAGTCAAATCCGCTGAGATAATGACTAGGAACATCTCTGGCTCACCCGCAAGGAATCTGTACTTCATCAACTTCGGCAAAGGGCTTCAGTTCTAGACAACCGGAGCTGGCAAATCTGACTTTTGAAATGTTTGAGTGAAGTCTACCAGATCTGCATGGGAGAACTCTCACTGTATGTGAAAATCTAACGAAGGTGTCCCTGCTGGTGTCTCTGTAATCTGTGCCGGCTCACTCCCCACCCTAGCTATTGGATCTGAAGGAATCAGACAAGGAAAGTAATCATCAAAATCATCCCAATCAATGCCTAAATCTAAGGGATCTGAATCAAAAGAATATGAGATATATTATGCGTCGCCATCCTGACCACGATCATCAACCTCAAATGTGTTCGGTGCCAAGAGTATGCTCTCCGAACTCTCGTCTACCAAAATCTGTAACTCTGTAGTGTCTGATGGCGTGACAAAAGCTTGTGATACAGGATCGGACCAAACTGCCTCATCATCTGTAATCACAAAGTAGCACTCCTGGTGGATGTCTCGCTCAGCATATGCCATTTGCTATGTATCGCTCGACTGCTTGGAGCAGGCTAAATCTCTCACTTTGATCTCCTAGATCGTCTCTATTTGTACACTTTTGCCCTCGACGCGAAAGTATGCCTTCCCACTATGATGGTTAGACATTGTCTTGGCCGTGGCCAAGAATGGGTGCCCTAGTTTGATGAGGGTATCTGTCACAGACTCAAGGATCTTCATGTTTAATACAACAAAGTCCACGGGGAATTTCGGGCCCTGAATTATGACGACCACATCCTTCAATAACGCCTTCGGCCTCTTGATAGACCTATCGGCAAATTGAAGGACTATCCTGCTCTATTGAAGAGGGTCGAACTCGAACCGGTTGAGTAAGGCTGCCGGAAGAAGGTTAATAGAAGACCTACTGTCTAATAGGGTACGATTGAACCGCTGCTCATGGATATGTCATCTAATATATGGAGCTCCTGCATCGGGTCTCTTGGCTGGCAATCGATTCTGACTGACGAAGCAGGTAGCACGAGTATGCACATGGATCTCTGCATTGTGGTTCCTTCTCTTCCTGCAGATGGTGGTCTTCTCTCTCAAATTCTTCTGGAAGAGAGAGATGTACTCTAGTGCCTCCTGTAGAGTCAGTTGTATCTAGAATCGACTGATCATCTGCTGGCTGAACTCTAGCTGGTGTGTCTTTTTTGGATTTTCTGATTTATTCCCCTTCGTTAAGCGTAGTGCTTGAGGGAAAGGGATGGCTGGACCCTCTCCAGAGAGATGAGGGTTAGGAATAGGCTCCTGTGAAGGAAAAGGGATAGAATCCATACCAATATTATCATGCAACATATATGGACTCAAAGGAGATACAGAAACCTTTCCTTTATTCATATTTTTCTTCTTTTCAATTTTTCCATTTTTTATTTTTCTGGAACTGTCCTGAAATACAAAGAGAGGTAACACAACTAAAGGGAAATGGGTGGCATCAGTACCACCCACCACATCTAATCTAGAAGCATCATCACCGCTCTATGGCCTGATGTTTCTCAAAACGATGGCATCAGTACCACCATCTGCATCTGGAATCACGACGGCCTTAGTACCGTCGGCTGGGTCATCATCCTTGGTGGCTTCAGTGCCACCACCATCATAATCATGAGTGGCATCAGCACCGCTATTCTCCTCGTCTGGTGCTCTTGAATCTCCAAGTAGTCGTCACTCAGATGAGGCACTGATGGTTGACATCCTACCGCTCCTAAGTGTTACAAAATCAGCATCAAATACATAGGAAGATATATGACCCAAAGTATCACTAGGAGTGGTAGTCTTTGTAAACTGTACATGATCAGATTTCTTCTTCAGGTTGCTCGAGTTGGGTTTGATCTGAGCTAGTATGGCGCCCTTGCCCTTGATGATTTCCCTCATCTCCTGCCGGAACTCGTCCATCTCTCGCTAGAAGGATGCCTACTGGTCAGAACATAGGAGGGTGAGGTCATCAAGGGTTGGGTTCTCATAGTCAAGTCCATGAGAATCGAATGGGTTGATTCACTAGAAATGAGGTTGAGACTGCGAGTAATGAGGGGGAGGCTGGGAGTACTGCTGATGAGGCTGTTGCGGCTACCTCCACTACTGTCCCTGGTATGAGGGATGAGGACCATGCTGTTGCTGTATGGCTAGGAATGATGGGGTTGCTACTGTTAGCAGCTCTGTCTGCCTTGAGCTGGAGGTTGCTTCTAGGACGAGGTGCCTTCGATGGACCATCGGAATCCTGGGTGATCACGATGAATCCCGAGATACTATTGGTACCGGTCGTACCAAATCCCGTTGACTTCCATCAACGGCTCCTGCTCGAAAGGTGAAGGGGGAGAACTGCCAAGGACTGATCCGGCTGGTAGGCCACTGTCCGAGTGTCCTAAGATGGTGGTGGCTGGTGGTAGGGCTGCAGCTATTGGACCAGCTCTGCCTGGATTAGTGAACCTGGTGATATGTGGCAGAAGGCTGGGTGGAGCTGCTGCTGCTAGGATCAACCCGTGACCTGAGACGGGACTGTGAAGCTATCTTTGCCACCTGGAGACACATGATCTGAGTCATGAGGTTGCTTAGTGTCTGTGCCAACTGGTCGATCTGTGTAAGGTCGTGGAACTGCTTCTTCTCAATAATCTTGAAGTTGTCCAACTGCTCATGATCCCCATGTCAATGACTGAGGACTCGGCCTGTGTTGTTGCTGACGAAGTACAAGGACCGACATTGACTCGTGCAATCCTCTAATATGAGATCGCTTATGGGAGGGGCTTCCCCTGAGTGTAGACCCTAGTCTGGGACATCACTGTGTAATTCTCTGCCATCTCCTCATAGATGGCCCAGACTTGGTCCTCATCCTTGGTGAAATAGGACCCTCCACATGAGGCGTTCACTAGCCCCTACAGCTTCGGTGTCAGCCCACAAATGAAACTCTGGACTAGGCTGGGCTTGGATATCTCGTGATGTGGACACTGGTCGATGAGCTCTCTGAATCGATCCCAAGCCTCGTGAAACTGCTCGTTTGGGATCATGGTGAAGTCGTTGATCATGGATCGTGTTGCACTGGTCTGACCGAGTGGATAGTACTTGTTCAAGTACTCGATCCAGAGCTACTCCCAGGTAGTGACATACCTCCCCAAATGCTTCAACAAATAGGTTGCTCTGTCAAATAAGGAGAACGGGAAGGCGATCATCTTGATCGTGTCCTCGTCCATGAATCTGTCATGTACAATGCTGCATATCATCTCAAAATCCTAGAGATGGAGGTGCGACTCCTTGGTGGCTAGCCCATGGAACTTGGTTAGTAACTGAATAGTCTGGGGGCAAAGCTCAAAGTCACCCAGGATATTTGGAAGTTGAATCCAACGGTGAGTAAGATTTGCACCGGGGTTGTGCATCTGTCTCATCATCCGTGGATGTTTGGCTGGCTCCTACGGCTCCTCGGGTCGTCCGTCTCCTCCTCCAGCTACTAGTAACTCTCCACCGACTGGTCTCTGCTGCTTTCCTCTATCGGCTCGCATCTCTGTCAGCTCTCATCGCACCTCTATTATAAATGCTCCCTGGACTCTAATATGGTGTTGCATGGTCTCCAAGGAGGCTAAGAGTGCGTTGATGATGGTGACCTAATCAAGTACATATGTGGATCCCTATGGCTGTTCATCCGTGCATTCCTTACTGCTGGCCATCTCTTGGGTCTCTGCAATGGCAAAAGACCCCAACTCAGGTGTAGTCAAGTGAATATATAACTTTGTTAATCACTGCTGTAACACCTTAGGACTGGAAGAAGGGTGGTCGAGGGGGAACAGGGTAGTAGAGAACTCAGGTTCAGAGAGCGGGTCTGGGCTCTTTGAAGCTGCCCTAGATGAATAGAAAGGAGTGCTCGAAAGTGGTGTTGTCAAAGGCTGCCTAAGGGATCTCCTGCCCATCATCATTATGTGGGGATTTATGAAGATGATATCTAGATTTAAACAAGATAAGAAGACAAGCCCTTTTTCACCTACTCAACACTCGAGCTGATGACCGTGAAAGATCAGTCATTAATATGGTCAAATTTAGGTGATAAATCAAGATATTAGAGCGATTAAACGAGTTGTTGGGAATCCAATGCTCCCAGGAGACTAGCCCGAATCTCGCAACTAATTTTTCTCAGATAGTATAGGTGCGGATCATTTACCGGCTATCCGATCTGCCCAATATGCTAAGTTGTGGACCGACTACCGGCTACCCGGTGAAATCCTCACGGGAGAACAATCAGCTATGAGACCAGTAGTCTGAATGGAGTTCGGATGTGCCTCTAGCCTAGTGTGAGTCACTCTCTCATTACAAGAAAAATATCAATGAGGGGTGACTCTCCCCAAAACAAGATTTTTGAGTGCAGTGTATTTTAGGGTCAAGTTTGCATTAGAAGTCCTAATTTTATTTTATTTTAACTTTTTAGGTATTTTTTGAAATAAAAACAACGCCTAACGAATTTTTCATTTTCCTTGGATATTTTAAGTCTAATAAAACATGGGGAGGAAGTTGAAAAAGTTGATGCGTGATCAAACAGCATGATGCATGCATATAGAAATGCATACCTGACTCCAGCACTCTGCATGCAAGTTGATCCATGCATAAAAGTAAAGATAGAAATAAAACTACCTATATGATGCAACAAGGAAATTGAATTTAGATGAGCAATTTATATTAATCGTGAAACACAATAGTTAACTATCAGAAGAGAGTTCGGAGTCCAGTCTCTGTTGCCAATCGGTGCCCACCACAATGGGTCATGCCAACGCTGTATATGACCTCTCTCAACACGTGGACTCTAATCCCAATATGTTAAGTTTTTAATTTTATTTTTAGCTAGGTTGAATTACGATCTATAGGAATAGATAAACAATTAGGTGTGGGGCCTTAGCTAATTATGTCATTATCAACAAAAATCCTAAGTCTAAGGGCTAAATCCTCAAGAATCAAAATAAAATAAAGGCGATAAAAATTAAACATGAAAAATCCGCGATGAGGTCTCATGAGTACACCGATACTCGGTGAAACAAACCTCGTAATGTCTAAGTGTCCACACAAGTGTCCCAGAGCCTAGTTATTACAATAAAATAATATTTGCAAAAATAAACTAATATATGAAATAACTACTTTCTTCTGCTCCTCCTCAAATGCGATCTCCTCCAAAAGAAAGCCGAGGCATCCTCGTGCAGTTCCTTACACAAAAAGTGAAACAAAAGAGTGTCATAAAATAGTTATATCAAATAGATATAAAAAATGAACAAAAGTGAAAAATGACTACTAAGTCGTGCTCACTGACAACGGTGCCATTCTGATGGGCGTCCGATCAACTAGGGCTAAGTATCAAGTAATATCCAAGGTCGTTACGACCCCAATCAATCAGACAGGCTCAGTCAAGAAGAAATAAACCACTCAAAATAAAGAAGACAAACATGAAATGTAAGCGATTCACTATTTTTATTTACCTGGTATATGCACCAGGGTCGAACACAAGGAGCACGAACGTGATAAGAAATAGGCAAGTTTCTTAAAATAAAATAATTTTTAGTGGTTTTTTATTTTTAGATTTTTATTTTTTAATAAGAAAAAAATCAACTAAACAAGTTAAGGTAACACAATATTCTTTTTGGATTTTTCAACGAGGCTAAAAATACTTAGAAAAATAAGGTAAAAATATTTTTGGATTTTCGAGGGTTTAAAATATTTTTTTGCTAATTTTTTGGGCTTTGCAAATATTTTTATAATTTTATAAAAATAAAAAGTGATAAAAATGCAAACAGTGCATAGTCAGTACTAAATTGCAAATTTAAAATAGTTAAAATACCCTAAAGCCCTGAAATACTATTTTATGATAAAATTTAAATTAAAACCTACAAATAGAAACTAAAAATGGAATTTTTGGATTTTTTATGATTTTATATGATTTTTATAAATTTTAGGTATTTTGTAATTTTTTGGGTTTTATAAAGATTTTTCAAACAAAATTAATATTGTAAATAAAACACATAAAAAGGCAACTACATGAATTTTTTTATAGAATTTTTAAAACATTTTTCGAATTTTTATTATTTTCTAAGCCAAACAAGGTTGTTTTTGGAGGTTTTTGAATTTCTAGTAATAATAAAATCAAAGAAATTAATGTAATAAAATCATAATAAATATTATACACTAACAGAAGTTAATGGTAATTTATACGTGATATTTTGAATTAATTTGCTATTTATTAAGTCCAAAATACAATATGTAATTAGGCACAGTTAACATGGACCTCGTTGCGAATATTTCAAGTTTATGGACCACACAGATAACCTGGTATAAAACTTCAGGGCTCAAGATGCAAATAGCCCAGCCAAAATGTGCACCACACGTGATCCAGATTCACAGGGGCATAACTGCAAATTTAAAATCTTAACATTCAAATCATAACACCATAAAGGTTCAGGATGGAAACTGCAAATAACCTAAAGAACATGTGGTAATGCACCTGACACAGACACGACCGGACTAAAATGCAAATATTAGAAACTACGAGGTCAAAATTGTAAAACTTCCAAGTTACAACATTTATTTACTGGACTAAAGCTAAATATTGAAACAAACATGATCTAAAATGAAATATACCCTGAGGCACGTGCTACACGTGTGGGGCTCTAATGGCTCGTATCTTCTTCTACAAAGCGATCTAACAGTGCTGGGGCGGTCAGTGACGTGCATGTCAGATCTGCGGGCAGTTGGGATGATGTTAGGCTCTGATCGGATCGTTAAAGTATAAACATGAACAGATAGACCAGATCAAAACTAGGGTGTGAAGGTACATCGAACGACTCCTGAAGGTACTGGACAAACTACTCCCTCGCGAGCTTCGATCGAGAAACCCAGAGATCTGAGGGTCTGATCGAGTCACGGTATGGTTCAACACCTTCGTCGTGGTCGTTTGCGTCAGATGGGTGGCTCCGATGGAAGGAAGAACGGTCGTATGGGGCTGGCGGTGACTTCCCTCCCAAAGCTAATACATCAGTGCAATAGAGGAACAAGATGGGGTCTTCCAAGTGCGCTAACACCTGTGAAAGGAGAGTCGACTCGGGGGCATAGCTCCGGTTGGGTTTATTGCATAGGGAGATAGGAGAAGCGACATGGGGGCGATAGGGTGATCTCCAACATATGGGGAGGAAGGAGATCAGACCTAATCTTGCTCCGGTGAGCAAGATTCAGGATGCTCAAGTTGCATGGGAAGATGAGCGACGATTAGGCGTGTCAATCGGAACAGATAGGTGGGTGAAACGAGGCTCCGACCAGCTGGTTGAAGCAATGGAACTGGCAACGATGCAAAATGGAAAAGTTGGATCGAGGAGGGAACTACGATGGATGAAAGCGGTACATGAAGGTTCAGAGGAGCTCCTGAGCTTCAGGCGATGGAGAGCGTCGAGGTGATTGCCTCAACCAGGCTGTGACTGGCCAAGGAGTCTAAATGCAACGGAGATCCAACCACGTAGCTTGAGCTGCGTCTCTTCATCACCATTCTGAGCTCCGAAGGTTGCTCTAGACAACTGTCACTCAGCTGGACGTAGCTAGGGATCGAAAGGGTGGTGAGGAATGAGATGGAGGGTTGGCGAAGCTAAAGATATTATTTATAGGTTGCCTTGTAGGGATGCAAACAGATGCAGTTATATTCATATTCGTTCATATCCGTATTCGTTTTTAAGAGGATATGGATCTTGTTTATCTAAAACAGGCGAATACGAATACGAATATTGGAAATGAACTTTTTACGGAAACGAATACGAATACGAATCCTTACTTAACGAATACGAATACGAATACGAATACGAAAAATATAATGAACACGATTACGAATACGAATATTCGTTACTAAATAAATTATTTTAATTAAGTTATTTACCTAATACCTAGGATACTAGGGCTTCTTTTATAACACTAATCCCTCCCACCCGCCTACCCCGACGCCGACCTCTCTTCTCCCATTCGACAGCCGCGCGCCTCCCCCTTCCGCCCCCTGTTGTCCCCCTCCGCCCCCTCCTGCCGCCCTCCTCCGCCGCCCGCCGCCCCCTTCCGCCCCCCTGCCGTCCCCCTCTGCCCCTCCTTGCGGCCCCCTTCACCCTCCCTTCCGCCGCCCCAGCCGCCTGCAGGCCCCCTTCGCCCCCTCTTCCACCCCCTCCGCCCCCAGCCGCCCCCCTGCCGTCCCCCTCTGCCCCTCCTGCCGCCCTCCTCCGCCCCCCGCCACCCCCTTCTGCCTCCCTGTCGCCCCCCTCTACCCCTCCTTGCGGCCCCCTTCACCCTCCCTTCCGTCGCCCCAGCCTCTTGCGGCCTCCCTCCGCCCCCCGACCGCCCCCTAGTTCCGCCCCTGCCAGATGCTGCCCCCCTGCAGTAGGCCCGCAGCACTCCTCCTTCCCCTCCACCCAGTCCGACGCCGCCCCTGCGGCCCTGCCCCTGCACCTCCATTTGTGATCGATCTCTGGTAAGTTTCATATTCTTGTAATGTTTTTTTGTATGGATTATTTTGTTAGAAATAATTAGAATATGGTTGATGTTATTAGAAGATTGGGATTTTTACCCGGCAGACCCTAAAATCTTTCAAAATTACTTCTACGACCTTTGAAACATCCTAGTTCCTCCCTCGACCCCATAAACTTGCTAACCCTTACCCTACAAACCCTGCGGTTAAGGCCCGTTAATTGACCTGTTAAAAATTAACCAGATTCCGTTATATTCATTTATATTATACCCAATTTATCTATTAAATTTACAAGGAGTGACACTATCCGAGACCCCCCCCCCCCCCGCGTCCCCGGTGATGCAGCTCCTGCCCCAACCTCACCGTCCTGCAAAGCCCCCGGCGATGGAGATCTTGACACGCACGTCGCTGCCTCCCTCTTGTCTCTGATGCCACCACGGGCATCGACCCTTAACTCCCGTCACCGCCGCCCTCCACGGTAACCTCTCACCGCAATGGCCTTCCACAACCGCCTCCCGGGGGACCTCTCCATGCAGCAACACTACTCCTCCGACCCCCAGCTGGGAGGTGACTCCACTCCTGCGGCGATCCGATCAATCCTCCCCTCCTCCCCGCCCTGCTCTTCCTCCTCAAAGGACCCCGAGGGCGACCTCCACCGCCTCTCCGCTCCCACTTGGGCTCAACGCAGCCCTCCGCCACCACCACCAACACCCCTCCTCTGACGACGACCAGGTCCTCGCAGCCGTTGTGGGGGAGCTTAGCGCCGCTACGGGTGGAGGGGAGCAGAGTGCTGCAGCGGTAGTAGCGGCGGGGGAGGGGGCGTAGGAGAGCGTGAGGTAGAAGGCGAGCGATGGAGATCTGGACCTGACGAGCGAGGATCGGATGAAGTCACCCAGTTTCGCAAGGGAAATGCGAGCTTGTGATGTCACATGGGCGGTGTTGTGGCACGAGAATATGGTCTCGATCTCCGGGTAGAGCCCCGAGATGGTGTCGTAGAGATCGAGGAAATGAAATATTCTCTCCGGCGAGTTCTTCTTCCTGGGAACGACCATCTCCGGGAATCAAAAAATTTTAACTCGATGGACGGTGAGGTTGGGGCAGAGGTGGTCAGGACGGCAAAGAGGGTCCTCACTATGGTAAACGGGTTAGATTAACTCGAGACTAACTCAAGTATTTGACTCAAATATAGTTAAAATTGATGGCATGGTTTGTTGAGTAAGATGGAGCAAGTTTACGAGGTCGAGGGAGGAATTAGGATGTTTCAAAGGTCGTAGAGGTAATTTTGAAAGATTTTAGGGTCTGCCCGGTAAAAATCCCTAGAAGATTTGTACGAAACGTATGGAATGTTTTTGTTTACGAAACTTATTGGAATATGCTGGCTTGATTGTTAACTTCAATGTTTGTAGAAAAATAATAAATACAGATCCATCCATGGAGAATGAGAGTACTAATTTGGAAGATGCTCAAAAACACTTTAAGAAGCAAAAAAAATGCGGAAGTGATTGCCAAATAATCAGGTACGCTTTTATATATAATTTTTTATTGCAATATTTGTTTGATATTCGTATTCGTTCGTAAAAGATTCGTATTCGTATTCGTATTCGTATTTTGAGGATATGGATCTTTATTTTTTACATTCGCATAACATTCTTATTCATATTCGTATTCGTATTCGTAATATGAAATGAATATGGTTATGGTATGCCCTGAATTCGCATTCGTATTCGTTCATTTGCATCCCTACTACCTAGGGTCTGAGAAGATCGGGGTGATACATGGACCCTAAGCAGATCGGGGTACACCTAAGGATCTGCAAGGATCATGGAACATCAGGCTACAATCGGGCGTAGGATTCAATACAGGAGGAGATCGGGTTCGGGCATGAAAATGTAGAGAAAAAGCTCCGGTGAGAGGCCTCCGACCCGACCCGGTCTTGAAGAGGACGTTGATCGGGTTCAACGATCCGGCTTGGACCAATAGAAATTCAGTATTTACAAAATAAAGAAAACTCAATAAAAAATAACAAATGAATTTAAAATAAAAATGTATAAAATAAAAAATGTTAATTATTTTCTAGGTATTTTTCTATGATTTTTAATTATTTTTATAGAAAATAATTTAATGTATATACAATGTATAGTAGTATATATAGGTATATTATACCTATGTATTATGTACCCACATTTTTGTTTTATTATTTTTACACAAATACACTTATTTTATATTTTATTTATTTACAACATAATTTTATGAGAATAAAATAATTTTAATTTTATTTTTACAAATTATTAAAGGTATATAATAAATAGTGGATGTGATATGTACATGTGTCTTTTATACAAAGGTTTGATGATTTTATTTTTATTTTTCTTTTAATTTTATGATTTTTATTTTATTTTTATAACATTATTCTATATACAAGATCGTAAAAGAATAAAATAATTTTGTTTTTATTAAAAATCAATAAATAATATATACTAGTATATGTGACATATATACTACACAGTGATCCCTATCTCTCTCTACTTATTTTGTTTTGCGATAATGTCAAGTCTTGACCATCTCTTAGGGTTTGGGGTCACTCTATATTTATTCTAAATATATCATTCTTTTTTATTTTCCTTTATTCTTTTATTTTTGCCAAAAATGCGTGCTAAATATGCAATGTTAACAATGATATGCAGAAAGCTAAGTTATTACATTTATAGGTATTTGCGGGTATTTTTCCAAGAAGAAGAGCTAAAATAAAAGAATAAAGAGTGAGAATCATATATTCATCAAACACACTAGAAAAAGAGTTAAGTCAAATGGAGTTAAGAATAATTAATTTGAAAATAGGGAAAATTATACACATAGTATATAGGGATAAAGGGATCTAAATGCCAAAACTCACACAGTTTTTATTCTAATATTTTTTTTCATATTTTTAATAAATAGTCTTAGTTATAAAACGAAGTTTAAAAGTGAGTTTGGTCAAATTGGAGTTTTCTATAAATAGTTATGAACCTTGGAAGTCGACTTTTATGGCTTTTTTGGTTCATCATAATTAATTATTTATACATTAAATAATTTTTCTGATATTTTTATGGAATATATATTATTGTGAAGAACTTTCATGAAGAAAATATTTTTAGTTCGAGATGATTTGAATGATAAATAAAATAAGTGGAATATTTATAATGTGAAAAATGTTTAAATATATTTTTGTGTTCTTGATTTTCTGACATTTTCATACATTAGGATCCTTATCTCACCTACTTATTTATTTTACGGACCACATCAATATTGACCTGGTTCTTAGGGTTAGGATCAATATATATATATATTATATTCATCCTTCGTTTTCTTTTCTTTTTCATTTTCTCTTTATTATTTTGTTTTGGATAAAATAAGTGTTAAATATATAATATCAATAAATGTGGTTAGAATGTTAATTAGTGAGAATTAGCAAATATTTACATGTATTTTACAAAAAAATTTAGCCAAAATGAAAGAATAAGGGTGATGAATCATAGATTCATCAGTGTGATGTTAGCATTTGACATAGACGACTTGGACACATGAGCGAAAAAAGGAATGAAGATCGTGTAGAAGAAGGGAACTTGATAGGATAGCATACTATTGATCTAGACTTCTGTGAAGATTGTATCTTGAGAAAGCATAAGAAAGTCAGTTTCACAAAGACTATAAGAATACGAAAGACTAAAAGATTGGAGCTAGTTCATGCAGATGTATTGTGACTATTCATGTACCATCCCTTGGCGATGTTTTATTACTTCGTTGATGATGCGACTAGGAAATTGTGGTTTATATTATACATAAATCTGATGTATTTGAGATCTTAAAGATTAGGGAACTTTAGTTGAGAATGAAACATGTTTAAAGTTGAAAATTCTCAAGTTAAAAAACATGGGAGACTATTGTGATGAGGAGTTTGAATCCTACTGTCCCAAGAAGGGTATCAGGAGAATGAAAATGATCCTAGAAAGTCCAGACATAATAGTATCGCGGAATGCTTGAACATGACTCTTTTAGAGCGTGCGAGAAGCATGAGAATACATGCAAGTCTACCCAAGTGACATTAGGTTGATGCAGTGAAGACATTAATATACTTAATAAATCGAGGTCCATCTACTACATTAGGAGGGGAACATCTAGAAGAAGCAAGTACATATATTTGTAACATAAGCTGATGCACCTCATAGTTGGGTTGTGCCTTCCTCGAGTATGAAATGTGATGCTAAACCTAGTCATTCAAATCAGACCTTCGTTTTGGTACAATGCGAAGGAGCTTATATAGTCAATGTAGTAAGATTTTTGGAACTAATCATGCTGGCTGTCACACAAGCTTAGCCACACTAGCTGCAACCTATATTTTTTTCTTAGCTCATGGAAAAATGGAGGCTCTGTTAAGCTGCTTTCATTCAAAACTATACTAATTGATATAGATAGAAAGAAGGAAGATGAGTCAAGACTAGGTGTAAAAAGAACAAACTGGAGAGGTGTGACGGTCCCTACAACCACTGATTGTGTTATGACATCCACAAAAACTTGCAAGGGTTCACTGTGAGAAGGTTAATGACATAATTGTGGAGATGAAATGCCCTTCTGACCACTATATTTGAGATTTCCTTAGTAAATAATGCATGTGTAGAAAATGACAAATCAATGGCTTATCATGTACATCTGCGTGTTTTTCCATTTTGAGTTTAAGGGATGTAAATTGGGAGGATTACATGTCAAATTATTACAACATTAGGATGTTTAATAGGACACACACACATACACAAATGAATGTTGTATTGCCCCGTTACCTAAATAGTCATGCAGGACATCGATGGAGCTTCCATAGAAAGCCAAACCTCCTCATTATATGATGCCTCCGGACATCCTTAAGAAACATTGAGTTCGAGCAAAGGATAAGGAGGTGAAAAAAAAGAAAAAATGTGCAAGATGTGGTTTTTTTGTACATCATATATACACCTACAAAGTTTTGACAAACCCTCCAAGCCAAATCTATATTAATATGTCGCAAAATGCCTCGCAAGTCTAGTCATCAGTGGATGATTAAGAAGGAAAACAACATTCGCAACAATCTTTTCCATTCTCAGACAAAGAATATGTGCCAATTTATTTGTATGGATTTTTATATTTCATATATGCGATTCTAACTTTCTACTTTGTTGAAAAAATGAAGTGACAGCTTCAAGGGCTAGCAGATGTAATTAAGGAAATCAAAGAACTGTGCAATGTAGTTGGACCAAGCAATAGGAGAATGGGTCATCCAAAGAAAACTTCACGAATGTTCGAGAATAGACTGAATCGTGGCAAAAAAAGTTAGACTCTAAACATTGGTTAGGTGATGAATATCCATTTCATCACATTTATTATATCATTTTGGCCTTAAAAACTCTAGCTAAATGCATGTAAATAACATTATTTTGTACAAATTAACATTCATTGATTATCCTATTTATTGCATGTAAAATATAGCTTTTAATGCTAAAATTATAGAATAAAGAAAAGAAAGGAAAAAAAATAAAATTCCAAAGATATGTTCTGACCTTAAACCCCGAGACTTAGACATCTTGATGATTGGACCAACAAAGAATAAAGTAGATGAGATAAGACCCAAAACACAATAAAATTCTCTAATTTTTTGCTTCAATATTGCATTTTTGGGACCTATTTTATTCGTTATTATTTATACTCAAATAAAGAAACGTTGTATATGAAAGTTGTAGATAAAAATACATAGAAAAATATAAAAGTATTTCATAAAAAAATAATATACATTGTACATTTTATACTCTAAATAAAATTCCAAAACCTAAATTTCCCAAACCCCTCATATCTTCTCCTTCTGATCTCAAAATATATCAAAATCACTTTAATTGTTTATAACTTTTAATAAGTTCTTTAATGATGGTAATTTCATTCAATTTGGAGTTAAGATGCACAAGTTAAGTTTTAGACCCTTATTGTACAATATAGCTGAATAAAATAGTTATTTTATTTATTCTTTATGATTTTTATAATTTTATATTTTTATAATTTTGTAAATATTATTTATAGTGTAAGTACATATTGATTTTACAAATAATTTCGGGTTGCTTTTTTTATGGTTGGTCCAAGTGGACCAACCAGAGGGCGTCAAGAGTTGCCCCCGATCAATTTTTCTCCCCTGGTGCGTAGCCTTGTCAGACCTAGCGTTTGACCCTTGTTTCTCCCATTTCCCTGATCGATACAAACTTCGATTTGAGTTACTTCCTTCTTCGCTTTTTATCCTCGATCTACCACCTAGCATGCCAGATCAAATGTTTGAGGATTGCATCTCGGTATCAAGTACCTCGCCTCGATCTTCCCACGATCCTCTAACCTATACAAAACCAACTCCTCTTCCTTCCTCCATTTTTTGAATCCCTTCCACACGATTTCTTCCCCCCATTTTGTGTTCTTAGGCTCAAGCTAGGTGACAACAACCTACAGTTTGGAGAGGAGAAGTTGAGTGTTGGAGGTCGATTCCTCCATCTCCGGTGGTGCTCTGCTGTGAGGTCGCCATCTCGTAGCCCACAGCTGCTCAAGGTCCTTTTTATTTCTTTTTTGGTATATTTAGTTAAGTCATTTAATTTCTGTATTTTATATTATCTTTTAATCGATTGTATTAGCGTAGATTAACTCCTTCGTAGTTTGTCGGAGCTTAGCTCCGACGAACCCTTCACCGTGCCTCACTGTGTTTCTGACTCGCCATCTGCCCCCATTTCCTTTTCCGATGCTTCTCTGATGCCCCACCACACTTCGCTCACCCATATCCTCTGTGGATCTGGAGTTCGTCACTCCAACTCCATCACTCATCGGAGTCACCGCTGACACACCTCTCCAGGCTTCCATTCCGCCATTTGATGGGTCGAGGCAGTTTGCCCTCGACCCTAGTTTCTTTCTGTGCAGGTCTTGAAGGGTATACACATTGTACGAGACGGTTTTGAGCATGGCCAGAGGTTCCTGGAGAGCCCTTTCTTCTTTGACCTTGGGGGCTCGTCGGAGTAATTCCTGGCCTTGATGGAGCCTAACAGCTGGTGCGCTAGGCTTCCAAGAAGCTTTTACGCTTCAAAGGAGCACCTATGCTTACCGGAGGAGGGAGTAGAGCTTGATTGAAGATTGGGCTTGATCGAGTTCTTCCCTATTCTTCTAAGAGAGGTCTCGGCCATCCAATTTAGGAGGAGCGCTAGATCTTCCAACCATCATTTGATACAACTCACCCACGATCGTGGATCTTCATTCGGAGGTCTAATCTCAACTACTCCAATTGATGAATCTCCATTTCATCACCTTCGTTCTATTATTTTGGCCTTAAAAATACTAGCTAATGCATGTAAATATCATTACTTTGTACAAATTACCATTCATCCATTTATTGTGTATAAAATATTATTTTTAAATAATATATAAAAAGAAAAGAAAAAGAATAAAATGCCGAAGGTATTTTAAGACCATAAACCTAGGAATCTTGATGACTAGGTCGATAAGGAATAAAGTAGGGGGAGATAAGGGTGAAAAATCTAATAAAAATCCCATTTTTTATTCTTTAATAAATTTGGGACCTATTTTATTTTCTATTTTTTATACCTCAAATAAATAAAGTTTATACATGAAAATTGTAGATAAAAATACAAAATTGTTTTCATCCAAACATAATATAAAGTGTAAGCCAAAACCCAAACTTCCCAGACCCATATATCCTAAATAAAAACTCAAAATCTATCAAAGTCACATTAATTGTATATAACTTTTAATAAGCTATTTAGTGAAGATGGTTTCATTTCATTTGAAGCTATGGTTTAAAAGTTAGGTTTTGGACCCCTATTGTACTTACCTGAATAAAATATTCATTTTATTTATTCTTTATTAATTTTTTTATAATTTAGTAAATATTATTTATAGAATATATGTACATATTTAAAACACAATAAAACCATAAGTGAAACATAAAAATAAAATAATATACAAAAAATACATAGATGAAACACTTATACTTATACCTATATAATATATACCCTTATTTATTTAAATATAAAAAATACATAAAAAAGTACAATAAAAATAAATTTATGTATATAAAAATATGTTATACTTATATAAATTAAGTAAATAAAATAATAAAATAAAAAATATAAAATAAAAACAAAATACTAAAAAAAGGTAAATATACCTATAAATCAAACCCTAAAAAAAATCTTGTAATAAATAAACTCATAAAAATAAATAAAAATCATAATAAAATAGTACATAACATAATAAATAATTTTTATATTTTAACCAAAAAAATAAATTAATTTACCAATTTATTTTAATTTATTCGATTTTTCTTCTATTTTATCTTTTACGGTTGACATGGCCCAATCATGCCACACCATCCATTGACCTGGGTGAACTCCTTTGACCCAGGTTGGGACTCATCAGAACCACGCATTGACCTATCTTCCTCAATTTTTCAAGAAGAATATTTTCACTATTTTGAGTCAAAATCTTCTTGACTTTTCCTCATTAATCTACCATCCACATCGCAAGCTTTCCTTGGATGACGTGCCTATGCATCGAGCACCATCCCCGACGAGTCATCCATGAATAAAGAATCACCTCAGGCTTCCATGGATCCTTGATTCTTCTTCCACACACGAACCCTAGTTTTAAGCTTCGAACTTCTTGGTGACAACAAGAAGATAATCAGCATCTTAGGTGTGTCATTGGGAATCTAATCGAAGTGGTCCAGCTCCTCTGCCGTCCTTCTCCCAGAGCTCTGCTTCAAGTGCGATAGATATAGTGAGCTTCTATTTTCATTCGTCTTTCATTCTTTAGCATAGCCTTAGTGTAGTTTTCTCCTTAGGTTTATTTTATCTCATTTATTTTATCGTATAATTCAAATCTAAACCTCGTCGGAGCGTTGGCCATGCCACTTCGTTCCGTTGTACCCGTGTGTTCTTCACCTCGTATACCACCACCATTTTGTTCCTCGTCTCCTTCCGATCACCCCCGAAGAACGTCCCAGAGCTCTGCTTTTTGTCACTGACAATTCCCTACAGGAAAAAAGAGAGAGAAACCATATTTACAGGGCGTTTTGAAGTTCAAATAGAGACTCCAGGTGTTGGCCTTCTCCAGAGCTTTCCAACAGTGTCCGATCATTTTGGGGAGCCCAGCCAACGTGGATCACATCAAGGAATGTTTGATGACCCTTGGATCTACTCTAGGTGATCGAAGTTGCGCTGCATTACCGATTGAAGTTCACCTATGGTCAGGTTCTTCCATGTTCTTCTAGGGAGGGTCCGAACCATTTGATTGAGCCTCATCTCCAGACGTAGCAGCTATAATCCGATCAGGAGAGCCATCAATCATAGGTCACAGATCTGAGATCTAATCCCAAACGTCCAAGCCCAAACTGGCATCACACATCGTAGGCTTGACGCATGTCAAGTGGATAAATTATTGTCATCCGCCCACATGCACGTGGAGGGGTATTTTGTAGTTTTCCCCCCTCATTTTTGTCGTTTTATTATTCAGACATGTAAAATATTTTAAACATGTTATATTTTTGGTAAAGTTGTATTGGACCCCCTAAGGTTTCCTCTATTTACTTTTTAGTCCGCTCCATGTCACCTTACATGCCTTCCCACGTGAGGTGGTGATTTTGCACGTATACCCTTGCAAGTATTTATATTTCTATTTAGTATAATAACTTTTAATATTAGTTGAATATTTTTGGGCAAATTACATTTTATTCTATGTATTTGTTTTTATTTGAATTTATGCCCCTACTAGTTCATTAATTTTTGTGTGTTATTCCTATTTATTAAATATATCATCCTTGCTCTAAAAATCCTCAAAAAATAGGGATATGTGTCTGATATGTGTACAATCATGTTATATATTTGGATTTTAATTTTAGGCACTTTTAATATTTATAAAAAATGAAAAGGGCACATTTTTATCCCTGTTTGATTCATTAAATAACAAAAAATATATAAAAAAGTTTTGAAAAATTCTAAAAAAATATATTTTATGTATTTTAATATTTTATAATTTCATACCAAAAACCACAAAAAATAGAAAAAGGAAACTCATAAAAATTTAAAAAGCTCCAAAATCCTTTATAAAAATCTAAAAACTTCTCAAAATTTCCAAAAATCTCATTTTCTATTCTATAATTTTCTTTCTAATATATATTATTAATTAAAAATAGTTAGAGAATATTATGCCTTTATTTTCTATTTTTAAATTCCAAAACAATCAAACTTATTTATTTAATCCTTGTTTTGGGATATTTTTGACTTTAAAATATAAAAAATTAGCAAAATTATTTAAAAATTACAAAAATAGTAAAAATTTATATAAATCCTAAAAATATTTTATTTATTGTATTTTGACTACTTTTAATAGTATTTATTTGTATTGTATATATAGCTTTATATAACTTATATTATATTTAAGAAAATAAAATAAAAATTAGAAAATATAAAAAGAAAAAATTATAAAATTAAGAATTAAAAAATATAAAATTTAAATCTATAAAAAAGTATATAAATAAAAAACCCCATAAAAATCTTAAATTGACTAAGTGTTTGAAAAGACAAATTCATAGTGATCTTTTTAACTTATTTGCACTATACCCTTGTTTCATGTGTTCGACCCCTACGTATTTGTCACTATACATCTTTAGTAGGGTATAATAAATTTTTATTCACACTTGCTTGTCTCGATTGATTTATTTGTTGTGTAGGTTAATTTTTATTTGATCACGATTATTGAGCAGTCGCCTCAGCGACAGTGAGCCTGATTTTGTCAAAGCATTATTAGCATCTCCGATATTCACGATCAAAAAATAGCACCATTGCTGGAGACATCGGTTTGTAGAGTAGTGTTTGTCTTTTTATACTGCTCGGCCATTTCTGCATTTGTTTTCTTTTATCTAATTATCCATTTTGAATTATCTGACATCTTCTATTTTTGACTTCTTATGAGGGACCTGGACTGAGGAGGATCACCTAGGTGATTCTACGCAGCTTTGGGATAAGGAGCTGGCTATTCTGACCTAGCCGGTAGGAGATAGCAGGAGGCGCTAGAGAGAAAGAGAGAGATAGTAGCCTAGTATAGGATTTTTTGTTTCTTTTATGAGATAATGATTTCTTTATGCTCTATTAATTTGTAATAACACATGTAATGACTTTGGACACTCGACCCAATTTCCAAGTGTTTGTTCAATTGGGGGTTCACTGTGTTTTCTGCAATTTTTACCGCCTTATTTTCTTTGTTTCTAGTGATTTGTGTTTTTTGCCTTATTTTTCTTTGTTTTGTGGAATGAGACCTTAGTCTTTATGCTTTCTTGATCATTTAAACTAAGGACAAACATCTAACTATCTTTGCATGCTTCTATAGTCTTCGTGTTTGGACTTAGCTTAATTAATTGTCGAACACTTAGTCTTGGAACCACACGCCACGAGAGCTCTCCATACAGCACTTACAAGACCCACTGTGGTGGGCATCGAGGAGGCTTCAAGATCAGACTCTAAGTCTCATTCTGAATGCTTGACATTTGGTCCTTCACATGTAGCAAGTGTCTGCTTAGGGCGATTTCTATGTGCATATCGGCATATAGGATAGATTTACAAATTCTTGTTTTGCGGAGAGCGATGGGAATCACTATAAGTCTTAAAACTGAGCATTCATCATTTAAGCACTAAGGTGAGATTTCCATCTTAGTGTTACCTTGCATTGCTTTTCCATCTCTCCCTCTGTTTTCATATCACATAAGAATTTAAAGATAATAAAAAATTCATTAGGTGTTTATATTGAATTCTCTTAAGCAAGTGATAACACAAAAAAATTTAAAAAAAAGGACTGCTAAAAATACTTGACCTAAATAAAATTGATTAAGTGGACTCATTACATTGGGTGAGCAAAGCCCTCATTTGTTTTCAGGTAGCATTGGAAGGTCTCATTCCAAGAGAGAGAGAGAGCGTGCTATCATAAGGATTAGAGCCAAAAACCTAGTCTGTGGCTACCTTGTGTATTGCCTGGATTTCTGAAGTAATTGCGCTGCTATCGTACGTGGATGAGTAGGGGCTAGTCAACGATGATGTTCTCTCCTTGTGTAGAAAGTCAACCTTGTTCGAAGTACTGAGCTTAGGCCACACCTTCACAGGGGTGTCTGTCTCATCGTCTCGCCTCCGAGTAGGTCCTTGCATGCTCATGGGTGATTTTGATACGAACGAGGTTTGAAGTAGTGGTTTTTCCTATTGGATTCCTCCCTCTATTTTTTTGGTTGAGTAGGGATCATGGAAGGGTTACAAGGACCTTAAAAAGTACAGACTACATGTTATATAGGAGGAGGACAAGTTCGTGATACTTTTCCGACCGTACTCTCGCTCCTATAGGATTAGCGCTCTAAGGACTTGTTAAAAGAAAATTTCCTAAAAACCAATCTAAAACTCACAAAGATAATTGACGAACCTTCACGGCTTCACGGGTCGAGTTGGTGAATCCATTGTTTTGAGATTTGATTACTTAGTTTCATTTAGGTCAAGATCGAAAATATCACACATTTATGCCATTTTGCTTTCTTCTTTCATCCTCTTTGACCCTCGCTCACTATAAGCCATTCTACTGTTTTACACTCCTTTTGTTTCTCGTTGACCTCCGTATCATTCCTCCATATCGATCTTCCTCGTGATCTTCGAGATAGTGATGCATGGTTGGCTTAGTCGAGACTCCATCGACACCCACATTGATTCCGTACGCATGCCTTCTCCTATAATCCAGAGTAATTCCTGAGAACTAGGTTTGGACTCCGCAAACCGATCTCTGGGCTCGCTGTCTTCTCCAATAATCCATGATCACTCTTGTCATGAACTCTTCCCATTTTGGATGGCCATTGATTTCACTCCTTATACATCGCTATCCTTAATGAAGTTCTGTTTTGACCTTAACACATAATAATTCTTTATATCCGGTGCAACAATTCGGACTGATCGGGGTATTCTTTATGTGTAGATCAAGAACTCGTTCTCAAGCCAAAGTCACAAGCTGAATTCAAAATGGCTCCTAGAAGAAGAGGAAAGGGACTGCAACCCCAACTAGCCGAAGAGGTAGAACAGGGGGATGGGCAGCACACAACTCAGAATGAGGTCAGCAGCCAACTCCTTGCATCTATCCAAGCAATACAACAACAATTGACCAACAAAGAATTAGCCTAGGCTGCTTTCCAAGACATATTCAATGACTTGAGGAGGAGAATCGATGAAAGCGATGCTCGAGGAGAAGATAATCTAAACAGAGAGGATGAGTTCAATGGAGGAGATGCAGTAGATAACATGTCAGTAGGAGACCCCATGGTTAAAGAAGAGAGGCAAGACAACAGCTGAAGCCCCACTCTGATGGAGACTTACAACCCTAGGGCAGGTCATGTCACTGGGTGGATTCATATTCCATCTATCCATGCCCACTTCGAGCTGAAGCCACAATTCTTGTCTCTGCTCCTGACCTTTCATGGGAATACAACCGAGGAACCATATATCCTCCTACAATAGTTCGGCTGCATCTGTGCCATTGCACACTACCCCAATATTCCTCTAGGGGTAATCAAGATAACTGCTTTTCCTTTCAGCCTTCAAGACAAGTTCCTGTACTAGTTCAATCATTTGGGGAAGGTAGTGATGACCTGCGAGGAATTAAAATATGCTTTTCTTCACAAATTCTACCCTATTGGTCGCTTGAACTAGATGCGTGCCCGCATCTCCAACTTCATCCAGTAGCCCCACGAGACTATACATGAAGCATGGGAAAGATTCCAAGATCTACAAGAGAAGTGTCCCCACCATGATTTCGCAAAGACCAGTCTTGTTTAGCATTTCTTTGGTGGGTTAACACTGGAAAGCCAAAAGCTCGTCGACGCTGCTTTTGGAGGCTCGTATTTCAACAAGGATGAGGATGTCGTCTGGGACATTTTTGAGGATATGGCTGAAGGAGAAGCCACTCAATCCTTATCCTGAGCATACATGAAGATACCAACAACCAACCACAAACTAGTTAACATGGCTTCTCATGTAGAGGACATGAACGAGAGCTCCAATCTGAGCATCATTGAGTACCACCTATCCAAAGTCGAAATCATCGAGAAGAGGTCGCATGACCTCAAAAAGCTTTCTATCATTTAGAAGAGGATACAGGGCTTGGAGAAGCTCGATATGATTTCCCAAGAGTTAGAACAACTCGTTCGGTCCCTAAATGCCAATGCCTACAATTCTGTGTCTGCCACCGCCGAGACATCCGTTGAGACGAAGGATCCAACACCTACACAACCTCCTAAGCCAAGTCTCCTGCTACCAAAACTTGTTTAGCAACTGTATTATGTGCAGACCCTGGAGAAGCTTCCGCAGACCCAGACACATATGGTTGTGTACCAACCAGAGTCCCAATCTGCCTACCCCGAGCAGTTCTTTCCAAGACCACCACAGATACAAGAGATCAATAGTGTCTGAAATAATGAAGCGCAACTGACCCATCCTTAGGGACAATCCTTGGGTCAGAATATGGGCAACATCCCCTATCACCAGCAGCAACAAGGTGGAAGACCCTACCGGCCCTATCACCAGTAGCCTCCATACCATAGCAACACCTGGAGGAAGAGTTTTCAGCAAGGTTCTCAACAGTTCGATTATCATTGTCAATATAACCATCAACAACAATTGGCAGCTCAATACCATCATCAATACTCCGATCCTTCCCAGCTCTCCAAGAACTCTTCATTCCCTCCTCCTCACCATTAATCTTATCAGGGGTACAACTAGCATCCTCCGCAGCACTAGAAGCCCACACAGGGCGACTCTTTTAAGGATGTGCCAGTGAACCCGACCTTAGATTGCTTAGCTCAGCTAGTGAAAAATATGGCTGAAATGACCCAGAAGATCGACGACCTGACAACTGCGAAGACTGTCATTAATGGGTAGAGGCTAGCCCAAACAATTTCCATCTCAAGGAGCAGGTAGCCAGTAGTGTCCAACACCATTCAGGTGATTTTAATTGCTTTTTATCTAATGCTATTACTCTCATGAGCGGTAGGACACTGCAACCATCAACCACTGTGAAGGGAAAGCATCGTGCATTTGACAGGAAGTCGTCAGCCCAACCAGCACCAGGGCCAGATACTATTTTTGTAGGAGCACTAGAAAAAATAGAGAAAAGCTAAAAAATTGAAGAAAACCAAAAAATACAAAAAGAAGGAAACAACAACAGCCTCGGTAGAGACCAGCCAGCTTTGGAGACGCCTACAACACTAGTCTTGGAGAAGCACCCACATGCAGCAAACCCGAAGCCAGTCAAGGAAGTTGAGCCAACATTTTTTGGTCTATCACTTTTAGATGATTCTTTCCATATTTTCCATCTTCCTGTACATCATGATATGGACAAGATTTTAGACAATATAGTTTTTAAGCTTGTAAATATTCCTTTTCCTGAAGCAATGAAAAAACATAAAAAAATCAAAAAATGCTTTGTCTGATCCAGCCATTGTGGAAATTATTCAGAATTTGGTCTTGAATATGGCTCTCATGAAAGCTCTTGAGTACATGCCTGTTGTGAAGAAAGGATTAAAAGATTAATTACAACAAGGTGTCGAACTCGTCCCCATAATTCAAGGAGTCAAGGTGGCAAGTCTAGAAAGCACGTTCTTACCATGGCTATGGTTAATGCCATCAGCAATCTCCAAGACAAAAGAAGGACAAGCCCACCAAGTTGATTCTGCAGTTCGCAGACAAATCTGCCAAGCGGCCTAGTGGCATGTTAGAGGATGTAATCATCGCCATTCAAGGAATTTAGTTCCCTGTTGACTTTGTCATGTTGGACATGTATGTCCCCCACACCTCTTCTCCATACCCCCATTATTCTTGGCCGACTGTTCCTTCAAACGACTGAAGTAGTAGTGAATTACGACACTGGAGATATCACCTTCAGCTCCAGCAATTACAAAATAAAGAAAGAGACCGTATCCGAGCCCAGGCCTATAGTGGGAGCATCTGCCGTGAGTGTGCATGAAATCAACCTTCCCAAAGACTGTGGATTCTTGAAGGAATTCCAAGATATATACCTTTTCCTAGATAACATGGATATCTACGATTACTTTACCCCGTGGAAGGAGTGGATCAAGAAGTAGAAATCCTCTCTGTCGATGAGGATGAGATGTGTGTTGATGTTCCTGATGAGCTAAAGAACTTTTTTTGGGGACAATGAGCTTGCAAGACCAATATTAGATCATTAATGATTTATGCAATAATGTGGATCTGATGGATAGTTTCTCTGAATTTTGAAATATGAGCTTGAACAGTTAAAGATGGACAATGAACAGGTGAAAGCACAACCACCTACTATCATTTTCGAAGTCACCAGTGAAGCATCTCCCAGTCCGCCCGAGCTAAAACAATTGCCCTCCAACATGAAGTACGCAATCCTTGCTGGTGAGCCAAATATGTACCCAGTCATTATCAATGCGCATATGACCATAGACCAAGAATCCCGTCTGATGGATGTTCTTGAACGTAATCACAATGAGATAGGTTGGAAAACTTCGAATCTCCATGGGTTCAATCCTTCCCATTGCTCACATCACATTTTTTTAAGGAAGACAACAAACCCTTCCGTGAATTTCAGAGAAGGTTGAATCCAAACCTTCAGTAATTGTCATGAAAGAGATTTAGAAATGGTGTGATGTGGGATTCATATATATACCAGCTCCATCAGAAAATGGGTGAGTCCCCTGCATGTAGTGTCAAAGAAATCTGGGATCATCATGGTGAAGAATGACAAAGGAGAGGAGATTCCGACCAGAGTACCCACCTCATGGAGAGTGTGCAATGACTATAGGAGATTGAACCTCACCACCAAGAAAGATCACTTCCCACTGCCCTCCATTGACCAGATTATTGAGAGACTGACCGTGAAGGAATATTTGTGCATCTTGGATGGGTGCTCCAGATACAATCAAGTTGCTATAGCTCTTGAAGACCAAGAGAAGACCACGTTCATCTATCCATTCAGGATGTACGCCTTTAGACGGATGCCGTCTGGGATATGCAACGCCCCAACGATATTTCAAAGGTGTATGCTTGCAGTATTCATTGACATGGTAGGCAGTTTTCTGGAGGTTTTCATGGATGACTTTTCGTTTTATGGGGATTAAAGTATCAATGCCTTGACTATCTAGATCGAGTTCTACGGAGGTGCTGTGAAGTCAATCTAGTGCTCTCATGGGATAAGAGAAACATCATGGTTATTGAAGGAATTGTGATGGGTCATGTTGTATCTAAACATGGCATGGAAATTGACCCGACCAAGGTAGAGGTGATTTCTAAACTTGAGCCACCGACGTCAATCAAACAAGTCCGGTCATTTTTGGGTCATGTCTGTTTCTACCGATGATTCATCAAAGATTTCAACAAGTTGGCCGGATTGTTGACTGAACTTTTGAGGAAGGAAATTGATTTTATTGCCGATGATTGTGTGCTCTTTTCCTTCAATCAGCTGAAAGAACTCATCACTCAGGCCCCTGTCTTGCAGCCACCTGATTGGGCGCTACCTTTCAAAATCATGACTGATGCATTAGATTATGCCTTTGGGGATGTACTTGGACAGAGGAAAGATACTGTCCCATTTGTTATTCACTACGCTAGCCTAACACTCGATGAAGTTCAAATGAATTGCATAATCACTGCGAAGGAGCTTCTAGCTGTAGTTTTTTCCTTGGAAAAGTTCAGATCCCATCTCCTTGGGTCCATGGTCATTGTATACACATATCATTCGACCATTCGGTATTTATAGCAGAAGAAGGGTGCCAAACCATGTCTCATCAGGTGGATCCTTCTCCTCCAGGAGTTTGACCTAGAAATACGTGATCAACCTGGAGTCAAGGATGTGTGATCGACCACTTATCCAGACTTCTCGCCTGAATCACCTGAGCTAATCCTACAAACTATTACTGAGACCTTTCAGAGGAGGCCATTTTGTCCATCACCTCGCTCCTTTGGTATGATGATATTGTGAACTATCTTGTGTCCAAGAAAACTCACAAGATTGGCCCAAGCTAAAAGTGGACGATTTTTTGTCTGATATCCATTTATACTAATGGGAGGACCTATATCACTTTCGTGAGGGGGTAGATTGCATCTGGCGGGGGTGTGTCCCTCAGGAGGAACTTTAAAGTGTCCCATGCATTGTCATGACTGTGAATATGGAGGACACCATTCAGGCAAAAGAACGACAACAAAGGTACTTCAAAGTGGCCTATGGTGGTCAATATTATCTAAAGATGTAGAAAGCTACATATTGCACTGACTGCCAGAAAATGGGCGATACCATAGGAATGAGAGATACAATACCTATAAAGTTCATACAAATTTCAGACATCTTTGATGTTTGGGGCATTGACTTCATGGGCCTGTTTCCGAACAACCAGGGTTATGGATACATTCTGCTTCTTATCGACTATGTGAGTCGCTGGGTGAAGGCTACCCCAGCCCGGACCGTAGACAGTCATACTGTTTGTAAATTTCTGAAAAATCACATCATCTAAAGGTTCAAGATACCAAAAATCTTCATATAATGGGTGTACCCACTTTATTAATAGAGAAGTGAAAAAGCTGACTCGGGAATTTTGCATTGGACATCGTGTTACTTCTCCCTACCACTCGCAGACTAATAGATTAGGTGAATGTTCCAACAGGAAGATAAAGACAATTTTACAGAAGCTTGTGCGTCCGAATTGCAAGAACTAGTCTCAGCTACTTGATTCAATTCTTTGGGCTTACAGGACCGTGTACAAGTCACCATTAGGAATGTCTCCTTATCGCCTTGTCTATGGCAAGCCATGCCATTTGCCTCCTGAAATGATTCATAAATCCTTATGGGCAATCAATATTTGCAATTTGGACTCCAAAAAGCCAGGAAGAATAGAAAAGTGGATCTGAATAGATTACTGGAATTAAGAGATTATGCATACGACAATAGCCTAATGTACAAGGAGAAGGTCAAGAACTGGCATGAATGTTTGGTTGTTTGATGCAAAATTAAAGATCTTTCTAGGAAAATTGAAAAGCATATGGACTAGGATGTTTACAGTAAAGCATGCGCGTGACATTGGTAGCGTGATGATATCTGAATTGTCAGCTGACGCACAACCTTTTGTAGACACTGGACATTTTATTAAGCCTTACCTAGAGCATGATACATTTATGTCTATCGTTGACTATATTCAAGTTGTATATGAAGAAGAGCTAAAAGCAACCACTTCCGCAATTTCAGACAAAGCAGAAAAAAATATTTTTGAATGATCTTTCTTTTTCTTCTTTTCTTCTTTTCGTTCTTTATTTTCTTTTTTCTCCTGAAAAGGTGTCACCCCGTTCATCATTGCTATACTTAGGATGTACTTTGTCCTAAGTATTGGGGTTGTATACCCCGAGTTTTTCATTTTCTGATCCCTCACTTGTCCCCTCAACTCTTACACTCTGTCTATACTTAGGGATATTTTACCCTAAGTATAGGGGGGACGGGTCAAGTCGATGATTTCGGACATTCCCACCCTTGGCCCACCCTGCCTTGTATACAACCTGCTATACCTAGGATTATTTCGTCCTAGGTATAGGGGGAACAATCAATTTCTCATTAGTTCATTCTTTTGTCTTTGAAGTATAGGCTTTTATATACTCAGTACGAGTTATGTCTTCTCTTTTTCTCTCTAATATATGAGGATATAGCCCAAGCTATGTTGGACATGCGAGCCCACAACAAGCCATTATGCAATAAATGTTATTGCAATTCACTCCTTAATTTGAAATAAAGAGTACATAGTTTGCATAATAGGTCCCTTAGTGCAATTAGGTTTATGTACCATGGCCGTCTTAATGATCATACAGCTGTTGATTCAATTATTGAATCATAGAGGCTGGTGCTTAGATGAATATCTAATGAGTTAGATTGAGGACTCATCAAGCACCGTCAAATGATTATTAAGAGATGATCTCCAACCTGAGTAGGAGATGGCAATCCTTTCTCAGTTAGGCTGATATCTGACCGACTTCTTGATGCAGGTCCTCTGCATAGGAATAGAGATTCGGAGGTGTCAGATTAGTTAGGTCAAAGAGTTGACTTAACGAGATCGAGATAACCAAAGTCCTATATCATATGCTGTCATGATATAGGCACACATCCTCTGACCGGAGACAGATGTGTTACTATATGTCTGAGTATGTACATTTGGCAGACCAATAGGTTGATGACCTAATCAAGGTCTATACACCGGCGCGCTGGTGTGCATATAAGGGCATATGAGTAATACGATCTCTCAAAGGGATCATACAGGTTCACTACTGAACTGGAAGACATGAGCTCACTCATGAGATATTGGGAAGAATCAAATTCCGTGCGCACGGTCGTCTCGCTTTGGAAGCTTGACTGAATTTGTTGGTTTGATATATACTTTTGGAAAGTATATGATCAAGACCTAGGTATGATATATGCTTTTGGAAAGTATATGATCAATACCGACTCCCAATGATCGAATGAGAAACTTAATGACAAAACCATGAAGTAGAGAGTATAAAGTTGATCCAATACTTCGGGTTTAATCTGAGTCTTCCAGTATGCAGGATATACAGGTATTAGGAATACCTGAGGGTGATGTGATCATAAACGATTGTATAACCATGACGCTTCCATTCCTAGGGAATGATGAAACGGGTCTGGATTTTAGTGACTCCTCTCAGTAGAGAAGTAATCTTATCTTAGTCCAATTATTGGACATTGATCTGAATATGATTTAGATGCAATGAGAAGATTAGATTTGCGGTCTTGATTTAATCAAGCATCTATGGGAGGCCCGCGATCTAGATTTGAGATATGATCTCAATATCCATGTCACTATACGTGGAACAATACAATCGCCCTGTCCTTATCTCCAAGTATCTGCGGAGAAAGCACATTATCCTTGAAGGAGTTCATGGATAATTCTATTGTTGATATATGTATCCGAGCATTGAGGAAATGGATAATTAAATATGATTTAATTATCATGATTAATATGAATTCAATTCATATTATAAAGAGAGTTGTCTTAGATAATTAAATATGATTTGATTATCAAAGATGTAAATAATGTGAATATGATTCATGTTATTTGAGAACAAGAGAATAGAGATCCAAGATGATTAAATGTGATTTAATTATCATGGATATGGATAATGTGGATAGCAATATCCATATTAGTCATATATATTATAAATGTGATTTATAATATATAAGAGAGAGCTATTTGTAATTTACATTTGTTAATTAAATGTTAATGTGAATTGGATTCACATTGGACATTGAATTGAAAATGTAATTTACATTTTGTTTTGGGTTGTGAATATGATTCACAAATTTTTTCAATGACAAGATTGCAATGTCTACAAAATAATTGTGAATTAATTTTGTAGAATAATTTGCAACATAAGTTGTTGCAAATAATGGAGATTACATAAAAGATGAAATAGCCACCTTCCTAATGGAGGAGGGTGGACGGCCACCACTCCCATTAGGAAAGGGAGGCCATCCCCCCTCTCCACATGGAAGGAGGCTTTCTCTCCTTTCATTATCTCCATGTATTGATAATTTAATTTTGTGATTAAATTGTGTTGATTTATCAACATATATTTAAATTAAATTAAATTAAATGTTGTTGGTTTTACCAACACAAATTTTAGCCATTAAAAGAAACACAATCAATGAGAGCCATTGGATTTGTGTTGGCCCATGGATTGAGATCCATGGATCCCAAAACCCTACAAATAGAGAGGCATACCCATGCTCTCTCTTTACATACAAAATGCTTGAGAAGCATCTCTCTCTCTCTCTTTCTCTCTAGACGTCATCCCTCTCTATCCCTCTCATGGCCGTCCACCATGGATACCATGGAGAGGTTCTCCGTCGCCGCAGCATCGTCGTTATGCTGCCCGATCGTCTGCTCGTGGATCTCCGTCTTCTTCGATGCGCCTCGCTCGTGAAGAAGAATACGGATCTCGTGTGTCGAGATCAGGAGATCCGCCGCTTGGATTATCAACATGGATTGCGAGAAGCACGCGGTTCATCCCCGCGCTCGCAAGCGTCTCCTCCGTCAGATCGGACTTGAGACAGGAGGTCTCTTCGTTTAGAGACTCGATCGCAACCACGCTTAAAGAGGTAATCCTATTAATTGTTTGTGGTTTTAGATGAAACGATTCGAGAAGTGTTATTGGATCATGTGGTTTCGTCGTATATTTTTTTTTTTAAATTCCGCTGCATCGAGCAACTAGTCCGACTAGTCGCTCCTTGTCGTATTCGATATGACGCACACGCTTCCGTGATGCGCTTGAGGATCATTCAAGTGGTATCAGAGCTTTAGGTTGACGGTTTCGAATATGATTCGCTAACCGAGGATGACTTGGGTTCATTATGGTCGCTAAAGTTTTTATCGCATTTGATTTCGCAGATCTGTTTAGTAAATAATTTCGGCCATGTTTAAAATGTTTAAGCACGAATTATTTACTTGGATTTTGTTCCCCATTAAATAAGGAAACCATAGGATCTGAGTTTGCATAAATCGGATTTCGTTTGCTCCAGATATGGTTGTTTTAATGAACATGTATTCACTGTTACGGGAACTGCGAATCTTAACGTAATTAAGGAGTTAATTACTGTTTAGAGATGCCTCGAAATGTGTGCTAATCACATAGGTTCTGTTGTAAATCAAGTTAGCAAACTATGGAAACTTATTTTGCTTAATTTGGATTTGAATTGATTGAGATATGTTAATTGTAGTAAGTAGGGGTCACTGCTGAAATTACTTTCCTAATCAAGAACCATGTGATTGTCAATTAGTGAAATTAATTGTTAATTTCATGAAATAATTATGGAAAATATTTGAGAAATATTGGAATATGATTATTTCCTTAATTGACTTGACCTCAACCAATTAATTGATTAGATTTGATCTAGATCATAATTGGAAACACAATCATCAAACTCCTTGCTTGAATAGGATTGGGAATTTGTCTAGCAAATTTCTTTATGATCAAAATTATTTTGATTACTATATGGTATAATTTCGGTTGAAGAACCGATGATCATCTCAAGTACAAATTAATCAATTTGGCATTATCCTTTCCCGAGGCGGATATGGTGTCTAGTCGGGGATCGCTGGGGTAGCGAGTTGCAACGTATGCGGTCCGTCCCACTCCCGCCGGTACTGGCCATGACAGCGGGTAGGGCCGGGATAATGTTCGAGGGATTAAGATGTATTTTTCTAATTATTAAAATACGAATTAATACGTACTTTGAGAATAATACCATATATATTCAAGTAAGACAATCAAGTTTGATTGATTGAATTGGATTGATAATTAATTTAATATGATTAAGTTAATTATGTCCAATGAAAATACTCTAATATGATTAGAGTTGATAATTCCCTTGGAAGAATTAATTATATGAATGTGATTCATAGAAATTAATTTAATTTGAATAAAGATATGGAGGATCACATAAGTGACATCCATGGTCTCCCGTCAAGGCGAAGGGTTTCGTCGCCAGATATTATATGTGGGAGACGCCTGTCCGAAGTGATAGCTCCTGCATATGATCCATTTGGATCGGGCTCGTCGCTTCTCGAAAGAGTTAGGACGTATGCGTAGTGACCCCAATATCGGGTCCTCATATTATTGGGGCGATATTGGATTGCGCATAGCGAGTTGTATTCCTGTTAACGGTTGGTTCAATTAATGACGGGTCAACATCACCTTAGGGGTGGTGGGCCTGGGTGTTAAAGACCAAATTGGGAGATGCAAGTTGGACTTGCAAAGCGGAATGTGTTCCCTCTTCTTTTTATCCAAGTTGTAGGTTCTCATATTATTGGGATGCAACAAAGATAAGGAAGGAGATCCCAGATCTTGCTTGAGATATAATGGTAAGTATATCTCTTACATTGTACGTGAGTTCGGAGTTTAGAGGCTTTTTGATAGTCTTAGTCAGTTCTAAGCAAAGAGTCGTATAGGCTTCACCTGTCTAAGCAGGAGATTTGAAGATAGCAGGGTTGATGTCAAAGAAGGAATCTCTCAGTTCATTTTGAGGGCTTAGATCACCCATCAGCTAGCTATCTTAGCTCTTTGCCACATGGCAAGACAACTTTGATATAAAAATTCCTAAATCAAAGTAAAACATGTATATATGTAAATATATACCCTTATGCAAATTTCATATTTCAGATAATCCTTCGTTAAACCCACTCAATGTTATACTCAATAATAACTAGTAAAATATCATGGATTGGACTCATGATCCAGATATTGTACTTGCAGTTGGACACATAATGTATGCGGTTGCAATGTGCAAGTTTCCTCATAATAATGAGGAATGATGATTAATTAAGACAATAGGACTGAAACCCTAGGGTTTGTATGTCTCTATAAGTCTTGATCTTATCGAATGTACTTTTGAAGTGACATATCGATAATGATCGTAATTATCAAATAATCCTTATAAAATTCTAAGAAGATGTTCTGGCATACATATGTGCTCTCGACATTTAATCATGAATGGTGTGGTTCTCTGCATCATGCAGAATGGTGGCTTTATAATAGATGATGTATTCAAATTGTTTGAGTACCTACCTGAACCAATATTTTAAGAGTCTAGATGGATTTAGATACGATGAATGTCATCATTCTACTATCTATACTCTAGTCATTCATGAAGCTTCATAATATTCATATTGTATGAAGCTTGTATAAATGTTGAAATACTCTTATACTGAAATTTTTGATTTTAACATAAGAGATCCTTGGTCTTGAGCAATGGTTGCTTACAGACAAAGGGAGCGCAGTGGAAGCATGGGTTGGACCCAAGTTAGAAGTAGAGTCAAAGAGTTGACTGTACTTCTGTGACTTCCATATGACATCCAAAGAGTTGGATGTATGCCAATACTACAATAAGTTGATGTATTGATATTATGACTATCAAATCTATGTAGAATCCTTGGAGAAGGAATCATATAGTACATCCGAATAATCTACATATAATCATTGAAATTGACTTACTTATTTGATAAGATAAAGTCTAATAATTGTATCTCAATTTTCTAATGACACTTGCAATTGGTTGCATCTGTATTAGAATATTAGAATGTTGATCTTAAGGTTTAATGGTCATCCATGTTGGAATTGATACAATTGTTGCAATAATTTCCACTGGATGAATAGACTTCATATTTTTCAGTGGGAGCCCTTAGTCTTAGAGAATGTCTCTATGACCTAGATATTAGAATACACTCATTGTTTATTTCTAAATGTTGGAATAAACATGAAATCTAGAATAGACCTATCATAAAGAGTTATGATAGGGATATTTCAGATAGTAATCTAACATCTAGTGGACTCCACTAAATTAGAAAATTAATGAATGGTTCGTTAAGATTTCTATATTGAAAATTAAACCTTTAAAGATCAATAGGAGGATAAAGATCATTTGACGATGATCTGACATAATGTTTTGGACATATGTCTGTTGATGAGATCAATGGACAAGTAAGAGATGAAACTTTAGAATGTCTAAATATTCAAAATTTGCATACTTATGAATATTGTATTCAAAGTAAAATGTCCAATACACCCTTCTTTTGGAATGGTGTAAGATGTTAAGGTATTCAAGATCTCATACATATTAATGTATGTGAATCATCTATATCAGAATAAACATTATGGATATGTGATATCTATTAATGATTATTTGTGATATGAAATTTCTTCTCTTCACTTAGAAAACTTTGAAATGTTCAAAGATTTCACAATTTTGGTTTAGAACCAAAGTTTGAAGGAAGATGAAATGAATTTGATCTAATCAAGGTAGCTTGTACGTATTAGATGAATTCAATGAATACCTTATGGAGATGTGAATATCATTTATATCTCACCCCTCCTAATGAGCCTTAACTCAATAGAGTTGTAGGGAGATGCAATTGATCATGTGTGACATGATTTGATCAATGATTGATCTTAGCATAATTATCTCTTAGTTTCCAGGTATATGTGGTAGAGACTACATTATACACTTAATAAGGTCCCAAGCTGGTGATAACAGGCCTGACCACTCGGGTATAAGGTACAGAAATAGGGTCGTTGCGACCCAAGCGATCAGACCGTGTATATCAAGAAAAATCGAACCACTAATGACAAATCAAGCAATCAAAATACGAGAAGCGGTCATGCTATGTGTTTAACCTGGTATAGCACCCAGGGTCGAACTCAAGGAGCACGGATTGGCCGAAGGCCTACGAAGTAGTAAAAACAAATAAAATAAAAGACAAAATATTTTTTAGTGGTTTTTAATTATTTTTATATATTTTTTGGATTTTTAATATGTAAAGAAAATAATAAAAACACAAATGAGCACACTTCAACAATTTATTTAATGCATCAAAAATCAACCAAAAATTAAAACAAAAATATTTTTATGTGTTTTATCTTTTTTATGTTTTTGGTGAATTTTTGATAATTTTTTGATATTTATTTTATTTTCTAAAAATCAAACAGTAGCGGAAATAAGGGGTACTGTCCAGCCAAGTCAAAAGTCCCTAGATAAAATATCTAATGGCTCCAAAGGGCCTGGAGGTAATTTTCCTGTAAAATAGAGGAAACAAGAAAAATTTAGGTACCAATTTTATTGTTTTTGGGTTTTTAATGTATTTACTAGAATTTTTATGGGCTTTTTGGTGTTTTTAGGTTTTTAAGGTTTTTAAGCAATGAAAAATAGCCAAAATTGGCTAGAAACTCAAACAAACTAAACTAAACAGTAACTAATTTTTATAGAATTTTTAGGGGGTTTTTATATTTTTTTTGTAATTTTTCAATCTAGACAATGACGAAAATAAAGGTTTTTGAATTTTTAAAAATAACAAACGAAATCAGAAATGTCCTCAAAAATCCTTGAAAATCCTACACCATGGCAGAAGCCATGTGTCAAATTCTCATTAGATTTGGAGGTGATTTGATATTTTATTCAAAAATGCAAAGAGGGTACTGTGCACAGGGACTAGAATGCAAATACCCAAAGTTCTGGGGGTCCCGGTGCAATTAACCCAGCAAATCACGTGCCAGGCGCGTGCCTGGGGCACTTAGGGACCTATATGTAAGGAAAATAAGTCCCGATGACTTATTGGTAACACGTACCAAAAGTCCAGGGGCCTATCTGCAATTAACCCAAGAAATAACGCACATGTGTAAAACAATCACGCACAGGGGTATAAATGCAATTAACTAAAAACTTTCATTCATTTCATAACAACCAGAACTACAAGGGTATGGACTGCAAAATACCCAAAATAACACGTGACGAAGCACGTGGCTCACAACAGGCAGGGGTATATATGCAATTACACTAAAGCTCAGGGTCCTCTATGCAATTAACTCTAAAACTAAACAACGTATTTAAATATTTACAGGACTAATGCGAAATAAAACAAAGATAAGGGCCTAAGGGTAAATTACCCTTTATTAACCGGAGCGGTTGGATGGCTGCCACGTGGAGATCGGACGGTCCAAATGGGGGGCGGCTCTCAACGCTGGTGCTGCTCTGGTGGATCCAACGGTCTGGGCCAGGACACGTGTGGATCTAACGGTCCGGATCAGTCGCCTCAGATCTGACGTCCACGGGGGCTCCAGGAACCAACGGTCGAGATGGTGTCTGGAGCTGAGGGCTAATCCGACGACGCTGGAGGGTGCTGGAAGAACTGGGCCCCGACGAACTTCGCCGGGCTCGTGCGGGTTCTGGCCCCCTCCTTAGAGCGCTCTGATGATCGGAGAAGCAAGCTGGTGCGCTCCTGCGTCTGCTGCGGTGCTCCGATGATCGACCCGAGCTCGGAGGAGCTCAGGCGCGGTCGGCGGAGCTCGTCTTCTGGCCGAATGACGGAGAGCCTCAGATGGCTCTCGTTCTGACCTGCAAAGTGAACCAAAAGACTCGCGGGTCGAGGGCAAATTGCCTCGACCCAGTTAGGAGATGTGAAGGTGGCTGGTGCGTCGGGGCGACGGGCTCCGGCGAAGGTGGAAGACGGTGGAGCCCGGTTCCCAACTCCTGTGCGAGCTGGGTTACGTGAGCGGGTGGAGAACGTGCGGCGGAGGAAGGCGAAGATGTGGGTCAGGTCCGATGGTCGGATGGTGGTCGGAACCGGGGTGAATCGAAGATAGATGACGGCGGCGCAGATTGGGGGAAAATGGAAATTAGACGAAATGGCTGAGCTAAGAGGTTACCTGGGTGAAGGAATAGACTGTGGCGGAGCTGGGGAAGCTCCCGTTCATCGCCTCAAGGGATGTCTCTGCCCGAGGCTCGAAGCTCGCTCAGGTGGCGGAGCTACGGCGGGTGTATCGCCGGATCAGTGGATTCGCCGGTTCTCCTCGCTGCAACAGGACGGGGATGCGAGCTGTCACCTCGCTCTCTCTCTGGAGCTCACTGGAGGACTACGCAAATGGCCAAAGATGGATAAAATGGGTGGCAGAGCTCGCTTATGTATGCTGGAAGGATCCGAGAGGGAAGGCTCGGGTAGGGTCGTGGTGGCGCGCAGATCCCAATGTTGATGCCCGGCGAGGGTGTCGGATGTGGGAGGTTCGAAATGGAGCCGGGGTTTGGGTGATAGGCAATCGGGTCGAGCAGGGAAAAATCCGAGAAGTTGGGTCCGAAGCTCGAATCCGTGAGAAGTGGTCCTGGGGGGGCCAGTTGACCGGGCGGTCAACATCCCCAGGACCCAATGAGGTTTGGCCACGTGGCTGAATCTTGAGGTGACAAATAGAGGTGGCTAGGGCTCGATTCAGCCAAAACTCAAAACATGAAATATTTTTCTTTTATTTTTTTCTATTTTTTGGTGATTTGTAATTAATTTTTAGAAATAAAAATAGGCTATATACCTAATATGTACTAGATATAGGTATATATACAATATGTAGGCTTTTGATTTTTGATTTTTAATTATTATTTTTGTACAATTTTATTCCTATTTTATATTTTATTTATTTATATTATAAAATAAGGAGTAAAAGGGTGTTTTTATTTTATTTTTTATTATTTATAGACATGGGTAAAATAAATAGTTATGTACACTATATACATGGTAGATGTACAATGTATTTTTGCATTTTTAATTTTTCTATTTTTTTTTGTTTTGAGTTTAATTGTTTTTATTTTATTTATTTACAACATATAACATAAACTATTTACAAAAATTATAAAAATTACTTTGTATATTTACAAAGCTAAATAAATATATAGGTGTGGTTTATGTACATGGTGAAAGGGTATTTTTAATCTTTTTTATTTTTAACTTTTTATTTTGTTTTTATATTTATATAAATATATATACAAATATTTACAAGCATATTTTTGGGTGAGGAAAACATTTTTATTTATTTACATAAATATTTACACATGAGCCCCTATCTCCCTCTACTCTGGATTTTATGCGGTCAGGCCCATGCTGAGCCCTCCCTTGGGTTAGGTTGCTCAATATTTATTCTAAATATTTCCCTCTTTCTATTTTTAATCTTTATTCTTTTATTTTTGCACAAAAACATGCTAATTATAGGTTTTTACACAATGCATGCTTTTGGTAATTATTCCTATTTACACATATCTATATGCATTTGTAAAGGTTTTTGTAGCTAAAATATGAGAATAAAGAGTGATGAATGGGTATTCATCACCCCCCTATACTTAACTTTGCTAGTCCCTTAGCAAACACTTATTTGAAAAAGAAGTAAAGAAGAAAGAAAGAAAAAGAAAAAGAGGATGTACATGGATCAAGGTTGATTATTAAACCTGCCTTCATTAAATTGGGGTATGGAGCTCGATCAGATCTATGGATTATTAATGTGTCGGAACCTTATTTAGACATAAGCTTAAAACCTAACAGCCTCTAAGTTCCACTAATCTATAACCACGACTCCTCAATGCTCCAGATCAGAACAAGTCATCAATCACAAACCCTGAAGACCATGAATCTTTTCTTGTCCTGTGAATGTGAAGTCTAAGCTCTCCACCTCAGAAATGGCAACTTGACAACCCTCCCTAACAAGGTAACTCTATGACCTCAATCTGGCCACTCTTTCCTCGAGGAGCGGGGTATTCCCTTCTAAGTTCAAGTACAACCGGCTCAAGAAGAGGGGGAAGAAGAGAATGGGTCAAGGCCAGTGTAGCCAAGTACCCTAGGGAGCTTGACCAGTGTAGCCAAGTCTCCCTGCTGCAAGGTACAACAGGTGGATCATGAAACCAAGCTTTGCTTATTACACTCTATATACATACTCCGGTGGGATTATCATTTTCTATCAGACCCACCACTTTTTTTGGAGTTCTTTTCTTTTTGCACATTTTTTTTCAAGTGCATCTGTACAATATATACATGTGCAACATATATACAAGGAGTTTTTCCTCTTGAGCCAGTAGACTATCCCTCTTTTGAAGCTTTATTGCAACCCACAACTCCCGTCGTTAGACCTCATGGCAAACAGACCAAGTTGAGATGCACTTCCTTCACTATAAGAAGAAGAGAGGTTCTGCCTAGAAGTACTACCCTCATATGCTACCCCAAGTCAAGGAAGACTGCCTCCTCACCGCCTCATCCGTAGAGAGCTCGGTGCATAGTGCTGGTGTCCAAGCAAAGCCATAATCTATATGAGTCATGTGTTGTTGTTAAGTGTTCTACTTAGGCTCATTGAGATGACATGTGACCATAGCCTAGTGGACTCAAAGAATTAAGTCACCATGGACCTGAAAAGCCTTAAACCTAAGCCCTATAAGGTTCCTCTTAGAAATTAGGTGGATTAAGATCTTAATCAAGCTCCATTTCTCAATTTGATTACAGGCTAGTTTAAATGTCAACTATCATCCAAGAAAAACTATATACATATGTACAAAAAGATGCTTATTTACACAAAGTTTTACAATCATGCAAAATTTTTGAAAAATGTTTTGAAATCATGAATGGATGATGTATGAAGTGCAAGTTTTGCAAAAAGATATTTACACACATTTACACAAGATTTTTGCAAACTTTTTTATTTTCAAAACATTTTGGAAAAATTTTGTACTGTATACATAATTTTGATACAAAAATATTTACATAAGCTTTACACAAAAGATTTTTGAAATCATTTTTACAAAAATAATTTGTACACTAGCTATTTATGTGCAAATAAAAGAAGATTATGTACATGAAAATTTTTAATTTTTGTGGTTTTTAGCCCCATTTTATTTATTAACACACTCACACAAAGTACGAGTTATTGCTAAAGTATATATGAAATATATACACACCCCCCTATACTTAGCTCGAACGATGTCCTCAGAGTCAAGAGCGATGGAGAAGACATAACTCGTGCTAGGTATAGGAAAGTGAAAAGGAAAGCTATACAAAAAGGAAATGAAAAGTCAAGAGGGACCCAGGTCTCCCCCCTATACTTATGATCAAGTAATCCTAAGTATAGCAGGCTGTATACTAAGGGAAAACCTGAGTGCAAAATGTACAGGGTCTACCCCCCCTATACTTAGGATCAAGTAATCCTAAGTATAGCAGGCAAAAACAGGGGTAGACGGAAACAAAAGAAATACCCGAAAGGCCTCACATCCCCTCTATACTTAGGGTAAAGTGCACCCTAAGTATAGCATAATCACAAGATGAAGGAAGGGATGTGGGACTAAAGAATGTGGTGATATGGACATCTGGATCTATACAAGGTGGAAGATCAGTGAAACTCAAGCGTGAGATGCAATAGATGTGAGTCAAAGACCACATCTCACGCAAAATGAATAGGGGCAAGATCAACGACCTGTGGCTCATGATCTAGAAATGGTTTGAGCCGCTGGCCGTTCACTCGAAAGGTACTCTCAGAAGACAACTCGGATATATCTATGCTACCGTTGTCATGTACCTTTCTAACCAGATAAGGTCCCTTCCATTTGCTCTGTAGCTTCCCTGGAAATAATCGTAGCCTCGCATCAAACAGCCATACTCTCTGTCCAATCTCAAAATGCTTGTGGCTGATATGAGAATCATGCCACTCCTTGACTTTCTCCTTATAATGTAGGCTGCTTGAGAAAGCTGCATCTCTCAGCTCCTCCAGGGCAGCTAGCTCTGCCCTCCTATGGTCTCCCATACCATCTGGATCCATCAAAATATCTGTAACTGCCCAAAGTGACTTGTGCCTCAGCTCAACAGGTAAATGGCATGGCTTGCCATATACGAGGCGAAAGGGAGATGTGCCCAAAGGTGTCTTGAAAGACGTCCTATATGCCCACAAGACCGAGTCCAAAAGCTGTGACCAATCCTTTCGGTCAGGGCGGACGACTTTCTGCAGAATAGTCTTGACCTCCCTATTCGACACTTCGGCTAGACCATTCGTCTGTGGATGGTAAGGTGTAGCAACACGATGATCTATGCCGAACTCGCTAGCAAGTGCCTTCACCTGGTCGTTGATGAAGTGAGATCCCCCATCAGAAATCAGAACTCGTGGACCCCGAACTGCGTGATGATGTGCTTCCTCAAAAATCTGCAAACGGTCCTTGCATCAGCGGCTCGAGTGGGGATAGCCTCCACCCAACGACTCACATAATCAACGGCCAACAGAATGTACTCAAATCCCCGACTCTTAGGGAATGGACCCATGAAATCGATGCCCCATGCGTCAAAAACCCTCACAGAAGTGAATGGGCTGCATCGGCATCATATCACGTTGTCCACAAGTGCCCATCCTCTGACAATCAGTACACCTCTTCAACACGAACTCATCATAGTCCCTTGAAGAGGGTAGGCCACCACAAGCCGGACTGGAGCACTTTCCTGCGCCGTTCTCCCTCCCAGAATGATGTCCTCCTGCCTCAAGCTTGTGGCAGTAGGTGAGGACGCTATGGTGTTCCTCCTGAGGAATACACCGACGCCAGACGTTGTCCCCTCCTTCGTGGTAAAGGATGGGATCCTCCCAATGGTAGGACTTGGCCTTCGCGAGGAAGGTCTCAAGCCTCTGCCTGGGGCCAATCTTGTGGGACTTTCCCAGCAAAGAGAAAGTTCACAATATCGGCGTACCATGGGAGTGAGGCGATAGCAAGGATCGCCTCATCTGGGAAGGTATCTCCAATAGGGTCAATCTGCTCAGAATCCTCAGGCTACTCTAGTCGGGAGAGATGATCCGCCACCACATTCTTGACTCCAGGCTTATCCCCGATCTCAAGGTCGAACTTCTGAAGTAGAAGGATCCATCTAGTCAGTTTGGCCTTGCCATCCTTCTTTGCCATGAGGAACCTGATGGTGGTGTGATCTATAAACAAAGTCACTCTAGATCCAATGATATACGATCTGAACTTATCTAGGGCGAACACTATGGCTAGCATCTCCTTCTCTGTGACCGTGTAATTCCGCTGGGCGGAATCCAATGTGCGGCTAGCATAGTGTATGGCAAATGGAACTCCATCCCTCCTCTGTCCCAGCACTGCCCCTACGATAAAATCGGAGGCATCCGTCATGATCTCGAATGGGAGAGACCAATCAGGCGGCTGGAGGACAGGAGCCTCAATAACACACTGCTGGAGAGTCGCGAACGACGAAAGACACTTGTCATCGACAAGGAACTCGGTGTCTTTCGTCAAGAGGTCAGTCAACGGTCGGGCAATCCTGCTGAAATCCTGAATATATCTCCTATAAAATCCAACATGCCCCAGGAATGACCGTAGCTACCTCAGATTGGATGGCGGTTGCGAGTTTCCTAATGAAATCAACCTTGGCCGGATCAACCTCCATGCCCCTGTTGGAGATGATGTGGCCAAGCACCGTCCCTTGAGTCACCATGAAGTGACTCTTCTCCCAAGATAGAACCAAATGATACTCAATACATCGCTGGAGTACTCGGTCTAGGCAGTCAAGACAGGAGTCGAATCCGTCGCCATAGATCGAGAACTTGTCCATGAAGACCTCTAAACACTCCCCTACCATGTCCGAAAAGATCGACAGCATGCACCTCTGAAAAGTCGCAGGGGCATTGCATAGCCCAAATGGCATGCGTCGAAAAGCATATGTGCCGAAGGGACAGGTAAAGGTGGTCTTCTCCTGATCCTCAGGAGCGATGGCCACTTGGTTGTAGCCCGAGTACCCATCCAGGAAGCAGTAATGGCTCTTCCCTGCCAATCTCTCAATGATCTGGTCAATAAAAGGCAGGGGAAATGGTCCTTCTTGGTGGCCCTGGTTGAGTCTCCTGTAGTCAACACAGACCCTCCAAGAGGTGGGTACTCGTGTAGCAATCTCCTCTCCCGACTCACTGATCACAGTTGTGATGCCCGTCTTCTTGGGCACCACATGCAAGGGGCTGACCTACTTGGAGTCGTAAATGGGATAAATAAAATCTGCGCTCCACCATTTTGATATTTCCTTCATCACAACCTCTCTCAGGTTGGGGTTCAGTCGTTGCTGGAACTCACGCGACGGCTTCGCCCCCTCCTCGAGATAGATATGGTGGGAGCACACTGATGGACTAATCCCATGGAGATCTGCTACGCTCCATCCGATTGCCTTGCGGTTCTTTTCAAGAACCCCCATCAAACAGGATTCTTGCTCTCCAGTCAACTCGGCGGAGATGATGACTGGGTACATCTCTGGCTCGCCCGCAAGGAATCGATACTTCAGCGAAGTAGGGAGCGGCTTCAGCTCTGGAATGCTAGGTGCTGGCATATCTGGCTGCGGAAGAAACTGAGTGAATGCTGCTAAGTCTGCCAAATCTGCCTGGGAGAAGTGAAGCGAACTCTCGCAAACTGGATCGGGAGAAGGCTGCTCAACTGAACTGTCTCTGATCTGCTCTGCATCTGCCTCCTCCTCATCTGTAGGCTCAGGTGGAATCAGGTCTGGCATCTGATCATCACAATCGGCCCAATCAGACTCTGAATCCGAGGGATCTGTATCAACCGTGGTGGCATCAGTACCACCATAAAGCAAGGTGGCCTCAGCACCACCATCACTGGAATCCGTGTAGCGATCAAGGACCGGCTCTGCTGCCTCCTGTGGTATCCTGAACCAGGGCTGTGCTCTCCAGACTCTCCTCTGCTATCATCTCGGCATCAGCTGTATCTGAATATGAGAGGATGGTCTGTGTTGCAGGATCTGCCCAAGCTGCCTCATCATCTGTGATCACAAAATCACAGTCCTGGTGGATATCTGGCTCTGCGTCTGTCAGCTGCTCTGAATCTGTACTCGCATCTGAGCGGGCTCTCTCTCTAGCTCTGTAGTCCTCGACCGTCTCTATTTGTATACTCTCGCCCTCGACGTGAAAGTACACCTTCCCGCTATCATGATCAGTCACCGCCTTGGCTGTGGCCAAGAACGGACGACCAAGGATGATGGGGGTATCGGCCACTGACTCAGGGATCTCCATGTCCAACACTACGAAGTCCACGAGGAATTCAGGCCCTGAATCGTGACGATAACGTCTCGTAATAACCCCTTCGGCCTCTTGACAGATCGATCAGCGAACAGAAGGACTGTCCTGCTCTGTCGAAGAGTGCCCAACTCGAAGCGGTCGAGAAGGGTTGCCGGAAGAAGGTTGATCAACGATCCGCTATCTAGTAGAGTACGGTCGAACCTCTGCTCACTAATCTGGCATCTGACATACAGGGCCCCTGAATCCGGCCTCTTGGCTGGCAGTCGGTTCTGGATCGCAAAACACGTGGCTTTCGTCAGCACATGGATCTCTGAAGTGTGGTTCCTCCTCCTCCTCCTGACTGTAGTCCTGTCTCTCAAAGAACGCTGGAGCAGGGGGATGTGCTGCAAAGCCTCATGGAGGGTCAGCTGGATGTGGAATCGATCGATCATGCTCTGGCTGAACTCCTCAAGCTCTCTCTTTTTTTGGATTTTCTTTTTTCTTCCCCTTCCCCATCTGAAGGGCTCTAGGGAAGGGGATCACAGGGTCCTTCGCAGATGAAGGACTAGGAAAAGGCCTAGGCGGTTCGATGACCGGATCCACACATACATCATGCACCACAGTGGGACCAGAAGAAACTAAACCTTTTCCTTTATTCAAACCAAAGTCCTTAGATACATCAAAGCGAGGAAAGACAACATCTCTCTCAATACAAACACCGGTGGCCTCAGTACCACCATGGGCTGGCTCTGCTGCTGCTGCTGGTAGACGTATCGCGGCCTCAGTACCGCGGGTTGTCTCGGCTATCCTGGTGGCGTCAGTACCACCTCCTCGATCTGGTGAAGCGGCGGCCTCAGTACCACTGGTGGGATCAGCATCCTTGGTGGCCTCAGTGCCACCGTCATCATCTGGAGCGGCCTCAGTACCGATCTCCTCCTCCTCATGTGGCGCCTCTGAAGTATCCTCGTGGGTGAAGCTCAGATGAGGCGCCGCCACCTGCTGGGGTCCTACCGCTCCTAAGTGTGACAAAATCAGCATCAAATAGATCCGAAGATGTATCAAAAAATGGGTCACTAGGAGTGGCAAACTCAGTGTGTACTACCTGCTCAGATTTCCTCTTGAGGTTATTCAGATTCGGCTCAACTTGGGCTGGAATAGCGGCCTTCCCTCTCCCCAAGTCCCCGCATCTCCTGGCGGAACTCGTCCATCTCCCGTCTGAATGTGGCCTGCTGGTCCGTGAGGAGGCGGGCGATGTCATCCAAAGCGGGGCTCTCGTGGGAGCCCGACGGGTAGCCTCTCTGGGGGTGAGGCTGCTGGAACTGCTGGTGGTGGTAAGAGGGGTATGAGGACGGGTGCTGCTGCTGAACTGGGTGAGCCTGCTGCTCACGTCTCCATGACTGTCCTTGCTGCTGATAGGGACAAGGACCGAAGGACGATGGCTGGTGCTGCTGGTATGCTGGGGACTGCTGCTGCGGCTGGTGATCTCTCTGCTGGGAGTACTGCCCTCCCTGACCTGACGACTGCTGCTGGGGCTGGGTACCACCACTCCTCCACCTGAATCCGGGATGGTCTCGTCGGATCCCAGGCTGAGGGCGGTCATACCAAATCCCGTTGACATCCATCAACGGCTCGGCATCATAGGGGGCTGGCGGGAGTACTGCCAGAGGCTGGTCCGGCTGGTAAACCACCATCTGCATCTCTGGAGATGGTGGGGACTGGTAGGTGGGCTGCGGCTGCTGGTACGGCTCCGCCTGTACAAGGTGAACCTATCTAAGCTGCACAGGGGTGCTGGAGCGCTGGGACGAGCTGCTGCTGCTGCCGGAGTCGCCTCGCGACTGAAGACGGGGCTGAGAAGCCGTCTGTGCCTCCTGGAGACACTTGAGCTGTGTCTTCATGTCGCTCAGAACCTGTGCCATCTGTTCCATCTGAGTGATGCTCTGGCACTGCTTCTTCTCAATCAGCTCCATGCGGTCCAACTTCTCGCTGATAATGCCCATGTCCGCAGCTGTCGACTCTGCCTGTGCTGCTGCGGCTGCGGACGAACTGGATGGACCTGCATCTACCCGTGCTATCCGCTGGTACTGCACGGGTCCTGGCTACTGTGGCTGGGTCTTCTGAGTATACAACCTAGTCTGGGACATCACCATATAGTTTTCAGCCATCTCCTCATAGATGGCCCAGACCTGGTCGTGGTCCTTGGCAAAGTAGGACCTGCCGCAAGAAGCGTTCACCAGACCCTGAAGCTCTGGCGTCAACCCGCTGAAAAATCTCTGAACCAAGTTCGTCTTGGAGATGTCGTGGTGCGGGCATCGGTCTAGGAGCTCTCAGAACCTCTCCCATGCCTCGTGAAACTGCTCGTTGGGGAACATGGAGAAGTTGCTGATCAGGGCCCTCACTGCATTCGTCCGCCCGAGTGGATAGTACTTGTTCAAGTACTCGGTGCGGAGCTGCTCCCAGGTGTAGACAAACCTCCCAAGATGCTTCAGCCAGGTGGCTGCTCTATCTGCCAGTGAAAACGGGAAGGCTATCATCCGGATCGTGTCCTGGTCCACATGGCGATCGTGGACAGTGCTGCAGATCATCAGGAACTCCTAGAGGTGGAGGTGGGGCTCCTCAGTGGCAAGTCCGTGGAAGCGGGGTAGCAACTGCAAGGTGTTCGGGGGGAACTTGAAGTCCCCCACGATCGCCGGCACTACTACCCAATGATGCATGAGTGTCGATCTGGGGTTGTGCAACTCCCGCATCGGTCGTGGTGGTCCTCCTGCCGCAGCGCCTCCCGCTGCAGCGGCGGCGGCTGCTGCTGCTGCTGTGGCTGCTGCGGCTCGTGCCTCTGCATCAGGTATCTCCTTAGGCTCGCTCTGCTGGTCTCGCTCTGCTCTGAGCCTCTCCAACTCTCGCCTCATCTCTATCACGAATGCTCCCTGATCACGTAGCTGCTGCTGGACTGTCTCAAGTGATGCGATCAGGGTGGAGTTGATCGCTCCCTGGTCAAGCACAAAATGCTCGGGCTGACGGGAGTGATCATCTGAACTACCGGCTCCGGCCATGACGTCTGCAAAATCAAACGAGCCCAACTCAGGTGCTGTCAAATCAATCAGTCTCTCCTCGGGCTTCGTGTCTCTCAGGTAGAACAGAAAGGGGGTCGAGGGGGAACAGGGTGGAGTCGTACTCGGGCTCGGAGAGCGGGTCTGAGCTCTCGCGAGCCAACCTAGATGATGAGGTGGACGTGCCCGAAAGCGGTGCAGCCAGAGGCTGCCTGAGAGACCGTCTACCCATCATCTTGATCTGGCGAGTAGTGCGGATGAGATCTGGAGCAACTATGATCACAAACAAACCCCTGGTTCACCAACGCAACGCGAGCTGAAGACCGTGAAAGTTCGGTCAATTTATCTTGTCAATTTTATTTGGTGAACACACAAAATATCAGAGCGCTTACGTGACCTGTTAGGATATCCGATGCTACCCCAACCGACTGGCCCGCACGGAAAAGTCGGTAATCAGTCGGGACCAGCACCAGGGGGCTCTACCTAGGGTGCGGGTCACTCTCTCGCACATCCAAACTATACAATGAGGGGGTTGCTCTCCCCAAGATAAAAAATTTTTTAGGGTGAGCGGTTTTTAAGATCAATAGAATTATCCAGTCCCAATTTTATGGTTTCTCTTTTTAGTATTTTTCAAATCAAACAAAAGGCCTAACGAATTTTTCGGTTCTCCTGATTATTAAGTCCAAAACAGGGGGGAGAAGACGAAAAAGCCGATGCACGATAAATCAATGATGCATGCTGAGTAAGAAATGCGTACCTTGCCTCCAGCACTCTACATGCAATATGATCCGCGCATAAAAGTAAAGACAGAAAGAAAACTACCTAGATGATGCAACGGGAAAGTCGAGTCCTAAACGAGCAATTTCTAGCGAAGAACCGTCTAACCGGTCACCGACCTCCAAGCCAAAGAGTCCGGTCTTGGCCCGTACCTCCTCTGTCCGACAAATCGGGGGTAGGAGTAAGCGCTTTACAGGACGGGCTGCGGCACGTAGGCTACGAAGGCAAATGAGTCGGTTATTTTTATTAGTGTTTTTTAAGTAGGTCCAATTAACGATCTATGGGAACAGATAAGCAGTTAGGTGTGTGGATCTTACTAATTACGGCACAGTCACCAGAAATTCCTAAGTCTAGGGGCTCGAGCAAAAACCGCGTAAACACCGGAAAAGGCAGAAAGGAAAGAAAATAAAACCGCGAAAAGCCGCGAAAAACCGCGCAAGTCCTAAGGGTCCCCCGAGCACACCGGTGCTCGGCGAAACAGACCCGCTACGGCAAGTGCACAAATGTCCAAGTCCAAGTCCTGTATTATTACAATAATAATAGAGAAAAAATAAAAGTCTACCCTAATCCTCACCCACTCAACTCTCTCTCACTCTCTCTTGCGGCTCCGTACAGAAGGGAGCCGCCTCCGGATCCCGCGGTTGCGCCGGCTTCTCGAGAGAAGCCGCCTCGGTCCTCGGGCCCTTGCAAAAGAAAACAGAGTGGTCAGAACCAATAATCAAATAAAAGAAAAAGAAATGAAAATAAAAAGAAAAGGGTATATATGCAAAAATGCAAAATAAAAAATAAAAATAAAAATAAACACACAAAATAAACAAAAATAAAAATAAAAGAAAAAGAAAACAAAACAAAATAAAACAAAAAGAAAATATGGACAAAAACCGCGAAAAGCCGCAAGCTCTGGAAGAGCCGCGAAAAGCCGTGAAAATAAAAACGAAAAGGAAATCAACTACTAAGCCGTGTTCCCCGGCAACGGCGCCATTCTGATAACAGGCCTGACCACATGGGTATAAGGTACAGAAATAGGGTCGTTGCGACCCAAGCGATCAGACCGTGTATATCAAGAAAAATCGAACCACTAATGACAAATCAAGCAATCAAAATACGAGAAGCGGTCCTGCTATGTGTTTAACCTGGTATAGCACCCAGGGTCGAACTCAAGGAGCACGGATTGGCCGAAGGCCTACGAAGTAGTAAAAACAAATAAAATAAAAGACAAAATATTTTTTAGTGGTTTTTAATTATTTTTATATTTTTTTTGGATTTTTAATATGTAAAGAAAATAATAAAAAACACAAATGAGCACACTTCAACAATTTATTTAATGCATCAAAAATCAACAAAAAATTAAAACAAAAATATTTTTATGTGTTTTATATTTTTTATGTTTTTGGTGAATTTTTGATAATTTTCTGATATTTATTTTATTTTCTAAAAATCAAACAGTAGCGGAAATAAGGGGTACTGTACAGCCAGGTCAAAAGTCCCTAGATAAAATATCTAAGGGCCTCAAAAGGGCCTGGAGGTAATTTTCCTGTAAAATAGAGGAAATAAGGAAACTTTAGGTACCAATTTTATTGTTTTTGGGTTTTTAATGTATTTACTAGAATTGTTATGGGCTTTTTGGTGTTTTTAGGTTTTTAATGTTTTTAAGAAATGAAAAATAGCCAAAATTGGCTAGAAAATCAAACAAACTAAACTAATCAGTAACTAATTTTTATAGAATTTTTAGGGGGGTTTTATATTTGTTTGTGATTTTTCAATCTAGACAATGACGAAAATAAAGGTTTTTAAATTTTTAAAAATAACAAACGAAATCAGAAATGTCCTCAAAAATCCTTGAAAATCCTACACCATGGCAGGAGCCATGTGTCAAATTCTCATTGGATTTGGAGGTGATTTGATATTTTATTCAAAAATGCAAAGAGGGTACTGTGCACAGGGACTGGAATGCAAATACCCAAAGTTCTGGGGGTCCCGGTGCAATTAACCCAGCAAATCACGCGCCAAGCACGTGCCTGGGGCACTCAGGGACCTATATGTAAGGAAAATAAGTCCCGAGGACTTATTGGTAACACATACCAAAAGTCCAGGGGCCTATCTGCAATTAACCCAAGAAATAACGCACATGTGTAAAACAATCACACACAGGGGTATAAATGCAATTAACTAAAAATTTTCATTCATTTCATAACAACCAGAACTACAAGGGCATGGACTGAAAAATACCCAAAATAACACGTGACGAAGCACGTGGCTCACAACAGGCAGGGGTATATATGCATTTACACTAAAGCTCAGGGTCCTCTATGCAATTAACTCTAAAACTAAACAACATATTTAAATATTTACAGGACTAATGCGAAATAAAACAAAGATAAGGGCCTAAGGGTAAATTACCCTTTATTAACCGGAGCGGCTGGATGGCTGCCACGTGGAGATCGGACGGTCCAAATGGGGGGCGGCTCTCAATGCTGGTGCTGCTCTGGTGGATCCAACGGTCTGGGCCAGGACACGTGTGGATCTAACGGTCCGGATCAGTCGCCTCAGATCTGACGTCCACGGGGGCTCCAGGAACCAACGGTCGAGATGGTGTCTGGAGCTGAGGGCTAATCCGACGACGCTGGAGGGTGCTGGAAGAACTGGGCCCCGGCGAACTTCGCCGGGCTCGTGTGGGTGCTGGCCCCCTCCTCGGAGCGCTCTGATGATCGGAGAAGCAAGCTGGTGCGCTCCTGCGTCTGCTGCGGTGCTCCGATGATCGACCCGAGCTCGGAGGAGCTCAGGCGCGGTCGGCGGAGCTCGTCTTCTGGCCGAATGATGGAGAGCCTCAGATGGCTCTCGTTCTGACCTACAAAGTGAACCAAAAGACTCGCGGGTCGAGGGCAAATTGCCTCGACCCAGTTAGGCGATGTGAAGGTGGCTGGTGCGTCGGGGCGACGGGCTCCGGCGAAGGTGGAAGATGGTGGAGCCCGGTTCCCAGCTCCTGTGCGAGCTGGGTTGCGTGAGCGGGTGGAGAACGTGCGGCGGAGGAAGGCGAAGATGTGGGTCGGGTCCGATGGTCGGATGGTGGTCGGAACCGGGGTGAATCGAAGATAGATGACGGCTGCGCAGATTGGGGGAAAATGGAAATTAGACGAAATGGCTGAGCTAAGAGGTTACCTGGGTGAAGGAATAGACTGTGGCGGAGCTGGGGAAGCTCCCGGCCGTCGCCTCAAGGGATGTCTCTGCCCGAGGCTCGAAGCTCGCTCAAGTGGCGGAGCTACGGCGGGTGTATCGCCAGATCAGTGGATTCGCCGGTTCTCCTCGCTGCAACAGGTCAGGGATGCGAGCTGTCACCTCGCTCTCTCTCTGGAGCTCACTGAAGGACTACGCAAATGGCCAAAGATGGATAAAATGGGTGGCGGAGCTCGCTTATGTATGCTGGAAGGATCCGAGAGGGAAGGCTCGGGTAGGATCGTGGTGGCGCGCGGATCCCAATGTTGATGCCCGGCGAGGGTGTCGGATGTGGGAGGTTCGAAATGGAGCCAGGGTTTGGGTGATAGGCAATCGGGTCGAGCAGGGAAAAATCCGAGAAGTTGGGTCCGAAGCTCGAATCCGTGAGAAGTGGTCCTGGGGGGGGCCAGTTGACCGGGCGGTCAACATCCCCAAGACCCAATGAGGTTTGGCCACGTGGCTGAATCTTGAGGTGACAAATAGAGGTGGCTAGGGCTCGATTCAGCCAAAACACAAAACATGAAATATTTTTCTTTTATTTTTTTTTCTATTTTTTGGTGATTTTTAATTAATTTTTAGAAATAAAAATAGGCTATATACATAATATGTACTCGATATAGGTATATATACAATATGTAGGCTTTTGATTTTTGATTTTTAATTATTATTTTTGTACAATTTTATTCCTATTTTATATTTTATTTATTTATATTATAAAATAAGGAGTAAAAGGGTGTTTTTATTTTATTTTGTATTATTTATAGACATGGGTAAAATAAATAGTTATGTACACTATATACATGGTAGATGTACAATGTATTTTTGCATTTTTAATTTTTCTATTTTTATTTTGTTTTGAGTTTAATTGTTTTTATTTTATTTATTTACAACATATAACATAAACTATTTACAAAAATTATAAAAATTACTTTGTATATTTACAAAGCTAAATAAATATATAGGTGTGGTTTATGTACATGGTGAAAGGGTATTTTTAATCTTTTTTATTTTTAACTTTTTATTTTGTTTTTATATTTATATAAATATATATACAAATATTTACAAGCATATTTTTGGGTGAGGAAAACATTTTTATTTATTTACATAAATATTTACATATGAGCCCATATCTCCTACTCTGGCTTTTATGCGGTCAGGCCCATGCTGAGCCCTCCCTTGGGTTAGGTTGCTCAATATTTATTCTAAATATTTCCCTCTTTCTCTTTTTAATCTTTATTCTTTTATTTTTGCACAAAAACATGCTAATTATAGGTTTTTACACAATGCATGCTTTTGGTAATTATTCCTATTTACACATATCTACATGCATTTGCAAAGGTTTTTGTAGCTAAAATATGAGAATAAATAGTGATGAATGGGTATTCATCAGCTGTTAAGCTGGAATCTAGCACCAGAGAGTGCTACTTCATTAGGAAAATAAAGGATGGTATTAGATACCTACTTTATGACCTTGAGATTCTTAAAAGATCCCATCTTTGAGAATATGATTCTTATAGTATGACTCCCTTGAGAATCAAGATGAAAATGAAGAAAAGGAACTCATTTAATCTTGAGAAGATAATGAGGCTCCTGAAATCGGAAACTAAATAGACAATTAAATATGAAACATTAATACCTCTTCAAATAAGTTTGAGGATGGATTCCATGTGTCAGTTGAGTCTGAAAATGATCGGACTTCATGTGATGAAGCTCCTGAGGATCATGACATGGAAAGATGGATGTTAGCAATAAAATTCTAATGTAGACGTCATATACAAGTGTTGTATATGGACCCTCAAGGATCCACCTATATGGGTCAGACCCATTAAGGTGTAAATGTATCTTCAAGAGAAAGAGGGAACCTGATGAGAAGGTATAGACCTTCAAAGCACGGTTCGTAGCCATGAGCTACACACCGAAGAGAAGGCAACACTTGCGATAAGACTTGCTCTCCAGTGACCTTGCTTTAACCCGTTAGAATATTGCTAACTATAGCTACACAATTTGTCTATGACATCTTCATGGTGTGAGTCAAGATTGCATTCCTTTATGAATACCTCTCTGAGGATATTCATATGAAGTTGCCCCAGGGCTTTCATGGTTGAGGAAAGCAAGGTGTTCTAGATGAAGAACTCCATCTTTGGACTCCAATAAGTTTCTTGTAGTTGGAACATAAGATTTGATGAAATTATAAATGTTGTGATTTCAGATAAAATCTTGATGAACCATGTGAAGCTTAGTGGGAGTGCCATTGTGTTCATCATGCTTAATGTAGATATTATTCTAATCATTTAGAATGATATAAGAATAAATAATAAGTGTTTGATAATTTGGTTGTTCCATACCTTGAGATACGATCTCGAGGATACCTCTTAGATCTTAGTTCTGAAGTAGCTCGGAAGCAAAGAGAAGAGGATATTGGGACCGTCACATTAGTAATACACCTTGGACTTATTCCATTTTTCTGTAAAATTTCAAGAGAGGCTTCCTTCCCTTAAGATGTGGTAGTGACCTGTCTAAAGGGATAGCACCTCAAAGAGTTGAGGAAGTAAAAGGAAGAACTGCTTGCACTTGTGCATCAGTTACGCGAAGCTGAAGTGTATGCTAGATGTGTACAAAAGCCATATGTCTGCCATGTAGTGGGAATAGTAAATTGTTACTAATCTTACTCTGGAAATAAAACACTTAGTTGCAGTAATAACAATATCTTCAAAGATGATGAAACTTAGAGATAGTGATATCAACGTCTTATCTTCAAAGGATTAAGACCTTGTAGATAGTGATCTATAAGGGTCTTAACTGTAGATACCTTAGGAGATAGAGATCTCCAGGAATGAAGGTATTCTAATAAGGATTAAGGGAATACTGGTTATGATAATTAATAAGATGTAGTGTCAAGGATACTATAACCAACAAAATTGAGTATCGGTTGCATGAGATGCAACATTCGCATTGGATGCGAGCACTGTTACTAGGAGATACGCAAGTGCCGTAAAAGGACTTGGCGTAGTCTCTTGGGAACGGAGTGACTGATCAGCTTACCTAGCTATATTCTAAATAGCCTATGATTGTCACATGAGTGTGGGTTTAAATGATTAGCCCATTAATGGCTTTTTGGGCTAGTGGGAGATTGTTGGACATGCGAGCCCACGGTGAGCCATTATGCAATAAATGTTATTGCAATTCACTCCTTAATCTGAAATAAAGAGTACATAGTTTGCATAATAGGTCCCTTAGTGCAATTAGGGTTATGTACCATGGCCGTCTTAATGATCATACAGTTGTTGATTCAATTATTGAATCATAGAGGCTGGTGCTTAGATGAATATCTAATGAGTTAGATTGAGGACTCACCAAGCACCGTCAAATGATTATTAAGAAATGATCTCCAGCCTGAGTAGGAGATGGCAATCCTTTCTCAGTTAGGCTGATATCTGACCGACTTCTTGATGAAGGTCCTCTGCATAGGAATAGAGATTCGGAGGTGTCAGATTAGTAAGGTCAAAGAGTTGACTTAACGAGATCGAGATAACCAAAGTCCTATATCATATGTTGTCATGATATAGGCACACATACTCTGATCAGAGACAGATGTGTTACTATATGTCTGAGTATGTACATTTGGCAGACCAATAGGTTGATGACCTAATCAAGGTCTATACACCGACGCGTTGGTGTGCATATAAGGGCATATGAGTAATGCGATCTCTCAAAGGGATCATACATGTTCACTACTGAACCGGAAGACATGAGCTCACTCATGAGATATTGGGAAGAATCAAATTCCGTATGCATGGTCGTCTCGCTTTGGAAGCTTGACTGAATTTGTTGGTTTGATATATACTTTTGGAAAGTATATGATCAAGACCTAGGTATGATATATGCTTTTGGAAAGTATATGATCAATACCGACTCCCAATGATCGAATGAGAAACTTACAGATAAAACCATGAAGTAGACAGTATAAAGTTGATCCAATACTTCGGGTTTAATCTGAGTCTTCCAGTATGCGGGATGTACAGGTATTAGGAATACCTGAGGGTGATGTGATCATAAACGATTGTATAACCTTGACGCTTCCATTCCTAGGGAGTGATGAAACGGGTCTGGATTTTAGTGACTCCTCTCAGTAGAGAAGTAATCTTATCTTAGTCCAATTATTGGACATTGATCTGAATATGATTTAGATGCAATGAGAAGATTAGATTTGAGGTCTTGATTTAATCAAGCATCTATGAGAGGCCCGCGATCTGTATTTGAGATATGATCTCAATATCCATGTCACTATACGTGGAACAATACAATCGCCCTGTCCTTATCTCCAAGTATCTGCGGAGAAAGCGCATTATCCTTAAAGGAGTTCATGGATAATTCTATTGTTGATTTACGTATCCAAGCATTGAGGAAATGGATAATTAAATGTGATGTAATTATCATGATTAATATGAATTCAATTCATATTATAAAGAGAGTTGTCTTAGATAATTAAATATGATTTGATTATCAAAGATGTAAAAAATGTGAATATGATTCATGTTATTTGAGAACAAGAGAATAGAGATACAAGATGATTAAATGAGATTTAATTATCAAGGATATGGATAATGTGGATAGCAATATCCATATTAGTCATATATATTATAAATGGGATTTATAATATATAAGAGAGAGCTATTTGTAATTTACATTTGTTAATTAAATGTTAATGTGAATTGGATTCACATTGGACATTGAATTGAAAATGTAATTTACATTTTGTTTTGGGTTGTGAATATGATTCACAAATTTTTTCAATGGCAAGATTGCAATGTCTACAAAATAATTGTGAATTAATTTTGTAGAATAATTTGCAACATAAGTTGTTGCAAATAATGGAGATTACATAAAAGATGAAATAGCCACCTTCCTAATGGAGGAGGGTGGACGGCCACCACTCCCATTAGGAAAGGGAGGCCGTCCACCCTCTCCACATGGAAGGAGGCTTTCTCTCCTTTCATTATCTCCATGTATTGATGATTTAATTTTGTGATTAAATTGTGTTGATTTATCAACATATATTTAAATTAAATTAAATTAATTATTGTTGGTTTTACCAACACAAATCTTAGCCATTAAAAGAAACACAATCAATGAGAGCCATTGGATATGTTTTGGCCCATGGATAGAGATCCATGGATCCCAAAACCATATAAATAGAGAGGCATACCCATGCTCTCTCTTTACACACAAAATGCTTGAGAAGCATCTCTCTCTCTCTCTCTCTAGATGCCATCCCTCTCTATCCCTCTCATGGCCGTCCACCATGGATACCATGGAGAGGTTCTCCGTCGCCGCAACATCGTCGTTATGCTGCCCGATCGTCTGCTCGTGGATCTCCGTCTCTTTCGGTGAGCCTCGCTCGTGAAGAAGACGACGGATCTCGTGTATCGAGATCAGGAGATCCGCCACTTGGATCATCAACATGGATTGCGAGAAGCACGCGGTTCATCCCCACGCTCGCAAGTGTCTCCTCCGTCGGATCGGACTTGAGACAGGAGGTCTCTTCGTTTAGAGACTCGATCGCAACCATGCTTCAAGAGGTAATCCTATTAATTATTTGTGGTTTAGACGAAACGATTCGAGAAGTGTTCTTGGATCATGTGCTTTCGTCGTATAAATCTTTTTTAAATTCCGCTGCATCGAGCAACTAGTCCGACTAGTCGCTCCTTGTCGTATTCTATACGACGCACACGCTTCCGTGATGCGCTTGAGGATCAAACCATATCCTTCAAGCTAAGTATATGGGGGTCGGATGTAGTCCGTATATACTTTAGACATAACTCGTACTTTCATATTCTTCAATAAGTATGGCACAAATATAATACTTATATAAAATTCATTAATTTTTTTGTATATACTTATTAATAAATCGGGTAGAATGTTTTGCAAAATGTTTGAGAAATGGTTTGAAAATATCTTTGAAAAATCTTTTGAAAACCGTTTGAAAAATGTTTTGTAAAATGTTTTCAACCTTTGTAAAAATGCTTTGATTTGTAAAAAACTTTCTTTCTTTGTGTGAAATAAAATGATTTTCAAATTTTGTAAAATATTTGTAAAAATCATTTATCAAATTAATTTGCAAAAATAAAGTTTTCAAAATGTTTGCAAAAATCTTTTCAAATTATTTTGATAACTATGTACATAATTCAAACATATGAATATTCTTTACAAACTTGTATATAAAACTTGTAAATTTCTAAAACCGTAACTCTACAAATAATAAGATACACTCCCGTGTAAACATCTGTACCTACTTCTTTTCCATAAAAAAACCTTTGTTTTTAAAAATACCTAAAAAATTGCAAAATCGAACATTATAAAAACATTTACAAAAACCTTTTCAAAAAAAACTGCATAAAAATTTGCAAAACCCTTTCAAAAATCTATAAAAAGTTCGAAATCAAAAAATTATGTCACAAAAATATTTTCCTTGCATTGTGCATAACATTCGCATTTTCGAAATAACATAGATAATTAAACAAGTCTAAATAAAATTCTGAGGAATGGAGCTTGGAATAGAACTTAATACACCTAATTTAGAGGGGCCCATTGAGGATTGGCAGTGGAGGTATTTCATGTCACCTTGACTTAATTCTTAGATTCCATAAGACTATTTTCATGAGTCAATTCAATGTGCCTATATAGAACCCTTCATATCATTCGTAAGACTCTTAAAACAATGACTTGACTGGAAACCTTGCACTTAGCACTTAGCTCAACTCAGATGGACTGATGAAAGATTTTGGAGTCTACGTCAGGACGATGCAAGGCCGCTTCATCAAGGGTGGCTCATGAACCATTCTTGGGGATTGCCGACACCGGTACTCTAAAATACTTCTTTTGGAAACAATGATATCTAAAGACTGGAGATGTATTGAGATAATTCTTAGGATGAGGAATGGCCTACCGACGTAACTTTTTTCTAAGACCCCAAAAAATGGGTAGAACAAAAAGATGCTATATCCACAGGGGCACAAGCAAGAATGCAGAAGCTGTACAAAGTCAAAGAAAATATCCAAAGCCATCAATAAAAAAATCCACAAAAATTTGAGCTTTAGAAAAGTATGCTTCTTGGTGAAGAATCGATTACACTGAGCGACTTCATCTGGGAATAAAGACTACACAAGTTTATTACCACTTCTTTTCCCCTTCTTCTAAACTCGTTCCCCATTTGGTTATAAAGACCAGGAGTAACTGACCTTAGAAGGGAATATCCGTCTCCACGAAGACGAGTTACCAGAAGAGAAGGTGCCTTGATAGTTCATCTAGAGCTGAACAATTTCATACACATGGTTCTATCACTTCAAGGTATCAAGAGTATATGACTGGGATGATGGTTCTGACCTGTCTGTGAATTGGATTAGATAATAGGAGTATGGAACCTAAGGGATGTTGTGTCATACTTCTTGACTTCCATGTGGTTCCTAACACACCATTAATCCAAAGGCCTTTTCTGAGCTCTAAACTCTAATTTCATCAAGACAAGTTTAAAAGTATAAAATTATTCCAAGTTCTTTTTTTTTCTTTTCTTCATTTTTTGTTTCTAGCACTTATTGCACAAGTGTTTGCTAGGACTAGCAAAGGAAAGTATAGGGGATGATGAATCTCCATTTCACCCCCTTTATTCTATCATTTTGGCTTTAAAAACCCTACCTATGCATGTATATATCATTACTTTGTACAAATTAACATTCATTTTTTCTATTTATTGTGTATAAAATACTATTTTTAATGCAAAAATTATAGAATAAATAAAAAGAAAAGAAAAATAATAAATGCCAAAATGTATTTTATGAACCTAAACCCCGAGACCTAGGCATCTTGATGTCTGGGTCGACATGCAATAAAATAGGGGGAGATAAGGGCCAAAAATCCAATAAAAATCACATTCTTTTATTATTCAATAAGTCCTTTTTGGGACCTCTTTTACTTTCCATCTTTACGCCACAAATAAAGAAACTTTGTACCTGAAATTTGTAGATAAAATTACAAATAAAAATACAAAATTGATTTCATACAAATATAATATACAGTGTACATTTTATACTATGAATAAAAAGTCAAAACCCAAACTTCCCAGATTTGTATCTTATAAATAAAAACTATAAATGTATCAAAATCACATTTAATTGTATATTATTTTTAATAAGATTTTTAGTGAAGCTGGTTTCATTTCATTTGGAGTTATGGTGTAAAAGTTAGGTTTTGGATCCATATTGTACAATTTACCTGAATAAAATTTTCATTTTATTTATTCTTTATTTTTTATAGTTTTATATTTTTACATTTTTGTAAATATTATTTGTATTAGATGTAGATATTCATAAAACAATAAAACCATAAATAAAATGCAAAAATAAAATAGTATACAAAATACATAGATGAAACACCTATACTTATACCTATATAATATATACCCTTGATTATTAAATGTACAAAATACATCAGAAAAGTACAAAAAATATATTTATGTATATAAAAATATGTTATAATTATATAAATTAAGTAAATTAAATAATTAAATCAAAAATACAAAATAAAAATAAAATACTCAAAACATAGTAAATATACCTATAAAACAAATCATAAAAATTAACTTGTAATAATGAACTCATAAAAAATAAAAAAAAAATCATAATAAAATAGCACATAAAATAATAAACATTTTTTGAGTTTTAACCAGAAAATAATAAAATCATTTACTAATTTATTTTAATTTATTTTTGATTTTTATTTCAGCTTTGCCTTTTTATGGATGGCGTGGCCCAATCAGGCCATGCCAGCCACTGACCTAGGTCAACTCCTCTGACCCAGGCTGGAACTCGTCAGAACCTCGCATTATTCTATCTTCCTCTATTTTTCACGAATAATCCTTTCACTATTTTGATTCAAAATCTTCTTAACTTTTCCTCCTCGTTAATCTACTATTCACGCCACAAGCTTTCTTTGGACGGCGCTCCCCTACATCAAAGACCATTCCCCGACGTAGTCATCCTTGTGTAAATCACCACCTTAGGATTCCATGGATCCTTTATCCTTCTTCCACCAGTGAAACCAAGATTTAAGCTTCGAAATCCCTTCCTGGTGACAACATGAAGATAATCAACATCTTAGGTTTGTCGTTGGGCATCGAAACAAAGTGGTCCAGCTCCTCCGTCGTCTTCCCCCCGGAGCTCTGCTTCCAGTGCGATAGACACATTGAGCTTCTGTTTTCTTTCATTTCATTCATTCTTTAGTGTAGCCTTAGTGTAGTTATGTTCTCCGCCTCACCTGCCACCACCATTCCGCTCCTCTTCACCTTCCGATCAACCCCCGCATCTCTATACACCAGATCTTGCATTGATCTGGAGACCCGGTCTCCTTCTCCATCGCTTCACCGAAGACTATCATCTTGCCTCATCTTCACCTTATTCCACCCCCAGGAGCACCCCGGAGCTTCGCCTTTTGTCACTGACCATTTCCCTGCAGGAAACAGAGAGAGAAACCATCTTTGCAAGGTGTTTTGAAGTTCAAACAGAGACTCCAGGTTTTAGCCTTCGCCGGAGCTTCTCTGGTGGTGTCGACCATTTTGGGGAGCCCAACTAACGTGGACCGCCTCTAGGAACGTTTGATGACCCTTGGATCGGCTCTTGGTGATTGGAGTTATGTCACATAACCGATTGAAGTTCACCTACAGTCGAGTTCTTCCATGTTCTTCCAGGGAGGGTCCCAACCGTTGGATTGAGCCTCATCTCCATACGTAGTAGCCGCCGTCTGATCAGGAGCGCCATCAGACATAGATCAAAAATATGGGATCCAATCCTAGTCGTCCAAGCCCAAACTAGTATCGCGCATCGTAGGCTTAACGCATGTCAAGTGGATCAATCTCCGTCGTCCGCCTGTGCGTACATGGAGGGGTATTTTGCAGTTCTTCCCCCTCATTTTTGTCGCTTTATTATTCAATCCTGTAAAATATTTTAAACATGTTATATTTTTGGTAAAGTTGCATTAGACCCCCCTAAGCTTTCCTCTATTTACTTTTTAGTCCAGTCCACATCACCTCACATGCCGTCCCACGTGAGGTGGCAATTTTGTATGTATACCCTTGCAGGTATTTACATTTCTATTTAGTACAAGAACTTTTAATATTAGTTGAATATTTTTTGGGGCAAATTGCATTTTATTCTCTGCATTTATTTTTATTTCTATTTATGCCCCTGCTAGTCATTAATTTTTATGCGTTACTCCTATTTATAAAATATATCATCCATGATCCAAAATTTCTCGAAATATAGGGATAGGTGTCTGCTAGTGTGAACATTCACATCATATTTTTGTATTTTGATTTTACTTATTTTAATATTTATTAAAAATCAAAGAGCATGTTTTTATCCCTGTTTAAATCATAAAATATCAAAAAATATAAAAAGATTTTGAACAACTCCCTAAAAAAGATATTTTATGTATTTTAGCATTTTATAACTTCATACCAAAAACCACCAAAAATAGAAAAATGAAACTCATAAAAATTAAAAATCTCCAAAATCCTTTATAAAAATCTAAAAAACCAAAAATACCATCTTTGCTCTGTAATTTTCTTTATGATATATATTATTAAATAAAAATAGTTTTGGAATATTTTAGATTTTTTATTTTAAATTCCAAAACAATTCGACCATTTTATTTATTCCCTATTTTTGGATATTTTTGACATTAAAAATATATCAAATTATCAAAATTATCTAAAAATCACAAAAATAGTAGGACATTATACAAAATCTTAATATATTTTATTTCCCGTATTTTTACTATTTTTAATAGTATTTATAATTTCATTATCTTTTATTGTATATATAGCCTTATATAAGCTTATATTATGTATTTTAAAAAAGAAAAATCAAAAAATATAAAAGGAAAATAAAATGTTAACAAATTAAAAATTAAAAAATATAAAAAGTAAATTCATGAAAAGTATGAAAACTAAAATCCCACAAAAATCATAAATTGGCTAAGTTTTTGAAAAGACAAATTCCTAGAGATCGATTTTTTTTCTCATTTTCTATACACCCTTGTTTCCTCTATTCTACCCCGACATATTTGTCATATACATCTTTAGTACGGTATAAAAAATTTTGGTTCACACTTGCTTGCCTCGCTTTATATTTGTTGGTGGGTTAATTGTTGTTTGATCACGAGTATTGTAGACTCTAACCATTGGTTTATTGATGAATATCCAATTGATCACTTTTATTCTAACATTTTGGTCTTAAAAACCCTAGCTAAATGCATATAAATAGCATTATTTTGTACAAATTAACATTCATTATTTATTCCATTTATTGTGTATAAAATAATGTTTTTAATGCCAAAATTATAGAATAAAGAAAAGAAAAAGAATAAAATACCAAATGTATTTTATGACCCTAAACCCCGAGACTTAGGAATCTTGATGACTGGGCTTACAAGGAATAAACTAAGGGGAGATAAGGACCAAAAACACAATAAAATTCCCTAATTTTTATGCTCCAATATTGTTTTTTGGAACCCATTTTATTCTTTATTATTTGAACCTTAAATAAAGAAACATTGTGCATGAAAGTTGTAGATAATAATAATAGAAAATTATAAAATTGATTTCATACAAAAATAATATACATTGTACATTTTATGCTCTACATAAAATTCCAAAACCTAAATTTTCTAGACACATATCTTCTCAATTTGAACTAGAAATATATCAAAATCACCTTTAATTGTTTATAACTTTTAATAAGCTATTAATGAAGGTGGTTTCATTCAATTTAGAGTTAAGATGGAAAAGTTAAGTTTTGGACCCCTATTTTATAATCTACCTAAATAAATTATTTATTTTATTTATTCTTTAAAATTTAAATAATTTATATTTTTATATTTTTTAATATTATTTATAATGTATGTACATATTTAGAATATAATAAAACCATAAAAAAATTTATAATAAAATAAATTACAAAAATATATAGATGAATATATTATACTCAAACCCATACAATTAATACCCTTATTTATTTAAATATACTTATTATAATAAAAAAATAAAATAAAAATATATTTATGTATATACAAATATGCCACAATTATATAAATTATGTATATAAAATAATAAAACAAAAAAATAAAAAATACTCAATGTATAGACAAAAAACCTATAAATAAACCCTAAAATGTAACTTTTAATAAAATAAGTCATAAAAATAAAACAATTATATTAAAATACTACATAAACTATTAAACATTTTTTATTATATAACTTAAAATTAATTAATCCATTTAGTACTTATTATTGATTTTACAAATAATATCGAGTTGCATTTTTTCTGGTTGGTCCACGTGGACCAACCAAAGGGAGTCAACAGTTGACCCCGACCAACTCTTCTCCCCAGGCACGTAGCCTTGTCAGACCTAGCGTTTGACCCTTGTTTCTCCCTTTTCCCCAATTGATACAAACATCAATTTGGGTTTATTCTTTCTCCGCTTTTTCTCCTCTATCCACCACCTAGTGCACCAGATCAAATCTTCGAGGATTACATCTCGATATTGAGCGCTTCGCCTTGATATTCCCATGGCCCTCTCACCTGTACAGAACCACCTCCTCTTCCTTCCTCCGTGTTTGAATCCCTTACAGCCGATTTCTTCCCCCCATTTTGTATTCTTGGGCTCAAGCTAGGTGAAAACAAGCTCACCCTACAATTTGGACAGAAAAAGTTGATTGCTGGAGGTCAATTCCGCCATCACTGACGGTGCTCCATTGTGAGGTCGACATCTCATAGCCCACATCTGCCCGAGGTCCTTTTTATTTCTTTTTAAGTAGATTTAGTTATGGCATTTAATTTCTACATTTTATTTTATCTTTTAATCGATTGTATTAGCGTATATTAGCTCCTTCTTAGATCGTTGGAGCTTAAATCCAACGAACCCTTCACCGTACCTCCCTGTGTTTTTGACTTGCCATTTGCCCTAATTCCTTTCCCGATGCTTCTCTGACACCCCACCGCACTTTGCTCACAAGATCCTCTGTGGATCTAGAGTTCAGCACTCCGACTCTATTACTTGTCGGAGTCGTCGCCACCACACCTTGCCACGCTTTCATTCCACCATTTAATGGGTAGAGGCAGTTTACCCTCGACCCTAGTTTGTTTATGTGTAGGTCCTTAAAGGTATACACCTCATACGAGGCAATTTTAAGCATGGCCAGAGGTTCCTGGAGCACCCTTTCTTCTCTGATAGGGGGTTCGTCAAAGTACCTGGCCTTGTTAGAGCTCAGCAGTTGGTACGTGAGGCTTACAAGAAGCTTTTGCACTTTAGAGGAGCACCTGTTCCTATCGGAGGAAGGAGTAGAGCTCGATCGAAGCTCGGGCTTGGTCGAGTTCTTCCCTATTCTTCAGGAGAGGTCTCGACCGTCCGATGCAAGAGTGCCATATCTTACAGCCACTGTTGGATTCGACTCACCCACGACCGTGGATCTTCATCCAGAGGTTTAATATCAGCTGCTCCCGCCCAACCGTAATCGACCATTCGTTTGCTGCCATGTGTATAAGTAATGCATCCTTACCCATTCGATTAAGCGCCTTTAGGGTAAATTGCAATATAATCCCCTGTTTTTATTTATTTCTATTTAGTCATGTATATACTTAGTGTAAACCTTTCTGGAGAAATTATAAAGGAACCTCGATTCTTTATTGATATTGCATCTGGGTCTGTGCTAGGTAACCTCAGTTCTGTCTCGCATGTGGTGACCATTTTGTACTTAAGCCCTTGCAGGTTTATAATTTCAGTTTAGTCCCTAAACTTTTAATATTAGTAGTAATATTTTTGGTTATTTATATATTATCCATGCCTTTATTTTTTATTTCAAATATGCCCCTACTAGTTCATTAATTTTTGTGCTTATTTCCAATTTATTTAAAAAAACGCTCGTGCTCTAGAAATTATGAAAAAATAAGGTCAAATGCCTGCTAGCAAACATATTCACATCACATTTTTATTTTTGCATTTTAGGAATTTTCCCTATTTATAAAAATCAAAAGAGCACATTTTGTCCCTATTCTAATTAAAAATTAACAAAAATATAAAAACATTTTGAAAAAAAATCAGAGAATATATTTTATCTAATTTAGTATTTTAAGCCTCCAAATAAAAATTCCTAAAATTTGAAAAGAAAAAGATTAAAAATTAAAAAGATCCAAAATCCTTTATTAAAATAAAAAAATCACCAAAATTTCTAAAAATATTCATTTCTATTTTGTAATTTCCTTTATATTATTTATTATATAGTAAAATTGATTTGGAAAATTTTGGACACTTTTTAGTATTTTTAATTTCCAAAACAATTTGACCTATTTATTTAATCTCTGTTTTGGTATATTGTTGACTTTAAAATTATATAAAAATTAGCAAAAATTCCCAAAAAAATAGTAGAAAATTATATAATATCCAAAAATATTTTATTCGATGTAATTTTTAGTTTCTTTTAGATGTATTTATAATTGTATTACTCTATGTTTTATATATAGTTATTTACATTCATATATTAGTTAATTAAAAAGAACAAGAAATTTAAAATCAAAAAAAATAAAAAGAAAATAAAAGTTAAAATAAAAAATAGAAAAAGGCATAAAATTAAAATCTAAAACCCAAACAAAAATATTTAGACAAGAAGAAGAACACAAATTTTGGAATTCATCTTCCCAATCTATCATGTTTGCTCCCTGTGTTCGACACTCTACACATACTTGCAACTATACACATCATTTGTAGAGTTACAATAAATTTTAACTCCACATTTATTTGCATTGTTATATTTATTATGGGTTAATTATTGAATTTAGAAGATTTCTTGAGTGGTCAACTCAACGACTATTGATCTGCCTTGTGGATTGACACGACCCTCTCGACTTTCATTATTTCAAATGGCATCGTGGGGAGCAACGTCATGTAGATTGCATATTTCATTTTGTCTCTTCCTTCTTGTCCATTTATATCTTTATTTCTTTTTCATTTTATTTGATATTATTGTTTATTTGTCTAATTACCCTTCTTGTTTGATCTTGTTGTGAGGACCGTGGATCGAAGGAGGTACTTCTAGGATCACCTATGCACCACGTGAAGCTGAGTCAACTTTTCTGACCTAGCCGAGAGGAGAGAGCAACAAAGGAAGACTTGGAGGATTTTTGAAGACAGAGCCTTTTTTCCTTTATCGCATTTTATTTTAATTTTGTAATTGAAGTGAGAGAGAGACACATTAATTGTAATAACTTGGACTCTCCAAGACTTTCACACTTCATGAGGTCCACTGCTCGAGTGATTGTTCACTTGTGGGCCTTGTCATTTTTGTCTCGTTTTTCATAGCTTTTATTTTTCTTTGTTTTTCACTTTTATTTTTATTGTTTTGTGTGATTGAGCCCTAGCTTAGGACTTGCTTGCTCGATCGATTAAGGTCCAAAACCCTAATATATTTGCATGTACCTATAGAATTCTCTTTTGTACTTAGTCAAATCATAATTATTGATTGTTTGGACTTGAAACTGTGCACCACGAAGAACCTCATACAACACTTGCAGGACCCACTGTGGTGGAAACCGAGAGGTTCCCAAGACCGAACTTAGGTTTCATATCGATAATTAGCATCTGGTGCTTCACGCTAATAGTGCATTCTACTCTAGGGCAATTTCATCAGATTGCATTTTCATATAGATAGGTTTCAAATCTGCTTAGATTCCTTGCATGAAGAGAGCTGGAGGCAAGGTGAGCATTTCTACTTAGCATTCATCATCAATTTTGCGTGCATTGCTTTGCCTCTCTCCCCCTCTAATTTTGACCGCATAGGATTTAGAAAGAATTGACTCCTCATTAGGTCCTGCATTCCTATTAAAATATAAAAAAGTGATAACAAATAACAAGATTGCAAAAGTCGGTAGTCGGTACTCGATCGATCAGGTCACTGACTAAGGATTAATCGATAGTCGGATGACTAATCAGATTTAGTCAGACTTTAATCGGCTTTAAATTTTTTGATTATTTTAAATATATAAATCATTTTTATTCATGTATTACATAGATTTTGTACACTTCTATACTATTATAATGAAATAAAAGAAGTGATTGAATGTAAATAAAACATTAAGCATGCCATAATAAAATTGCTTTTAAAAAAGCAAAACATAAAAAAACCAAGCAAAAATTGCTCGACTACTATGCCTAGTCAGAATTAGACAGGACTAGGTCGACCATACCACTGACTAGAGTAGTCGGACCTACTAGTCGGGTCAGTCGGGCGACTTTTACAACACTGATAAATAAAATTGGGACTGCTAAGATTACTCAACCCTAAAATTAAAAAGAAAAATCATTGTCTTAAGGAGAGTAACCTCCTAATTGTATTCGCATTTTATTTGCTACGCACACTAAGGATTAGGGCCCCAATCCCAGTCCTACCTACGTGTTTGTAAAAGTCTATGAAATTCACTTAACTCTAAAATTTAAAAATATAAAAAGACCGAACCTTCACAATCATTGTTGTGTTTAGTTGGTGAATTGAGTGGTTTGTTTTGTGCATATTTGTTTGTGATTATTTGTGTGCATACTAGATCTTCTCCACACACTTGAGCCTTTCTTGGATATCTTGATTTGACCTTTGTGTTCTTGATGGGGCAGAAATCTATTCGAGTTAAGTTGATTAATTAGGTGTCGTTGTGACTCAAATCGGATTCGCACTCAACGAGAAAAGTATTTAAACCACTAATACATCAAGCGGTGAAAATGAGCGGTTTTACTACTTCTATTAACCTAGTATAGCAACCAGGGTTGAACTCAAGGAGTACAATTAAAAACTAAGTAGGTGATTCTAAATCAAAGGATTTTTATTTGTCTTTTCAGTGGTTTTCAATTTTTAAATTTTCAATTTTTCAAATAAGGCAAATAAGACAAAAAACGCAAGTGTTCTTTTTATTTTTTCAAATATGTCAAAAATACTTAGAAAAATAAAGCAAAAAAATGTTTGGATTTTATATTTTTTAGTATTGTTGGGAAATTTTGGGGAATTTTCAGTTGTTTTTATGCTTTTCTAAAAATCAAACAATGATAAAATACATAAATAGTGCACAACCAAGGGTCCTTTCCAAATTAAAAATAGATGAAATGTCCAAAACTCATGGAAATGATTTTTATGGGAAATTATAAATAAATATATACAAATATGAACTAAAAATGCAATTTTTGGATTTTTGTTGATTTTATATGATTTTTATAATTTTTGAATCTTTTGAAAATTTTAAAGGTTTTATAAGGAATTTTCAAACAAAATTTATGTAGAAGCTAATATATGCTAAAATACAACTACATGATATTTTGTGGAAATTTTCAAAGGTTTTTCGAATTTTTAGGAATTATATAAGACAAATAGGGAATTTATCTATCGTTTTTGAATTTTTAATAATAGAAAATAGACGAAAATTAACTAACAAATATTACCATAAATAAAACAAGCAAGCATGATTTAACAAGTAATTTTTAGGCAATTTTTGGAGTTAATCAGCTATTTATTGCAATTCATAAAAAACCATAATTAAAAACCGTACACGAGGACCAATATGCAAATACTTCAAGTTCTAGGGCCTACTAGATAACACAATAAGAAAGTACAAGGGCCAAACTGCAAATAACCCAGAGAAAGGTTTGGAAAACACGTGATCAACACTTACAGGGCATAGATTCAATTTTTAAAACATTTAATTCATTTAGTAACTAGTTCAAAGTTCAGGGTAGATGTTGCAAATAACCCACAAGAGCATGTGTGTACGTAGGGTCCTCAACGCAAAAAGTTACTAACTACTTTTACATTTATTATACTGAATAGAAATAGCATAATGCACATGGAAGAAAAAGAAATATACCCATCGAGACACGTGGCACATGTGGGACACTCATTTGTTGTATGGTTCTGATGGTCGTTAGAATGTTGATCTGGTGGCCCTGGAAAGCTAGTCTAACGTTTGCCTCAGATTAGCAGGCTGAAAAGATCTGACATCTTTGGCTAAAGTCTGATCGTACGGGTCAGATGTGATCTGTTGCTGGCTCCTTCATCCAACTGTGGATAAAATGTCTACAAGAACTGGGAAGAAGGGGCTAGCCGACAAGCTTCAATCATGTGTGTGGGCGGCTTTGGTACTCCAATAGGTTCGCAAATGGGTACAACACGTTCCTGCAGGGACTCCACGTCGGACTGAAGGCTCAAAGGAGCCAAGGATGAGCGGAAGAGTGCGGCGATGGTGATGCTCCTGAAGCAGCTCTGCCTGGTTCATTGGGGCCCAAATCGGGCTTCCTCATGTGTCCTTGTGCCTAGAAAGGGTACACTAACTTGGAGGCGCGATGAGGGAATGGAAGTCGACGTCCGTCGTATATGGGAGGTGAACATCTAGCCTATTATCGCTCCGATAAGTGATATCTAGGGGGTCAAGTCATGAGAGAAGGATGATGGCAAGGTTTGGCGTCAATCGATGCGGCTGGGATGAAGGATGGAGCTCTGACCACGGTGGTCGGAGCTAAAATAATGGTAGACGGCTGATGGACAAAATCGAAATGGATAGGTGAAATGGATAGGGCTAAGGGACACATAGTGATCTGAGATGATTGTACGAAGAAAAACGGAGGTGGAGGAGAGGTCGTGGCCTCGATTCTGCGACGAAAAGCAGAAGAGGCCGGTCGCGGTGGCATACTCCGGCCACGAGGCGAGCTGCGTCGGTCAAGCACCTAACCGACCTCCAAAGAAGAGCCAAAGGATGTTGTCACTACCTAGACACACAAGTGGAAGAGAGGAGGCATGAGGGATGAGTGACCCTGCAACGGAGGCAGAGGTGATGGATTTATAGGGTGCCTTCAGGGTCTAGAAAGATCGAAAGCGTGTGCAAAACCTTAGGAGGATCTGGTTCTACCTAAGGATCCGTGAGGATCACATATCGTAGGAGAAGAATCAGGCATGAAAATCAAGGGAGAAGATGGTCGGACCCAAGCTGGAAAAAGATGAGAAATCCGATCCAACGACGGACTGCTTGGAGGAGGGGAGGTTGACCAAGGTCAACGGACCCGGGTTGGCCAATCAGGAATATCCAATTGTTAATTCAAAAAAATTAAATAAAAAATAGTAAACATTTTCTAAATAAAAATGATGATAATGAAAAATGTTTATTGTTTTTCAAGCTATTTTTCTGTAATTTTTAACTATTTCTATGAAATTATCTATACAATATATACAGTATAAGGTATTATACACAGGTAGAGTATACCTATAATGTTATTCTTTTATTTTTATTTTATTATTTTTAAATAAATATCCTTTATTTTCTATTTTATATATTTACAACATAATTTAAAGAGTATAAAAGAATTTTTATTTTATTTTTACAAATTAAATAAAGGTGTTAAATAAATAGGCATTATGTATAATATATACAAGTGTGGCAGTTATGTAATGAACTTTTGATTTTATTTTTAATTTAATTTGTGTTTTATAATTTTTATTTTGATTTTATTTTATCGTTAGGAGTATGCCCACTTATTTAAAATATAATATGCATAAATTATATGTTAAATATAAACACACACACACACACACACACACACACACACACACATATATATATACATGTATAGGTACTATCTAGTTGTACAATACATTCAAAAGCCAACTTTCACACCAAAACTCCAAAATTTATGAAACCACTCTAATTAAAAAATAATTTAATTTAGAGTCCAATAAATTGATTTTGGATGAATTTGAATTCTTGATCTTTTAAGTTCTTGTTTGTAGCTTTTTATGAGTGATATTATTTGTATTATGTACATCAAATCATGTTGTAATTTTTTTAGAAATCATTTTTATTTACAAGTTCTATAAAGAAAATAATTTATTTCGAAGTCTTTTTATTGATGATTAAAATAGAAGAAGTGATATGTACATAGAATGCATAGTGATGAATATACACAGACCCTATCTCCCCTTATTTTATATTGTGTTGATCCGATCAATATTTGACCTTCTCTCGGGGTTTGGGTCAATCTGTACTTATTACATAATTACATCCTTCATATCTTTTTCTTTTCCTTTTTATTCTTTTTTTTTGGAAAAATATTTGTAATTATACATTATTAGCAATAGGATGTACAATAATAATTTATTGGATTCACACATATTCATAGATGTTTTTTCTAAAATATATGGCTAAATAAAAGAATGAGAACCATAGATTCATCAGTTCTCTCGAACATTTCTTTTGCTCCAGAGATGGCCGACTAGAATGATTTTTATCCGGACTTTGTTGATCCCTCGTGCCCTCCAGGCGGTCCACCTCCACTTTTCTAGGAGGACTTTGCTCTTGACTCTTCTTTTTGTACATATCCACCCAATCCACTATTTCAGGCATCAGATTTTTACCCACCACCACTACCTTCACTTTTTATAATCCACTTTTCTAGGAGGACTTTGCTCCGGAGTTTGATTTTTACCCACCACTACCACCCTCATTCCACTCACCTGATACTGAGATTTTGGAGTCACCTCTCATGAAGACCGCTCTTGAGAACATGACCCGAGCACATGAATTCGAGGATAGATGACTTCACTAGCCTAAATAAGAGCCACATTGCTGCTTCACCACTTGATTTTATAGAGTCATTTGAGGACCCACGAGAGCTTGCAATCACCCAAAATACAAAAAATAAGAAAACATTCAAAAACCTAAAAAGAACCCGGGGGACACACAGTCGAGTCAGTATGTGAGGAGAGGGCACCATTGCCGGATCCTATACTAACACACACACACACACACATACACACTAACTACAATTTCAACCTTTGACCCCGAGGATGACACTGTACAGACTGCTCTTAGTCATCCTTGTGTAGATGATGATTCTGACCTCTTCCCTTGTATGGCTGATGAATCCACGATTCATCATCGCAATATCTTGATCTTAGCAAAATCCCCGAGTAAAATCCCAAATAAATGTCCATAAAATCAATAAATTAACAAAATGACTCTTGTAAATAAAATACATTAATTATTGTATATTAGATTTTACAAAATAAATTAAAAATAGAAAAAGCCGCAAAATCAAAGGAGTTTTATACCTGTAAATAGTCCAAAACTTCGTATATTTTTAATAAATTCATTTCAACTCCTTTTTGCCTAATTCTTTCTCTAACTTGTTTATATAAATGTATATAAAAATACAAAAATACAAAATAAATTTTATCTCAAATAAATGCTCCTAGATCCCAAAGAGATAAGCCGTAAAGTCCAACTTCCAAGCTAAATTCTCGCTCCGTATGAACTCCAAATTCGCCAAACTCACTTTTAAAGTTCAAGTTAGAAAATTATCTATCCAACGAAAGCGGTTTCATTAAAATCGGAGCTCGTTTACAAAAGTTGGGTTTTGGGACCTAGATGTACATTGTATACCATGTATATATTCATTCTTTCTTTAATTTTTATTGTATCTTTCTTAATTACTAAAAATACAAAAAAATCATACTTGTGTTGTATTTTAATTGTAGTATTTTATTGTATTTTTTTACGTTGTAAATATCTCTTATTAAAAAGACAAAAAATTACATATTAGAAAAGTAAAAAAATGTGTACATGTTGTTTGTCTTCCCTTGTAAATTCTCCACTATTTCTCTTCTCTTTTTATTTTATTGTATTTAAAGTAGCCAACTCTATTTATCTATTTATTTATTATTTAATTTTCATTCTCTACAATAACCACCAATTCAACTCCATTATTCCACCATTTTTTCCCAACTTCCCATTCAACTCCATTAATAATACAACCTCCCATTCAACTCCACCACTTTAATAACCTCTCATTCCATCATCTTTATATACATGTCATTCTCCTTAATTTTACCTTTGATCCATCTTTATGTGAGGAGAGCCTAGTTCCCAGAGTTGAATCGGTGACAGCGACGCAACCGCGGTCGAGCGACGACGGCCCTCTCTTCGGTGAGATCCGTTGGTTTTTTTGCCAACATCGCAGCCGCAACCGCGCGCTGCTCGAGCCCATCGCACGCCGGCGATTTGAGCGAAGACCGTGCTCACGAGAGCACTCCAAAGGCGATCGTCCATCTTAGGTAATTTTAATTTCATCTTGTCATTATTTTATCTTTGCATTTTTTTAAACCATCACATTACCAACTATACATACCCATTTGTTCATCTTCATCACCATCATTCACCATTCCTTGTTCTCCATATCCTTTATTTTATTTCCTGTTTAAAGAAATTTTAAAAAAAATAAAAAATTTAAAACAAAAAAAAGACATTACAACAGCAAAAAAAACAAAAAGAAATAATAAAAAAACAAAAAAAATCGGAGGTGAGCAGCAGCTCCAAGGCCGCCACCCCACCTCCCCTTCGTCATCGCCGGCGGCCCTCGCCGGCCCCACGACCGCCGCCCCCAACTCAGATCTCCTCCGCGCCCATGCGCGACAACCGCGCGTCGCCACGCCCTCGCCTTCAGATCCCCCCTCCGCCGCGTTCAGGGACGGGTCGGATCGACCCTCTCCGCCGCATCGAGCGGCGCGTCGCCCAACCCCCGCCTCCACGCGTGGCCCCTCGCCGTCCGCCGACCTCTGCGCTGCGCCGCCTCCTCCTCGCGGCCGCGCGCGGCCGCCGCCGACCAACCCCTCTTTTGGTTTCCTCTCCGTGCGCACCTGCGACCTGCAAGAAGAAGGTCATCTCCTTTTTTCATTATTTTATTGTACAAATTGCAAACGTTTCCCGTCAAGTTCTTGTAATTATGAATAAGTCCCTGTATATATTTGCATTGTATTTTTAGTTTTCTGGAATTGCAAAGATAACCCTATGTTTGGGTATTAATTCGGACATCGATATTACATCTTTTTATTCAATGAAAAATGGCATTGTATTGAGCAACTAATTGTGTACGTTCTGAGTATTTATTTGAATTTTTATGTTACATGGGTAATTAATTAAAAATGGTTAACTGAAATTCTACATATTTTACCCAATCAGTACTCTTAAATTCATATCTAACTCACGGTTGCTCCAAAAAATCCACAAAAATTAGGAATGATGCCTTGTAATGTGATAAAGTTACATTCCAAATTTCACGTCCATTGGAGTTGTCTTGTGCCTGAAATAAATCATAGAGTGAAATTAGTATTTAATTTTTAATTAAATCCACAGACATCATTTTTGCAAAATTTAAAGTCTTTTGTATGTCACATGAAAATATCTACTTGAGATAATTTGCACTTTGATTAATTTGATAACGTGGATTAATTAGGAATTAATTACTCACTATCACTCTGTTTTCACTAAATAATCTATAAAAAATTCATAACTTGTCAAAAATTCCAAAAAAATTACTGTAGCTTCCTTGCATCATGTTTTCATTCCAGTAATTTTTTCATAATTTTTGCTTACTGTTTGTGTGAGAAATTGTGAAAAAAACCCATAAAAAGTGTACATTTTTAGTTGTTGCAATTTAACCCTGAAAATTCTAAAAAAATATGTTTTGCATTCATCATTGGATCAAGTTTACTGGAAGAATATAATTTGACTGAATTGGATTAATTTAACATAAAAATTAATTTGGCTAATTTGTGTGATTTCTTAGTACTTAATCAACCGTATCTTGCATTGGCATTTCTTTTTGCATTAAAAAATTAAAAAAATACCGCATCGGATCTCTAGATCTAAGTTTTTGAATTAAAATCGAAGTTGTTCCTTTGCCTCCCTGAGTTCGACCCTGGACTTGCCCGGGATATAAATTAAAGCCGAGACACTCTTCACAGAGATCTTCTCTCGGTTCTGACCGACTCGCTAAGTACACGTGCTACAACGTGACCGAATTATTTATCGTATTTAGCGACTCGTCAATGGCAGAGATCCAAAATCTTAAAAAATGTTGACCGAATCTGTAGTGGTGGCAACCATTCATGAGATCATTAAGGCCCTACTTCACCAAGCCAAGACCCAATTATTTGCTCCTAAACCCAAGAAGAGAAAGCGAAGGAGTATATCTGAGAGACACATTTTGACCATGGACACTACACACGCCATCTCTCACCGTCCACATACTAGGAAAGGAAACACGGTTACACCTCTTGTGAGTTGCACCATCTCTGAATATTCTTGTGATAAAACTCTCCTTGACGGCGGTGCTTCAATTAATGTAATACCCTTCTCGTTGGTACAGTTTATTCATCTAGGGCCTCTGATGAATCCCCAATTCATCATCTCAATATATTGATCTTAGCAAAATCTCTAAGTAAAATCTCAAATAAATGTCCATGAAATTAATAAATTAATAAAATGACTCTTGTAAATAAAATACATTGATTATTATATATTATATTGTACAAAATAAACTAAAATAAAAAAACCATAAAATAAAGGAGTTTTTCACCGTTAAATAGCCCAAACTTCATATATTTTTAATAATTTCATTTCTACTCTGTTTTAGATTTTCTTTCTCTAACTTGTTTATAAAAATGTATATGAAAATACAAAAATATAAAATACCTTAAATAAATACTCCTAGATCCCAAAGAGAAAAACCGTAAAGTCCGACTTCTCGACCAAATTCTCGCTCCGTATGAAGTCCAAATTCACCAAACTCATTTTTAAAGATTAATTTATAAAATTATCTATCCAATGAATGTAGTTTCATTGAAATTGGAGTTCATTTGCAAAATATGGGTTTGGGACCTAAATGTACATTGTATATAATGTATGTATTTTTCTTTTCTCATTTTTATTTACTTTTCTTAATTATTAAAAATCCAAAAAATTATTTTTATTTTTTAATATTTTTCTAGTTTTTATTTAGTTTTATTTTGTAAATATCTTTTTTATTAAAAACACAAAAAAATAAAATTAGAAAAGTTAAAAAAATGTGCACATATTGTTTGTTTGTTGCATTTTAGTTTGTTGATGTTTATGTAAATTTTCCATTTCTTTTCTTTCTTTTCTATATTCTCTCTTTTTTAGTAGCCTACTTTATTTTCTTTTCTTTTATTTATTTTTATTCTCTACAATAACTTCCATTCAACTCCATTTTCTTTTCTTACCTCCCATTCAACTCCTTAATCTCCACCATTCCTCCATTTCTCTAACTCCCATTCTTTCTCTTTTTATTCTTCTCTTTGTCCACATTTTTCCCCATCCTCCATTCTTGTAGAAAAGGAGAGAGCTCATCGAGGTTGATCTGTGACAGTGTTCCACCACGATGCGAGACACCCTCCTTTCAAGCGAGATCCGCGGAGCTCCGCTTCGTGTCGCAGTTTCCTCCAGGTCGTTGTGCAGCCTCGCATGCTCTGCCACATGCTCGCGGCCACGACAGGAGTTCAACATAGCTATTGCGCCTTCTAACGAAGATCCAATTAAGTTTTCCATCTTCTACTCATTTTTTTATTATCTAACGTTATTTTTTTGTCTTGGTCACCTTCATTCATTTTTAATACCACATTCAACTCATATCACCACCATATCATGACCTCCATCATACCATTACCACCATCTTCTTCTTCATCATTCCCATTTATCACTTTTTTAATATATTCATTTCCAATTTGAAAAAATAAAAAAAATATTTAACAACAAATAAAAAATTACAAAAAAATTTAAAAAATTGAGCATGGGGAAGCAACATCAGCAGCCCCACTTCTTCTATAGTAGGCGGCACTGCCTGCCAACCACCAATCCCCCAGCACCACCGCAAGTTCCCACGCGCGGCCGTCGTCGCTCTCCAACCACATCACCGCAGCAGTAACGCCCTCTAGCCGCATCGCCCCGCCTGGCCACATTGCCCCTCCTCTGCCACTGGCGTGCTGCCCCTCTATAGTGCTTCGCACACAGCAGCCTATGCGACCCCCAGGCCGTACCTTCTCCCATCGCACCTAGTTGCACCATCACCAGTAGCCACGACCTCCCACAGCCGGTGTCGCGCCCACCTCGGGTGGCTCCCCTTCTCCCCTTCACCGTGCCCATACTATGCCCTAAACGAAGGAGGCCTTTCTTATTTTATTTTTTTTGTAAAAATTGAAAGTTTTCCCATTAATTTTCTTTCATTACAAATGAGTTCATGTGCATGTTTTGTATTCAAAGTTATTTTCAGAATTTGCATGGATACCCCTATGTTCATGTGGTAATTTGGACATCCATTTTGCAATGTTTATTTTAATGAAAAAATAGCATGTTGTTGAGCAACTAATTCTCTATCATTTGTTTTTTTATTTTTGTGAGCTTTGGATCATTAATTAAAAAAATTTTAGTGAAAAATTATATATTTACCTAATTTCTGGTCTTATATTCATATTTAACTCTTGTTGCTCCAAAAATTCCACAAAAATCATCTATGATGCCATGAAATGTGCTTAATTACTACCCAAATTTCATTCAAATTGGAGTTGTCCTGTGTCTTAAATAAATCATAGAGTGATTTTAGTTAATGATTTTTAATTAAATCCACACACATTATTTTTGTGAAACACCAAATTTCTTGGATTGTATATTAAAATACCTTGTTGAGATAATTCTCTCTGTGGATAAATTGATGATGTGGAGGAACTAAATACTCACAATCACTCTGTTTTCATTAAAAAATTAATAAAATATTCATATATTCTCGAAAATTCCAAAAATTTACTGTAGCCTCATTTCATCATGTTTAAGTTCTAGTAAAATTTTCATAATTTGTGAATTCTGTTTGTGTGAAATTTTACATTAAAACCCATAAAAAGTGTGCATTTTTGTTGCATTTTAACCCCTTAAAATTCCAAAAAGGTATGTTTTGCATTCATCACTTGATTAAGAGTCTAGGAAAAATATAATTTAGCTAAATTGTATTAATTTCATATTAAAATTAATTTGACTAAGTTGTGTGTTTTCTTATTTACTTAATTCAACCGTATTTTGCATTCACATTCATTGTGCATATAAAAAATACAAAAAATACCATTTGGAAAACCTAGAGCTAAGTGATCTGAAAGAACCCAAAGTTGTTCCTTTGTTTCCCTATGTTTGACCCCGGACTTGCCCGAGATATAAATTTAAGCCAAGACTTCTTCACAGAAATCATTTCCTCGCTTCTGATTAATTGGCTGAGTGTCGTGCTACAACAAGTACCTAATATACCCACTCAGGGTGATTCATCAGATGGCACCGCTGCTGGGAAGCAAATGGCTTAGGGATTAATTTAGAAAATTAGATTAAGGTGTTCTCTCACTTGGGAAGTCTGATCACCGAGCCATCATGTAATTAATACATTTGCTTTTTTTTCTTTTCTCTCACTTATTTTTATGCTCATTTTCATATATACTTTGTTGTTTATCTCTCTAATGTAAATTTTGTTTTTCCTTGCGAGGGCCCGGTGAACTTGGGGTACGTCGGAGATCGACAGACGTGACGCGTGCTAACTGCTGAAGATCAAGGAAATTCAATTTATTTTTTAGAGCATTTTTATTTTGTAATTTTTTATAATTATTATGTTGTAATAATTCAGGCAATTCGTTCTTTATGACAGCTCTTATTTGAGAGCTCGCGCTTGCATCAGGACTGGATATTTGACCCGTTCGTGGTCCTGTGGTTGATAGATGTAGAATAGGACTTGTTGCATGGCTCTTAGAGCATTTTTCTATAATATTTTTTTCTTGTGCTCGTAAGCCTTAGGACCACACACCACATTTAACAAGATGTACTTCTACCACAGAGCTATTAGTACAAATTAATTTGTTCATCACTCGTTAATAGAACTTCCTATCTAGGAATGATTTTCTTGTTTGCATCTCATATAGTATAAAATCTTAATTCTACGTTGCATCCCGCATGTAAAGCGCGAGGATCACTGTAAGTCTTTTGAACTGGGCATGCATCATTGATTTCACTATTTGCATCGGTTTTTCTCGGCTCCCTTCCCCTTGGTTTTAAAACTTAGGTTAAAAGGAAATCGGGAATGACTGTTAGGCGTGCAGTATTTGGTGGATTAATCAAGTGATAATCGAATTTAAAATCGAGACTACTAATCAAAGTTGACCAAAAAATTAACCAAAATTGACACTCATTTTCGGGAGAACAAAACCTTCATTTTATGCTTGTGCTATTGTGATTGTTGAGAGGTGAGGATGCATCCCTAGGACAGTGCCCAAAACCTACTTTTAAGCCTTGCGTAATTGGATGTATATCTTGATTTATAACCTAATTAAATTTGAAAAGATAATTGGTCGGACTCTTGCAACCATCACTGTGCTGAGTAGGTGAACTCCGGATTTGCTCGTGTGTTTGTCTGTTTGTATGTTATTTGGTGCACTTGTACACTTTCTTCCTCGATCCGCTTCATTCTCCCATCTCTCTTCAAAGATGTTGGAATATTGGTCATCATATCCATGTCACTCTTCCTCGACCATATTCCGATTATCTCCACCCTCTTATTCCTCCTCATACCCACACCTCGACTGCGAAGTCAAAACTTTGACTGACTTCCCTACTTATTCGTACTTTTCACCTACCCCCCATTCTTACACCCTTGACCGACATCCACCCTGGATTGACTCACCATATTCTCGTTTGCTTGCTGGAATCAAGGAATAAATCGAAGAGCAAGCCGCTGCTGAGATGAATGATTGGCAGCGTCAGTTGTCCCCACAAACCTTATTCTCACCTCGAGTTGGGACCGGGCAATAATTGGCCTATACACATCCCGACTTGACCTTAGGGTACAACATGGTCGACCAAACAGGTTGAATGGAGAGGCATGCACTACATGATCTTCCTAATTTGATCGACCTTAGTGATCAAGCCCACATTGACCAGCCTTCATACCACCCATTCAGAGAGCCAACACATACAGGGGATTGGATTCATGCGACCGATCTACAGACCCCTTGTCTCCACCTTATGAGGCTCTGACCAACATCTGCTTTACATATGGGTCATATCAACCCAGCATTATACATCAGAGTCAAGGTGTGTTGAGTATACAATCCCGAGTTCTCAGCAGTATCCTCCAAATGAGCAGACTTCTCTCATGATGTGTCATGAGAACTTATTGGTGGATGACATTTCTAGACCGACTAAGAGTCCATGTATGAAAGTGGATTATGGATTTCACGGATTGAATTTCGAAAACCTTGAAAACACTGGATTGACCACACGTCATGTATAGCTGGAGTCCCTTCTACTCCCTCTTCTACTAACCACTTTCCCTCCAAACTAGACTCTTTACAATATCCTATTCCTCCTTCGCCTATCAAAAAGACAAAAAATTTGAAAAACTAGAAAACACCATAAAATTTGAAAACGGAAAAGACCTACAAAAATTGGACCTTGAAACTAGGGAAGCACTTGATAGAAAAGTTGATTTTTAGCTTCCCTTAACAATGTCTATTGAATACTTTCCCGATCTCAAAAGATTTGTGAGAAGTAAATTAATGCCTAAAAGGTCAGGCAATAAGAGGACAAGGACTGAAAGACACATAGTGTTTATGGCCACCACTTGGTGATAGGGAGAAAAACCAAGAGCCGCAGAGTAAAGCGGTTGCCTAGGGTCAATTGTGAAATCAAAGACACTACCTTCAACCATGCAACAATTGATGATGACTCACCGATAAATATCCTCCCGACCTTCATGTTTGCCAAGCTCAAACTTGGATCTACCAAGAAGTCAAGAGAGATCATTCAGTTGCTTGATCGGTCCATTAAACAGTCAAGAGGAACCATTTTACTCATCATTACTTTCCAAGGTGCTCTACTGCAGGTAGACTTCACGATCATTGACATTGAGCACCGAGGAGAGGTCACCCAGTCTCCGATCATTCTCGAGAAGTTGTTCTTAGCCTTGGCTAAGGCAACTTTAGAATGCGAGATCGGAAGATCGATTTCCCTACATTGGGAGCACTCCGACCTCACCCAATCTTTGAGGACACACGATATTCTAAGGTAACCCATAAAGTCACAGACATATATGACATCCGAGAGACAGTTGAGTCCCATCTCTCTACTACACCTGAGATACCGACTATATAGACAATCATTGGTTCAGAATCTCTCTACAACTCCGCATCACCCGCTGCTTGCATCACCACCACCGTGATAGCTTTTAGAGAGGACTCAAAACCAAGAGCTGCCCTGAGTCGAACACGATCATTTCTGATTTCCTTGACTATTTAGATGATCCAACACATGAGCCGACCAATGCCAAGCCAACTGAGAACACTATCCCATACCAGAGACATGTGTTGACCTTGTAGGAATATTACAATGCATATGGTGACTCATGTGATGATGAACCTCATGTCAGAACCTCACACACACTACATCTAGGACCAACACCAAAAAAGACAACTGGGACCAAATTGACCAATCTAGATAAATCGGTTACTCCATCCTCTAGTCAGTCATCTGGTAAGAAGAAGAAGAGTATTGATTCCTCGAGGTGTTCCCCAAACTCCCTAAGACGTATCACACTCCTCTTCCTCTTGATGCTTCAGGTTCTAGAAAACCGGCTAAGAAAGTTGCCTTTGACATACCAGAGAAGGAATTTTCTGAGGAGTTCTCATATGGTCCGGATGAGGTGGTCTATATGAGTGAGCTCAGTTCAGCTGTTCTTAAACCATATTTGAGCAAGCAGCCGTGGGTCGTGTTCCCTACCCTTTCTTATTATTCCCTTAAGGACGATTCTGACAGCGACACATATGTATACTACTCACCCCTCACTCCCGCAAGAAGGTCTGTCACAAACCTTCTTGATCCTTGTATATTCTCACTCCTTGTATAGATTTTTCTCTCTTCCCTGTGATTCGCATCACTTGCCCCAGTTCCGTATCATTTTTATTTTGTGGTTATACTTAGGATGACTATATCCTAAGTATATGGGGCGAGTGACCCGAGTTGCTCTTTATTTTCTTTTTATTTTCTTTTTGTATATTCTTTCCCACTCTCATAGATCCCCCAATCTTGTGTTCTCTCCAATATTTAGGCTGACCAGAGCCTAAGTATAGGGGGGCCAGTGGCCGTTGTGTATTCTCCAATGCTCCTATATTCTTTTCACCCACTTATGCTTAGTACGAGCTATGTCTTTTTGTCACCTAGTGCCATGAGGACATAGCAAATGTTAAGTATAGCAGGGTTTGTATACATATATACTTTACCTATAGCTTGTACTTTGACCTATTTGTAATTAAAATAAGGGGTTATGGGTAAATTGTTGTAAATAAGAGGTATAAAAAACTTTTTCAAAAAAAATAAAAAACTAAAATCTCTCCTTTTAAAAATACATCTTTTTTTAAAAAATCTTCCCTTTTCTTCTCTTAAAAAATAAAAAAAAACTTTTCAAAAAATATGTGTCTTTTCTTATTTACCTTTCTTTTTAAAAAAACCTTTTGAAAAAAAACAGCAAAAACCTTTTAAGAAAAACTAATGAGTTGGTTTAATCCCTTACACTTTCACATTCACATAAGAATAGTAAAATTCAAGAACACATGGTTTATGAGGTCCTTGAGGTTTTGAGTTAACCATCCTTAGTCATTAGGGTCTTTGACTTAATTATTCACATTTCCCTAGTTTGAAAGATTTGTGTGCTATATTGCATGCTTAGTCTCTACCTTAAGAATATAATCAGCACCATACATACACGACTACAGTTGTGTTGAGATGAGTTGAAATTTCACTTGAGGAAATGGGATGAGGGATTTGAGTTTGGACCTGATTTTATGATGCTCAAAGATGGGATAAAATCAATGAAGTCTTCATGAAATCTGAGTATTAGCACCTTTAGCCAGTATGAGAACATGCTTCTTGTACTATCTCTTGACATTTACCTATGTGTAAGAATGTGATGAAATCTAAAAAAAATTATTGATCAGTGAGCGACAACTTTTGGTAAAAGTTGTGGAGCTAGACAAAAGCAATGAAAGAAAGAAGGAAAGAAATGTTGAAAGAAAATATCTCCCCATACAAAGTCAAATATCATAGAGCTTCACAAAGGTGAGCGCTCCCAACCATTTCAAAGTGTCCACTTGGACACCGCTATAGGACCAAGGAGTCGGGCTAACACCCAAAAAGGACTCTGCATCATATAGTGATACAAGTCTGGGTGTCGAAGGTATCTTAGATACTCAAAAGAAACACACCTCGGTGTACTCCCAGGAAAACAAGTGCAGATGCCTCCAAATTCTCTTGACGGACACATTGATCAACAAATCAAAAAAATACATGTGTTGAGTTAATAAGGCACTTGAGAGGATTCTTGTTCCAATGTGAAGGAGTGAAGAAATGACACAATCCTATGCCCTCCATAAACTGGCCTTGCATCTACACTTTTAAGTCTGACAACTAAAGAGACAGTGGATTGGATGAAAGAATTAGTTTATTCCCTATTTTTTGAGGATCGGGTTCTTAGGAGAGTCTCTTGGAGTGGAACCTTGGGTGAAGTTTTTGGACATGCGTGCCCACGGTGAGCCATTATGCAATAAATGTTATTGTGAATATCATTCCCTGATCTGAAATGAAGAATACATAATTTGCATAATAGGTCCCTTAGTACAATTAGGGTTATGTACCATGTCCATCTTGATGATCCTACAACAGTTGATTCAAATATTGAATCATAGAGGTTGGTGCTTGGATGAACATCTACAGAGTTAGATTGAGGACTCATCAAGCACCGTCAAATGATTGTTAAGAGATGATCTCCAGCGTGAGTAGGAGATGGCAATCCTTTCTCATTTAGGTTGATATCTAACTGATCTCTTGATGCAGGTCCTCTGCATAGGAATAGAGATTCGGAGGTGTTAGATAAGTTAGGTTAAAGAGTTGACTTAATGAGATCGAGATAACAAAAGTCCTATATTGTATGTTGTCATGACATAGGCACGCATCCTCTGACTGGAGACAGATGTGTTACTATATGTCTGAGTATGTACATTTAGCAGACCAATAGGTTGATGACCTAATCAAGGTCTATACACCGGCGCGCTGGTGTGCATATAAGGGCATATGAGTAATACGATCTCTCAAAGGGATCATACATGTTCATTACTGAACCGGAAGACATGAGCTCACTCATGAGATATTGGGAAGAATCAAATTCCGTGCACGATCGTCTCGCTTTGGAGGCTTTATTGCATTTGTAGGTTTGATATATACTTTTGGAAATTATATGATCAACACCTGGGTATGATATATGCTTTTGGAAAGTATATGATCGATACCAACTCCTAATAGTCAGATGAGAAACTTAATGATAAATCCTTAAAGTAGACAGTGTAAACTTGATCTTATACTTCGAGATTATTCTGGGTCTCCCACTATGCAGGATGTACAGGTATTGGGAATACCTGAGGGTGATGTAATCATAAACGATTGTATAACCACGATGCTTTTATTCCTAGAGAGTGATAAAATGGGTCTGGATTTTAGTGACTCCTCTCAGTAGAGAAGTAATCTCATCTTGGTCCAAATTTTGGACATTGATCTGAATGTGATTTAGATACAATGAGAAGATTAGATTTACGGTCTTGATTTAATCAAGCATCTATGGGAGACCCGAGATCTGGATTTGAGATGTGATCTTAATATCCAGTCACTATACGTGGAACAATACAATCACCATGTCCTTAACTCCAAGTATTCACGGAGAAGCGCATTATCCTTGAAAGAGTTCAGGATAATTTCATTGTTCATATAATATCCGAGCATTGAGAAAATGGATAATTAAATGTGATTTAATTATCATGATTAATATGAATTTGATTCATATTATAAAGAGAGCTATCTTAGATAACTAAATGTGATTTGATTACAAAAGATGTATGAATGTGATTCATATTATTTGGGCACATGAGATTATAGATCCAATATGATTAAATGTGATTTAATTATCATGGATGTTGAATAATGTGGATAGCACTATCCATATTAATCACATATATTATAAATGTGATTTATAATATATAAGAGAGAGCTATTTGTAATTTACATTTGATTATTAAATGTTGATGTGAACTGGATTTGCATTGGACATTGAATTGAAAATGTAATTTGCATTTTATTTTGGGTTGTGAATATGATTCACAAATTTTTCAATGACAAGATTGTAATGTATATAAAATAATTGTGAATTATTTTTGTAGAATAATTTACAATAACAATTGTTGCATAATCTTGGAGATTGCTTTATAGAGATGAGAGCCACCTTCCATATACATGGAGTGGACGGCCACCACTCTTATAAGGAATGTGTGGCTGTCCCCTCTTTCCAACATGGAAGGAAGCACTCTCTCTCCTATGATCTCCATGAAATCTTGATTTAATTTGATGATTGAATTATATTTATTTATCAATATATAATTAATCTAAATTAAATTAATTGTTGTTGGTTTTTGACCAACACAAATCTTTCCCATTAAAAGAAACACAAGTCAATGAGACCCATTGGATTTGTGCTACCCATGGATTGAGATCCATGGATCCCAAAATATTATAAAAGCAGAGGCAACCCTTTGCTCTTCTTTACACACACAAGAGAACATAAGTCTCTATCTCTCTTTCTCTCTCTACACGCCCTCTCTTTTTCTCTCATGTGGTTGTCCACCATGGATGCCCTAGAGAGGCTCTCCATCGCCGCAGCGTCGACGTTATGTTGCCCGATCGTTTGCTCATGGATCTCTGTCTCCTTCGGTGTGCCTCACTCGTGAAGAATACTTCGGATCTCGTGTGTCGAGATCAGGAGATTCGCTGCTTGGATCATGAACATGGATCGCGAGAAGCACGTGTTTCATCAACACGCTCGCAAGCGTCTCCTCCGTCGGATCGGACTTGAGACAGGAGGTCTCTTCGTTTAGAGACTCGATCGTAACCATGCTTCAAGAGGTAATCCTATTACTTGTTTGTGGTTTAGACGAAATGATCCAAGAAGTGTTCTTGGATCATGTGGTTTCGTCATATGAAAAAATTTAAATTTCCGTTGCATAGAACAACTAGTGCGACTAATCATTCCTCGTCGTATTCGATACGACACTCACGTTTCCGTGATGCGCTTGAGGATTATCACATATCCTTCAAGTGGTATCAGAGCCTTAGGTCGGAGGTTTCAGATACGAACCATAAACCTAGGACGACTTGGGTTCGTTAGGGTTTGCGAAATTTTTTATCGCATTTCATTTTCGCATCTCTCTTTAGTGATTATTTTCGGCCCTGTTTAAATTCTTTAAGAACGAAAATAATAATTGTATTTTGTTCCCCATTTAATAAGGAAACCATAGGATCTGAGTTTACGTAATTTGGATTCCAATTGCTTGAGATATGGTCGTTTTAATGAACATGTATTCACTGTTGCGGGAGCTGCGAATCTTAACATGATTAATGAGTTAATAATTGTTTTGATACGCCTAGAAATACGTGAAATATCATTTAAATAAATTAGATTAGCAATCTTTGGAAACTGATTTTGTCTAATTTGGATTTGAATTGATTGAGATATGTTAATTTTAGTAAGTAGGGGTCAATGCTGAAATTACATTCCTAATCAAGAACCATGTGATTGTCAATTAGTGAAATTAATTGTTAATTTCATGAAATAATCATGGAAAATATTTGAGAAATATTTAATGATGATTATTTCCTTAATTGATTTGGCCTCAACTAATAAATTGATTATATTTGATCTAGATCATGGTTGGAAACACAATCAACAAACAACTTTCTTGAATAGGATTGGGAATTTGTCTAGCAAATTTCCTTATAATCAAAATTGTTTTGATTATTAATATATGGTATAATTTCGATTGAAGAACCGATGATCATCTCATGTACACATTGTATCGCGACCCCGATTTCGGGCCGTCGGATCCTCCCATATCCGGATCTGGTTACTCAGCAATAATTTATCCAGCAAACACAACTAACATTCAGAAACAAATTGCAAATAAAAATACTCAGAAGAAATTATTTCAACACTTTTCCATTCACGAAATAAGTTTACATGATCCATTGTCCCACTACAATCATTTACGTGTACATTAGCTGAAAGTAAATACACAGAAAGATTACTAACTACCTTACAAAGTAAAGCTACTCTGGCTGGCCGGATGTCTACTATGTAAGCTGGCTGGATTACTAAAGTCCTTGTGTTGGCTCACCAACACCTGTTGGATTTTCCATAAATCATAGGATAAAAATTAGCGAATGCAAAATAACGAAGAAGAGAAAAGCAAACAAATTGTGTAATTTTTCAAAACTTGTTATCACCAAAAAGTTTCATTCCTTCTCATTAATTTAAGTCCTATTCTTTTTCTATTCCACGTCAGGGATTAGTCTAGGAGAACCCCACCATTCTTGGACTCCGAAGCTGTGGACCCTTCGGGATTGGAGATTGTGTTGATCTTGATAAGCTTATCCTGTCGTGCGTCGCCTCAACCAATCCTCCAATACTACCCTGACAATTACCTTTTCTTTTATTAAACAGGGTCTCAAACCCTCTGCCCGGAAAATAAATGAGCACACCGTCCTTGACAACTCGGTTGCTTAAAACCCCGGGCTAACATTTAATCATATAACCTAGCGGCTTTAAATACATATTATCGTGACCCAGCCGCTATTGAACCATTCGTGCCTCTACATGGCACGACCACATCTTCCGTCGTTCAACCCGAAGATATTGGCTATCGGTACCACGCGTTGCAAAACATTCATTTCGTTCGCACTTATCATAACAGGGCAACCGTGTACACTCAGCTTGTGCATTTAGCCTCTCCAATGCCTGTTGCCTTTGCCCCATGTCTTGGAGCATTGTCATCATAGCCGCTAATTGTCTAGACACATCTTGGTCTGCCATGATCCTGGGATAAGTCAAGGCCAAAGGTTAGGTCCTATAAGTCTTAGCATGATGTACGTAAGGGACAATGACTTGTGAATGGTATTGCAGTCAATTATTAAGATCAAAGGATCTTAATATAACTTTAGTTTCTGAATACCGCTCATAGTTGTTAATTACTAAAAAAATTACTGGAGTAACCGGGCTCTGATACCAATCTGTCGCAACCCTGATTTCGGGCCGTCGGATCCTCCCATTTCCGGATCTAGTTACTCAGCAATAATTTATCCAGCAATCACAACTAACATTCAAAAACAAATTGCAAATAAAAATACTCAGAAGAAAGTATTTCAACACTTTTTCATTCATAAAATAAGTTTACATGATCCATTGTCCCACTACAACCATTTACATGTACATCAGCTGAAAGTATATACACAGAAAGATTACTAACTACCTTACAAAGTAAAGCTACTCTGGTTGGCTGGATGTCTACTATGTAAGCTGGATGGATTACTAAAGTCCTTGTGATGGCTCACCAACGCCTGTTGGGTTTTCCATAAATCATAGGATAAAAATTAGCGAATGCTAAATAAAGAAGAAGAGAAAAGCAAACAAATAGTGTAATTTTTCAAAACTTTTTATCACCAAAAAGTTTCATTCCTTCTCATTAATTTAAGTCATATTCCTTTTCTATTCCACGTCAGAGATTAGTCCAGGGGAACTCCACCATTCTTGGACTCCGAAGCTGTGGACCCTTCGGGATTGGAGATTGTGTTGATCTTGGTAAGCTTATCCTGTCGCACGTCGCCTCAACCAATCCTCCAATAGTACCATGATAATTACCTTTTATTTTATTAAACAGGGTCTCAAACCCTCTGCCCGGAAAAAAAATGAGGCTAACATTTAATCATATAACCTAGCAGCTTTAAATACATATTATCGTGACTCAGCCGCAGTTGAACCACCCGTGCCTCCACATGGCACGACCACATCTTCCATCGTTCAACCCGAAGATATTGGCTCCCGGTACCACGCGTTGCAAAACATTCATTTCGTGCGCACTTATCATAACAGGGCAACCGTGTACCATCTAATTAGGGAAACACCAATACGGGTTCCTTCTGACAAACCTACATGTTGCATGCCCGACCTGTAGTTCTACTCCCAGTCATTCTTAACGTAACACACGATCCTTTTTACGATCCAACTCAATCCACATCAATTCCCATGATGTAATTCTTTCGTCAAGTCTTTGATTTGCATAATCAACAACATTTAGTATAGACTCATATATATATATATATATATATTATTCATAAGCATATATACTCGTATTTATGCCTATTTTAACTCCCAAACCTTAACTTTCAAAGCCAATACATCAATTTGATGCTTAAATCTTATTTTAGTGGGAATCGCAAAGAAATTCTTCACACTTTTTCAAAAATAGCCAAAATTAGGGTTCTTCGTAGCAAATAACACAAAATCAAGAATTTCAATAATTTCGTATGAAAACCCAACAGCAAAAGGAAGGATTTCGTTACCTAATCGAGCTCTCTCTCGCGTATGTAGTGCTTTATCGTGTTTTGTTTTCAGAAAAGATGATTTAAAGCTCCTGAAAAGATCGAATTTCATTTTCGTATCAAAAACGCTAAGAACGTGTCAAGAACGCGAAGAACGAACGAAGAACACGAAGAACGCAAAGAACACGAAGAACGCGAAGAACGAACGAAGAACACGAAGAACGCGAAGAACACGAAGAACGCCAAGAACATATTTTCTCTTGAAATTTTTGCAGAGCTTCCCCTTATACGGGGTGATATTTCTAGGAAAATTTTAGCAGAGCATCCCCTTATATCGGGACATATATCTCGGAAAATTTCGGCAGAGTTTCCCCTTATATCGGGACATATTTCAAAATAAAAACGAAAATAGTTTCCTCTATAAAATCAATTGCGAGGAAAAACAACAGCAAAACTGAAAGAATATACTCAAACAACAAGAGATGAAGAATCAATAGTCACCACACATCTTAGGTGAGTGAATGTATGACGAATCACAGGGTTCACTGACGTGCATAGCCGCCCGCACCTAAGTAGGGTATTACACAGATTTCTCCATCAAAATAACTATAAAGGCATAATTGAAAGAATAGAAACATAAGCGATGGAGAATCGGAATACACCACGCGTCTTGGATGAGTGAATGTGTGACGAATCACAGGGTTCGCTGACGTGCATAGCCGCCCGCACCTAAGTAGGGTGTTACACAGATTTCTCCTCGAACCACAACAGAAAACGAATTGGAAAGAACGATGAATCAAGAACAAAACTTGGAAGAAAAGAGGATGAATTGAAAGCGTAGCTTACGAAGCAAACTAAGAGAGGATCATACCTTCCTCCTCCTTGTTCTCCCGGCAGCGCTTCGCTAGCGCTCTTTCCCCACCTCCCACTCCTCCTCCTGACCTCTCAACCCTAGCCCTCGGGTGGTGGTGGTAGTGGAAATCGTAGAGAATGAATGGATGGGGGGTATTATTGGCTCCAGAAAACCACTAATCATGGTTAGAAAACCATGGTTTAGACCTTAATCATGGTTTAGCGACCCATGGTTTTGGCCCATGGTTTTGTCCAAAACCTATCTCAAACTTGGAGCTTAAGTCAGAACATTCCAGATGATTCTAGATTCGCTAATGATGCTTAATTAACTCTAATCGTGATTAACTTTCACTAATCGTGATTTAACTTTCGCGGCTTATGCTTATCTTTTGTTAACTATTGATGAGTGTTTGCTAATGATCATTAGCAGTTTTCAATCCATCATTAGTTTCTTTAATCACACTTAATTAGTCTTAATGACGGTCATTATGGATTAATGACTTCTTAACCCTCCTTCTCTTTCTTCCAAAAATCATAACAAATCGAAACGAAGTCCGATTCACACGAAACAAATTCTGTTGGTTTTCTCTTGACGAGTCGGATCTTATGATATAGAATCTGAGGGATGCCAAGTTCATGACTTTACAATTATAACAACCTTAAAGGAAGTCTCGTCCTCAAGACTAGAAATGCATGCATAACAACCTTAAAGTGGATTGAAATATAACAACCTTAAAAAGAATGAACGTCCTTTCATTTATAATGAACATATACCGAATACATAGTGTTATCATTCAAACAAGTAAGGGTATTTCTCTCTCATTTCTGCCTCAGGTTCCCATGTGGCTTCTTCAAACTCTTGGTTCCGCCACAATACTTTAACTAGAGGCACCTCTTTGTTTCTCAACTTCTTGATATCCCTTTCAAGTATTTGCACAGGTACCTCTAGGTATGTCAAGTATCGCTCAAAATGTAAATCATCATAACTTATCTTATGCTCTGGATTCCTAAAGTACTTTCTCAGATTTGATACATGGAATACATCATGTATTGCTGAAAGATGTGGAGGATGCGCAAGTCTATAGGCAACTTTTCCAATCCGTTGAATAATTTCAAAGGGACCCACGAACCTGGGTGCTACCTTCCCACGCAAGCCAAACCTCTGAACATCCTTCATAGGTGATACTTTGAGAAATACAAAGTAACCTACCTCAAATTCAAGGTCTCTTCGTCTGGTATCACTATAACTTTTCTGGCGACTTTGAGCAGTCAATAGTCTTTTTCGAGCAAGCTCTATAGCTTCCCGTATCTCTTGCAGTCTATCTGAATCATAAAGGTTCTTTATTCTGACCTCTTGCCAACACAAAGGAGTAGTACACCTTCGTCCATATAGTGCTTCAAATGGTGTCATGCCAATACTTGTATGGTAACTATTATTGTAGGTGAATTCTGCAAGAGGCAAATGTTTAATCCACGATCCCTTCCATTCTAAGGCACATGCTCGTAGCATATCCTCTAGTGTCTGAATCGTACGTTCTGACTGACCATCTGTTTGTGGATGATATGCTGTACTCAAGTATAGTTGTGTACCTAAGGCTTTCATGAAGTTCTCCCAATAGTGTGAGGTGAATCGTGAATCTCGATCAGAAACTACTTCCTTTGTGATACCATTGAGGCGAATCACATGTGTAATATATAACTCAACAAGTTGGTCTGGAGTGAAAGATTAGCTTATCGGAATAAAGTGTGCTACCTTTGTCAGATGATCTATTACAACCCAGATACTATCTTTACTACCAGTCATCAGAGGTAAGCCAGTAACGAAGTCCATGGAAATGCTTTCCCATTTCCATTTGGGGTTGCAATAATCTTGGTGGCTTTTGGTGTGAAGCCTTTACCTGCTGGCAAGTGAAACATACATTCACAAAATCAGCAACATCTTTCTTCATTCCTGGCCACCAAAAGTATGAATGAAGATCCGTATACATCTTTGTAATTCCTAGATGAATAGATAATCTAGAACAATGAGCTTCTCGTAAAATGTCTTTCCTCAATTCAGGTATGTCTGGTACACAAGCTCTGTGATGGTTATATAGTAATCCATCTTGTATATGGAATCCCTCTATCTCATTCTTCTCAAGTTGTTGTCTCAAGTCTTTAAGGACTGGATCATCCTCCTGTCCTTTCTTTATTTTATCCCAAATCTCTGGTTTGTATTGGTGAGGAATAGTTATAGTATCGGCACTACTATCCAATGGTTTCCATTCACTTAACGTTGATAGTAAACCCCAGAAGTGGATAGCACTCACCAACCCAGGTGAATAAGTTCTTCTTCTAAGGGCATCTGCTACGACGTTCCCCTTACCATGGTGGTAGGAGATAGTGCAATCATAATCTTTCAACAACTCTAGCCACCGTCTCTGTCTCATATTGAGCTCCTTTTGATCAAATAGATATTTCAAGCTTTTATGATCGGTGAAGATTTCAAAAGTAATACCATACAGGTAGTGTTTCCATATGTTTAAAGCGAAAACTACGACAGCTAATTCAAGGTCATGTGTTGGGTAGTTCTTCTCATGTATCCTGAGCTGTCGTGATGCATACGCAACTAACTTACCATGTTGCATAAGAACTGCCCCAAGTCCTTCTTTAGATGCGTAAGTATATACTGTAAACTCTTCACTCCCGGAGGGTAGAGTAAGGATGGGTGCTGATGTTAGGCATTCTTTCAGTCCATGAAAGCTGCTGGGGCATTTGTCAGTCCAAAAGGCATAACTAAGAATTCATAATGCCCGTATCTAGTTCAAAAGGCTGTCTTGGAGATATCCGCATCTTTTATCTTCAACTGATGCTATCCAGATCTTAAGTCAATCTTGGAATACACAGTCGAACCCTGTAACTGATCAAAGAGATCATCTATTCTTGGCAGAGGATACTTATTCTTTATTGTCCTCTTGTTTAACTGTCTATAGTCAATGCACAACCGCATTGACCCATCCTTTTTCCTGACAAATAAGACAGGTGTACCCCAGGGTGAAGTACTAGGACAAATGAATCCTTTATCTAACAGTTCTTGCAATTGTACCTTTAACTCTCGTAACTCAGCTGGTGCCATCCTATACGGAGGGATAGAGATAGGCTGAGTATCTGTAAAGCTTTGAACTTGGCATATCTCGGATCCTATATAATAAGATCCGGCTCGTAAAGAGGAAACCAACAGAATTTGTTTCGTTTGAATCAGACTTCGTTTCGATTTGTTATGAATTTTGGAAGAAAGAGAAGTAAGGAAGGCTAAGATGTCATTAATCCATAATGACTGTCATTAAGACAAATTAAACATGATTAAATAAATTAATGACGATTGAAAGCCGCTAATGATCATTAGTAAACACTAATCAACAGTTAACAAAAGATAAGCGTAAGCTGCGAAAGTTAAATCGCGATTAGTGAAAGTTAATCACGATTAGTGTTAATTAAGCGTCATTAGCAAATCTAGAATCCTCTAGAATGTTCTAACTTAGGCTCCAAGTTTGGGATAAGTTTTGGCTAAAACCATGGGCCAAAACCATGGGCCGCTAAACCATGGTTAAGGTCTAAACCATTGTTTTCTAACCATGGTTAGTGGTTTTCTGGGGCCTATAAATAGACCCCCCCTACCCATTCATTCTCTACAACTTCCACTACCACCACCACACCAAGGGCTAGGGTCGAGAGGTTGGGAGGAGGAGTGGGAGGCGAGGGAGGAGCGCTAGCGAAGCGCTGCCGGGAGAACGAGGAGAAGAAAGGTATGATCCTCTCTTAGTTGCTTCGTAAGCTAGGCTTTCAATTCGTACTCTTGTTCTTCCAAGTTTTGTTTTTTATTCATATTTCTTTCCGATTCGTTTTCCTGTTGTGGTTCGAGGAGAAATCTGTGTAACACCCTACTTAGGTGCGGGCGGCTATGCACGTCAGTGACCCTGTGATTCGTCACACGTTCACTCATCTAAGACGCGTGGTGTCTACCGATTCTCCATCGTTTATGTTTCTATTCTTCGTATTATGCTTTTATAGTTATTTTGATGGAGAAATCTGTGTAATACCCTACTTAGGTGCGGGCGGTTGTGCACGTCAGTGACCCTGTGATTCGTTACACGTTCACTCACCTAAGATGTGTGGTGTCTACCGGTTCTTCATCTCTTGTTGTTGGGTATATTCTTTCAGTTTCGTTGTTATTTTCCTCTCGATTGATTTTATAGATGAAACTCTTTTCGTTTTTATTTTGAAATATGTCCCGATATAAGGGGAAACTCTGCCGAAATTTTCCAAGAAATATATCCCGATATAAGGGGAAACTCTGCCGAAATTCTAAGAGAAAATATGTTCTTGACGTTCTTCGTGTTCTTCGCGTTCTTCGCGTTCTTCGTCCGTTCTTCGCGTTCTTAACATGTTCTTAGCGTTTTGATACGAAAAATGAAATTCGATCTTTTCAGGAGCCTTAAATTAGCCTTTCTAAAAACGAAACTCGGTAAAGCCTTGCATACACGAGAAAGAGCTTGATTAGGTAACGAAATCCTTCCTTTTGCTGTTGGGTTTTCATACGAAATTATTTAAATTCTTGATTTAGTGTTCTTTGCTACGAAGAACCCTAATTTTGGCTATTTTTGAAAAAGTCTGAAGAATTGCTTTGTGATTCCCACTAAAATAAGATTTACACATCAAATTGATGCGTTGGCTCTGAAAGTTAGGGTTTGGGAGTTAAAATAGGCATAAAAAGGAGTATACATATGGTTATGAATAATATATATGTGAGTCGATATTAAGTATTGCGGTTTATGCAAATCAAAGACTTAACAAAAGAATTACATCATGTGAATTGGTGTGATTTGAGTTGGATCCTGAAAAGGATCTTGTGTCACGATAAGGATGACTAGGAGTAGTACTACAGGTCGGGCATGCAACCTGTAGGTTGTCGGAAGGAACCCGTATTGGCATTTCCCTACCTAGGTGGTACACGGTTGCCCTGTTATGATAAGTGCGCACAAATTGAATGTTTTGCAACACGTGGTACCGGGAGCCAATATATTCGGGTTGGAACGACGGAAGATGTGGTCGTGCCATGTGGAGGCACGGGTGGTTCAATAGCGGCTGGGTCACGATAACATGTATCTAAAGCCGCTAGGTTATATGATTAAATGTTATCCTGAGGTTTTAAGCAACCGAGTCCTCGAGGACGGTGTGCTCTTTTGTTTTTCCAGGCTGAGGGTTGAGACCCTGTTTAATAAAAGAAAAGGAAATTGTCAGGGTAGTATTGGAGGATTGGTTGAGGCGACGTGCGGCAGCATAAGCTTACCAAGATCAACACAATCTCCAATCGCGAAGCGTCCACAGCTTCGGAGTCCAAGAATGGTGGGGTTCCCCTGGACTAATCCCTGATGTGGAATAGAAAGGAATAGGACTTAAATTAATGAAAAGGAATGAATTTTTTTGTGATATCAAGTTTTGAAAAATTACACAATTTGTTTGCTTTTCTCTTCTTCGTTACTTAGCATTCGCTAATTTTTATCCTATGATTTATGGAAAACCCAACAGGTATCGGTGAGCAATCGCAAGGACTTTAAAATTCATCCGGCTTACATACTAGACATCCAGCCAGCCACAGTAGATTTACTCTTTAAGGTAGTTAGTAATATTTTGTGTATTTTCCTTTCAAGCTGATGTACATGTAAATGGTTATAGTGGGGGAGTGTATCATCTGAACTATATTTTGTGAATGGAAAAGTGTTGAAATACTTTCTTCCGAGTATTTTTATTTGCAGTATATTTCTGAATGTTAGTTGTGATTGCTGAATAAATTATTGCTGAGTAACCAGATCCGGATATGGGAGGATCCGACGTCCCGGGAAACGGGGTCGCGACAGATTGGTATCAGAGCCCGGTTACTCCAGTAATTTCTTTAGTAATTAATAACTATGAGCGGTATTCGGAAACTAAGGTTGTATTAAGATCCTTTGATCTTAATAAATGACTGCAGTACCATTCACAAGTCATTGTCCTTTATGTACATCATGCTAAGACATATAGGATCTGACCTTTGACCTTGACTCATCCCAGGATCATGGCAGACCAAGATTTGTCTAGGCAATTAGCGACTTTAATAGTGATGACCTATGAGATGGGTCAAAGGTTATAAGCATTAGATCCACTACTGTAGATGAAGCAATGGGCATCGCCTCTCGTATTGAGATGGAGAGGGATGAAAACTGCCAAAGAGAAAGTTTCCACTTTAATGGTGGACCATCCAAAAAGCAAGGCACATTATAATCGTAGAGATCGTCGCTATCATCCCAGCCGTTCTAATATAAGCTCACCACAGACCTTGGGTCAAGAATTATCAGGAAGAAGGGGTTTCTCTAGACCTCCACTATATACTCGCGACTCAGCAGCAGGAGCTAGCACCTCTGTGGCTGGATCTTCAGCTCAAACAGGAGCACGTTGTGTTTTTACTGTCATCAGGAAGGCCACATCAAGAAAGATTGTCCGAAGTTGAGAGGTTCAGGATTTAAATCAACCCCAATTAATAGTATAGCATCCACCTCGAGCAATGGAGCAACACATGGAGGAAGACATGGTAGAGGTCGAGGCTCACAAGGAGCGTCTCCTACACAACAACCACCACAAAGTGTTGCGGGTTCTAGCTTGCCTATTCCTAATGGCCAGCTCAATGCAATAACTGAAGAACAAGCCTACAACTCAGGCACAGTCGTACGAGGTACCGTTACTATTCATGGCTTTTCAGTACATGCCTTATTTGATTCTGGTGCTTCACATTCATTTATTGCTCGACGGTTAGTACCCACTTTGGGTAAGATACCAGTAGAAGTACAACAGTCCTATCTGATCAAGGGACCAGGAGGACAAGTATTTATAATCCGAGAAATCCTGGATAATTGTATAATACTGATAGCAGGACATCATGTTACCTGTTTCACTACTACTAATCGAAATGGAGGACTTTGATCTTATACTAGGAATGGATTGGTTAGAAAGGCATCATGCATGTCTTGACTGTTTCCAGAAGACAGTAACATTCCACCTTCCTAACTCGATAGAGTTCTAGTTCATTGGAAAGACATCCAATGATAATATCAAATATATCTCTACATTGAAGGCACAACAGTTGTTAGAGCAAGGGTGCCAAGGTTATTTAGCTTATGTATCCACTACATCAGGGTCAGAAAGAATGATAGAAGATGTGCCTATAGTGTGCGAGTTTACTGATGTATTTCCAGAGGAACTACCTGGATTACCACCTGAGCGAGAGATTGAATTTGAAATCTCTCTCATACCTGATACTCAGCCTATCTCTATCCCTCCGTATAGGATGGCACCAGCTGAGTTACGAGAGTTAAAGGTACAATTGCAAGAACTGTTAGATAAAGGATTCATTCGTCCTAGTACTTCACCATGGGTGCACCTGTCTTATTTGTTAGGAAAAAGGATGGCTCGATGCGGTTGTGCATTGACTATAGATAACTAAACAAGAGGACAATAAAGAATAAGTATCCACTGCCAAGAATAGATGATCTCTTTGATCAGTTACAGGGTTCAACTGTGTAATCCAAGATTAATTTAAGATCTGGATACCATCAGTTGAAAATTAAAGATACAGATATTCCTAAGACAACTTTTCGAACTAGATACGGGCATTATGAATTCTTAGTCATGCCTTTTGGACTAACAAATGCCCCAGCAGCCTTCGTGGATCTCATGAATAGAGTATTCAAGGAGTTCTTAGATCACTTTGTAGTAGTCTTTATTGATGATGTGCTTATTTACTCCAAGGATAAGTATCTGCATTAACACCATCTCAAGCGGGCACTTGAAACTCTAAGGAAGAAACCAACTGTATACTAAATATAGCAAATGTGACTTCTGGCTATCTGAAGTATCTTTCTTAGGCCATGTTATTTCTGGGGAAGGTATATCAGTTGATCCTACAAAGGTTAGTGCGGTGATGAGTTGGGAACGCCCGAAGACTGTCACAGAAATACGATCTTTTCTGGGTTTAGCTGGATACTATAGAAGATTCGTGAAGGACTTTTCACGGATAGCATTGCCAATGACTAGACTAACTCAAAAGGAGGTCTCATTCTTATGGTCTGAAACATGTGAAGCTAGTTTTCAGACACTGAAAGAATGTCTAACATCTGCACCAATCCTTACTCTACCCTCCGGGAGTGAAGGGTTTACAGTGTACACTGACGCATCAAAAGAAGGACTTGGGGCGGTTCTTATGCAACATGGTAAGATAGTTGCGTATGCATCACGACAGCTCAGGACACATGAGAAGAACTACCCAGCACATGACCTTGAATTAGCTGCCGTAGTGTTCGCTTTAAAGATTTGGAGACACTACCTGTATGGTATTACTTTTGAAATCTTCACCGATCATAAAAGCTTGAAATATCTATTGATCAGAAGGAACTCAATATGAGACAGAGACGGTGGCTAGAGTTGCTGAAAGACTATGATTGCACTATCTCCTACACACCCTGGTAAGGGGAACGTCGTAGCAGATGCCTTAGCAGAAGAACTTATTCACCCGGGTTAGTGAGTGCTATCCACTTCTGGGGTTACTATCAACGTTAAGTGAATGGAAACCATTTGATAGTAGTGCTGATACTATAACTATTCCTCATCGATACAAACCAGAAATATGGGATAAAATAAAGAAAGGACAGGAGGATGATCCAGTCCTCAAAGACTTAAAACAACAACTTGAGAAGAATGAGATAGAGGGATTCCAGATACAAGATGGTTTACTGTATAATCATCAAAGAGTTGTGTACCAAACACACCTGAACTAAGGAAAGACATCTTACGAGAAGCTCATTGTTCTAGATTATCTATTCATCCAGGAATTACGAAGATGTATAAGGATCTTCATTCATACTTTTGGTGGCCGGGAATGAAGAAAGATGTTGCTGAGTTTGTGAATTCATGTTTCACTTGCCAGCAGGTAAAGGCTTCACACCAAAAGCCACCAGGATTATTGCAACCCCTCCCTATACCTGAATGGAAATGGGAAAGCATTTCCATGGATTTCGTTACTGGCTTACCTAAGACGACTGGTAGTAAAGATAGTATCTGGTTTATAGTAGATCGTCTGACAAAGGTAGCACACTTCATTCCGATAAGCTTATCTTTCACTCCAGACCAGCTGGCTGAGTTATATATTACACATGTGATTCGCCTCCATGGTATCCTGAAGGAAGTAGTTTCTGATCGAGATTCACGATTCACCTCACACTATTGGGAGAACTTCATGAAAGCTTTAGGTACACAACTATGCTTGAGTACAGCATATCATCCAAAACAGATGGGCAGTCAGAACGTACGATTCAAAACACTAGAGGATATGCTACGAGCATGTGCCTTAGAATGGAAGGGATCGTGGATTAAACATTTGCCTCTTGTAGAATTCACCTACAATAATAGTTACCATACAAGTATTGGCATGGCACCATTTGAAGCACTATATGGACGAAAGTGTACTACTCCTTTGTGTGGCAAGAGGTCGGAATAAAGAACCTTTATGATTCAAATAGACTTCAGGAGACACGGGAAGCTGTAGAACTTGCTAGAAAAAGACTATTAACTGCTCAGAGTCGCCAGAAAAGTTATAGTGATACCCGGAGAAGAGACCTTGAATTTGAGGTAGGCGACTTTGTATTTCTCAAAGTATCACCTATGAAGGGTGTTCAGAGGTTTGGCTTGCGTGGGAAGTTAGCACCCAGGTTCGTGGGTCCCTTTGAAATTATTCAACGGATTGGAAAAGTTGCCTATAGACTTGCACTTCCTCACATCTTTCGGCAATACATGATGTATTTCATGTATCAAATCTGAGAAAGTACATTAGGGATCCAGAGCATAAGATAAGTTATGATGATTTACATGTTGAGCCAGACTTGACATACCAAGAGATACCTGTGCAAATACTTGAAAGGGATATCAAGAAGTTGAGAAACAAATGGGTGCCTCTAGTTAAAATATTGTGGCGAAACCAAGAGTTTGAAGAAGCCACATGGGAACCTGAGGTAGAAATGAGAGAGAAATATCCGTACTTGTTTGAATAATAAAATTATGTATTATGTATATGTTCATGACATGACGTTCATTCTCTTTAAGGTTGTTATGATTTCAATCCTCTTTAAGGTTGTTATGCCTGCATTTCTAGTCTCGAGGACGAGACTTCCTTTAAGGTTGTTATAATTGTAAAGCTTTGAACTTGGCATATCTCGGATCCTATATAATAAGATCCGGCTCGTAAAGAGGAAACCAACAGAATTTGTTTCGTGTGAATCGGACTTCGTTTCGATTTGTTATGAATTTCGGAAGAAAGAGAAGTAAGGAAGGCTAAGATGTCATTAATCCATAATGACTGTCATTAAGACTAATTAAACATGATTAAATAAATTAATGACGATTGAAAGCCGCTAATGATCATTAGTAAACACTAATCAACAGTTAACAAAAGATAAGCGTAGGCCACGAAAGTTAAATCGCGATTAGTGAAAGTTAATCACGATTAGTGTTAATTAAGCGTCGTTAGCGAATCTAGAATCCTCTAGAATGTTCTAACTTAGGCTCCAAGTTTGGGATAAGTTTTGGCTAAAACCATGGGCCAAAACCATGGGCCGCTAAACCATGGTTAAGGTCTAAACCATGGTTTTCTAACCATGGTTAGTGGTTTTCTGGGGCCTATAAATAGACCCCCCCTACCCATTCATTCTCTACAACTTCCACTACCACCACCACCCCAAGGGCTAGGGTCGAGAGGTTGGGAGGAGGAGTGGGAGGCGAGGGAGGAGCGCTAGCGAAGCGCTGCCGGGAGAACGAGGAGAAGAAAGGTATGATCCTCTCTTAGTTGCATCGTAATCTAGGCTTTCAATTCATACTCTTCTTCTTCCAAGTTTTGTTTTTGATTCATATTTCTTTCCGATTCGTTTTCCTATTGTGGTTCGAGGAGAAATCTGTGTAACACCCTACTTAGGTACGGGTGGCTATGCACGTCAGTGACCCTGTGATTCGTCACACGTTCACTCATCTAAGACGCGTGGTGTCTACCGATTCTCCATCGTTTATGTTTCTATTCTTCGTATTATGCTTTTATAGTTATTTTGATGGAGAAATCTGTGTAATACCCTACTTAGGTGTGGGCGGCTGTGCACGTCAGTGACCCTGTGATTCGTCACACGTTCACTCACCTAAGATGTGTGGTGTCTACCGGTTCTTCATCTCTTGTTGTTGGGTATATTCTTTCAGTTTCGTTGTTATTTTCCTCTCGATTGATTTTATAGATGAAACTCTTTTCGTTTTTATTTTGAAATATGTCCCGATATAAGGGGAAACTTTGCCGAAATTTTCCAAGAAATATATCCCGATATAAGGGGAAACTCTGCCGAAATTCTAAGAGAAAATATGTTCTTGACGTTCTTCGTGTTCTTCGCGTTCTTCGCGTTCTTCGTCCGTTCTTCGCGTTCTTAACATGTTCTTAGCGTTTTGATACGAAAAATGAAATTCAATCTTTTCAGGAGCCTTAAATTAGCCTTTCTAAAAAAGAAACTCGATAAAGCCTTGCATACACGAGAAAGAGCTTGATTAGGTAACGAAATCCTTCCTTTTGCTGTTGGGTTTTCATACGAAATTATTGAAATTCTTGATTTAGTGTTCTTTGCTACGAAGAACCCTAATTTTGGCTATTTTTGAAAAAGTCTGAAGAATTGCTTTGTGATTCCCACTAAAATAAGATTTACACATCAAATTGATGTGTTGGCTCTGAAAGTTAGGGTTTGGGAGTTAAAATAGGCATAAATAGGAGTATACATATGGTTATGAATAATATATATGTGAGTCGATATTAAGTATTGCGGTTTATGCAAATCAAAGACTTAACAAAAGAATTACATCATGTGAATTGGTGTGATTTGAGTTGGATCCTGAAAAGGATCTTGTGTCACGATAAGGATGACTGGGAGTAGTACTACAGGTCGGGCATGCAACCTGTAGGTTGTCGGAAGGAACCCGTATTGGCATTTCCCTACCTAGGTGGTACACGGTTGCCCTGTTATGATAAGTGCGCACAAATTGAATGTTTTGCAACACGTGGTACCGGGAGCCAATATATTCGGGTTGGAACGACGGAAGATGTGGTCGTTCCATGTGGAGGCACGGGTGGTTCAATAGTGGCTGGGTCACGATAACATGTATCTAAAGCCGCTAGGTTATATGATTAAATGTTAGCCTGAGGTTTTAAGCAACCGAGTCCTCGAGGACGGTGTGCTCTTTTGTTTTTCCAGGATGAGGGTTGAGACCCTGTTTAATAAAAGAAAAGGAAATTGTCAGGATAGTATTGGAGGATTGGTTGAGGCGATGTGCGGCAGCATAAGCTTACCAAGATCAACACAATCTCCAATCCCGAAGCGTCCACAGCTTCGGAGTCCAAGAATGGTGGGGTTCCCCTGGACTAATACCTGATGTGGAATAGAAAGGAATAGGACTTAAATTAATGAAAAGGAATGAATTTTTTTGTGATATCAAGTTTTGAAAAATTACACAATTTGTTTGCTTTTCTCTTCTTCGTTACTTAGCATTCGCTAATTTTTATCCTATGATTTATGGAAAACCCAACAGGTATCGGTGAGCAATCGCAAGGACTTTAAAATTCATCCGGCTTACATACTAGACATCCAGCCAGCCACAGTAGCTTTACTCTTTAAGGTAGTTAGTAATATTTTGTGTATTTTCCTTTCAAGCTGATGTACATGTAAATGGTTATAGTGGGACAGTGTATCATCTGAACTATATTTTGTGAATGGAAAATTGTTGAAATACTTTCTTCCGAGTATTTTTATTTGCAGTATATTTCTGAATGTTAGTTGTGATTGCTGAATAAATTATTGTTGAGTAACCAGATCCGGATATGGGAGGATCCGACGTCCCGGGAAACGGGGTCGCGACAGTATCCGATATGAGAGAGATTTCAAATTCAATCTCTCGCTCAGGTGGTAATCCAGGTAGTTCCTCTGGAAATATATCAGGAAACTCGCATACTATAGGTATATCTTCCATCATTCTGTTTGACCCTGATGTAGTGGATATATAAGCTAAATAGCCTTGGCACCCTTGTTCTAGCAGTTGTTGAGCTTTAAAGTAGAGATATATTCAATACTATCATTAGATGTCTTTCCAATGAACTGGAACTCTATCGAGTTAGGAAGGTGAAATGTTACTGTCTTCTGAAAACAGTCAAGACATGCATGATGCCTTTCTAGCCAATCCATTACTAGTATAAGATCAAAGTCCTCCATTTCTATTAGTAGTAGTGAAACAGGTAACTGATGTCTCGCTATCACTACTATACAATTATCCAGGATTTCTCGGATTATAAATACTTGTCCTCCTGGTCCCTTGATCAGATAGGACTATTGTACTTCTACTGGTATCTTACCCAAAGTGCGTACTAACCGTCGAGCAATAAATGAATGTGAAGCACCAGAATCAAATAAGGCATGTATTGAAAAGCCATGAATAGTAACGGTACCTCGTACGACTGTACCTGAATTGTAGGCTTGTTCTTCAGTGATTGCATTTAGCTGGCCATTAGGAATAGGCAAGCTAGAACCCGCAACACTTTGTGGTGGTTGTTGTGTAGGAGATGCTCCTTGTGAGCCCTGACCTCTACCATGTCTTCCTCTGTGTGTTGCTCCGTTGCTCGAGGTGGATGTTATACTGTTAATTGGGGTTAATTTAAACCATGAACCTCTCAACTTCAGACAATCTTTCTTGATGTGGCCTTCCTGATGACAGTAAAAACACACACGTGCTCCTGTTTGAGCTAAAGACCCAGCCACAGAGGTGCTAGCTCCTGCTGCTGAGTCGCGAGGATATAGTGGAGGTCTAGAGAAACCCCTTCTTCCAGATAATTCCTGGCCCAAAGTCTGTGGCGAGCTTATATTTCCGACTAGATGATAGCGACAATCTCTATGGTTATAATGTGCCTTGCTTTTGGATGGTCTACCATTAAAGTGGAAACTTCTTCTTTGGCAGTTTTCATCCCTCTCCATCTCAATACGAGAGGCAATGTCCATTGCTTCGTCTACGGTTGTAGATCTAAAACCAGCAAGCTTTTCTCGTAGATCTCCCTAAAGACCGCTAACGAATTTGGTAAGACACTCTTGTGGTGAAGCTTCTAGAGCTGGTGAGTAATGTAGTAGCTCAGTAAAGTGGATATGATAATCTCGTACGGTCTTAGAACCCTGATTCAGAGAAGCCAACTTTCTCCTCTTTAATTCTTCCCAATGAGAGGGACAGAAGTGAGCTCGGAACCTCTCTTCAAAGATATCCCATGGAACATGATCTGCTAATTTCTTGGAAATTGCTCTCCACCATCGTCTTGCATAGTCTGCTAAGGAGTAATCATGAAAGTGCACCCAAGTATCTGTTGGTGCGTGTATTATTCTCAACATCCTGTTGACGTCATCAAGGCATAGTTCTGGCTCAACAGGTGTCTCTATGCCTTTAAATCGAGGAATCTTTCCTTTTCGGTATTTGTCTAGTAATGTTTGGTGTCTCAGAAGGGCCTTATTCATTGCTCCTTCAGCTGGGGTAGGAGCCGACTCCGTTGAAGGATGGTAACTAGATTCTTCCTCAGAAAGATGGACAGAACCTTCAATCCTAGCATCTGCAGGCTTAGATGCCTCGGGTCACTCTGCTTGTGTATTGAGCCTCTACTCCAATGCTTGTTGCCTTTGCCCCATGTCTTGGAGCATTGTCATCATAGATGCTAATTGTCTAGACACATCTTGGTCCGCCATGATCCTGGGATAAGTCAAGGCCAAAGGTTAGGTCCTATAAGTCTTGGCATGATGTACGTAAGGGACAATGACTTGTGAATGGTATTGCAGTCAATTATTAAGATCAAAGGATCTTAATATAACCTTAGTTTTTGAATATCGCTCATAGTTGTTAATTACTAAATAAATTATTGGAGTAACCGGGCTCTGATACCAATCCGTCGCAACCCTGATTCGGGCCGTCGGATCCTCCCATATCCGGATCTGGTTACTCAGCAATAATTTATCCAGCAATCACAACTAACATTCAGAAACAAATTGCAAATAAAAATACTCAGAAGAAAGTATTTCAACACTTTTCCATTCACAAAATAAGTCTACATGATCCATTGTCCCACTACAACCATTTACATGTACATCAGTTGAAAGTATATACACAGAAAGATTACTAACTACCTTACAAAGTAAAGCTACTCGGGCTGGCTGGATGTCTACTATGTAAGCTGGATGGATTACTAAAGTCCTTGTGATGGCTCACCAACACCTGTTGGGTTTTCCATAAATCATAGGATAAAAATTAGCGAATGATAAATAAAGAAGAAGAGAAAATCAAACAAATTGTGTAATTTTTCAAAACTTGTTATCACCAAAAAGTTTCATTCCTTCTCATTAATTTAAGTCATATTCCTTTTCTATTCCATGTCAGGGACTAGTCCAGGGGAACCCCACCATTCTTGGACTCCGAAGCTGTGGACCCTTCAGGATTGGAGATTGTGTTGATCTTGGTAAGCTTATCCTGCCGCACGTCGCCTCAACCAATCCTCCAATAGTACCCTGATAATTACCTTTTATTTTATTAAACAGGGTCTCAAACCCTCAGCCCGGAAAACAAATGAGGCTAACATTTAATCATATAACCTAGCGGCTTTAAATACATATTATCGTGACCCAGCCGCTATTGAACCACCCGTGCCTCCACATGGCACGACCACATCTTCCGTCGTTCAACCCGAAGATATTGGCTCCCGGTACCACGTGTTGCAAAACATTCATTTCGTGCACACTTATCATAAAAGGGCAACCGTGTACCACCTAATTAGGGAAACACCAATACGGGTTCCTTCTGACAAACTTACAGATTGTATGCCCGACCTGTAATTCTACTCCCAATCATTCTTAACGTAACACACGATCCTTTTTAGGATCCACCTCAAACCACATCAATTCCCATGATGTAATTCTTTCGTCAAGTCTTTGATTTGCATAATCAACAACGCTTAGTTTAGACTCATATATATATATATATATATATTATTCATAAGCATATATACTCGTATTTATGCCTATTTTAACTCCCAAACCTTAACTTTCAAAGCCAATACATCAATTTGATGCTTAAACCTTATTTTAGTGGGAATCGCAAAGCAATTCTTCACTATTTTTCAAAAATAGCCCAAATTAGGGTTCTTCATAGCAAATAAAACAAAATCAAGAATTTCAGTAATTTCGTATGAAAACCCAACATTAAAAGGAAGGATTTCGTTACCTAATCGAGCTCTCTCTCGTGTATGCAGTGCTTTATCGTGTTTTATTTTCAGAAAAGATGATTTAAAGCTCCTGAAAAGATCGAATTTCATTTTCATATCAAAAATGCTAAGAACGTGTCAAGAACGCGAAGAATGAACAAAGAACGCGAAGAACACGAAGAACGCCAAGAACATATTTTCTCTTGAAATTTTGGCAGAGCTTCCCCTTATACGGGGTGATATTCTAGAAAAATTTTAGTAGAGCTTCCCCTTATATCGGGACATATATCTCGAAAAATTTCGGAAGAGTTTTCCCTTATGTAGGGACATATTTCAAAATAAAAACGAAAAGAGTTTCCTCTCTAAAATTAATCGCGAGGAAAAACAACAACAAAACAGAAAGAATATACTCAAACAACAAGAGATGAAGAATCAATAGTCACCACACATCTTAGGTGAGTGAATGTATGACGAATCATAGGGTTCACTGACGTGCATAGCCACCCGCACCTAAGTAGGGTATTACACAGATTTCTCCATCAAAATAACTATAAAAGCATAATTGAAAGAATAGAAACATAAACCGATGGATAATCGGTAGACACCACGCGTCTTAGATGAGTGAATGTGTGATGAATCACAGGGTTCACTAACGTGCATAGCTGCCCGCACCTAAGTAGGGTGTTATACAGATTTCTCCTCGAACCACAACAGAAAACGAATCGGAAAGAAAGATGAATCAAGAACAAAACTTGGAAGAAAAGAGGATGAATTGAAAGCGTAGCTTACGAAGTAAAGTAAGAGAGGATCATACCTTCCTCCTCCTCGTTCTCCCGACAGCACTTCGCTAGCGCTCTTTCCCCGCCTCCCTCCTCCTCCCGACCTCTCAACCCTAGCCCTTGGGTGGTGGTGGTAGTGGAAATCGTAGAGAATGAATGGGTAGGGGGTATTTGTAGGCTCCAGAAAACCACTAATCATGGTTAGAAAACCATGGTTTAGACCTTAATCATGGTTTAGCGACCCATGGTTTTGGCCCATGGTTTTGGCCAAAACCTATCTCAAACTTGGGGCTTAAGTCAGAACATTCCAGATGATTCTAGATTCGCTAATGACGCTTAATTAACACTAATCGTGATTAACTTTCACTAATCGTGATTTAACTTTCGCAGCTTACGCTTATCTTTTGCTAACTATTGATTAGTGTTTGCTAATGATCATTAGTTGTTTTCAATCCATCATTAATTTCTTTAATCACACTTAATTAGTCTTAATGACAGTCATTATTGATTAATGACTTCTTAACCCTCCTTACTTCTCTTTCTTCCGAAAATCATAACAAATAGAAACGAAGTCTGATTCACACGAAACAAATTCCGTTGATCCTTGACGAGTCGGATCTTATGATATAGAATCCAAGGGATGCCAAGTTCATGGCTTTACACATTGATCTATTTGGCATTATCCTTTCCTGAGGTGGATATGGTGTCTAGTCGGGGAGCGTTGGGGTAGTAGGTCGCACCTGTTGTGGTCCATCCCACTCCCGCCGGTACTGGCCATGATAATGGGTAGGGACTCGATAATACTGTAGAAATAAAGGTTTATTTTTCTAATTATTAAAATTTGAATTAATACGTACTTTGAGATAATACCATATATATTCAAGTAAAACCAATCAAGTTTATTGATTGAATTGGATTGATAATTGATTTAATTAGATTGAGTCAATTATATCCAATTAAACACTCTATTATGAATAGATGTGTATTTCCCTTGGAAGAATTAATTATATGAATATGATTCATGATAATTAATTAAATTTGAATATGAGGTGGAGGATCGCATAAGTGATATCCATGGTCTCCCGTCAAGGCGAAGGGTTTCCGTCGCCAGGGATTGCATATAGGAGACGCATGTCCGAAGTGTCAGCTCCTGTATGCAAGCGCATATGGATCGGGCTCTTTGCTTCTCGAAAGAGTAAGGTCGTATGTGTAGTGACCCCAATATCGGATCCTCATATTATTGGGACGATATTGGATTGCGCATAGCGAGTTCTATTCCTGTTGACGGTTGGTTCAATTAACGACGGGTCAACATCACCTTAGGGGTGGTGGGCCCGGGTATTAAAGACTGAATTGGGAATGCAAGTTGGACTTGCAAGGAGGAATGTGTTCTCGCTTCTTTTTATCCGAGTTACAGATTCTCATATTATTGGGATGTAACAAAGATAAGGAAGGAGATCTCAGATCTTGCTGAGATATGATGGTAGGTATATCTCTTATATTGAAAGTGATTAAGGGAATGAACTTTCATTGTTGACAAGGAAAGACAACTTTGATTTAAAATCCTAAATCAAAGTAAAATGTTTATATTTATATATATATGCAAAATTTCTTATTACAGATAATCCTTCATTAAACCCACTCAATAATATACTCAATAATAATCAGTAAAATATCATGGATTGGATCCATGGTCATGACATTGTACTTGCAGTTGAACACATAATGTATGTGGTTGCAATGTGCAAGTTTCCTCATAATAATGAGGAATGACAATCACGCAAGAAGGTCTGCTTTCTACATTCTTGATCTCTGCACATCCACCTCTTTGTATATTCACTTTCATTTTATTTCCTTCCATCTCCCATTTTTGCTCATCCACCTCATTCTGTGTGTTTTACCTTGCTTAGGATGTACTCTGCCCTAAGTATAGGGGAGGCGGATGAGTTGAGTGATCTTTCTTATTTTCTACTTTTTCTTATTTTCGTTTTCATTTTCTTTTTCTTCCAAAAAGGTGTCATCCCTTCTTCATTGCTATACTTAGGATGTACTTTATCCTAAGTATAAGGGGGTCTATACCGCGAGTGTTCATTCATTGTTATGTTTCATCACTGTTGTTGTTGTATATACTTAGGACTCTTTTACCCTAAGTACAAGGGGAGTCATGCGTATATTCTGCCCTCGTACATTTCCCTTTTATTTGGTTTCTTTTTGTTATCTCCCCAATTGTCTCCTTTTCTTGTCTATACTTAGGGATATCTTACCCTCAGTATAGGGTGAGAAACCTGAGTGTGATATGTTCATTCATACCCTTGACTCTCTCTGCCTTGTGTACAGTTTGCTATTCTTAGGATTATTTCATCCTAAGTATGGGGGGACGATCGACATCTCATTCATTTATTCTTTATTCCAGCGTTGTAATATAGAATTTTATATACTCGGTACAAGTTATGTCTTCTCTTTTTCTCTCTGATCTATGAGGGCATAGCTCAAGCTAAGTAAAGGGAGTCGTATATATTTCGTATATACTTTATCCATAACTCGTACTTTCGTATTTTCAATAAGTATGGCTAAATAATATATATATACATATACAATTCATTAAATCAATTAATAAAAAGATGTATATTATTCCTCAAATTGTTTTTGTACATATTGATTAATAAATCAGGTAAAAATATTTTGCAAAATGTTTGAAAAATAGTTTGGAAATTTATTTGAAAATCTTTTGAAAATCGTTTGGAAATAATTTTAAAATGTTTTCAACCTTTGTAAAATTGTTTTATTTGTAAAATTTCTTTTCTTTGTGTAAAATAAAAATATTTTGAAAATCTATTTCCAAATGGTTTTAAAAAATGGTTGCAAAAATATTTGAAAAATATCTATATACTATTTGAAAAATCTTTGTAAAGTGGTTTTCAAATGTTTGTAAAATTATTTGCAAAAATTATTCTGAACTATAGTTTTAAAAGTTCTATGTAAAACTATCAAACAAGTTTGAGGAACATATACATCATCCATATAAATAAACATTTTTCACCAACTATATATATACATATAAACAACTAACATATCTCTTGTGTAAATCCTTTACACCTCCATTATTGTAAATAATTGGCGCATTCCCGTGTAAATACCTCTATCAATTTCTTTTTCCATTTTTTTGTTTTGAAAAATCCAAAAAAACATTTGTGAAAACGTTTTTAAAAAATTGCAAAACTTTTTTCAAAAATCCATAAGAAGTTCAAAATTAGAAAATTGCATCATAAAAAGGTTTTCTACATTGTGCATAGCATTTGCATTTCTTGGATTGAGTTTGATAATTGAACAAATCTAAGTAAAATCTGAATATTGGAGCTTGGTTAGACCTTAAATCTACTTAATCACAAAAACCTTATATGAACTAGAATCGAGGTACTTCATGTCTATTTGACTTAATTCTTTGAGATCACGAGACTTAGTTCAATATCATCTTGACTGCCTAAGTAGAGTATTTCAGATCACACACATGACTCTCGTTGATAAAGACCTAGCTTGCACACCTGCGCCTTTCACTTTGCTCACCTTAATTGAAGTGGTAGATGGCTGGATTTGCCAGCATGAGACAGAAGTCGATGAAACATCAGTAGTTACACATTTGAGGCCATTAATCCCAACTCGATCCAGTAGCGAAGAGGTCTAAATACAGATGTTTTGGGTTGCAATAAAGCTTCAAAATACGTATAGTCTACTGGCTCAAGAAGAAAAAGTCCTTATGTAAATGTAGTTGTATATATTATTCAAAAAATGAAAAAAAAAACTTCAAAAAAGTGGACAGGCCTAATTGAAATTAAAATGCCTTTCGGAGTCTATATATATATGTATAGTCAATAAGCAAGCTTGATCTTCAAGTCAGATATTTGTGAGCCTGCAGCTGGATGACTTGGATACTCTAGTCAAGCATCCTAGGATAGGTAGCTGCACTAGCTACTGTTCATTCTTCTCTTCACCTCCTCTTCTTGTGCTGGATGTACTTGAACTTAGAAGGGAATACCCTGCTTCTCGAGGAAAGAGTTGTTGGATAGGGGAATTAGGGTCACCATATTGGGAAAGAATGACTTTTAAGTCTTCAGCCGAGGAGAGCTACATATCACACATACTGTCCAAGATAGATTCAGAGTCATAAAGGTTTGCGTATGAGTTTACTTATTCTCACCTGGCTATTGAGGAGACTTGACCATAGTTTTGTGATTCTTGAAGGCTGTTGTGTTTCAAATCCATTTCACAATAAGGTTTCGACCGCACCTAAAATCCAAAGGTCCGACATAAGCTCCAAACTTTGCTTGTGTGAAGACAACTTTGAAAATTAAAACCAATCCAAGTTCCTTCTTTTTCTTTTTATTTTTATTTTCTGCATTTATTGTATAAGTGTTTGTTAGGGACTAGCTAAGGAAAGTATATGGGGTGATGAATCTCCATTTTATCACCTTTATTCTATCATTTTGACCTTAAAAATCATAGCTAAATGCACGTAAATATCATTATTTTGTACAAATTAACATTCATTATTTATTCCATTTATTTTATATAAAATATAGTTTTAATGCCAAAAATATAGTTTAGAGAAAAGAAATGAAAAAGAATAAAATGCCAAAGGTATTTCATGACCCCAAACACCGAGACCTAGGCATCTTGATGATTGGGTCGACATGGAATAAAGTAGGGGGAGATAAGTGCCAAAAACACAATAACATTCCCTAATTTTTATGTTCCAATATTGCATTTTTGGGACCTATTTTATTCTTTATTATTTATACCTTAAATAAAGTAATGTTGTAAATTAAAGTTGTAGATAAAAAATACTTAGGAAAATATAAAATTATTTTCATACAAAAATAATATACAATATATACTCTAAATAATATTCCAAAACTCAAACTTTTCAAACCCATATATTCTCCACGCAAAATGGATCAAAATCACCTTTAATTATTTATAACTTTTAATATGCTATTTAATGAAGGTTGTTTCATTCAATTCAGAGTTAAGATGCAAAAGTTAGATTTTAGACTCCTATTGTACAATCTATTGAATAAAATATTCATTTTATTTATTATTTATAATTTTTATATTTTTATACTTTTATAATTTTATAAATATTATTTATAATAAATGTACATATTTAGAATAAATTAAAACCATTAGTAAAAATACTAAAATAAAATATTATTGAAAAATAAATAGATGAATATACTATACTCAAACCTATGTAATTAATACCCTTATTTATTTAAGTGTACATATCATATCAAAAAATAATAAAAAATTTATTTATGTATATAAAAAAGGATATAAATATATAAATTATGTATATAAAATAATAAATCAAAAATAAAAAATAAAATAAAATACTTAATATAAGGATAAATATGCATATAAATAATCCAAAGTAACTTGTAATAAAAAACTCATAAAAATAAATAAATAACATATTAAAATACCATAGAACATAATAAATATTTTTATTTTATAATTTTATATTAAATAATTCATTTAGTATTAATTATTGGATTTACAAATAATATCAAGTTGCATTTTTTCTAGTTGGTCCACATGGACCAACCAGAAGGAGTCAAGAGTTGACCCCAGTCAACTCTTCTCCCTAGTCATGTAGCCTTGTTAGACCTAGCGTTCATGTTTATCCCTTTTCCCTCAAGTGATACAAGCATCGATTTAGGTTTATTCCTTCTTTGATTTTTCTCCTCGATCCACCAACTAGTACGCGAGATCAAATCTTTGAGGATTGCATCTCGGTATCGAGTGCCTCACCTCGATCTTCCCATGGTCCTCTTGCATGTACAAAACCACATCCTCTTCCTTCCTCCATTTTTTGAATCCCTTCCACCTGATTTCTTCCCCCATTTCATGTTCTTGTGCTCGAGCTAGGTGACAACAAGCTCACCCTACAGTTTGGAGAGGAGAAGTTGAGTGCTGGAGGTTGATTATGCCATCTCCGTCGGAGCTCCACCGTGAGGTCGCCATCTCGCGGCCCGCAGTTGCTCGAGGTCCTTTTTATTGATTTTTAGGTAGATTTAGTTGAGTCATTTAATTTCTGCATTTTATTTTATCTTTTAATTGATTGTATTAGTGTCTATTAGCTCCTTCGTAGTTCGTTGGATCTTAACTCCGACGAACCCTCCATCGTGCCTCGCTGTGTTTCCGACTCACCATCAACCCCCATTTCCTTTCTTGATGCTTCTCTAACACCTTATTGCACTTCGCTCACCCAGATCCTTCGTGGAACTGGAGTTCGGCACAACAACTGCATCACTCATTGGAGTCGCTGCCACCACACCTCGCTACGCTTCCAATCCACAATTTGATGGGTCGAGGCAGTTGTCCCTCGATCCTAGTTTCTTTCTATCCAGGTCCTGAAGGTATACACCTCATGAGGTGATTTTGAGCATGGCTGGAGGTTCCTGGAGCACCCTTCTTCTTCAACATTGAGGGCTTGTCGGAGTACTTCTTGGCCTTACGGAGCCCACCAGATGGTGCGCGAGGCTTTTAGGAAGATTTTATGCTTTGGAGGAGCACGTGTGCCCTCCGAAGGAGGGAGTAGAGCTCTATAGAAGCTCAGGCTTGGTCGAGTTCTTCCCTGTTCTTCCAGGGTAGGTCTCGACCGTTCGATTCAGGAGGAGCATTAGATCTTCTAGCCATCGTTGGATGCGGCTCGCCCACGACCATGGATAATCTCAGTTGCTCCTACCCAACTGTCATCGATCGTTCGGATGTTGCCACATGTATAAGTGGCACACCCTTACCCGTTCGATCAAACTCCTTTAGGGGTAAATTGCAATATTCATCCCATTTTTTGTTTATTTTTATTTAGTCATGTACTTGTATAATTGGTGTAAAACTTTCTAGAGAAATCACATAGGAGCCTTAGTACTTTATTGATATTGCATCTGGATCCGTGCCAGGTCACCTCATGTGAGGTCCCACGTGAGGTGGCCATTTTGCACTTAAGCCCTCACAGGTTTTTAAATTCCATTTTAGTCCTGAAACTTCTAATATTAGTTGTAATATTTTGGGTTATTTACATATTTATCCATGCCTTTATTTTTAAATGCAAATATGCCCCTGCTAGTTCATTAATTTTTGTACTTGTTTTTTATTTATTAAAAATATGATCCATGCCCCAAAAATTATGAAAAATTAGGGTTAAGTGCCTAGTTGCATACATATTCACGTTAATTTTTATTTTTGTATTTTTTGGAATTTCTCTATTTATTAAAAATCAGAAGAGCATGTTTTATCCCTGTTTGAATTAAAAATTAATAAAAATTATAAAAACAATTTCAAAATTTCCCCAAAATATATTTTTGTCTATTTTAGTATTTTGAGCCTCCAAAACAAAAATCCCTAAAAATAGCAAAAGAAAATACGAAAAATTAAAAAGCTCCTAATTCCTTTATAAAAACATGAAAAATCCCCAAAATTTCTAAAAATATTCATTTCTATTTTGTAATTTCCTTTATACTATTTATTTTATAGTAAAATTGATTCGGAAAATTGTTGACACTTTTTGATATTTTTAATTTCCAAAACATGTTGGTCTATTTATTTAATCCCTATTTTGGGATATTTTGACATTAAAAATATATAAAATTAGCAAAACATTGCCCAACAAATTGCAAAAAAGTAGGAAATTATAAAAAAATCCACAAAAAATTTTCTCTATATTTTTTTAATTATTTTAGTTGTATTTATAATTGTATTACTTTGTATTGTATATATAATTATATATATTCATATATTAGTTAATTAAAATGAAAAAAGAAATTAAAAATATAAAATATATCAATTTATAAAGTACAAAATAAAAAATAGAAAAGGTATAAAATTAAATTACATAAAAAATATAAAATTAAAACCCACACAAAAACACTTATAGAAAGAACACATATTTTGGAATTTATTTCCCTATCTATCACGTTTGTTCCCTATGCTCGACACTCTACACATATTTACACCTATACACGCCATTTGTAGAGTTATAATAAATGTTAACTCCAGACATTTATTTGTATTGCTATATTTATTTGTGGGTTAATTATTGAATTTAATGATTTTCTCGAGTAGTCAACTCAACAATTGTTGGTCTTTCTTCTGGATTTACATGACCTTCTCAACTTTCGTTATTTCGTTAATAATACATAGACTGCTCCTACAGTTGATAAATTAAGACAAATTTATAAAACGTGTAGGTGGAATGATCATTACACTTATTCCAAGATATTTACCATTATTGAAGTTTGGAAAGCAATTTTTGTAGGTTAGTAACATGTATTTTATTAGTTAAAGATAAATGTTTTAGCCTAACAAACTTTTGAGAATTTAATATCTGTGTTTTGAGTTGATGATGCACTTTAATCTATTACAGGTTAAAGGCTTTTTTTGGAACTAGGTTCTCATTATGTTTTTAGCAATGCTCAATATATATCGGCACTTTTAGTTGATGATGCAACTAGATCTTCTTTTGTCATGTTGTTATATCAACGATGGGTTTTTCCGTTAATGTGAAGTTTGAGCATTAGCCTGATGCCCTGCCATGATGTATGGTGAAAGGCATTCAATACTTGATGGTTTATGGGAACACTTGGTGTAAGCATGTGATCTGAACATTAAAATGATGCTTGCTACTTTATGTTGGTTATGGAATTGTTCGGTTATATGATATGGGAATTGTATGGTTTATTCCGTAAGATTATACATGAAATTTCCCTTCTTTTTGGTAGCAATAGTAGAGCCTGAAAATTGAGGTTTTGCTGAGGTATTGTCAATCCACAAGGCGGATCAACAGTCACCGAAGCGACCTTTTGTGAAATCTTAATTATTCAATAATTAACCCATAATTTAAATAGAGCAATGAAAATTAAGATGTGGAGTTAAAATTTATTATCACACTACAAATGTGTATATAGGTGCAAGTATGTGTGGAGTGTCGAATAAAGGGAGCAAACAATACATTGGGAAATGAAATCCAAAATTTGTGTTCTTGTCTATGTGTTCTTGTGTGGGTTTTCGATTTTGTATTTTTTATGGATTTTAATTTATATATTTTTAATTGTTTTTAATTTTATAATTTTTATTTTCTTTTTATATTCTTCGATTTTTAATTTCTTTTTTCTTTTTATATATAATATAATAATATATAAGACTATATATACAATATAGAGTAAGATAACTATAAATACAACTAAAAATTAAAAAATGCAAAATAAATAATTGTTGGTTTTTAAATAAATTTTTATTTTTTGTGATTTTATAGATAATTTTGCTAATTTTTATATTTTTTAAAGTCAAAAATATCCCAAAATAGGGAATAAATAAATAGGTTGAATTGATTTGAAGATAAAAAATAGAATAATATGTCAAAAATTATCGAAATCACTTTAATAGATAAACAATAATAGAAAGAAAGTTCATAGACAAAAATAAATATTTTTGCGGATTATTTTATGTTTTTATAATGGTTTTTGGGGCATTTTATTTTTATGTTTTTTCCTTTTTCGATTTTTAGTGTTTTTTTGGTATGAAATTAGGAAATACGATAATAAACAGTTTTTTGTGGAATTTTAAAAATGTTTTTATATTTTTTGTTAACTTTTAATTTAAACAGAGCTAGAATGTGTTATTCTTTCTTTTTTATAAAATAGGAAAAAGTCCTAAAAAGTTGTTTTAAAAATATGGTGTGGAACAACAATCTAGCAGGCACTTTATCCTATTTTGTAAATTTTTCCAAGAACGGATGATAATTTTAATAAATGATAAACAATCACAAAAATACAAGTACTGGAAAGGGCATTTATGTAGTTAAAAATAAGCATAAGGTTACAATGTAATTTACCCAAAAATATATAACTAATATTTAATGTTTTAGGACTAAAATAAAATACAAAAATGCACGAGGGTATCCCTGTAAAATTGTCACCTCATGTGGGACAGCATGTAAGGTGACATGGATTGGATCAATATGCAATATGAATAAAAGACCAGGGTTCTAGTGCAAATTTTATAAAAATATAAAACATTTAAAATATTTTACAGGCCTAAATACAAAAAACAAAAATACAGTGTATGTATTATGCAATTTACCCCATAATAAGCGCGAGCGGACAGTTCAGATGCTCCCACTTGCCACACCATGTGATGGCACGATACCCCTTTGATCATCAACATCCACTATTAGATCCCCAAAAAGGGATCGGACAACTATGCTCCACAAAATTCGACGGTGGCTGCTCGATCTGGGTGCTGCTCATGATCTGACAACAGGAGATGGTCAGCATGGACACGGGAAGAACTCGTGCCTGACAAGTTTGAATCAAACAAAACTCGAGCCTCCGGTCACTTGGGACTCCTCCAACACTCTTGATTCAATCTTGTAGCTGCAACAAGTCTTTCAGGTGCTTCAAAAGGGCCCGGAGCCTGCTGAGGAGGGCTTTGGAGCTCAACGATGCTCAGGTGCTTGGAGCTCCTTCTCCTGGTCTGAACTTTAGCTCAGATGGGCTCCTGAATGCCTTGACCTATTCAAAACAAAAAGGGGGTTGAGGGCGAACTGCCTCGACCATATTAGGGGAAATGGAAGCAGAGCGAGGTGAGGTAGTAGACCTTAGGCGAGGTGAAGGGAGTCAAGGTCCAATAGTTCGATCCAAGGAGGTTCGAGGTGGATGGGAGTGCTGGGGAAGTGGAGAATAAGGAGGGGAAGAAAATGGTGGTGATTGGAGATTGGAACGGGCGGTTTACAGTGAGACAGAGGGTGGTCAAGAGCTTCGGCAAGGTTTTAGATGCTAATCCTAGGAAAAACAAGAAATCACAACACAAAATAAAAGTAGAAAAAAAACTAAAGCTAAATCTAAAACCAAAGAGTGAAGGAAACGAACCTCGAGCGATTGTAGGCCGCGAGATCAAGACCTCACATCGGTGAGCGACAAAGATGGCTGGGAACTGCCTCCACCTTGCTCCTTCCTCGCTGCGAAGTGCGGGGAACTCTTTCTGTAACAAGGATCTCTACCTTAGCACACTCCAAGGGATCAAAAGCAAGGGGAAACCAAACCCAACATTCAAAATAGCAGAAGGCGAGCTTATGTACAGGGGAGTGACGAGGGGTCCTGACCTAGGGTTTTCACATGAAATGAAGGATGGTACGAGGAAGAAATTGGTTCGTGTGAATGATTAGTGAGTTGTCAAGAGATTTCACGAAGGAGACAAAGATCCCCGAGGCTCCTATCAAATGGGGAAAGATCGATAAGGGGTTCTACTGTTCTTACGCTACAGGAGTAGAGGGAAGGTAGAGGAGTTGACTTAGGGTCAATGAATGGAGGCACCCCATTGGGCTACGTCAGCACGGTTAATGACAAATAGAGTAACAATGAGAAACAATTAAAAATTAGGTAATTAATTAATTAATTTTAAATTATAAAATAAAATAATTTTTATTATTTTATGTAGTATTTTCATATGATTTTTTTATTTTTATGGGCTTATTTATTACAAGTTACTATTTAGGATTTATTGATAGGTACATTTACCTATGTTTTGTATTTTTTATTTTTTTTGATTTTATTATTTTATTTTCATAATTTATATATTTACAACTTATTTTTATATACATAAATATATTTTTGTTGTATTTTTCTGATAAAAAAATGTACACTTAAATAAATAGGTTATACAGTATATGGATATAAGTATATGTATTTCATCTATGTATTTTTGTATATTATTTTATTTTAGTGTTTTATTTATGGTTTTATTTAATTTCAAATATGTACACATACTATAAATAAAATTTACAAAATTACAAAAATATAAAATTGTAAAAAATAAAGAATTAATAAAATCAATATTTTATTCATTTATATTATACAATAAGGTTCCAAAACCAAACTTCCACACCTTAACTCCATATTAAATGAAACCATCTTCATTAAATAGCTTATTAAAAGTTATATATAATTAAAATGATTTTTGATATATTTTGAGTTTTTATTGAGGAGATATGGGTCTGGAAAGTTTGGGTTTTGTCTTTTTATTTAGAGTATAAAATGTGCACTGTATATTCTTTTTTATGTGAAATCATTTTTGTATTTTTTGTATTTTTTATGCAACTTTCATGTACAAAGTTTCTTTATTTGATACATAAGTAATAGAGAATAAAATAGGTCCTAAAAATGAATTATTTATGAATAAAAGAATGAGAATTTTATTGGATTTTTGGCCCTAATCTCCCCCTACTTTATTCCTCGTCGATCGAGTCATCAAAATACATAGGTCTCGGGGTTTAGGGTCATAAAATACCTTTGGCATTTTATTTTATTCTTTTCTATTATTTAATCTATAATTTTGGCATTAAAAACTATATTTTATATACAATAAATGAAATAAATTATGAATGTTAATTTGTAAAAATAATGTTATTTACATGCATTTAGCTAGGGTTTTAAGGCCAAAATGATAGAATAAAGGTGATGAAATGGAGATTCATCACCCCCCTATACTTGCCTTTGCTAGTCCCTAGCAAACTTATGCAATAAGTGCAGAAAATAAAAATTAAATAAAAAACAAAGAAAAGAAAAATAAAGAAAGTGGATAGATTTTAATTCTCAAACTTCTATTCATAAAATCAAAGTTTGGAGCTTAAGTCAGATCTTTGGATTTTACGTGCTGTCAGAACCTTATTAGGAAATAGATTTGAAACACGACAACCTCTGAGAGTCACAAAACCCTGCTCGATTCTCCTCAATAGCCATGTCATAATACTTCAACTCATATGCAAACCCTTATGATTATGAATCTATCTTGGACACTGTGTGAGATATGTGGCTCTCCTCGGCTGAAGCGGTAAAATTCAGTCTTCTCCAACATGGTGACCATAATTCCCTAATCCAACAAATCTTTCCTCGAGAAGCGGGGTATTTCCTTCTAAGTTCAAACAACCAGCTCAAAAAGAGGAGGTGGAGAGAACAATGGAGCGTAGCCAGTGTAGATACCTATCCTAGGAAGCTTGACCATAGTAGCCAAGTCATTGGGTTGCAAGCTCACATGCATATGACTTTGTATCTCGAGCTTGCATATTGACTATACAAATATATATACTCTGGCATGCATTTTATTTTCAATCAGGCTTGTCCACTTTGATTTTTCCTTTTTTTTGAATATTATACAACGACATTTACATAAGGACTTTTATTCTTGGGCCAGTAGACTATCCCTCTTTTGAAGCTTTATTGCAACCCACAACTTCTGTCTTTATACCTCGTCGCCATTAGATCAGGTTGGGGTACAAATGGCCATAAATGTGTGAATTCTGATGTTTTCATTGGCTTGTATCTCACGCCAGCAAATCCAGCCCTATACCACTTCAACTGAGGTGGGAAAAGTGTAAAGTGCAGGTGTATAAGCTAGGTCATTATCAACAACAGTCATGTGTGTGCTCTGAATATTCTACTTAGGCAATCATGCCGACAATGAACTAAGTCTCGTGATACCAAAGAATTAAGTCAACTAGATCTAAAGTGCCTCAATTCTAGTTCCTATAAGGTTAATTTGAAAAGATTTCCACAATATTTAAAAATGTTATTTTGCAAACTAATTTGACAAATATTTTTTACAAATATTTTACAAAATTTGAAAATCATTTTACAAAGATTTTTCAAGCAGTATAATAGATTTATCAAACTATTTTTCAACTTTTTTTTAAATCATTTCCAAATAGATTTTCAAATATTTTTATTTCAAATAAAGAAAGGAAAATTTAACAAAAAAACATTTTACAAAGGTAGAACATATTCAACAAAACATTTTCCTAATAGTTTTCAAAAGATTTTCAAAAGGTTTTTCAAACATTTTGCAAAAAAATATTTTTTACTTGATTTATTAATCAGTATATACAAAGAATTGGGTATTTGTGTGTATTCATTTTTGTTAATTATCCATATTATTAAAAATATGAAATTACGAGTTATGGATAAAGTATATAAGACCCCCTATACTTAGCTTGAGTTATGTCCTCATAGATAAGAAAGAAAAGAGAAGACATAACTCGTACTAGGTATAGAAAAGCCTAACAAATAAGGAATGAAGGAAGGAATAAATGAATGAGAAGTCGACCATCCCCTCTATACCTAGGATCAACTAAGCCTAACTATAGTAGACTGTACAGAAGGTAGGGAGGGTCAAGACTGGGAATGAAGAGATCACACTCGGACTGTCTCCCCTTATAAGGGTAAGATATCCCTAAGTATAGACAAGAAGAGGAGACAATTAAGGGGATAAAAGAATGAATAACTCAGGGTGCACACCCACTATACTTAGGATAAGGCACATCCTAAGTATAGCAATGAAGAAGGGGTGACACCGTTTGGAAGAAAAAAAAAAGAAAACAAAAAGAAGAAAAGAAGAAAAGAAGAAAGATCACTCAACTCACCCACCTCCTCTATACTTAGGACAGAGTACATCCTAAGAAAGGCAAACACATAGAATGAGGTGGATGAGCAAAAATGGTAGATGGAGAGAAATAAAATGGAAGTGGATATACAAAGATCAAGAAGATAAAAAGTGAACCTTCTTGCGTGATCGCTGAGGAATGGATCAGACAAGGTACAAGTCGATATCAGGGTCGTCAGCAGACACAAACCGATCAAGATTGACCTCATGAAGATCCTCAACAATTTCAAAACGGAAAGGCACGAACTGGTCAGCGGAAGTGGTGTGGTCATGTTCGGCCTAGGAAGTCTCCACTAGGTCATCAAAAGGCCTGAATTCCTTGATGAAAGCTATAACATCAAAATCTGGCCTCAGCATTCTCTACTAAGTCTGCCTTCTTCTCTAGGGTGTCTACAATGTAAATCATGTGGATGTCATCAATACATTGCCACTCAATAGAAGGGGGAACTTCAAGGTCTATGCTTTCTAAGTTTTCCTCATTGGAGAGGAATTCTAGGGTCTCAATATCATCCACTATCAAGCAAAATCACAACACAGAGAGGCAGAGGTTGACTGGAGGGTTGAGATGCTAATCCTAGGTCAAACAAGAAATCACAACACAAAATAAAAGCAAAAAACAAGCTAAAGCTAAATCTAAACTAAAGAGTGAAGGAAACAAACCTTGAGAGGTTGTGGGCAGCGAGATCAGGACCTCAAGCTGGAGAGCAATATATATGGCTAGGAACTACCTCCACCTTGCTCCTTCCTCGCTAAGAAGTGCGGGGAGCTCCTCTAGTCGCAAGGAGCTATACCCTAGTGCACTCTGAGGGGTCAAAACCAGGGGAACCCGACATTCAAAATGGCGGAACATGAGCTCATGTATAGGGCAGTGATGAGGAGTCTTGACCTAGGGTTTTCACGTGAAATGAAGGATAGTACGAGGAGGAAATTGTTTCGTGTGAATGATCAATGAGTTGTTAGGAGATTTCATGAAGGAGTAAAAGGTCCTTGGGGCTCGTATCAAGTGGGGAAATCGAGAAGTAAGGGGTTCTACAATTCTGATGCTACATGATTAGGAGGGTAGAGGAGCTGACCTGGGGTCAGCAAACGGAGGCGCCCCATTGGGCCATGTCAGCACAGATAACGACAAATTAAAGTAACAATGAGAAATAATTAAAAATAAAAGAATAAATGAATTAATACAATTTATGTTATAAAATAAAAAATGTTTATTATTTTATGTAGTATTTTAATATGTTTTTACTTAATTTAGGGGCTTATTTATTATAAGTTACTTTTTATGGTTTATTGATAGGTATATTTAACTATGTTTTGTATATTTTATTTTTAATTTGTATTTTTGATTTTATTGTTTTATTTTCATAATTTATATAATTAGTTATTTTATATACTAAATATATTTTTGTTGTATTTTTATGATATAATATGTACACTTAAATAAATAGGGGTATATAATATATACGTATAAGTATAGGTATTTCATCTATGTATTTTTATATATTATTTTATTTTAGTATTTTATTTATGGTTTTATTATTTTCCAAATATGTACACAAACTATAAAATAATATTTACAAAAGTTATAAAAATATAAATTTTAAAAATAATAAAGAATAAATAAAATTAATATTTTATTCAAGTATATTATACAATAGGAGTCCAAAACCTAACTTTCACACCTTAACTCAAAATTAAATAAAACCACTTCACTAAATAGTTGTTTAAATTTTATATACAATTAAAGGTGATTTTGATACATTTTGAGTTTTTATTTAGGATATATGAGTCTGGGAAGTTTGGGTTTTGGCTTTTTCTTTAGAGTATAAAATGTACATTGTATATTCTTTTTGTGTGAAATCAATTTTGCATTTTATCTACAACTTTCATGTACGAAGTTTCTTTATTTGATGAATAAATAATAGAGAATAAAATAGGTCCCAAAAGGAATTATTGATAAACAAAAGAATAGGAATTTTATTGGAATTTTGGCCCTTATCTCCCCCTACTTTATTCCTTGTCGACCCAGTCATCAAGATGCCTAGGTCTCAGGGCATAGGATCATAAAATACCTTTGGCATTTTATTCTTATTTTTTTCTTTCCTTTATTCTATAATTTTCACTTTAAAACTATATTTATATACAATAAATGAAATAAATCATAAATGTTAATCTATACAAAATAATGCTATTTACATGCATTTAGATATGGTTTTTAAGGCCAAAATGATAGAATAAAGGTGATGAAATGGAGATTCATCATAGCCCTTTCAGGTACTTCAGATCTGGAATGACACACATAATATAGAGGAGGCAGAATTACATGTTCAATGCACCTAGAGGTACTTCATGCAATATTCTAAAGAAATTTTGCATATAAGATAGTAGCAAGGGCTATAATTACACATCTTTTAAGGACTTTCAAATGTATACATATGTCGTACACATTACTTTCAGATATTTAAAATTTCACATGTCATTGTCTTCACCATTTTCGTATATTTATAATTATATTTTAATTTTGCTATCTCTTGCAACAATCCTAATATACCATTCATTTCTTCTTACGAGTTCTAATCTTAAGAGTGTCTCCTAATCAAAGAAGGTACATCTTCTACCTTAGTATTGATATGGATTTCCATAGCTTTAAATTTTATCTTTAAGTGTTTGGTTGTTGCAACTCTTAAAACCAATTAACAAATAATTTATTTTTACATGATATAGATTATAGGGTCCAACTCGAGGCAAACTTTCAGTTAATGTATATTAGTAGAGTTATAAAAGTTTTATGTTTGTTTTTGGCATTTATAGTTATTTACGTATTATAAGTAAATCTTGCTATTTATTTGTATGTTTATATTATTTTATATACACCAATGTGATATGGTATATATGTATATGATTTGTATTTTTATGTGTTTTACATTTTTAATGACTTTATGTTCTGATTTTTATTTTTTATTTACTTTTATTTTTTATTTTTTAATGATTTTAATAATAGAAGTGAATTAAGGAATTTAAGAGTAGAGTATATAATGAGAAAGTTATCATTTTGATATTAAAATAGGAAGACAAATGCTCAAAAATTAGGAAGTAAAATTTCTTTATGTTTTACATAAATCTTACTATTTGTTGTAATTTTTGGGATATTTATAAGATTTGTATTTTTTATATAATTATACAATTGGAAAATAAGTTTTAAATGCAAAATATATTATTTTTATGTTTTTAAAATATTAAATAGCAAGGAAATTTTTGTATTTTATTTTTGTTTGTAGAGAATTTCAATATCTTTAAATATATACTGTGCATATTTTTCTATGATTTTTATAATACTCAGCACTGAAATTTTTATGGTATATATTATGCATTTTATTCATACTTTTTGATGTGTTTCTGATTTATTTAATATTTTTGACCATATTTTACATTTTTAAGGATTTTTAGAATGTAATATGTATTTTTATGACATGATTTTTACTCAATAAAAATATATAATGATGTTAATTTTCAAAACAAAATTATATACGATAGATTATATTGATACATATAAACCAGTATTTATATTTTATTTATTGTAGTAATTAATGTATATTTATTAGTACTATATTTATTTAATTCTAATTAGTGATAATATTTTATTCCTGTGGAATTATGAAAATCTACGGGGTATGCACACAAAAACACCAGCGCGTTTGGCATGTTTGACAACGTTAGTAAGGTATAGCTTGTTCGTAAGTACAACAAATGCAAGGCGTATGTTTGCAAGTGGTCCATATTCACACGAGTCAATAATTAGTGTGCAACTAATTTGTTGTTGGTCAGATTGTGGGGTCAAAACTTACCCATGTATCATTCCCTACTCCAATTGACTAATCCTAATGTTAGATCCAACGGTTGCCAATTGATGGATGGAGTTCGATCGGACGAGTCTGATTCAATCTAAAGATGTATGTGCTCTCCCCAAGTGACTCAATTACTCTTCAGTATTAAGATGATTTTTCAAAAATCTGATGCTTTGGGTGAAGGATCTCGACTCCGATGAAAAATATCTATCATACCATGCTCTTCAAACTAGATGAGTATCGATCTACAAATGTTATGCATAATTTCCAATTGTGCTGGAAGCTATGAAGCTATGATTGATCAATTGTGTTGGAAGCTATTAAGCTATGATCGATTGGTGATGTTGTTTTTTGATTGTAGTGTTCATTCATCCCCCTCCAGGCAATGGTCGATTTTCAATGAAGGTCTCAGACTCCAAGTAGTCATCAAGCTTTAGATGACTAGATTTCTAACTATGGTTCATCTGTACTGATGAAGCGTGAATCTCCGCCAAAAGATTTTTGAAATGGAAATTTAGCTTGAAGGTATCTCCCTCCAAAGGTTAGCTATATGAGGAGGAATTGAAGTGAATGGCATAGTTGAACATAGAAGGGGTCTAATCAGAATGGAATCAACTCGAAGAGATTACAATGGAGGAAAACTAAATGTGAAATAAGAGATGGAATATGCGAGAAAGAAACCGAAGTGATGGTTATGAACTGGAAACTCAAAATAAATGAAAAAAAATCGAATGAAACTTGAACCAGAAACCAAAGTATATTATGAATATCAAGAATTGATATGGAAATAGAACTAGATGCAATGGATGAAGGGGTAAGTTATTACCTGCACAAAAACTTGACAGTTGTGGCTTTTCATTCTCAACTTTCTATTTTTAATGATTTTTGGTCTATAGGCTCAAAATTCAATATTAAAAAAATTATATTTTTTTGGAATTTTGAACAACATTTTTATATTTTTGGAATTTTAATAGTCAAACAAGGAATAAAAGGTCTCATTTTTATTTTTAATAAATAGAAAATAATCCTTAAATACTCAACCAAAAATATTTGTGATAGTTAAAAATATAAGGTATTTATGGGAATTTTCTATGAAAATTTAAAGACCTATAGCTATCTTTTACAAAATGAAATATATAAAAAAATACATACTAGTGGGGGCTTTTAGGTAAATATTAAAGTTCCAGTATGAAATCCGAACACAACAAGGAAATGTAGGTCCAACTCTACATTTTTCCCAAAATATCCAATATTTTATATCAGAAGGGATATATTTCCAATTTAATACAAATCCATGGAGCCATATGCATATTTCCCAAAAAGTATTACACTATTAATGCAAAAACAAGTACTAATTTAAAATACAAGAAGCCTAGGGGCTTAGGAGCAAAAAGCCATGTCCCCTCACATGCACATGCACGCGAGGTGATGTGGCTTGGACCTAAATGCAAATAGGAGGAGTACATGGCTAAAATGTAATTTTTACAAAAATAATTAAGCTACAGACAAATGTTTTGTGGACTGAAAATAATATAAAAAAAGAGGGAGGGTGTGTGCGAAAAATACCCTCTACGTGTTTGGGTCAACAGTCGGATCCGCTTCACTTAGCCATGTGTCGCCTCCTCGGAGGTCGATGACGATTCGTGGTTGGACACTCCGGATTAGATCCTGAGCTTGGATCTAATGGTGGAAGGCTCGTACATCCAACGGTTGTTGTGCACTTTGGCACGGGTGCACAATCGAACGATCGAGAAGAAGAGTGGATGAATAGATCAAGAACTCGACCAGACTGACCTTCGATTAGCCCTTTCTCGCTCCTCCGGGCACCTAGAAGTCTCGGTGCATGTGCAAAATGGAGTTGTATCTCCTCCGCTTCGAGTAGTGGTCTCGGACGGGCCCTTGGAGCTCTGACGTAATCTGACAAGGTCGGAGTGGCATGGAGGATCCAGGTACCTCGTTCCTGATCAAAATAGACCCGGAAGGTGTCCTTTGGACCTCCAGAACCTGCACGAAGCTGTGGCACGCAAAAAGGGTGGATCTAGGGTCTTGCTAGGTCAGAATGAGCGGGGATGAACTCAGGCGGAGCCCTCCAGCGAACAACAGAGGAAGGAGGGTTGGATGCCTGATCTGGGTGAGATTGGGATGTACATAGGTGAGTGGGGCAAAGATCATATAACGGGGAAGATGAAGGAGGAGAAAGCAGAGGCGGAGGTTGGTTGAAGTGTCGAAAACATGCGGTGGACCCAGAGCTCCAGTGGGATAATTATTTTGTATTTTATAGACAATCAAACGAAATCTAAGGGACTAAAATGTGACCCTAATCTACTTCCTTGCTAAGGAACCAAAAAAACAAGAAAAAGAGGGCTTATGTGACCTGCACTGGTGTGGAGCAGAGCTCGTGGCAAAGGAGGTGGTGCGCCTCGGATCGACCTCGATTTTACACCAAATGCTTCGTCGATTCTTCCTCATGGCTCATGTTATCACCGGGATACTCGAGATGCGTGAAGGTTTGGGTTTGAATGACAGAAGAGGGATAAAAAATCCATAGAAACTCAGCTTGGGGTATATGTAGGAGGGTGTATTTGACCAGGTAGCCCAGCCGTAGCAGCTATCCATTGATCAAGAAATCAAGAGGGCGTGAAAGTAGGTTGATCAATGATGAAAAGTCAAGAAGGAATCGATCCCAAAAGATGCAAGGATCAATGGGAAAAAATCGAGGAACATCGAGTCCAACTTTCTGACAGGTGGGGCGACTGAGAAGAAGGGGAGTTGACTTGGGTCATTCAAGGTCGCGCCCTCATTGGTCCACGTGAACACGCTACACTACAAAATAGTAAATAAAAGGTTTAGTAATTCAAAATAAAATAATAAATGATTTTATTAATTTTTGGTTAAAATATAAAAAACATTTATTGTTTTAGTTAGTGTTTTATTATGATTTTATTTATTTTTAGAAGTTAATTTATTATAGGTTACTTTTTAGAGGTTTATTTATAGGTATATTTACCTATATATTAGGTATTCATTTTTATTTGGTATTTTTGATTTTATTGTACTATATACATAATTTATATAATTATAACTTATTTAAATACACATAAATGTAGTTTTGTTATATTTTTCTGATATAATATGTACACTTAGATAAGTAAGCGTATTTATTCCATAGGTATAAGTATATGTAATTCATCTATGTATTTTTTTAATATTATTTTATTTGAGTGTATTTTTATGGTTTTATTGTATTCTATATATATACATATACTATAAAGAATATTTACTAAATTATAAAAATATAAAATTATGAAAATATAAAGAATAAATAAAATGAATATTTTATTCATGTATATAGTATAATAGGGGTCCAAAATCTAACGTTTGCATCTTAACTCCAAATTAAGTGAAACCACTTTCGTAAAATATTTTATTAAAAGTTATATACAATTAAAGAGAGTTTGATATATTTTGAGTTCATATGGAGAAGATATTTATCTGGAAAGTTTGGATTTTGGCATTTTATTCTAAGTGTAGAATGTACACTTTATATTATTTTTGTGTAACGTAAATTTTGTATTTTTCTATATGTTTTTATCCACAATGTTTATTACAAAGTTTCTTTATTTGAGGTATAAATAATAAAAAATTAAATTAGTCCCAAAGTGAATTATTAAAGAATAAATAATTAGTGTTTTATATTCTTTATTGGCCCTTACCTCCCCCTACTTTATTCCTTGCCGATCAAGTCATCGTGATGCCTAGGTCTCAGGTTTTAGGGTCGTAAAATACCTTTGGAATTTTATTTTCTTTTCTTTTCTTTTCTTTATTCTTTTATTTTGGCTTTAAACAATGTATTTTATACAATATTTATACAATAATGGATGTTAATTCATGCAAAATAAGGATATTTAGATGCATTTAGCTTGGATTTACAGACCAAAATGAAGAATAAAGGTGATAAAATGAAGATTCATCACCCCCTATACACGCCTTTCCTAGTCCCTTTTGCCTATAAGTGCAGAAAATGAGAATAAAGAAAATAAAAAGAAAGAACTTGGATTGATTTTAACTTTCAAACTTGTCTTCATAAAGTCAAAGTTTGGAGCTAAGTCAGACCTTTTGGAAGTTAAGTTTGGTCGGAACCTTATTCGGGAACAGATTTGAAACACAACAACCTTTGAATCCCACAAAACTCTTCTCAAGTATCCTTAATAGCTAGGTTAGAATAAGTCAACTCATACGCAAACCCTTATGACTATGAATTCAAAATTTACCAAAACTGATTTTAATATATAATATCAATATTAAATAAGATACAGAAACATAGAATTCAATTTTTAGATTTTTAATAATTTTTTATACATTTTTTATGGTTAGAGAGGGTTTGTAATTTTTAGTTTTTCTTTTGTCTTTTTCGTGATTTTTGGTTTGTAGGTTCAAAATATAGTAATAAATAACTCCTATTTTTAGATATTTTCAACCATTTTTCTAATTTTTATATATTTTTTAATGCAAATAGGGAATAAATGTAATGTTTTGAAGTTTTAAATATAGGAAAATATTTTAAATGGCCATGCGAAAATTATATGTGATTTAATATCCTGTTAGCCACTTAAAATAAATTTCCTACAAAATTTTGATGTAACATGATTATTTTTAATGCAAGAAATAAAGAAAATAAAATAAAAGCATTGGTATGGACCTAAACACGTTTATAAAAAAAGTTAGAATGTATTTCAAAACAAAAATCCTAAGTCTAGGGGCCTCTATGCAATTTTCCATAACTAATTAATTCATATAATCTAGCAGAGGTATAAATGTAATTTTCAAAAAGCAACAGGGCATACATGCAAATTATCCAAATTATTTTGAACTAGATTTGGACTGAATAATAACCCAAACAAGCAAGGGGTCCCTTGCAAAAAGCCCATCCCCTCACAAGCACATGTACGTAAGGTGACATGGCAAGAGACCTATGTGCAATAAATGGACGCTATGGGGTCCTACTGAAAATATTATAAAAGTTTTATAACTTGAAATAAAAGTTTCTGGACTAAAAATAAAGATAAAAAATGTTGGGGCTAAATGTGCAAAATAACCTCACTAAGGCATCGACGGACTGTTGATCTGACTATACTTTTCATACATCACTCTCCGAACGTTCGATGATGCTTCAGAGATGGGCGGCTCAAGGATGGGTGGATTCAATGGTTGTGCTTTGATTGGAGTGCCTCATGCATCGGACAGCTACTGCTCTTCCTGAAGAACAAGGAAAAACATGAGGTCCCACAATCTTCGATCGACGTTTTCCTTGGTCGCGGCGATCTCCGGCAAAGCTGCAACGTCCAAGATGCTCCTAAAGGCTCCCCACAGTGGTTGAGTGCTTCAAATAGGTCCGAGAACCACTGAGAGAGTCCCCGAAGGTTAGATAAGTTTTGAGCTCCAGGTTCCTTCCGTTAAACCAAAATCGACCCCAAAGGGATATTTAACCTCCAGAACCTACAGAAGAAGCTTAAGCACACAAGCAAGAGGGTTCTGGGGGTTTGTTAGGCGGAGATGGTGTGGAATTGATGCGGGCGGAGGGTCTCCGATGAGTGGCGGAGGGGAGACCCATATCTCATGATCCAGAGAGGATCAGGGGGAGTGGAGTGCATCGGGGCGAATTAGAATCGATGGGAAAGGAAATGGTGGCGAAAACCAGGTCGGAGAACAAGTGCAATCGTCGGAGTTGAGCTTTGATGATCTACGACTAAGGAGTTTACAGGTTAGGAACATAATGAACGCTAAGACTAGGGCTCTACCTCCTGGAAGAAGGAGCCGGTCGAAGCTCCATCATAGATGGATGGTGATGCTCAGATCACCACTTCAACGCCTCTTTGATGAATCTCCATTTCATCACCTTTATTCTTGCATTTTGGCTTTAAATCCCTAGCTAAATAAATGTATATATCATTAATTTGCCAAAATAAATGCCTGATAAATTGTACAAAATATTGTATAAAATATTTTATACTTTATGTATTTAATTCCAAAATTAAAGAATAAGGGAAGAAAAAAAATGAGACATCATAGGTGTTGAGTGACCCTAGACCCCGAGACCCAGTCATCATCATGACTTGATTGACAAGGAATAAAGTATGACAGATGAATTGCACAGTCTATACATAATAAAACCTAATTGTTTTTGCTCAAATAATTAAATTTTGGCACCTATTTTATTGTTTATTATTTATAACTCAAATTAATAAACTTTGTACATGAATATTGTAAATAAAATATATAGAAAAAATACAAAATTGAGTTCATAAAAAATAATGCACAGTGTGCTCGGGACATGCAAAATAAAAAGGGGAGATAAAAACTTCACATACCAATATCTTCTCCATACTATATCAAATGGACCAAAATCACCTTTAATTATTTATAACTTTTAATAAACTATTTAATGAAGGAGGTTTCATTTATTTTAGAGGTAAGATGCAAAAGTTAGGCTTTGGGCACCTATTGTGCAATATACATGTATATTTTATTCAATATATTTATTCTTTGCATTTTTAAAATTCTTTTATTTTATAAAATTATAAATATTATTTAAAAAGCATATATATAATGAAAATAAATTAAAACCATCAAAACGAAATAAAAATAAATCATATACTTAAATACATAGATGAAATATACTTGTATATACCTATAATGTATAAATACATAATTAATTAAATATACATACAAACATAGAAAAATAGAATAAAAATATATAATTGTGTCTAAAAATAAATAAAAATATATAAAATAAGAAATACAAAATAAAAATAAAACACCCAAATATAGATATTTACATGTAGATATTAACTTGTAATAAAAAAACCTCATAAAATAAATAAAAATATGTATAAAATACTACATTAAATTACAAACATTTTTTATGTTTTGAAAAAAATTTAATTAAACTATTTACTATTTATTTTTTATTTTACTAATAATTTCTTTCAGGGATTTTTCTGGTTGGTCCACGTTGACCAACCAGATAGCGCCTTCATTGACCTAGGTCAACAGCTCCCCATGCCTCCTCTGCTCTGGCATTCACCTCGAGCACCCCACTTTTCACAATTTTCCCAAAATCCCTAGTGATCATTTTGCCTTGTGCCTTGAATTTCGCATGATATTTGACTTCTCTGATCCTCGCTCAATCTTCAAGTGTGGTTGATCTCCTTCGATTGAAGCAACATCTTAGGTTGAAGTTCATTCTTCGACCAGCGTATAAATAAACCTCCTCTGTCATTCTTCCATTTTGATCACTATTCACGAACTCTTAGCCCTCAGAGCCCAACCAACACCTTCCCCTTGGTGACAGCAACTGGAGGGTGGGCTTTGCAGCGAGGAGGAGCTGCGGAGGAGCCCGATCTAACCATCATCAGAGTGTCTCCGACAGGTTCTGCTTCATCGGCCAACTGCTGACCGGAATCCTTTATTTCTCGTTCCTAGGTATATATGTAGTTCTAATTTCATTTTTGTGCTTTAATTTCTAGTTTAATTATATCTTTAATCTTAATTTGGAAAAAGCCCTCGAGGGAAATCCATCGTTATCTGACTGTTGATTCAACCCCATTCTCATCCCCTATTGTTCCCCTTCGCATTCTCCGTCGATCTCCCATCATTTCTACATGAGATACATTGTGGATCTGGGAATTGAGATCCAATCCAATGCCCTTTGTCGGAACGCCATCTCCATTCCATTCACATCCACTTTTTGCCTAACCCTTCGATCGAGGTGTTAGTCCTTGAACCAGAGAATCTTTTGGTGCAGGACACAACTTTAGGCGACTTATCTAGAACTTCATCGAGCATCTGGAGCACCTCCAGGTTGTCAAGAGCTGCCTGAGCTATCTGATCATCCTCAGTCTCACCGAATACCACATGTACACGCGGAGGAGTCCCATCAAGCTCCTGGGCTTGTCGGAGGAGCGATCCACTGCGGAAGCGAGAAGATACATCAAATGAAAGGTCTTCGGCCGCCAGTTCATCTCGATTTCTTCAAGACCCCATCAAGGCCATCCGATCAAGAATACAATCTTAGATCTAATCGGGGTCATTGAATCCAATCGAAGCGGGGATTGACTAGGATCCTTGGATTAGCTACGTGGCGTGACGATAGTAGTTGGATGAAGAGCTGATAAGTGGGGTAGTTTGTAAACCCCCTCCGTACCTTTTTGTATTTTATAAATAGTCCTATAATATTCAAATCACGTTCAAAACTTTGTGGACTTTTTGCTTGCATGTCCTTAGTACTTGTTATTATTGCATATTAGTCTAGTGCCAGGTCACCTCTCTACGTGAGGTGAAATTTTATAGGTATATCCTCAGGATTTGTAGATAGTATTTAGTCCATTACAATCAATTTGATGTGTAAAAATATTGAATATTTTACACTCGTGCCTCTGGAGTTCATTTTATTTGCAAAAATACCTCTGCTATCTTGATAAAATTTTAGTTATGCATTTCTTTTTATTTGAAATATATCCGGTGCTTTAAAAGTTCTCAAAAAATAGGTGTTTGTGCTTGATTGTCTACTAATTCATGCCTTATTTTCATTTTCCATTTCACGTGCATTTAGTATATAGTAAAAATCACTTAGAGCTATTTTATTCCATGTTTTCCTTAGAAAATACAAAAAATATAAAACCTTTTTGAAAAATTCCAAAACAAAATGTACTATTTGTTAGCCAATTTTATAACTCCGTATAAAAAATCACAAAACAATCTCAAAATAAACTCTTAAAATTAGCAAACCCTTGGTAATCCTAAAAAATATAAAACATTATCAAAATTCCAAAAATACTAATTTCAATTCCATATTTTTATACACATTAATATCTATATATTAAAATTGATTTGTAGAAATTTTGAGACCATTTCATATTTTTAAATCTCAAATAAATTATGCCTTATTAAACAGTCCATGTTTTTTTATTCATGATTTTTAAAAAAAAAATTTTGCTTAGATTCCCCAAAATCCAGAAAAATAGAAAAACTGTTGAAAAAGATAAAAAGATCTTATTTAAATGTTTTTTGCATATTTTTATCTATATTTATACATAATATATCCTATATAGTCTATTTGCCCTTATATATTAATATATAGTATATATCATTATCCATTATTATAAATACCTTATAATTATTTTTAAAAAGTATATTTTTGGGGATATTTTTAATTTTTGTATATTTATTATATACTTTATACTATATAGTACTTATATTATACATATATCACCTTATATATCTATTTACTCTTATATTCTTATATATTACGTTATTAAATAAAAAGAAATTAAAAATTCAAAAAAATAAAACTAAAAAAATATATTTAATTAATAAAAAATTTTATTTAATTAAAAATCCATAACACTTTGATTGGAATTGTGCATCCATACTAATACGCTTGCATTGTTTATTTATTTATTTAAATAATACCTGCTACATATTGTCTCTTGTCTCTTGTATTCGACACCCTACCTGCTCGTCAATATACATACTTGTTTTGTAGGGTTATAATATTTTTTTATTCACACTGCTTTCATTGATTGATTCTTCTATTATGAGGGTTGATTGGTGAGATATGCTAGGGATCTTGTGAGAGGTCACTTCGACGACTTCGATCTCACCTTGTGAGATCGTATAACTCTCTCCAAGGTATCCTTGTCTCTTTTCAAATGGTGCCATTTCTAGGGAGCAACGGATATCGTATCATATATATATATAGCTTGCACAATATTTCTATCTTATTTTTGCTCTTTATTCTTGATAATTATTTGATATGTTCTGACCCATATTTCTTTGTATTGACTTTCTTACGAGGGACCATGTGGTGACGGCTGTTTCTTAGGAGGTGGACGCACCTGAGTCACAAGGAGGTTGACGCTTCTTCTTGTGAGCCAACTAGGAGAGAGAACGAGAGACAGGTAGAGAAGGAGGAGAAGAGTAGCTCACACTTAGATTTTTGTTTATTATTATGAGGAGAGTGTTTTATTTTATTTTTGATTTGCAATATTTTTAGACTTGGACACTTCACAATTAAAGAGGTCCATTGCCCGGGTATCTGTTCATCTGGGGGCCTCATCGTGGTTTTTCGTGTTTTGTCGCCTTTATTTAAATTTGTTTCTCTTGATTTGAGCTTTTTGCCTTTATTTTTCTTTGTTTTATGTGATTGATCCCCTAGATGTAGGTTTTTTGACTCGGTAACTAGGTCCAAAGAGCTTATAGATCACTTGGATTTGGAACCGCGAGCCGTGAGAGATTCCGCACAATGCTTGCAGGACCCATTATTGCGGACACCGAGAAGTCTCCAAGACCAGACACTTGGATCCATTTTTGAGTGATTGGCATTTTGTTCTTCCCGATAATAGTAATTTATGTTTAGGATGCTTTATCACTTGTATATCGCCATATAGAGTAAATATTTCAATTCTACCTTGCATCCGTATGGAGAGCGCTAGGAAGCACTGTGAGTCTTCTTACTTTGAATGTATCATTTGATACGAGGGTGATATTTCCACTTTCATATCCGCTTGCATTGCTTTTCCATTCTCTCCCTATTTTATATCACATTTAGGACTCAAAGAAAAAAAATGTTAGATTGATTGCTTTGAAAAATATTCAAAAATTGAAAACTCAAATTAAAACCACGGGATTGCTAATAAAACTTCAACTTTGATTAAAATCAGTAACCGCCATACTTATTTTGGGTTCATAAAGCTCTCCTTGCTTTCAGGTACACTCCAGACTGAGTGAGGCGTGGCCCCCTAATGATAGAGCCCAAATCCCGATGTGTGACGCCTTGATTAACACTTGGGACAACGAAGTATTGGTGCTCCTATCGTATGTGAGTGAGTAGGACGTTGTCGATGACGGTGCTCTCACCTTGTGTGGAACATCGACTTGGACTGAACTACTGAGCCAAGGCTACACCCTCACATGTGTGTCTATCTCATTGGTTTGCGTCTGAGTACCTCGCTTGCGAGGGAAATAGTGATTTTACCTATTGGCTTCCTTTCTCTATTCTATGGCTGAGTATCCCCCCATGCATGAGATCAAGGACTTCCAAGCACATAGATCACAAGTTACATAGGAGGTGGAAGAAGTATGGGGTACTTTCTCGATAGTACACACTCCTATAGGGTTAGCGTTCTTAAGGACTTGTTAAAAGATTTACCTACAATACAACCACAAAATTAGCCGAACTCTCACAGCTTCACGTGCGTTGTGTTGGTGAATTCAAAACTTATCTGGTGTCTGTTTGATTTAGATTAAGTTCTAAGATCAAGTCCTACACACTTGTGCAAACATTGACTTTCATTTTTTTCTTTATTCATTCTCATTTGACCCATGCTCGCTTTTGAGTTGTTCTACTATTTGCACTTCTTTTATTTCTCATTGACCTCTGTATCTTTCCTCCATCATCAATCTTCTCTTGGATCCTCAAGATGGAGACCCTTGGATGGTTTAGTCAGGACTCTGTCGACACCAACATCGATTCAGCGTGGTCAACCTCTCAAGTAATTCATGGCAATTCCCGAGATCATGGTTCGGACTTCGCGAACTGCTCTCCGTACTCCATGCCTTCTTTAATAAACTGGGATCACTATTATCCTGAAATCTGCCCATTTTGGATGGTCATTGATTTCTCTCCTTGTACATATCAATCCTTAATGAAATTCTATGTTGGCCTTAACACAGAACAATTTGTTACATCAGGTGCTTCAATTCAGACTGATAGGGGCATCATTCCTTGTGGAAATCATGAGCCCAATCTAGAGCCACAGATTGTGTCAGATTCTGAGAAAGGAATGGCTCCAAATGGAAAGGGAAAGGGACCTCAGCACCCGCCACAATCGCAGTCAGGCTAGCAACCAGATCAAAATGCGTTGAATGCATAGCTCCTTGCCTCAATACAGGAAATCCAGCAGTAAAGCACTGACCAGGAATTAGTCCAGGTCACCTTTCAGGACATGTTGAATTATCTCGGGAGAAGGAGAGACCAGCAAGAAGGAGAAGGAGGAGGAGAGAGAGAGAGAGAGAGAGAAGATGGACCCCGTGGAGGTGGACCTGATGGACCAAGAGGAGGGAAGCCTAAGACGACCCTCAAGGAGACCTACAACCCAGTTGTTGGGTAAATGACGAATGGATTCATACAATCCATGCCCATTTTGAGTTGAAGCCTCAACTCTTGGCCATGATCTGCACTTTCTACGAGAATGAAAATGAAGATCCCTACATCCATCTCCAACAATTCAGACGTATCTGTGGAACCACGCACTACCCTAACATCCCATTAGGCATAGTCAAAATGACATCATTCCCGTTTAGCATTCAAGACAGGCTCTTCATTGGATTAATAACTTAGAGAAAGTATTCACCACTTGGGAGGAACTTAAGTTTTCCTTTCTGCACAAGTTCTACCTCTCGTGCAGCTAATCAGATGCGAGCCCGTATTGTGAACTTCACCCAAGCTACCCACAAGTCAATTAATGAGGCCTAAGAGAGGTTCAGTGATCTGCAAGAGAAGTATCCACATCATAATATCCTACAGACCAATATGGTCCAACATTTTTTTGTGGACTAACTATTGAAAGTTAGAAGCTCTTTGATGTTGTTTGTGGCAGTTCACACTTCAACAAGGAAAAGGATGTGGTATGGAATATTTTTTGAAGAAATGGCTGAAGGAGAATATGTCCTATCATCATCTTGGTTATATCAGAGACAACCAGAGGTACACCAGAAAGAAGTACACATGGCAGCCTTGTACGAGCGGGATCGGGATAAGAGCTCAAATCAGAGCATTATTGGGATCCACCTTTCCAAGGTGGATATCATTGAAAAGCGATCACAGGATCTTGAGAAGCTCGTTGTGATTGAACAGAGGACTCAGAACTTGCACAAACTAGATCAGATTACCAAGCAGCTGGAGCTATTAGTAAGCACACTCAGCACCTGTATTTCTGTGTCGTCATCGGCTGCCACTCCAACTGAGATGAAAGAACCAGCATCGTCACAACCTCCTTAGTAGAGTTAGTCCCAACCAACGGTTCAACATGTTTATTATGTGCAAGCCCCTGGGCCATCCTCTCCACAATAGCAACTGGTTGTATACCATCCAGAACTCCAGACAATCACTGATCCATGCTCACCTCCACCACCTCTCATTCAAGAGGTGAATGAAGTTTTGTCCAATGATGCGCAGCTGACTTGTCCAGGTGGACCTCAGCACAGCCAGTTTGTTAACTCCCCATCCACTCCCTCAACAACAAGGTGGGAGATTTGTTCAAGGTGACAATCAGCTTCACCACCAGCAGTCTCAGCCATATCAGCAAGGCTGGAGACAAAATCAGTTTCAGCCGTTGCAGTATCATCAACAACAATTTTATCAATAGTATACGATTGTTCCATATCATCACCCTCCTCCTCATCACCAACAATACCAACCTTCTTCTCAATATCCATCTCAGAAGTCTTACCAGCATCCTCAGCACCATTCCCAGCCCCAGCGTGGTCAGCACGCTAAGCCATCAGAGGCACCTCTTATTACCCTGCCCTCGACCACTTGGCTCGGACTCTCCTAGGAAAGCCACCCTAGCTCCGTGGGACCAGGAAACCACAAAAATGGATTAGAACAAGTAAACAATTATTTAATCAAAAATAAAAAATGAAATGAGATGAAATAAATAACTATGTACAAACTATACATTGCTCCCCGACAACGACGCCATTTGATAGAGAGCTTTTGCACCATCTGAAATCAAACACGATTAATAATCGTTGCATGACCAAGTGTCTCTCAATCAACAATTAACCCAAAATTAATGATAAATCAACTAAGTACAAATGTGAGTTAAATTTATTACAACTGTACAACAGATGTGTATAGGTGTAAGCAGTATAGACGTCGAATGCAGGGAGCAAATGGAGGTAAGTTAATTATTAATTATTGCTAATTAATAATAACGTATATATATTTTTTATGTATTTTGTAATTTTCTTATTTTTTTGTTTTTAGTGGGTTTTAATTATATTCAATTGTTATGGATTTTTAAATGTTTTATATTTTTATATTTTTGATTTTATATTCCTTTTTAATTTTTGAAAAAAATAATTTCTTTTTTATTTTTATAATAAAATATATACCTACAGGTAAAAATATAGATATTACATATGTTATAAATAATATATGTAATATATTGTTAATATAGGTATTTACATTAATATATATATATATATATATCAAAATATATTTAAATTTCAAAAAATAAAATGATTTTATTGTTTTATTTTTCTCTGTATTTGATAATATGTATAGAATTTTTAATAATTTTTAGGCATTTTTTAAGTAATAGATATGACAAAACAGTGAACAGAATAATTATCCGAGTTTCTTTTGAGTTTAATAGTATAAATATGTCCAAAATTTACTCAAAACTATTTTAATATATACTATATATAATAAAGAAAGTTTGCAAACATAAAGTTATATTTTTATTTTTATTTCAAGATTTTTTTCTAATTTTTATAATATGATTAGGGCTTTGTGGGTTTTTTATTTTAAATTTTGTATTTTTAGTGAGTTTTGGATATATATGATAGATAATACTATAATACAGGTAATCTAACTTTTTGGAATTTTTGGATAAGTTTTAATAATTGTTTTATTTTTGTAAATTAAAAAAAGTTGGAAAAATAACTAAAATACCAAAAATATAAGCGTGGGCAACCATGACATCATGCATCAAATTAATTTTCCTACAATTTTTGGAGTAATAAAACTATTTTATATGCACAAAATAAAAGAAAATAAAAGGTTATAAAAACATGGACCAATTTGCAATATTTAGAAACATAATCTTCGTTTAATAATAGTTCCATTAAACATAGGGGCATGAATGTAATTTTTACAAAGCCTCACATGTAGCTACACATGAGGTTGAAGGACCTAGATACACTATCAGAAGCTTATGTCCTTTAATGAAAAATGTCCATAGAAAATTAAACTACAGATTAAATTTACAGTACTAACATAAAAATACAAAATGCATAGGGGTGCGGATGATATTATATCTCCTACACGTGCTAGCGAGCGATAGGATGTGCATCACTTATGTGATTGGACGGCCACGATAACATCTTACCGCTTCTGCAACAAATGGCGTAGATTAGATCTGTTGGGCGATCAGACGACAGATGAAGGGCGCGATCCAATGGCTACTGCTACACCTGGAGCAAACTCATGATCAGACGGTAGAGACCACCCTTGGACGAACGGGTAAGAACAAGGTGTCTGGGAAGCTTCAATGGGTTGTCTCTCATGACTCTGACCTCCTCTCGATCTTCTAATGGTTTGTACAACATCCTGGGAGGCTCGTGCATCAACTAAAGTGCTCAAGATAGTCTGAGCCCCATCAATAGGGGGCATGGAGGTTGGGGGAGACACGCACTGCATATGGACTTCCTCAAGGCTTGATTGACCTCCAAATGAGGCCTTTGGAAGCTGATACCTGCACTAGAGGAAAGGGGGAACAAGGGTGATGGGTCTTGGCCCTTTATTGGGCAGAATGGAGTGGGTATGAGGTGGGTGGAGAGCTCCGATGAACGATAGAGGATGAAGCTCGGATTCTTAGATCTTTGCAGGATCATGATGATCAAATGAGAGATTCATATGGAGAAGATGGAGAGGAAGGTGGTGGTGGCATTTGCAAGTCGAGATACTGGTCGGAATATAGTGAAACGATGGTCGGAGCCTAGTGCTCCGACGAACTACGGGTCTATGATTTAAGCTAAATCTAAGATAAATACATGAAACAAAATGCATGATTGATCCTAGGAATGAAAATGCAACATAAAAATTAAGTTATACAACTCATACCTATCCTTAGGGACCAAGGAGCATAAGATCATCAGAGCAAGCTCTAGCGATGCTTGAATCTCGCTCCACACCAATTTATCCTCACCGTAGATCTAAGTTTCTTGTCATCAAGAACTCAAGCATGGATTGATTCTTTTGGGGTTACAGTGGCTAAGAATGGACCAAAATCAAAAAGGAACAGGAAGGGGTTTATTTATAGACATGGTGTGCGGTTGGATTGCGAAGGAGGTTGCGTGAAGGGAGATGGAGGTTGGTGAGAGCTATGAGTAGGGCGTAGAAGAGGGTTGAGGGTGGAACGAGAAGGTGACCTACTGAAGGTTGAAGGAGGCATGAAGGAAGGAGTGAATATGGGAGAAGATAGGGGGTTCTTGTGAGCATGATAAAGTCAAAGGGAGTGCATGACAATTGACCTAGAGTCAACTTTCCTTGGATTCTCATTGTACCACGTAGGACAAAATGAGATAAAACAGAAATTAAAAACTCTGTTAATTCAATACTAAATATGAAATGATCTTATTAATTAGAACTCAAAACAAGGAAAATCTTTCTTATTTTTCAAAATATTATATTGTGATTTTTATTTATTTTACAACTTAATTTATTAGGTGTTAATTGTACATGTATATTTATATGTATAAATACTTATGTTTGGTGTATTCAATTTTTATTTTGTATTTTTAATATTTATTATCATAATTACATATTTTACATATTTATAATAAAATTACATGTATATTTACATAGTTTTGTTATATTTCTAATTTTATTTACATACATAAATAATTGTATGTATATACATTATATATAATACACTTATATATTATAATGTAGTATTTATTGTAATGTATTTTGAATAGTTTTATTTTGCATTCATATTTCAAAGAATATATACAATTATTTCAAAATATAAGGAGAGTAAAATTATAAAGAATAAAATATATGAATATTATATACAAGTACACATTATAATAGTAACCCAGAAAGCCGACTTCTGTATTTTAACTTCATTTTTAATGAAACCAAATTCATTAATGGATCATTTATTTTGGAATACAATGGAGGTGAGTTTGGTTACTTTTGAGTTCTGTATGGAGAAGATTTTGATCTGTGAAGTTTGATTGTGGCCTTTTCATCTGTGTGTCCCAGTTGCACTATGCTTAATTATTATTGGTAATTATTTTATAATTTTCTATATACTAATATGTACAAATTTCATGTTGAAACTTTATTATTTGAGGTGTGTATATATGTGAATAAAATAGAGTAAAAATGGGTATTTACAAAGTTTAAAATTAGGGTTTTATGTGTGATATTTGGTTCATATCTTCCCTAATTATTTCCTTATCGACCTAGCCAATATTGACTTGGTCTTGAGGTTTAGGGTCGTTCAGTATCTTTGATACTTCATTTATTTTTTTCTTTTCTTTATTCTTTTATTTTGGATTTAAATACATATGATTATATGTTAATTACTTAGGAATGATGCACATTAATGTGTACAAGTTATTGATATTTTCAAGTGTTTTGATAGGGATTTAAATACAAATGGAAAAATAAAGGTAGATGAATGGCTATTCATCACCTACACTTAGCACGAGTTATGTCTTCCTCAATTGCTCTTTGATTATTATGAGAAAATAGTTCATGCTAAGTATCGGGGGTCGTATCTACCACATATATACTTTAGCCATAACTCATACTTACGTATTTTTAAATCATATGGCTTTGAAAAATAAAAGGGTAAGGGATAAAATAACTACTAAATAGAGTAATCACAACCCTTGTATATATGTGTGGTTTAAAAATATTTTGCAAATGAATTGAAAATGGTTTGGAAATTTTTGAATAATATGTTGATAACCATTTTTGAAAAATCTATGTAAAGTGTTTGCAAACACTTGTAAAAATTCTTTTCAAAATAAGTATTCAAAATGTTTGCAAAAATGTTTTCAAACATGTTCTGAAAACCCTACACACACTTATTAAATTCTTTTCCAAAATCCTTTCTGTAAAAATTTGTAGTCACTAACCCCATCAAAAATACCTTAAATTTAAAATTTTAAAACCCCATAAAAATCTTAAAACTAGAAAATTGTTTCCCAAAATTACCTTGCATTGCATTTGCACTTTCAGAGTAATGTTCATGATTATACTAGTCTAAATAAAATCTAAAGAATGAAGCTTGGTTCGGACCTTATTCCACTTAATTTCACAGGAACCTTATAGGAGTTGGAATTAAGACTTTTCAGGTCACCTTTACTTAATTATCTATGTCTAGTAGGTTGTATTCACATGTCTTCTTGACTAGCCTAAGTAGTATCTCAAGACACACACATGACCCTTGTCGATAATGGTTGCACTTGGACAACTGCACTTTACACATACCTCAACTCATATGAGGTAGTAGAGGATAGAATTTTGAGGTTGGCAAACCACACGCATTGAAACATACGTCGCCCCAATAGGTGGCCAGAGCCCCCCCAACCTGATCTAGTAGCAAGGACGTCTAAAGACTGGAGGTTATACGTTTCAATAAAGCTTCAAAAGAGGGACAGTCTATTGGCTCTAGAAGAGCAACTCCCTATATAAATGTTGTTGTAAATAGTATCAAAAAAATATATTAAATAAAGTACCCTTCAAAATAGATGGGCTAACAAATAAAGAAAAACCATATCCATCAGAGTTATTATATGAATAAGCAAGGCTTATGCTTGAAATGTCAAATACAAAAGTCTGTCTGTAGCTAGGAGACTTGCCTACACTAGTCGAGCTCCATAGGATACGTGATTACACTAATCACGATCCATCCTCTACTCTACCCTCTCTTCTTAGAGCTAGTTGTACTTGGACTTATAAGGAAAGACCAGCACCTCGAGGAAAGAGTAGCTAGATTGGGGAATTAGGGTTACCAACTGAGGGAGACTATCTTTTGTCATTTTAGATGAGGAGAGATACATTCACATACACCGTACAAGTAAATTCATAGTCATAAGAGTTTGTGTATGGAAGGATTTGTTCTGACATGATTTCTTAAGGGGATTGAACAGAGAATTGTGGATCTTGAGAACTGTTAAGTTTTAAATCTGATTCCCAATAAGGTTCTACCAAACTAATAATCCAACGATTTGACTAAGCTCCAGACTTTGATCTTATGAAGATAAGTTTGAAAATCATCATTATTCTTTCATTATTTTTCTTTATTTTCTTTTTCATCACTTATTTTCCTAATAAGTGTTTGCTAGGGACTAGCAAAGGTAAGTCTATGGGGGTGATGAATACCCATTCATTCACTTTTATTCCTTTATTATGTCTTTAAATCCATAGTAAAATACATGTAAATACATCTAACTTGTGCAATACATAAATAAATGTATTTAAACACAAAATTAAAGAATAAAGAAAAGAAGAAAAAAATAAAGGATGTATTGTAAATATTGACTAACCCTGAACCCTGAGACCAAGTCAATATTGACTAGGTCAACAAGAAATAAAGTAGGGGGAGATAAGGGCAAAACATACATGCAAAGATACACAGAATCCTAAAAAACCCTAGGTGTTCAAAATACTGTATATAGACATATTCGCGCTATTTTATACATACTCATACACACATCGAACAAATTTATTTACAACAAGAAACTTATACCTAATAATGTATAGAAGAATACACTAATAGCCAATAAAAATCATGGACGGTGTATCTGGTACACACAAATGAAAAAGTCGTAAATGAAAATTTATTGATAAATATATCCTCCATATAAACTCAAAAAAAATATTAAATAAAATACCCCTCAAAATAGATGGGCTAAAAAATAAAGAAAACCCATTTCTGTCAGAGTTATTTTATGAATAAGCAAGGCTTATGCTTCACATGTCAAAGACAAAAGTCTACCTGCAGCAAGGTGACTTGCGTACACTGGTCGAGCTCCATAGGATACGTGATTACACTAATAATGGTCCATGCTCTACTCTTCCCTCTCTTCTTAGAGTTAGTTGTACTTGGACTTATAAGGAAATACCAGCTCCTTGAGGAGAGTAGGTAGATTGGGGGAATTAGGGTTACCAACTAAGGGAGTTATCTTTTGTCATTTCTGATGGGGGGAACTACATTCACATACACCATACAAGTAAATTCACAGTCATAAGAGTTTGTGTATGGAAGGATTTGTTTTGACCTGATTTCTTAAGGTGAACTAAACAGAGGTTTGTGGATCTTAACAACTGTTAAGTTTTAAATCTGATTCCCAATAAGGTTCTGCCACACTAATAATCCAATGGTCTGACTAAGCTCTAGACTTTGATCTTATGAAGTCAAGTTTGAAAAATCATCATTATTCTTTCTTTATTTTTCTTTATTTTCTTTTCTCATCACTTATTTTCCTAATAATTTTGCTAGGGACTAGCAAAGGTAAGTATATGGTGGTGATGAATCACCTTTATTCCTTTATTTTGTCTTTAAATCCATAGTAAAATACATGTAAATACATCTAACTTATGTAATACATAAATACATGTATTTAAATACAAATAAAAGAATAAAGAAAAGAAAAATAAAGGAATCATTGTAAATATTGACTGACCCTACACCCTGAGACCAAGTCAATATTGACTAGGTCGACAATAAATAAAGTGGGGGAGATAAGTGCAAAACAATACCTACAAAGATACACAGAATCCTAGAAAATCCTAGGTGGTCGGAATATTGTATATAGACATATTCACACTATTGTATACACACTCATACACACATCAAACAAATTTATTTACAACACGAAACTTGTACCTAATAATGTATAGAAGAATACACAAATAATAGCCAATAAAAACAATGGACGGTGTACCTGGTACACACAAATGAAAAAGTCATAAATGAAAATTTATTGATAAATATATTCTCCATATAAACTCAAAATACATCAAACCGCTTTCATCAGATTTCAAATTAAATTATCCATCTAATGAAGGTGGTTTCATTGAAAATGGAGCTAAGATACAAAAGCCAGTTTTTTGGGGTACCATTGTACTAGAACATCTATTATTATTTTATTCAATTTATTTTTAATCTTTTTTATAATTTTATATAATTATGTATATTTTATAAAACATATAAAAAATATAAACATAATTAAAATATCTAAAGTAAATTCAAAATAAATAATAAAGTATAATACATATATATACTATACTTATAATATGTATACATAGAATTATTTATATACATAAAAAAATAAAAAATACAATAAAAATATGTAAATAAATAATAAATTGTACAATAAATATATATAATATGTATATAAAATACAAAATAAAAATAAATTATACCGAACATATGTACATATATATCTATATCTATACATGTAAAAATTAACACCTAATAAATAAGCTGGTAAAAATCATCTAAAATAGTATATAAAATAAGAAACAACTTTCATGATTTGAGATTTAATTAATAAAATTATTTTCTATTTAAAATTTACCAAATTTCCTCTTTAAGTGATGTTTTATCCTGTAGCGGCTGAGGTGGACCAATCCGAGTTGTACGAGGGTTGTCTTCCTTCATCACGCAAACACCCCCATCAGACTTGTCTGATGGCTCCTTCACCCTATTTTTGTCGCCACTCTCTTATTATCTGACCTTTATCTCTTCATGAAAACTATGCATCAATTATCTCTGACCCACATTTGAGCATCTAATGAGCTTCATCTCCAACGATCGACGTGCAAACCCTACTCAAACAACCCTCCTCCAATGGCATGTATAAAGTTTCTTCTCGATCCCCTATCCAAATCAATCTCGATTGTGACCTAAAGTAAGAGATATTGTGATAGGAGAGGCTCCCTCATCCATCCGAGGCGAGGATAAGGAGTTTGGACACGATTCAAGCCATCGACGATGATCCTCTGGTGGTCTTCTATGCCTCGACTCTACAGGTCAGGTGAGCTGCTCTATCCTAGATTTTCTGTTTCATAGTATAGCTAGTAGTTTATACCAGTCTTTTATTTCTTTTGATTCGATCCAACTTAGCTTAAAATCCAAAAAAATACTTTGACGGAGCTCTAGGATCTGACCACCACTCTCAACTATGAATCACTTTGTTTCTGGCCCATCTAACTACCCCCCATACACTCCCCTACGCTTATGCATCATCCTGATCATTGCCAATCACCCTGATCTTGCTCGGATCAGGAGATCAAGTTCTCGAGTCCACCACCTCTCCGAAGACCTCTGCCACACTCCATCTTCTGTCCATTTTGCTTGAGTTTTGGGATGAGCCTTGCCCTCACGTCAGGAACCTTTCTATGCATTCCTAAGCTCCAACTGACCCCATCTAAGGGTGTTTTGAACCTGCAACCAAGGCCCATGTTGTTTGAGCATCCAAGCCTTCATCATTGTGGTCTGGAGCCATCTAGCACTAGCAGCAGCTAGGACGACCCCGTAGGAATGATTTGAGACATCCAGATGCACGTGAGGATGACAGGGCATAGAGATATGCTCGATCGAAGCAATGACGTGCACCTATTCTTCTTGTTCATCCAACGCCCCTCCGAGCACTCAGATCGTGAAGCACCTCCAGTTTTGATCCCAGTCGTTGGACCAAGCCATCCTTTGACTGTCAGATCGCATCTGAGATCTAATCGCCACCATCCATCGATGAAGTGATATATGCGTACAAGGACTGTTGATCGACTTAATTGGTGCTACGAGCCTTCCAATCGCACGCCAATGGTATATTGCATATTCTACCCTACATTTTGTAATTTATTTTTAATCTTTAAACTTATATCTATAGTGTAAAAGTTGTGTAATATTTGCATCGAGGACCCTAAGCTCTACCATATTTACACTTAGGTCCATTTCCAAGTCACCTCATGTAGCTTTCCACGTGAGGCGCATGGGCTTTTTGTAGGGACTCCCTTGCATGTTTTGATACTATATTTGGTCCCAAATTTTGCAGAAACATTGTAGTAGTCTTGGTAGAATTACATGCTTGGACCTGTGTTTGAGTTTATTTACATTTATACCCTATCAAGGTGAATATGTTTATATATTTAATTGTGAATCTTTCATGTAGGCCCTTGGACTTTATGAATACATGATTAAATGTTTTGTAACTCTCTAGAAATTACACTTAGGTCCCTACCAATTTATTTCCTTTTATTTCTTGCATTTTAATTATAAAGAATAACATTTTAGATCCAAAAAATTGTAGGAAAGTTATATTATGTGCATGAGATCCTGATAAATCTCCATTTCATCGCCTTTATTCTTTCATTTTGGCCTTAAGTCCATAGTTAAATGCATGTGAAAAGCATTAATTTGTACAAAATAATACTTATTATTTATACTATAAATAGTGTATAAAATATTGTATTTAATGCCAAAATTGAGGAAGAAAAGAAAAAGAAATAAAATACCAAAGGTATTGAATGATCCTAAACCCAAAGACTAAGTAAAGAATTGACTTGGTCGATAAGGAATAATGTAGGGGGAGATAAGGGCAAAATATCACTCACAAACCATAATTTTAATTGCTCGATAAATTTATTTTGGGACCCATTTATTCTTTATTATTTGTACCTAAAATTAACATGAAACTTGTAGATAAAAATACTAAGAAAAATATAAAATTTATTCATTCAAAAATAAATCATAATTTACCCTAGACATTCATATTAAAAAGCCACAAAGAACTTTATAGACAAGTATCTTCTCCATACAAGCTCAAAATTCACCAAACTCACTTTTTTGTTCATAAAATTAAATTATTTATTTAATGAAGGAGTTTCCATTTAATTTGGAGTTAAGATGCAAAAGTTGACTTTGGACCCTCATTGTGAAAGATACCTATATAAAATAACCAATATATGTATTCTTTATATTTTTCAATTTCTTTATTTATATAAATTTGTAAATAGTATTTGAAATACATATACATAATTAAAATAAAATAAAACAATCAAAAATACATTAAAATAAATAAGCATACTCTAATACATAGATGAATTATACGTATATATACATAAATAACAAATGTACATATTTATTTAAGCACGCAATTAAACCCATAAAAATAATATATATATATATATTTGTGTGTGTATTTAAATAAGTTATAAGTATATAAATTATGAATATAAAATAATAAAATCTAAAATACAAATAAAAATAAAATACACTATATATAGGTAAATATGCAAATAATTATACATGTAAAAATTAACCCCTAATAAATTAACTTGTAAAAATAAATAAAAATCATAATAAAATACTTGATAGTTCATGTCACCTCACGTACCTATGCATGTGAGGGACATGATATTCTGCACCTAACCCCTCTGGTTTTTGTATATCAATTTAGTCCATTAATTTTAAAGTCCCGTGTAATATTTTTAAATAATTTGCATCGAGGAGAAAGCTTTTTGAATATAGCAAATATACCCATGCCAGTGTGTTTTTATATTGAATATTTAAAGCATTTTGCATGATTGGCCCTGGACTTCATTAGGGGGTTCTAAAATAAAGAAATACTTTTAGGAAATTACAGAAAGGTCCCTGCCAACATTGCAATTTCTTTTTGCTAATTTTTATTATTATTAAATGTCATTTATGCTGTAAAAACTAAAGAAAAATTACGTTAGATGGATTAAGTTTTATTCTACCACATACATTTTTTAAGGCATTTGTCTTTATTTTTCTATTTACCAAAATTAAAAAATAGAGCATTTATTCCCTATTTGCATATATATATATATAATCAATTATAAAAATTACAAAAAATAGATATTTTTTATTACTATATTTTGTAACTTCAGACCAAAAATCACTAAAAATAGAACAAGAAAAATAATAAAAACAAAAAAATTCCAAAATCCTTATAAAACATTTAAAATTATTTAAAACCCAAAAATATTTATTTCTACTATTTAAATTTATCTATATTATATATTATATAACAAAAATAGTTTTGAAAACTTTTGGGGTATTTATCTATTTTTAAATTTCGAAATAATCCGTCATATTAACCTAAGTCATTGTTTTGACATTAATCAATTAAAATCCAAAAATAGCAAAAACTACAAGATTTTTTAAAAACAAAGAAGAATATAAAAAAGATAAAAACAATTTATTTTTTCAATTTTGAGTTTTATAACTATATCTATAAATATAAAAGCTTATATTCTCTATATATACCTATAGAAAGTTATATTATTATTATTAAAAATACCTAAAATACATTTTAATACCTTTAAAAAAAAGAACTTCACCTTAGGGTATTTTCCTAATTTTTTCTATATTTATTATATATATTATATACTTTACCTACATTATACATACTATTACATATACATATATATTATCATATTAAAAAGAAATTAAAAATCAGTTAATATAAGAAAACGATATAAAAATTAAAACCAATAAATATATAAATTAAAAACCATAAAAATATATAATAAGAAACCCATAAAAATAAAAAGACAAGAAAAGGAAAATTTTGGATTAAGTGCTCAATCTATGTTTGCTCCATGAGTTCGACACTCTACATATTTACACCTATACACATCTTTTGTAGAGATATAATAAATTATAACTCCACATTTACATTGCATTGCATTATTGTTAAATCATGGGTTAATTGTTGCTTGATACACCTCTTCTATTCATCAAATGGAGCTGTTGTCGAGAGTAACGTCGCATAGATTGTTTGTCTTCCTTCTTGTCTATTTTGTTATCATTTATTTATTTCTCCATTTTTTTATCTAGTGATGTTATGACCATCTCTTTTTTTGACCTCTGTGCGAGGGACTACAGATGAGGGAGGTACTCTTAGGAGTCATGTGCACCCGCGTGAAGCGGAGTCGACTTTTCAGCACAAGCCGATATGAGAGAGAAGTAGGAGAAGACTTAGAGATTTTTTAGAGCAGTTGCATTTTGTACTTTTATTTTATTTTGTAATTCAAGTGAGAGAGAGAGAGAGGGACATCTGTAATTTGTAGTAATTTGAATTCTCCGAATACTGCGACACTCTGAGATCCATTGCCCAAGTAATTGTTCACTTGGGGGGCCTCATCGGCTTTTTCGTAGTTTTCTCGCCTTTTCTTTTTCTTTATTTCCCGTGTTTTGAGTTTTTTGCATTTTCTTTTTATTTATTTTGTGTGATTGAGCCTTGGCATTAGGACATGATTGCTCGATAGTTTAGATCAAAAGCCTTAATTATTGCATGTACATGTAGTTCTTACGCTTGGACTTAGACAACCTAATTATTGATTACTTAGACATGGAATCAAGCGTCGAGAGAAACTCTATATAATGCTAGAAGGATCCATTGAGGCAGACATCGAAGAGTCTCCAAGATCAAAAATTGAGGTTTCATTTTTGAATAGTTAGCATATGTTCTTCACGCTAATAACAACTCTCATACTAGGGTGATTTCATCGGCTTGCATTTGCATATAACATAGGTTTAAATTCTGTCTAGCATCCTCCACGAAGAGAGTTGGGAAACAAGGTGAGCATTTATGACTGAGCATACATCATTGATTTCTCACTTGCATTGCTTTTCTGAACTTCTTCCTCTGATTTTGATCACCATAGGATTCTAAAGGAATTGGAACCTCATTAGGCAGCATGCATGAAAAACAACAAAAAATAGTGCTAACTAAAATAAAACTGGGATTGTTAATTGAATTTGAGATTAAAATCAAACATAATTGGATTCGTCATTTTTTGAAGAGCAACTCCCTCATTGTACACAAGACGTATTCGAACAGAGAAAGGCACGCACGCTTAAGAACTAGAGCCCCCATTCCTGGACTTGTTCCCTAAGCACTTGGGTCAGCTGTTGGGCCCAAATACTTGCTGCAAGCACTTGCCTCCAAACATAGATGAAGTGGTATCAGTGATTTAGTAGGTGTGCTACACCGAATGGAACACAATCACTCCAGAAGACTGCATCTGTGAGTTTGCATAATTTCCTGAAATTCACCTAACTCTAAATTGAAAAGATAATTGACCGATCTCTTACAGTCTTCACTGTCGAATTGGTGTTTTAGAGTTTGCTTTACTTTTGATTGCCGACTTTATATCCAGGTGTGTTTGTATTTATTTCAAGTTATCATTCTTCGAGTCTTTTTCTTCTTTTCTTCTTTTCATTTCTTGAGTCCTCTTTCTTATTTAGCATCATCTACATTGTGATCATGGGTTATCCTGATCTCTGGCCAGATCTTGCAGATTGTTTTACGCATATCACTATCATGTCTGCATTTATGGTCTGGATCAAGATGACTCTCTTCTTGAGACAAAACTTTGCCTCATCTGGTTCGACCTCAACCCTCATGTGGTTGGAATTCTATCCAGAATTTTGTCTTGTATATTTTTCCCGCCCTCCTCATTCCCTCCCATGCTGCTTTCTTCTACCCTTAGGCATGTTGTGTGATAGCATGAGTCCCATATATTGAGGAGACTATTGATATTATAAAGCATAAATTTGAGGCTGGAATGAGTACGCTTCCTTTGGCAGATTTTGGATATGATTTGTGTAATGTTATTATTGAGGTTTCTTTGGTTGCACACCAAGTTGAAGAAATGATCTCTGAGGCAATACATATTTAGGATGATGATACAAATATTGTTTGTTTCCATTTACCAATACTGACCCTTGAGTTGGTTCTGCACATCTTGTTTTAGGAGCTTGTTTTACCATCTCTGTTGGTACTTTAGGAGAGGGAGTCCAAACCCGCACTGTGTCAACCATCCTACCAACCTATCTATTTTCCTCTTCCTGATGTCCAGATCACCATAGAGCACATAGCAAATTTTGATAAATACCCTGATCCATTCCGGTGGATATTGTTTGGTGAGGACCTACATTTTCATATGCCACATCTTGTTAGCCCCTCCCATAAATCTTACATCCTCCCGATCGATGAGTGTGATGATTTTTTTGAGGATGAGAGTTTAAATTCTAGCATGACTTATCTCTCCATTGATCAACTTGCATTACACTCTGAGGGTCTTCTGCAGGTGGATGCATCACTTTCTTGGTACTTGATCTCACCCACTAACAGTGCAGCCGGTCTGTCGACTGCAGAAACTGAGTCGTCTAATTCTTATGACTCCTTTGAGTTTGCTCTCCTTGATGACCCTCGTGAGGACGAACCATATTTTGTTTCATTTGATGATTTCTCTGATCTTTCGACCATATGTCTATTAGATGCACAGTTGCTTAGAGACTATCATGATCTTTACTCTTCCTATCTTTTTGAGTCTGTGATTAACGTGGAGGATTCCATAATTGATCCATCCTTCTCCACAATTTATTTGTTAATTTTGATCACTAACTCCATTCTTACAAACCGATGATTTCATCTGAACCATTGCACCTGGGCTTAGTGTTTAGTTCTCTTCTCCTGGTGGTATATACCCACTTAATTGCATATACTAGTGTTCTTTTGATTTCATCATTGTTCTCACAGTGAGATGATGGAAAGAGTACGACATTCATTTGACAGATGTCATCCTGAACCTTGACACAACATTATCCTAACTCTTGCGCCTAGCTAGGGGCGTAAAACCTAGCGCTCGTTGAGAGGCACCACAACTCTTGTATATACGTGTTTTGTCTTCCATTCCTTCTTTCTTCCATTGGTCCTACACCCCATATCTACTCTCTAATATTTGTTTCTATACTTAGTACATACTTTACCCTACGTATAGAGGGTGTAGACTGAGTTGTTCCTTCTTTGTTCTGTTTTGTCACTTATGTTGTTGCCTATACTTAGGGATCTTTTACCCGAAGTATAGGGGAGTGGCGTGTTCATTCCTGCAACATTTTTCTTTTTATCGGTTTGTTGGTTCCCTCACCCATCTCCTCTCTTGTTGATATTCATGTATATACTTAGGGATCTCTTACCCTAATTACGGGGGAGACATTCCGAGTTGTTGATCTGTTCATTAACACCCTCGATCCTCCCTATAGGTCTTATACAGTTTGTTATACTTAGGATTAATTGATCGAAAGTATAGGGGGCGGTTGACTCTTCATTCTTTATTCTTTCATTGTTGTAGTATAGGCTTTTCTAAACTCAGTACGAGTTATGTCTTCCTTTTTTCTTTCTAATTTACGAGTTTAATTTATGAGGACATAGCTCAAGCTAAGTATAGGGGATCGTATATACGTTGTATATACTATAGCCATAACTTGTACTTTCGTATTTTTTGAATAATATAGCTAAAATACTATATGAGTATACAATTAATTAATTGTAAATAATAAACATGTAAAAGTATGTATAAAATCCTTCAAAATTCTTTGTATATATTGATTAAAAATCATGTTCAAAATATTTTGCAAAATTATTAGAAAAATGGTTGGAAATTATTTTAAAAATCTTTTGAGGACTCTATTTGGAAAACTTTTTTGTAAAATGTTTTCAAACATTTGTAAAAATGTTCTTGGTTGTAAAAAGTTCTTTTAGTTGCTTGAATAAAATGCTTTGAAAATCTATTTGGAAATGGTTTGGTAAATGGTTGTAAAAATACTTTGAAAAATCTATACATATTATTTGAAAAATCTTTGCAAAGTGATTTTCAAAGTTTATAAATATTTGTAAAAATATTTGTAAAAACTATTTGCAAAATAAGTTCTCAAAATGTTTGTCAAAATTATTTTCGAACTACTTTGGGAACCTTGTATATAATCATAGCAAGTAAACATTCTTTACAAATCAAGATATACAAACTTGTAAAACAACTAACATTCAACTTGTAAGATACATCCTAACTCTTGTAAATACAGATGTGCTCCCGTGTAAATATTTGTACATAATTATTTCACTAACCCTTTTGTTTTTAAAAATCCCTAAAAATTGGCAAAATTCAAAAACCCATAAAAATTTGCAAAATGTTTCAAAAATTGCATAAAAATTTGCAAAAACTTGTCACAAATCCATAAAAAGCTCAAAATTAGAAAATTGCTTCACAAAAATATTCCTTGCATTATACTTAGCATTTGCATTTTTTAGATTGATAATGAAAATTGAACTAATCTAAATAAAATTCGAAGATTAGAACTTGGTTGGACCTTGATCCACTTAATCACAAGAACTTTATAGGAATTGGAATTGAGGCACTTCAGGTCTGCTAGACTTAATTCTTTGAGACCACAAGACTAGGTTCAGTGTCTCCTTGATTGTCTAAGTAGAATATTTTGGAACACACGCATGACTCTTGCCGATAATGACCTAACTTGCACACCTACACCTTGCACGTTTCTCAACTCAGTTGAAGTGGTAAAGGGTTGGGTTTGCTAGCATGAGATACAAGCGAATGGAAACATATGAAGTCACAATTCTGTGGCCATTATGCCCCAACTCAATTCAGTAGCAACACGGTCTAATGACATAATGTCGTGGGTTGAAGTAAGATTTAAAAGAGGGATAGTCTACTGGCTCAAGAGGGAAAATTCCATAAGTAAATGTTCCTGTATATAATATTTTTGAAAAAAAATGCAAAATCAAAAATTCCAAAAAAATAGACGAGCCAAAAATCAAATAAAAATCAATTCCCATCGGAGGATGTGTATATGTAGCCAATAAGCAACCTTACGCTTCAAAGTCAAAGTATCCATGTGAGCCTACAACCAAATGATTTAGCTACACTGTTCAAGCATCCTAGGATTGGTAGCTACACTAGCAACCATCCACTCTCTTCTCCACCTCCTCTTCTTGAGCCGGTTGCACTTGAACATAGAAGGGAATACCCTGCTTCTCGAGGAAAGATTTAATGGATATGGGAATTAAGGTCACCATGTTGGAGAATACTATCTTTTACCGCTTCAGCTGAGAGGAGCTACATATTACTAACATTGTCCAAGATAGACTCATAGTCAGAAGGGATTGCATATGGCATCGACAAGTTCTGACCTGGATTTTGAGGATACTTGGGTACAGTTTTGTGGTTCTTAGAATATGTTGTGTTTCAAATCCGCTTACCAATAAGGTTCCGACCAAACCTAAATCCCAAAGGTCCGATTGAGCTCCAAAATGTGATTTTGTGAAGATAGGTTTGAAAGTTAAAATTAATCCAATTTATTTCTTATTCTTTTCTTTATTTTCTTTTTCTGCACTTATAGGTATAAGTATTTGCTAGGGACTAGCAAAGGCAAGTATAGGGGGTTGATGAATCTCCATTTCATCACCTTTATTCTTTCATTTTAGCTTTAAGTCCATAGTTAAATGCATGTAAATAGTATTAATTTGTACAAAATAATACTTATTATTTATACTATAAATAGTGTATAAAATATTGTATTTAATGCCAAAATTAAAGAATAAAAAAAGAAAAAATGAAATACCAAACGTAATGAATGACCCTAAACCCCGAGGCTAAGTTAAGAATCAACATGGTTGACAAGGAATAAAGTATTGGCAGATGAGTGCCAAAAATCACTCGCAAACCCGAATTTTAATTTCTTAGTAAATTCATTTTGGGACCTATTTTATTCTTTATTATTTATATCTCAAATTAATAAACTTTGAACATGAAACTTGTAGATAAAAATACAAAGAAAAAACAAAATTAATTTTATTAAAAAATAATGTACAATATGCCCTAGACACTCAGAATAAAAGCTGTAAAGAAAACTTTATGGCCATGTATCTTCTTCATGCAATCTCAAAATTCACCAAACTCACCTTTATTGTTCATAAAACTAAATTATCTATTTAATGTAGGTGATTTCATTCAATTTGGAGTTAAAACATAAAAGTTAGCTTTTGGACCCTCACTATGCAAGATAACTATATAAAATAATCAATATTTTTATTATTCTTTTATTTTTTATAAAATTTAAATAATATTATATATATATATACATAATTAAAATAAAATTAGACAATTAAAAAACACATTAAAATAAGTAAGTATACTCTAATACATAGATGAATTATACTTATATACCTATATAACAAATGTACAAATTTATTGAAGTACATAACTAAACCCATAAAAATATAATAAAAATATATATGTGTGTGTTTAAATAAGTTATGAATATATAAATTATGTATACAAAATAACAAAATCTAAAATACAAAATACAATAAAATAGACTACACATAGGTAAATATACCTATAATTATACATGTAAAAATTAACACCTAATAAATTAACTTGTAAAAATAAATAAAAATCATAATAAAATACTACATAAATAAATAAATATTTTTTTGGGTTTTAACCAAAATTTAATAATTTATTTATTATTTTATTTGGATTTGTTTAATCTTTTATCTCATGTTTTGTCCTCTAGCGGAGGGTGTGGCCCAATCAGGGCGCATCTTTCGTTGACCCTAGGTCAACTCTTCTGACTCCATCCCTAGCGTCTGTCAGGGATGAACCCCACTTATTTCTCGATTCCTCCCTAGATTCTCTCATTCTTTCGGCCCGATTCCACTACATCTTTTCCTTCTCGAGCATCGATCTTTTACGCCGGCCTCTTGCCTCGATCTGAGGATCATTAAATCAAGCCATCACCTCAGTTAAAGCACCTCCAATACGTAAGCACCTCCTCGACCTCTACTTATATTTTGATCCACTCTTTCTCATCGAGCATCTCATATCAACCCGCATCTAAGTCGAGCGCAATGACAGTAGCTCCTCAAGTGATTTGCAATGTATGTACAGATGAGAGGAGTGTGATCTGGGCATTGCCGATGATCGCTTAGCGGAGCTCCACCCCGGCTCGTTACTCTGCAGGTTGAGCCATAGTTTAATTGCATTCTTAGGTAGCTTTTAGGTGTAGATTTCATTTCCCATTTTTAGTTTAAGTTTTATTCATTAGTTGTAACCTAGGACTAGATCTTGTAGTTCGTTAGAGCTTCTGCTCCGGCCACTGCTTCACCATGCCCTTTCCTTGTTCCGCCTTGCTTGACCACCCCATCGGTTTCCCCTTTGCCTTCTCCACCTCCTGACACATTCCATTCACCTCGAATCCTCCAGGATAGAGTTGTCAGCTCTCCTCCGCCACCCTTCACCGGAGAGCCATGCCCTGACCTCATTCTGCCCCATTTCCACACAATAAGACCCATTTTCCTCTATTTTGTGCGCCTAAGTTTTCCGTGCGGGTCAGGAAGGTCAAAGGCCACTATTGAGGCATTTTGCTCCACGAATAGGCTCCAGGTGCCCCATTCCTTCTTTGAGATCCAAGGTCCCACCTCTGTGCTTTGGACCCCTCTCAAGCACCTCGCAGCTGCGAAATGACCCCATGCATTATTTGCACCCCTTAGCAGCATCAGAAGCCGCCGGAGGAGGGGGGTCTCGTTGGAGGAAGCTCTTCCAGATCGTGTAGTTATCATCGGATCGAGCCGAGCCACGACCGTCAGATCTCCATGAGATCTAATCATCACTGCTCATTCGTGAAGTGGTATCCAACATCGAGGCCACGCCACATGTTAAGTGAAACTATCAGAGCCGCTTGCCTGGACACGTGGGGGGGGGGGGGGATTTTGCAGCATACCCCTATCATTTTTGTAATTTCTTTTTAGTCTAAAAACTTTCATCTGCAGTTAGAAAATTTTTGTAATATTTACAATCAGATCCCTAAACATTTCATAATTGCTTTTAGGTTCAGTACATGTCACCTCATGTGCTAATGTGTGTGAGGGGACATGACATTTTGCACCTAATCCCTCTGGGTTTTTTATTTTGATTTAGTCCATTAATTTTAAACTCTCATGTAATTTTTTTTGGATAAATTACATCGAGGACCTTCTACTTTTTGAATATTGCAATATACCCATGCTTGTATGTTTTTATATTGAATATTCGGGATATTTTACATGATTGGCTCTGGACTTCTTTAGGAGGTTCTAAAATAAAGAATTACTTTTAAAAATTTATAGAATGGTCCCTACCAACATTGTATTTTATTTTCATTGATTTTTATTTTTATTAAATGTCATTTATAATCTAAAAATTCTAGAAAAATTAGGTTAGATGGATTAAATTTTGTTTTACCACATATATTTTTATTGAGGCATTTGTTTTTATTTTTCTATTTACTAAAATTCAAAAACAAAGCATTTCTTCCATGTTTGCATTTAAAAATAAAAAATATAAAATCATTTCTAAAAATTCCAAAAAATCGATATTATTTATTACTCTATTTTGTAAATGCAGACCAAAAAATCATTAAAAATAACAAAAGGAAATACTAAAAATTCAAAAGCTCCAAAATCCTTATAAAATTATTAATATTTATTTAAAACCCAAAAATATTTTGCTTCTAAATTGTATCTATATTTTATATTATATACTAAAAATAGTATTGGAAAATTCCTTTAAAAATTAAAGGAAAGTTTTACAAAGCAGCCGTGAGACCTACTATGCTTTATGGTTCTGAATGTTGGCCTGTGAACCATAGACATGTGTAGAGAATGGATGTAGCATAAATTAAAATGCTAAGATGGATGTGTGGACATACACGTAAAGATCGGATTCGAAATGATGCAGTCAGAAAGGAAGTTGGTGTAGCTCCGATCGAGGATAAGATGCGAGAAAACCGCTTAAGATGGTTTAGTCATTTGCAAAGAAGGTCAACTGATGCACCGGTTAGGAGATGCGAGTGTTGGGATGTTGAGCCGGCTAAGAGAGGGCGAGGACGGCCCAAGAAGTGTTGGAAAGAGACAATACGAAGGGATCTTAGTTTTTTGGATTTAAGTCCGAGATTGACCCAGGATAGATCTGAATGGAGGCGAAGAATCCATGTAGCCGACCCTACTTAATTGTGGGAAAAGGCTTTGTTGTTGTTGTTGTTTTTGTGTTGTTATCTATTTTTAAATTCTAAAACAATTCAACCAATTAACTTAAGTCATTGTTTTGACATTTTAATCAATTAAAAATCCAAAAAAGCAAAAATATAAGAAAATTACAAAAAATAGAGAAAAATATAAAAAAAAACTAAGCATTTTATTTTTTTTAATTTCGAGTATTTATAGATATATCTATAAAATATAAAAGTGTATATTCTCTATATATAGCTATATATACTTATATTATTATTTTTAGTAAAAATATTTCAAATATATTTTATACCTTTACGAAAATGAAAAGTATTGTTCCTTAGGGTATTTTCCTGATTTTATCTATATTTATTATATATTACATATAGTACATACATTATACACATTATTACATAAACATATATATATATTATCATATTAAAAGAAAAAGGAATTAGAAATCAAAAAATAAAAAGGAGTATAAATTATAAAATAAAAAATAAAAAATAAAAATTTAAAACCATAAAAAAATATAATTGAAAACCCACAAAATTAAAATAAAAAGACAAGAAAAGGAACATTTTGGATTAATTGCCCAATCTATCATGTTTGTTCCCGAAGTACGACACTCTACGTACTTATACCTATATACATATTTTATATAGTTTTAATAAATTCTAACTCCACATTTACATTGCATTATTATTCAATCATGGATTAATTGTTGCTTGACACGCCTCGTGTTTGGTCACCACAACGACTGCTAATTTTGTTTAATTAGTAGATCAACCAAAAGCATGCCAACAAGCCCACATTTATCACATATATTTTTTGCAAGGTATTTTAATTTATTTTTCTATTTATAAAATACAAAAAATATTGTATTTCCTCATTTTTATTATTTTAAAATCTATAAAAAAAATTCAAAATTATTTTAAATATTCTAAAAAAATACAGGAATCTTACTTACTCATATTTCATCTGTTGTCCAAATATTTTTGAAAAATATAGAACAAAACTCCAAAAAATTACAAAACCCTAAAAACCTAATAAAAATTGAAAAATTCTAGAAAATACACAAAAATTGTTTTCTATTCTGACTTTTCTTTATTATATATAATACATATTAAAATTAGTTTATGGGTATTTTATCACTGATATATATTTATTATACCCTAAATAAAGCTATGGATTTTGCATATTCACAATTTTATCTTATTTTTATATTAAAAAGTCCATAAAAATTTTAAAAATTCCCTTAAAAATAATCAAAAATAGAGTAAATTATATAAAACACAAAAATACATCATTCCTTGTATTTTAACTTTATTTATCTTATTTAATTTCCAAATAAATATCTTCTCCTTATTTCATATATATATATAGTATATACATTACTTATATTATTATTCATTTTATTTTCACAATTTAAAATTAAAATTTACAAAATTGAAACATAAAAATATATATAATTTAAAAATCATAAAAATTCAAATATTAAAAGCCCACAAAATTGTGCAAAAGGAAAAAGACATAAAAATACATAAACAAAAACACAAAATATTATTAAGAAATTAGTAATAATTGTGTACTCTACTCCATGTTGTCTATATGATTCAACACTCTACATGCTTATATTATACACATATTTTGTAGAGTTAAATATAATATATTTCTAACTCACATCTTATACATTGATCGATTTATCACTCATAATTTATGTTTGATTATTGATTGAAATAGAGATTTGTCTACTTCATCATCACTAATAATCACTATATCATCAACATAGATAGTCAGTATCACAATGCCATTGGATCGTCATCTAATGAACATAGAATAATCAGATATCATCCTATAGAAGCTAAGAGAGCTGATATCAATGGCAAGTCTTTCAAACCAAGCTCGTGGACTTTACTTTAGGCCATAAATGGACTTATGGAGTCGGCACACATACTCCCCTCAATGGAGTAACTCATCGTTGCATCATATAGACCTCCTCCTCAAGGTCACCATATAATAGGCATTCTTCACATCGAGCTGAAAGATTGGCCAATTTTTGTTGGCTACAACTGAGAAAATAGTACGCATTGATCCCATCCTAGCCATAGGAGAAAATATCTCAAAGTAATCCACTCCATAAGTTTGAGTGAATCCGTTTAACACAAGCATAGCCTTTAGCTTGTCAATAGAACCATCGGGAGATTGTTTGATCGTAAAGACCCAACGATGGGCAACATGCTTAATACTTATAGGATACGACACAAGATCCCACGTGCCCCTAGATGTAAGCACACCCATCTCCTCATCCATGGACTTTTTCCAACCATAGTCCTGCAATGCACCATAATGATCATGCAGAATAGTAATAGCCATAAGCGCGTCTAAAAATCGCTTGTCACAATTGGATAGATGATCAGTGGAATTAAAATGTGACTCTTGATGTATAATACATTATCTTTTTCTTCACTGCGAGGCTATAAGGAATTCTTGTGGAGCATACAAAGCTGTAGTCGTGAAGACAATGAAAGATGGCACATCATCTTGAAAATAAGGAACATGTAATGGTGGATAATTAGAATGACTAGTGTGTTTCCTTTTTTATACGATGGGTGGTAGCAGAAACTCCAAGGTTATGTCACTGACAACCTGAAAAAAGTAGCTAGTCTATTCAAAGAAAGCAACATCAACAGAATTGTAGTAACGATGACCAGTAGGGTCATAGCATTTGTACCCCTTTTAAGTGTTATAGTAGCCAAGGAAAACACACCTGATAGCAAGAGAAGATAATTTGTATGTAGTCTAGAAATTCTGAACAAATGTAGTGCAATCAAAGATCCTTAATGGGAGCAAAAAGGGTGTCTCATCGAGATATAAGAGAGATAAACAAGTGGCCCCCTTTAGCTTAGAAGAAGGGACCCTATTGATGAGATAAGTGATAATGAGAATGGCATCCCCCTAGTAGGGTTGGGCATTGGGCTAGGCCGGCCTGACCCGACCCAAACGCAAACAAGAAATTTAGTGGGTGGGTGATAATCGAGAATTGGCGAGGGTCTAAATTAGCCCACACAAGGCGGGACCACAGTGTCGCTGAGTGAACGCTCACGAAACCTCAATTAATCAACAATTAACCCACAACAATGATCAAATAATGAAAAGCGATGCGGAGTTAAAATTTATTATAACTCTACAACAAAGATGTGTATAGGTGCAAGTATGTGTAGAGTTTCGAACACATGGAACAAGCAGGTAGATAGGGGCAATGAATGCACAAAAGCGACTGTGATGTACTTGTCTATAAATGTACTAATTTTTCTGTGGGTTTTTAATTTTATATTTTTTATTTGATTTTTTGTTTTATATTTTTATATTTGGATTTTTAATTTTCGGATATATATTTTCTTTTTATATTTTACATTTTTTATATTTTCTTTTTCTTTTAAAATATAAAACTATATAAAGAGTATATATACAATATAGGTAAGAGGGAGATAATATATATAAAAAGGGTATAAATAATAAAAAAATACAAGAAATAAATATTTTTGGGTTTTATATAATTTTTTACTATTTTTTTTGCTTTTTTAGATAAATTTGCATATTTTTATAGATTTTTAAAGTGAAGAATACCCAAAATCAGGGTTTAAATATAATGACCAAAATTAAATTGGAGATAAAAAATATAAAACTGTAACAAAAATTCTCAAATTAATTTTAAAATAAAGATATTAAAATAGAGAAAATTAAGAAACACAAAAAAAGATTTTTTGGTTTTTTTTATCGATTTTATATATTTGTATAGAGATTTTTAGATTTTTTTCTAATTTTTAGAGTTTTCTTTTATATTTTTTAGTGGTTTTTGGTCTGAAAGTCAAATATATCAAAATACATAAAATATATTTTTTGAGAATTTTTTAAAATGATTTTATAATTTTTTTGTATTTTCTATGAAAACAGGGATGAAAATGCATGTTTTTGATTTTTATAAATAATAAAAAAGCTTCAAAAATGCAACAAATATGGCGTGAAAGAGTGTTGCAACAGGAATTTATGCATATTTTTGGGTATTTTTTTGAATTTATAAATGCATGAAATAAATAGAGACAACAAAGAGAAAATACAACACTAGTAGGGGTATTTTTGTAAATATCTAAAAGTGCAAGGGCCAAGTTGCAATTGTCACCAACATATTATAACATTGGCAAAAAGTTAACGGACTAATACGAAATAGACAAAAACCCAGGGAATTTCTTGCAAAATTTCCAAAGCTCACGTGACAAGCACGTGAGCCTGGTAGGGACTAAATCGCAAATAACAAAAAAACCTAAGGGCCAATCCGTAATTTATCCCAAAAATATAACACTTAAATAAAAAGTTCGAGCACAGAATTGAAATAACAAAACCACAGGGGGGACATCCGCAAAATGTCCATGCACCTCACGTGCACTGTCACGTAAGGTGACGTGGCTGAGGACCTAAGTGCAATAATCCAAAGCCTAGGGGCCTAAATGTAAAGTTTACAAAAATATTTAAACAGCAAAGGAAAGTTTAAGTACTAATTACTAAATACAAAAAGTCGCTTGGGTGCAGTTGCAAAATACCCAAGGCGTTGCGCTGATCGACGGTTGATATGCATCCACTTCCACGTGTCGATCTCCTGGTGCGCGATAACGCTTTGGAATCCACAGCCGAGATCATATCAGGCAAGAAGATCGGATGGTACAGGACAGGCGTGATCTGAAGGCACTGGTTCGAACTGGGCGGCGGCCTCGATCTGACGGCGGAGGGCCCGGAGGAAGAACATGGAAGAAACGACAGCGAGGTGATCGTCCTCGACGTCGATCCTCAGCCTCCGGCGCACTGAAGGGCTCCAAAATGGCCGGCTCGCCTCCTGAAGGTCTTCTCTATCTATTGGGGGCGCAAAAAGGGTGGAGGAGCACCGTAGGGCCTCCGCGACGTCGGAGAAGCGGGGGCATCCCAGGTGCCTCCAACGAGATGCCAAAATCGCCCTCCAGGTGTCCTTCCGCTTAAGGACCTGCAAGGAACTGTGATAGGCTCGAGGGAAATTTGTCGTGATCCTGTATTGGTGTGGAATGGCACGTGGGACGCAAAGTGGAGGCTCGCCAGAGCAAGCTCAGGCGAGCAGCAAATGAAGGCAAATGAATCGGCGAAGAAACAAAAGGGAAGGTGGAAATAGAACCTAAGGATATGGGCAGCTAAAAAATGCAAGAAAAGGTAAAGAAAACAGACCTTGATGGCTCGAAAAGCCAGAGATGGGACCTCACGACTAGTGGCCGGAGATGGAGGTGGAGACCGCTCCTCGACCGCGCACGACGCCTCCTTGATGGCTAGAGGAAGCCCTGTCACGGCCTCTGATCCAGAGCACACGAATGGAGGGCGAGCTAGGTCAAAAAGAGGGTTCTAAGTTTGTAAATGGAAGAAGGGAGGTTTTTGTACAAACGACAGGGACGGCTCATAGAATGAGGCACAACAAACGTTGCATCGATCCAATCCCCAAGAAGAAGCTTGGGCGTGTAAGTTCAATAGATGGGGAGAAAAAGTCGTGAAGAGACTATCGCAAAAGGATGCAAGGAAATGCCTCGAGAAATCCTAGAAGTTGAGCAAAAACGAGGCTATGACACAAAGCAGACCTCGGTCAGAGAGTTGACCAAGGTCAACCAAAGAATCAATCTGGTTGGTCCACGTGGACCAACCAGAAAAATCCTGGCAAAAAATATATGTAAATTAGACTAAAAATCATAAACGATTTTAATATTTTTAGGTTAATAAATAAATGTATATTATTTTCTAAAGTATTTATTCTGATTTTTATTTATTTTTTCGAGGTTTAAAATTATAAGTTACCTTTTATGAGCTGCATAGGTATATTCATCTATATATTTTAGTATTTTATTTTTATTTTGTATTTTTAATTTTGTTTATTATTTTATATATTTATAACTTAATTTTATACACTTAAATATATTTTTATTTTATTTTTATGAATTGTTATGTACAATTAAATAAATAGATGTATTATTTATATATTTATAAGTATAGGTATTTTACTTATGTATTTTATACAAGTATTTTATTTTTATGTTTTCTTTAGCGTTCTATTCTTGTTTTAGTATGCACATATATTATAAATAATATTTATAAAATTATAAAAATATAAAATTATAAAAAATAATGCATAATAAATAAAATGAATATTTTAATCAGTATAGCAATACAATAGGGGTCCAAAACCTAACTTTCAAACCGTAGCTCCAAAAAAATATGAAACCACCTTCATTAAATATCTTATTAAAAGATATATACAATTAAAGGTGATTTTGATATTTGAGTTTTTATTTGAGAGATATGGGTCTGGGAAGTTGGGATTTTGGAATTTTATTCAGATCACAACTTTTTATCTGTAAATTAGTTTTGTATGAAATCAATTTTATATTTTTCTATATTTAAGTTCTACAACTTTTATTTTCAAAGTTTCTTTATTTGAAGTATAAAAAGTGGAACTAAAAATAGGTGCCAAAATGAATAAAAAAGAATAGAATAAAATGGGATTTTTATTGGATTTTGGCCTTATCTCCCCCTACTTTATTCCTTCTCGACCTAGTCATCGAGATTCCTAGGTCTCCGGATTTCGGATCATAAAATATTTACAATATTTTATTCTTTTTCTTTTTTTTACTCTATAATTTTAGCTTTAAAAACTGTATTTTATACACTATTTACACAATAAGGCATGAATGATAAAATACCTAAATTACGCCTATTTACATGCATTTACTAGGGTTTTTAAGGCCAAAATGATAGAATAAAGATGATTAAACAGCGATTCATCATCCCCCTATACTTGCCTTTGCTAGTCCCTAGCAAACACTTATGCAATATGTGCAGAAAAGAAAAACAAAGAAAAGAAAAAGAAGAAAATTGGATTTAGTTTAATTACCAAACTTGTCTTCATAAAATCAAAGTTTGGAGCTTAAGTCGGACCTTTGAAATTTTAGTGTGGGTGGAACCTTAATGGAAATCAGATTTGAAATCCAACAGCCTTCGAGAATCCCAGAATCTTGTTCAAGTCTCCTCAATAGCCATGTCAGAATACTTCAATTCATACGCAAACCCTTATGACTATGAATCTGACTCGTACAGTGTAAGTGATTGTGGCTCTCCCCAACTGAAATGACAAAGAGACTGACTTCTCTAGTATGACAACCCAATGATTCCCCAATCCAATAACTCCTTCCTCGAGGAGCGGGGTATTCCCTTATAAGTACAAATGACAACCAGCTCAAGAGGAGGGGGTGAAGAGAAGAATGGACGGTAGTCGGTGTAGCTACCTATCCTAAGATGCAAGACCAGTGTAGTCAAGTCACCCAGTTGCAGGCTCACATAATTTGGCTTTGAAGATCAAGCTTGCTTATTGACTATACAAATATACACACTCCGGCGGGCATTTTAGCCTATCCACTTTTTTGGAGTTTTTGCCTTTTGCTCTTTTTTAAATACTATGTACAGCAACATTTAAATAATGAGTTTTTCCTCTTGAGCCAGTAGACTATCCCTCTTTTGAAGCTTTATTGCAACATACACTCTCCTGTCTTCAAAATTCATCATCACTGGACAGGTTGGAGTGCACTTCCCTCCCTAGAGGAGGACAAATGTTTCCACTTGTGTGCGTCTCATACCTGCAAATCCAACCCCCTCACCACTCCAACTGAGTTGAGCCATGTGAAAGGTGCAGGTGTCCAAGTTAGGTCATTATCAACAAGAGTCATGTGTGTGCTCCGAAATACTCTATTAGGCAGCCAAGAATCCATTGAACTAAGTCTTGTGATCCTCAAGGAATTAAGTCAACTAGACCTGGAGTACCTCAATTCCAGCTCCTATAAGGGTCCTGTTATTTAGGTAGGTTTTAAGGTCCAACCAAGCTCCAATCTCCGGATTTTACTTAGACTTCTTCAACTATCAAACTTAATCCGAAAAATGCTAATGCCATGCAAATGTTGTGCAGAATGCGGAAAATATTCTTGTGATGCAATTTTCAAAGATTATGAATTTTTTATGGATTTTTGAAAAGGATGGTGCATATGCAATTTTTTGTATTTTAATTTTGTAAATGTTTATATGATTTTTAGTTTTGAAAATGTTTTTGGGATTTTTGAGAAGAAAAGATTTTGGCTTCAAAACTAGGTACAAATATTTACACAGGGATGCTTCTTATATTTACAAGAAGTTGGTTTTAAGAATTTACAAAGGGTAAGTGATCAATTTTATAAATATATATAAAGGATTTTAGGTGTGATGTCTATATTCCTTATTTGAAAAATGATTTTCAAACAAATTTGAAAACTATAGTCCAAAATAATTTTTACAAATAATTTTACAAACATTTACACACATTTGAAAATCATTTTGCAAAGGTTTTTCAAACAGTATATATAGATTTTCAAAATATTTTTGCAACCATTTTCAAACCATTTGCAAGTTGTTTTTCAAACATTTTATTTCACACAAAGAAAATAAATTTTACAAACAAAATATTATACACATGTTGAAAATATTGAACAAAATGTTTTCCAAATAATTTTCCAAAGATTTTACAAAAAGATTTTCAAACATTTTGCAAAAAAACATTTTCACCTGATTTATTAATCGTTAAATACAAAAAGAATTTGAGGAATGATAACATCTTTTTATTAAGTGTGACACTGAATTTAATAGTATTTTTAGCCATAGTTATTAAAAAAATACAAAAGTATGAGTTATGGCTAAAGTATATACGGAGTATATACGACTGATGAAGCTGTGATTCATCACTCTTAAAGTTGAAAATAGAGCCTTGTTCTCGAGTAATTAGTTGCATATTTCCACTTATATTGAATAATTAGCATTCATGCGTGCATAAAGAATATCTGCATTTTAGCATTCATATTTGCATTAAATAAGAAGCCAAATTCACTTGTAAATATTCGCATGTATATTAGCTGAAATCACCTGTAAACACCATATTACAAATCCAATAAAACCAACTCCATAGTGTATATATTACTAACACTAATAAAGGAAAATATCAGAAAAGTATTAACTTGTAAAATTGTCCAATAAACACAAATCCATGTTTGAAAATATGAACCTTAAAACGCGCATGTCTCTCTCGTACAGCCTCCTATCTAGGTCTACTCACTTTTAAATTAATACACATTAAGAGACCTTCAAAATGAGACTAATTTTATTCAAATCGGAGCTCATATGCAAAACTTAGGTTTTTGGCCCCCATTGTATAATGTATGTATGTATAATTGTACCCTTGTATTTTAGTACTTTATTTGACCTCATTTCCGTTTTTGATCAACATGAAACTTGTAGATCTCATCGAGACTACAACTTTCATCTTTTGAGTTTTTCCAAATTCGACCATCTTCTTCCTCTTATCTCACATTCTTTATCAACCAATCAGATTGGGCCACGTGGCGCCCTCTGATTGCGCCACGCGGCCCATACCATTGCCCGCCACGTGTCGCCTCCTCATTCACCCACTTATGCCACTTACCTCCTTCATACCGGGCCGTTGGATGAAGGGGTATTTCATCAATGACCCAAATCTCTTCTCTTATTCTTTCCTCTCTCTCTCTCTCTCTCTCTCTTCTCCCTCTTTCTTCCATCCCACGTCCTTCATCCATGCAGTCCACGCCCCTCCACTTCTTGCTGCACAAGCAGCGGCCATCTACTTGGTCGCAAGTTCCTTGCTAGCCACACCTCCTCCACTCCCTCCATGCCTCCCTTGTCAACCTCATCCACCTCGCGCACTCAACCCACAACCTCCACATCTATCCTCCTCTCGTCGGCCTTAAAAAGCCAACGACCCCTCCCACTTCCAGTATCTGCCATTCATGATAGAGGTAGCCCAGCTCTAAGATCCTTGCAGGTGACAGCTCCAGGAGCCATTATCGAGCGACGACGGCCACTTCTTGGTGAGATCCGACGTGGGATAAATCCTCCGTCGTAGTGAGTTCCTTGAGCTCACTGAGCTCTGTCTCTGTCGCGGGGTGGAGCAACGACCGGAGGTGCTCCTCGTTGCAACTCCTTCCCAGACATCCATCCATCTTCTCCAGGTAAAGTTTCTTCTTTATCCTTACTCTTCTTCTTCCTCTGTTCTTCTTCCTCTTCTACACCCATTTTCTCTCTCCTGAAGCCATCCTCATCCATGCTCCAAATCTGAATTTTTTTTACACATTCACAGATAAATCATATGTTTTGGATCTAACGGTGATTTTTCTTGATTTTTTTGGTGCAATTTCGTCAACTGATTAATCAAACATTTAAGCTAGCTAAACAAATACATGGCAAAACAAGGAAAGTTGCGAAATCCCCTGTTTTTACCATACGTTCTCTCTCTCCTTCTCCTTCTCTCTTCCTCCTTACTTTCTTCTCCCTTCTCTATATCTCTCTCCTTGATTCACTCATCTCCACTCATCAGATCACAAAACCAACTAAACTTCAACAAATAAATAATCTATTTTGAAGTTAATGGTGATTTTTATTTATTTTTTCGAGATGGTTTCTTCAATCGATTAAAGCCAAATTTACTGCAGCAGAACAAATAGCTTGAGATCCCCGGTTAACAGGAGAATCTCCCCTGTTTCCCTTTCTTACCCCCCATTGTTGTTCTTTCCCTTCTCCGTGCTTGCACTACCGCCGCTATCGCGCGGCTGTTCCAGCCGCGACCGCCCTTCGCAACCCATCCACTTGCAGGTGAACCTCTCCAGCAAGCCGCCTCACGCGACCCGCCTGCTCCAGCCCTTGTGCGGATGCTGCGCGATCGTCTCTTCGTCAACGTGCTCCACCCGCAGCCACCTCCAGTCCCCGCGCTTCGGCACGCTGTCCAACTCAACTCCAAGACTGTCACGTGCCAGCTCCGCTCGGTGGCCTTCGACATCACTAAGCTGTGGCTGAACCCGCCCCGCCAGCCCTCCTCTTCCAGTGCTCCAGCAAGTCGCCCTTCAACTCCGACCGCACTTGACCAGCTCCTGGTGTGTGTCGTCGGAGTTGTCGCCCGCGCCTCTCCTCCATCGTGCTCCAACGTATCCACCTTCGGACCTACGCCTCTGGCCACCCGCGCACGTTGCCTCCGGTCGCAGTTACATCCACTCCTCCCCCTCACGTGAGGTGTGCATGGGCGGAAAGGAATTTGCAAACTTACCCCCTACAGTTCCCGCAAAGTTCCTTGAAGCTCCCGCCTCTAATAGCATGCAAGGTGTACGTGCTATATTGGGACAGTTGCGAGATTCCCCCGGCTATTTAAAGAAATTACAAGTCAATCTTAGTCAGTTGGAGGTCGCGTGAGCCGCACAAGTTCACAGGAAAAATTGCATCCATACCCGCACAAGTATAGGTAATTGCATGTGAGCATATTTCTTTTATCAATTTTGTTTCTGTATTGCATTTACATCCCTGTGTTTGGACGTTTGTTTAGGCATTTATTTAGATTCATTTGCAAATTCCAAGAATTACATCTTGTAGAATATCTTATTCTTTATCTTTGTTGATGCTTGTTGAATTTTTAGGAGCAATATTATATTTAATATAATTCATTTTTTTGGAGAAAATAGCATATTTTGCCCACTATTTGTTATTAGTGGATTATTACATTAATCGATGCTCTCAAAATTACAAAAAAATCACGGAGGTAGAGTCTAAGTATTTCTACAAATTGCCCAAAAATCGTATCATTCGCACGTATATCAAGGTCGCGATAAATTAATTGGTGATTTATATAATTTATTTTTAATTAATTCCTCACTTAGTATTTATAGAAATCAAAAGTTGTTCTGAATATCTCTCACATAGACATATCTAGAATAATTTAGTTTCTGAAAAATGTTGATGTTTGGTTTTATTAAAATTAAAATTGTGAAAATCACCCTTCATCCATTTTTAATTCGTAGTAAATTCATATAGTGTCATAAAATTCCAAAAAAAAATAGTGTAGCTTAATTTCATTGCATTTCATATTCTGGCCAAGTTTCATAATTTTTAGACTTCATCTGGCCATCTTTCAAATTTAACCTTAAAATTTGACTTGAAATTGCATTGCCTTTCTTTTAAATTGCATAAAAATTTATAAAAAATCAAAAATATTCTTCTGTAAATCTGATCTCTGAATTAACTAAAAAATTTCACCTAAGGAGATAGCTTACTCCCTGACTTCGACCTTGGGCTTACCCAAGTAAAATAAATCTTTTAAATTGCATAAATTTTGTTTATTATTTTATATATTTATAACTTAATTTTATACACTTAAATATATTTTTATTTTTTTATGAATTGTTATGTATAATTAACTAAATAGATGTATTATCTATATAGGTATAAGTATAGGTATTTTACCTATGTATTTTATACAAGTATTTTATTTTTATGTTTTCTTTAGTGTTTTATTACTGTTTTAATATGCATATATATTATAAATAATAATTACAAAATTATAAAAAATATAAAATTATAAAAATAATGAATAAGAAGTAAAATGAATATTTTAATCAGTATAGTTATACAATAGGGGTCCAAAACCTAACTTTCAAACCGTAGCTCCAAAATATATGAAACTACCTTCATTAAATAGCTTATTAAAAGTTATATACAATTAAAGTGATTTTGATATATTTTGAGTTTTTATTTGAGAGATATGGGTATGTGAAGTTGGGATTTTAGAATTTTATTCAGATCATAACTTTTCATATGTAAATTATTTTTGTATGAAAGCAAATTTGTATTTTTCTATGTCGGGGCAATCATGTGAGTAAGCAATGTACAAGTTATGTCGAGAAGGTGACGAAGTTTTCTTTCTACTACCCCATTCCACTGAGAAGTATACGAACATGATGTCGTATGAAGGGTTCCTAAGAGGCAAAGAAAGACACCAAGTCGTGTTGGGTAAACTCATGAGCATTGTCAATCTGTATAGTCTGAATACACGTAGAGAAAGATGTGCAAACAAAGTGGAAAAAGGACTTGATAAATTTGTTGATATCTGACCATTCCTTGAGTATATAGACACTAGAATATCTTGTATAGTCATCCATGAAGACCGAAAAATATAAGTGACCACCTGTAGTACGGACCAGACAGGGACCCCAAACATCATAGTGGACTAATGGGAAAGGGACAGAGATCAATGTGTCTCGGTCCTAGGTGGAAAGGATGACCGATGATGTTTTCTGAACCGACAGGCTTTCTACTCAAACAGTTTCATGAAAATTCAGGAAACATCTGGGAGAGAGCTTTAGTAGAGGGGTGACCTAGCCGAAAATGCCATAGGATATGGTCGACAAAAATGGAGAGTGCACCAACAAAGGTAGAATCAACATGGATATCAAGGTTGTAGAGAACATTTTTCTCTTGTCCCCCACCAAAAATCTTCATAGTATGGATGTCTTGGAAATAACAATGGCACTCATCAAAAATATCTCGACAATTCAATTCAACACATAGCTTGTGAACTGATAATATGATTAAGGATAAATCTGATGCATAGTAAATGCCAGAGAGCATGAGCTTGGAGGAAAACTCCATTGTCCCAATGGCAGTGATAGGAGAATGGGCATCGTTGGCTCCATGAATCGGCTTCACAGTGGAAGAGGGTTGGGAAGATGTCAGAAGATTGTTGTCTCCAGTCAAGTGAGTAGATGCACCAAAGTCAATGATCTAGGTTGATGTTGTGGTAGAATCAGAGTGGGCTACAATATCTGAGGTAGTAGCAAGATGCATAGTAGAAGTAGTCGTATTGAGAGTAAAATTTTGTATAAGCTTCATCAAATGGGTGATAGAAATCCCCTGACCACCGACGAATACCTTGAAAGCCTGAGACCAAAGGATGTGGTTATTAATACCCTTGAGTTTGATAGGGGTAACTTGTGCTATCATAGAAGACGCAGTGTATAGGGACTGGGTCTCAATAGAATTTGATGCCATCATAGTCTGATAGAGAGATCAAAATATGTAGTAGAGCATTAAATTTGCATGAGACTAGGGCACATGCGCCCTCTTTCTCGTTCTAAGATCCCAACACAAGTGTTGGACATATAAACTGCACTTAGGAGGACCCTCAATAGGTAAGTTCACCACAGCAGGACCTTCAATAGGTCAAGATAGATCAACAGGTGGCACCCCAAGGTGTTGGTTGCAACGTTGATAACCTTAGAAGGGCCTATTAGAAGCGTTGTAGGGCCCTAAAAGGGTTGTTTGAAGCGTTGGTTGCATTGGGCCATGCTTAGGTGATGTTGGGTAGCGCTTGGGCGATGCTCGGTATTGCTTGACAACACTCGGTAGTGCCTGGGAGGCGCTCGGGTAGCGCTGGGGAACCCACGGAGGACTCGCGCGGAACCCTTTGATGAGGAAGAAGGATCCGTGCAAGGTTCAAAGAGGATGGAGGCTGGTGGCGACGGTTGTTTTTAGGTATAAGCTTAGTTTAGGATCATTGCTCTGATACCATGGAAGAAAGAATGAAGGGCTTGTCTTATTCAAGGGATCTAGGGTTTCTTATATAGCGTGAAACCCTAAGGAGCTAAAAAGCAATAAATACATAAAAGGACCCTGTAGGGTTACTCAATAAATAAACAAAAAGAAATAATCCAGTAACAAAATAACTCTAACAACTTCAAAAATAGCTCCTCATCTAGTAATCATAAAATGTGAGAGTGTGCTATAAGTAGTGGGGATTACTACTAAAATACTTTAGCTTAAGCATTTTTGGGTTGTGTATGTATGTATATCAAGAATCATTATGAGAGCCCAAGGTTATGCTCCTTCAGTGATGATGTGCCATCACTCTTAAAAGAGTTACATGTTACACTAAATTTGCATTTCTTAAATATTGTGCACATAATTTACTATAAACTATCTATGTTAGGGCATCGGATTTGGGGTGAATATCAATATTCCCAAATTCATACCCATTTACAAAATCATTATCCATACCTGCCTATTTATTAAACGGGTAATTTCTAATAGGTTCACATATACCTAGTCGATACCCATACACCCAATGGGTACCCACATATTCGACATAGTAAAATCTTAAGCTATTTATAAATGTACATAATATTTTCACACACATATTAAAGAGAGGGAGATCATGTAATATGGTGGTATGAAAAGATGTGCAATCAACAACAACAACAACAAAGACTTTTTCCCACAATTAAGTAGGGTCAGCTATAGGGATTCTTCGCCTCCATTCAGATCTATCTTGGGTCAATCTCGGGCTTATATCTCAAAACAAAGTTCCCTTCGTATGATCTCGTTCCAACACTTCTTGGGCCATTCTCGCCCTCTCTTAGCCGGCTCAACATCCCAACATTCACATCTCCTAACTGGTGCACTAACTGATCTTCTTTGCAAATGACCAAACCATCTTAAGCGGTTTTCGCGCATCTTATCCTCGATAGGAGTAACACCAACTTTCTTTCTGATTGCATCATTCCGAATCCGATCTTTACGTGTGTGTGTCTACACATCCACCTTAGCATTTTCATTTCTGCTACAGCCATTCTCTACACATATCTATGGTTCACATGCCAACATTCAGAGCCATAGAGCATAGCAGGTCTCACGGCTGCTTTGTAAAACTTTCTTTAATTTTTAAAGGAATTTTCTTATCACATAGAACAGCAGAGGCTCCTCTCCACTTTAGCCAGCCTGCATTTTTTCTATTAGTAATATCTCCATCAATTTCCCCATCATGTTGCAAAATAGATCTCAGATATCTGAAAGAATCTCTCTTCTGAATGTTATCATCACCAATCTTCACCTCAATTCCTTCACCATTGCTTCCATCAAAGGTGCACTCCATATCATCTGTCTTAGCCCTACTTATATGAAATCCTTTACTCTCCAACTCATGTCTCTAAACCTCAAGCTTCTCATTTACTCCATCTCTAGTCTCGTCAATCAATACAATATCATCAGCAAATAATATACACAAAGGTAACTCATCCTGATATGACTTGTCAACTCGTCTATAATCAAAGTAAAAAGAAATGGACTCAAAGTTGAACCTTGATGTAAACCAATGTTGATGTCAAAATAACCAGTCTTCCCAGACGGGGTCCTTACACAAGATAAAGCCCTATCATACATGTCCTTTATGAGGTTAATGTATAGGACAGACACTTGTCTCTTCTCCAAAACTCTCCACAATATCTCTTGTGGGACAGAATCATAAGCCTTCTCTAAATCAATAAAGATCATATGGAGGTTCTTCCTTTTAGCTCTATAAATCTCCGTTGTTCTCCTCAACAAATGGATGGCTTCAATAGTTTAGCGACCTGGCATGAATTCGAATTGATTTTCTTTGACGTTGGAAATTTGCCTCAACCTTCTCTCGATCACACGTTCCCAAATTTTCATAGTGTGACTCATCAGCTTGATACCTCTATAATTTGAACAATTTTGAATGTCTCCTTTATTCTTATAAAGAGGCACCACGATACTCTTCCTTCAATCTTTAGGCATTTTCTTGCTTCGTCAAATAACATTGAATAGATTTGTAAGCCAAGTCAAACCACGTTCACCTAAAAATTTTCATACTTCTACAGGGATGTCATCTGGTCCTACACCTTTCCCAGGTCTCATAACCTTCAAAGCCTCCTCTACTTCCTTTCTTTGTATCCGTCTATAGCTTGCACGATTCAAGTAACTTCCACTACTAGCTAGATCACCCAAAGTGATCTCTCTATTTCCTTCCCCAATGAAAAGTTTATGGAAGTATTGCTCCCATCTAGTCTCTATATCCTTCTGAGTAACAAGCACGTGACCTTCCTCATCCTTAATGCATCTCACTTGAGAAAGGTCTTTGGTCTTTCTTTCTCTTGCTTTGGCCAACCTGAATATATCCTTCTGGCCGTCCTTAGAGTCGAGATTTTTATACAAAACTTCATAAGCTTTCGACTTAGCTTCGCTTACAGTCTTCTTTGCTTCCTTCATTGCTATTTTGTAGTTTGTGACAGTTTCCTCTGTTCTATCCTTAGACATAGTTTTAAAGAATGCTCTTTTAATTTTTAGTTTCTCTTTCGCGCTCCTTCACTCCACCACCAAGCCTCCTTTTGACCTGGGACTCCTCCCTTTGACTCGCCTAGCATCTCTTTGGCTACCTTTCGGAAAAGATGCTACTGCCTCCCACATCTCTTTCGCACTTCCGCTACAATCCCAAGATAAATCTTCTAAAACCTTCTCCCTGAAGCTCGATTACTTCAGTGAAAGATTCCACCATCTAGTTCTAGTGATCTTAGGAACCCTCCTTTCCTTTTCCAGCCCTTTTATTTGTACATCCAAGACTAACAAGCGATGTTGGGTTGTCAAACTCTCTCCTGGGATTACTTTGCAGTCTTTACAACACAACCGATCTCTTCTCCTCAATGCAAAGTAATCTATCTGTGTTCTCGTTGGCCCACTCTTATAAGTAATTAAATGCCCCTCCATCTTCTTAAAGAGAGTGTTTGCAATGAAAAGATCATATACCGTTACAAAATCTATTATGACTTTTCCCTCTTCATTTCTATCTCTAAAACCATGTCCTCCATGAACACTAGCATACCCTGAAGCATCTTTTCCCATATGTCCATTAAGATCTCCACCTATGCAAATCATCTCTCTTTGTGAGATTCCTTGTAAAATCTTATCTAGATCCACCCAAAAAGCTTGTTTAGTCCTTTCATCTAAACCAATTTGCGGTGCATAAACTGAGATTATATTCAAAATTTCTTCTTCAAGCACCAATTTTAGTAAAATAATCCGATCTCCGAATCTTAGCATCTCAACCACACAATCCTTCCAATCCTTATGAACAACCACTCCAACACCGTTAATACCCTTATCTTTACCTGAATACCAAAGTTTAAAGCATATCTTCTCGATCTCCCTTGCTTTCTCTCCAACCCATTTAGTCTCTTGAAGACATCGTATATGAATCTTCCTTCTTTCCATCGTATCCACTATCTCCATCAATTTTTCAATCAAAGTGCCAATATGCCAACTACCAATCCACAACTTCCGTTGCAATCTCTTTTGTACTAACTTCTTTACTCGCATGTGTCCATTATGCGAGAACCCTTGTAAATTTTGGACTGCATCCGGGCGGTGATGCAGCGGAACTAGCTTAATTAGCCGCATGCGTTCCTCATGCGAGAACCCTTGCAAATTTTGAACTAAATCAAGGCTGCGATGTAGCGGCTCTTGCCAATTTTTCATTGCATTCGGGCGATGCAACGCAAGTAGAGAGTGCCCCAACAAAATCTGTATGTTTGCTTAAATCCATGTTGAAAAGATCCGATTGGCATGAGGCAACATCCTAAATTATTTTTTTAAAAAAAAATATTATTTAAGAAGTTGTCTCCGACTATTTTACGCTGGATGTCGGCTACCTAACGCAACCCTCCTCATTTACCCGGGCTTGGGACCGACCATGGCTGAGTTATGAAAACATGTGCAATGTACAAAGAAAATTAAAGGTTTATATATATATATATATTAGGTGTTTAACTCTTTTGGTTGATAAATTTTATATATTGAAGATACAAAAAGATAGCTAATTATGAATAAATGAATGGAGAGAAGAAAATTGAGTTATATATACAGCCTTTCAAATGAGGTGCCATCTTTCCATGATTATGGAAAGCCACCTATTTCAACCTTTGGATGAAAGATGTGTGTGAGTTTGAAACCACCTTTGTCCAACTATATTTCCTAAAATATGAACGAAGTTATTTAATGTGTAATTAAGTGTAATTCACATCATATCATATGTTATATTTAGAGTACACGAAACAACCAGAGTTTGCAGATATCATCATTTTTGAGTTGGTTGTAGCTAAATAGCAGACAAATGTAGAAAGACCGAGATAAATGTAAAATAAAATTTATAATTGTAACATATGTGAATGAAATGATAGATCTATTTATTGTGAGTCTACATCTTGATCAAGTGTTCGATATGGTATTGAATGAATGTAAAACTTCATACATATAATGTAAAATAAACCCGCTAGATGTGAAATGTGGACTATTCGTTAAATATGAAAAGCACGTAAATTTGCATCTTGGTCATGCTCAATATTTTTAAATTTGCATCCCTTTCATGCCCAGTTGTGTGCTTTAATTTACAATATGCAAGGTAACTTTGTTAAAAGATCACCATCTTTGTGAAATGTTATCATTTATTTAATAACACATTGTTTTTGCATCATATTTAATTAAATATAGCAAAGATGATGATATCGATTTTACTAATAAAATATTAATTAAGTGGATCCCTCATTTTAGGAAGTATAGTTTGCATGTTTGTTGCCCCTTATTAGCACCAAATATTGCACGATTACCACACACAAGAGTTTGCTTTAATTTATAATTTGCAACATAGTTTTGTAAAAAGATCATTATCTTTTATAAACTACTAACATTTATGTCATAATGTGTATTGTTTTTGCGTCATATTTTTAAGGAAACTTGACACATAGTACACAATGACGACATGCATCTTACTAATAAAGAATTAATTGCATGGATCCCCTATTTTAAGAATTATAGTTGGCACAAAAAAACTATATTTGATGCTCCTTATTTGTATGAAGCTAACTTGCCAGCTAAATATTACAATATTTCCACCTAGAATAGTGTGTTTTAATTTGTAATTTGTAGCACAACTTTGTAAAAAGATCTATCTTTTGTAAGCTGCTAACGTTTATATCATAATGCATATTGTTGTTTCTTCATATTTTTAAGGAAAATTCAACACAACACACGTCGTTTAACTAAATAATACAACATGGATCATGATGTGGATTATATTAATTAAGCATTAATTAAGTGGATTCTTTTTTTTAGGAATTATAGTTGGCGAAAACCATTATGTTTCCACATGTGTGTGTGGAAACTTCCGCACACATATATATAGTAGTGGAGACTACTACTTATGTATGAAAATGTATATAATGTTTTGTATTCGAATATTCAGATCCATATTTCAACATGAATATTTTGCATCTTACCTTATCCATTTTTGAAAAAAATTTCAACTTATATCCAATATTCTATCTATATTCGATCAATATTCGCATACAATATCCATGTTCGGTATTTTTTTGAGTATGGTAAATATTCGGATATATCAATGTCCATTTTCATCCTTATGTAGACAATAAACCATTTGAGTGAACTAAAGTAATAAATTTTCTTCCAAAGTAAACATAACATTGAGAGGATTTTTTTTCTTTTTCCATGAATGCAGAATTGTCAAGTTTGGTCTGAAACTATATCATATAAGCATGTGATATGAGTCAAATGGCATGTCATCTTGAACCCCTAACCCATTCATCAAGTTTGGTCGGAATTGTTAAAATTAAAGTTTTGTGGAACTTGATCATGCAATCTATTAGGGGCTCTCTCCCATTAAAGATAAATTAAGTAAATTGATAGCAATTATAGATCTCTAATTTTGGTTCTAGATTTACTTAATTAATCAGATTAGCGAATAGGAGTTGAGTCCTATAAGGATTTTATTACAATAACAACAAAACCTTTTCTCACATTAAGTAGGGTTAGCTACATGGATTATTTACCTCCATTCAGATCTATCTTATGTCAGTCTCGGACTTAGATCCAAAAAACCAAGGTTCTTTCCTATAGTCTCATTCCGACACTTCTTGGACCTTCCTCGCCTTCTCTCAGCCGGCTCAACATCCCAAAACTTGTGTCTCATAACTGCTGCATCAGTCGACCTCCTTTGCAAATGGCCAAACCACCTTAAGCAATTTTCTCGTATCTTATCCTCGATCAGAGCTACACCAACTTTCCTTCTAATTACATCATTCAGAATCCGATCTTACCTGTGTGTCCACATATCCACCTTAGTATTTTCATTTCTGTTGCTGGCATTCTCTGCACATGTCTATGGTTTGCATGCCAACACTTAGATCCATAGAGCGTAGCAAGTAACACGACTACTTTGAAAACTTTCCTCTGATTTTCAAAGGAATTTTCTAATCACATAGAACAATAGAGGCTCCTCTCCATTTAAGTCAACCTGCATTTATTCTATGAGTAACATCTCCACCAATTTCCTCATCATGTTGCAAAATAGATTCCAAGTATCTAAAAGAATCTCTCTTCTGAATGTTATCGTCACCAATCTTCACGTCGCTTCCTTGACCATTGCTTCCATCAAAAGTACACTCCATATATTCAGTCTTAGCCCTACTTATACGAAATCATTTAGTCTCCAATGCATGTCTCTAGACCTCAAGCTTCTCATTTATTCTATCTCTGTTCTCATCAATCAACACAATACCATCAACAAATAACATACACCAAAGCATCTCATCTTGAATATGACTTGTCAACTCGTCCATAATCAAAGTAAAAAGGAGTGGACTCAAAGTTGAACCTTGATGCGGACCAATATTGATGTCAAAATAACCAGTCTTCCCAAACTGGATCCTTACACAAGATGAAGTCTTATCATACATATCCTTTATGAGGTCAACGTGCAGGACGCGTACTTGTCTCTTATCTAAAACACTCCACAGTATCTCCCGTGGGACAAAATGATAAGCCTTATCCAAATCAATAAAAATCATATGAAGGTTCTTCCTTTTAGCTCTAAAAATCTCTATCGTTCTCCTCAACAAGTGGATGTCTTTAATAGTTGAGCAACCTCGCACAAATCCAAATTGATTCTTCCATTTAACTCTATAATCTCGATCGTTCTCCTCATCAAGTGGATGGCTTCAATAGTTGAACGACCTATAAGGATTTGTATATTTGAATTTATTTCCTTATGAATATGACTCTCGTACCCCGCTCATTTATACTTCTATGAAATCAAATCCCTTATTTCTCGTTCCTCTCTCAATCCAAAGGCTCCTCGTATGATTTCTCCTTTCTTTCATCTCCAAACTACCTGTCCGCATCATTTCTTGACGGCTATGTTGCAAGTATATTATTTGGAATGAATTTCAAACTCTTGCTTCTATTGTAAAGTTATTTCAGTCATGTCAATTTCTTTGTAGGCAACATAAGTACAGAATGCAATCCTTTAGTTCTAGGGGAAACATCGATTACCAATCACACGACACATGATTTACAATGTACAGATAATTCTGCAGAAAGATCAAATTTTATTGCCTTCTATTAAGACGAATCTCCATACATGTTTAACAAATACACAATTAGTTTTGAACGATCCCTCTAATCAAAACAATTTCCCAATTCAAAACAGGCCATTGCACCCATGTACACTGCATATGCACATTTCACAAGAGTGCGGCAACGATTACCTCAAAAATCATGAAGATTTTACATTTTACAAGAACAGCTAACATTTCGTCAGGATACTCAGTCTGATGTTGATTCCTCGTCTTTTCGATTTGTTTGTGCCCGGTCGAACTCCATTCGAGAAGCTTCCCATAGTTGCTGCTCGATTCCCAACTTCTTTAACTCGATTAATCCACGTTCCACTGTAACCGGACAGAAAAAAAATGCAAAGGTAAAATGAATGTTGAAAGCAGAACTGGAAGAATGGTGCTTAATCTAGTGTTCACATATAACGAGAGCTTGTGCTTAGTATCATCGATTGTGTGCTTGTTTTGTAGCAGCGGTTTTTAAGAAAATACGGCCTGGCATGATATACGTGGGAGGAACCACAGTTTTACGATGGGAAGAAAAAAACCCACAGTTTAGGGTGCAAGAGGAAAACCCGCACAGCTTTAGCATGTTTAGTCAGAAAACAATTTACCATCGACTGCATCATGCGATGTTGGTTTCTCTGGGCGGTTAGCCCAAAATTGTATACGCTCTTCAGCAACATCTTCTTCCACGTGATGAGCTTTAGCCCTTCTCCAGAAATACATGAGCCATGCCTGCATAAGAAAAATTACACAAATTAAAGCCCACAAGAAGAACGCGAAAGAAATCCCGTGTCACCTTTTTATAAGATACGCTACTCGATAGCAAGGAAATAAATGGGCATAGTACATAAGAAAAGTCTGCAAAAAGGGCAAGCTTTTCATTAAAAGCTCCCACTGTGCAGGGTCAGGGAAGAGTTGAACATGTCAACCGTCTTAACAGAACTAAACTGTGTTGGAAGCAGGTAGCCAAGGATCAATAATTTTTCTTCTAGTGTGGTGGAAGCAGGTAAAAACAAGCAAAGAGCAGATTTGACAAAGTTGGACAGATTTGTTTTGAGTAGAATTCAGAAGGAAATGATAAAGGAGTACTTTCAAATAGATAAGCTCTCGTATGAGGAAGCAACTATGCAAAAGAATAGTAAGAGGCATGTATTCTGTTCTCCCATATTAATAGCTAATGGATTTCTCAGCTTCTCATGGTGCAGGGGTGGAAACGCAAAATAATGAAATCAGTATTGCAAAGGGATCTATCAAAAGCACAATGTCCATCACAACATTAATACATTAAAGATTTAGTATCGACGGTTTTTATTATTAGATTTCTCGTACATGTTCCGAGGAACTTTGAAATTACATGCAAAGGGAGTCTCCGACCTCCCCAGCAAGCCGCCGCCGGACCTCCCCAGCCATCCGGTTGCCGCGAGACCTCCCCTCCCCAGCCGCCGGCCCTCCCAGGCCGCTGCCGTCCATCGCAAGCCGCCGCCGGCCTCTCCCGAACACATCCTTGCACTTCCTCGCGCCTCCGCACTTCTCTGTGCACCTCTGTGGTTCGAACTGCAGTCTGAATCGATCTGATTTTGACCGGAAAACATGATTTCAGACCTATAAATCATGTTTTCTGACCATAACGAGCATCGAAGATTGACGAGGATGGTTGTAGGAGTCCTCCGTATGATCATGTAGACTCGTTCAAATCGGTCTACTCAGTTGAGTTCCGTTGTTTGATCGTTTTACCATCATGCCAGAACAAAAGGGTGATATTTTTTCGTCTGGTGCCTTCAAGGGCCCGGCTCCCATCGCTAAGATGGATGCGAGCTGTAGAGATATTTCTATATTCTCTGCGTACCTCTTCTTTATTTTATTTCTTTGTTTCCATTCTATGCAATTTATCCATAGGACTTATCAATATAATCAAATCTTCAGCCAGACCAGCTCCTGTATAAGGAGCTACATATTGTAATGTAGCAGGCGAATCCGATATAAGAGAGCTTAGGGTTCTATGGAATAAACATTTTTTCTATTTTTCCCAACATGGTATCAGAGTCACGGTCCTAGACCGGATCTCTGTACCCTAACCCTAAACCTAACCCACACCCGTCACCCCTCACCACTCGGTCGTCGCCCCTCACCGCTCCTCGCCACTCGATCGCCACCGCTGCTTCTCCACCAGGCCAGCCCCACCGCCGAACCGTGCCGCCACCGCCACTAGCCCCTGACGTCGGCCCCTAGCTCCTGCTACCGTTCGCTGTTGTCTTTCCTCGGTCGTCGGCCTTCAGTTGGGCTAATGGATTTGAGTGCATAAGTCTACATATGCATACAAATCCATGCATGTCTGTGTAGATATTCATTCATTCGTCTATATAACCCTAATTATCCTCATCCGACAATATGTCAGAACACAAAGTCGACGTACCCGCCACAAACGCTTTCAAAGGTCCAGCGCATATTGTCAAGATGGACGAGACAAACTATGAGCTCTGGGCTATGCAGTTCATGAGCCTTATGAAGTGTAATGGTAAGAAACATATTCTTACCGAGGAGGAGACAATGGAGAAAACTAGGGATAACGCCTAGTGGGAGGTGGATGATGCTTATACGAAAGTTTAGCTTTTTGGTACATTGACGATAGAGATCGCTATTGATGCGTTACATCAGTCCACTGCTAAGGCAATGTGGGATATCCTCGCAAGAACCTATTCTCAAGTGAGGAACGAGACCAAGATCCTCCAACTCCAGCATGATATATTCACTATCAAGCAGAACGGGCAACCTTTTCATTCGTTGTATACATCCTTGTGTGGGATGTTTGAGAAGCTCCACAACTTCATGCCCCTCACGACTACTCCAGAGCAGCAGAAGACATATAAGAATATTGTCATAGTTGGTGTATTCCTAGCGGTCCTCGACCCTGAATATGATGTTGCTCGCTCTCAAATTCTAGTAGATGCTACTATTCCTCTCATGGAGGAAGCTTTCCGCAGGCTCAGTAGGATTATTGTTCCGTCCACTACTACTAGTCAGACTTCATCGGCAATGGCAGCCTCCCGAGGCAGAGGAGGCTCTTCTTCTTTTCGTGGGCATGGATCTCGTGGTAGAGGTCACATTTGTCAGCCCTGCATGTATTGTCACTAGCTAGGTCATACAGATGATACATGCTACTCCAAGCATGGTTTTCTGGCATCAACCCGCATAACATAGCAGGTTGAGTCTCCAACTGCTCCTACTTCAGATCAAAGGTTTAATGACCTCGTAGCCAGACTGCGGGATATCATGCCCCATGCTTCTTCATCATCTTCAGGGGGCCTCTCAGATATAGCAGCCTCCGCATCTGTCAGTTCCTCTGCCACAGCTAGTACCTAAGGTAGTACTTATGCTTTTACATCCTGTCATGGATCTAAGATTACTAAGTGGATTATAGACACTAGGGAGACGAATCATTTATGCGGGGACATAGATCAACTTACAACATATAGACATGTTCCACTAGGGAGAACTGTTGTGATAGCCGATTGGACTCACTCCCCGATCAATGGACATGGGGAGATTAGTTTGACGCCTTCGATGCGTCTGCAGAATGTGTTACATGCTCCTAATTTCTCTATGAATTTATTATCTATTAGTCAGATTACAAAAAAATTGCATTGTCGAGCTATCTTTGACCCATCGTCTCTTGTTTTCCAATACATCCTTACAGACAGAGTGATTGGATGTGGCCGTAAGCAGGGTGGTCTTTATCGCCTGGCCCAAACTCCCTATGCTGGCATATCCTCTCATTCAACATGACTAGTCTCTCCCTTCACCTGGCACCTATGTTTTGGCCAGCTCCCTCTCCAGAAGATGTGTCATATTTTGCCACAGAACTAACCGGATTCTTCCTTTTAGTGTGAGGCGTGTCAGTTGGGAAAGCATCATTGGTCTGTTTTTTCCTAGTCGTCATGGTCGGAGCAGTAGCTCTCTTTTTTAGTTGTTTCATGTTGATATTTGGGGTCCAAATCGTGTCACTAATCACCAGGGACACAGGTTTTACTTTGGTGTTGTTGATGATTTTTCTCGTTTGTCATAGGTCTTTTTATTGAAGAATAAATCTGAAGCAGGGGATGTGATCAAAATATTTATCAATGAAGTGCATGATGTTTTCTCTTCCTTTGTGAAATTTGTGAGAATTGATAATGCTTTGGAATTTTATATATGTGCTCTATCACACTTCTTTTCATCGCGTGTCATTATTCATTAAACTATATGTACGTACACTTCTCAACAAAATGGTGTTTCAGAAAGAAAGCATCGCCATTTACTTGATGTCACTCGGACTCTTCTCATTCAGAGTCGTGCACCACATTCATTTTGAGGCGATGTTCTTACAACATGTCATCTAATGAATCATATGCCCTCATCTATCTTGGGTGAGAAAATTCCTTTCTTCCTAGCTTTCCTAGAGAAGGAATTGTTCTCACTTACTCCTCGTGTTTTTGTCTATGTTGCATCCGTCCACCAGTTGGCTCTAGGTCTTGACAAGCTATCTCCTAGGATTGCCAAATGTGTGTTTGTTGGGTACTCCAGAACCCAGAAGGGATACCAGTGTTATGATCCTTTGCACAGGAAATATTATACCAGTGTTGATATCACATTTTTTGAGTTTGTGATGTATTTCTCCCCTATATGTGACAAGTTAGCTTCATCAGACTCTAATGATGAGAACTACATGCCACCTCCTCCGACGAGTCCATCATTTCCTCTACTTGAGCCTGTTGTACCACCACTACCTCCTCCACCTCCTACACAGATGCATGTGCCCATTGTTCCACAATTACCAAAATTAAATACACGTCGGCCTACATCTGCTCATGGTCATCGCCCGTCATCCACCACGCCCCAGGTTTGTTTTGATAACAAGGTTTCTAACGATGGGTCTAGAGATATATCTATGCATGGATCATTGCAGGAGACTAGCCCACAGATGGAGGACGTTCTTGATGACCTTGATATACCCATTATTGTTCAGAAGCAGAAGCATTCATGTGCTTCATATCCCCTTACTTCCCATGTCTCCTTTCATCGTCTGATAGGAGAATTTCAGATATTTGTAGTTGCTTTATCTGTCGTGGCCATTCCACAGAATTATCAGGATGCCTTGAAGAATAGTTGTTGGCGTTTAGCTATGGAGGAAGAAATGGTTGTTTTGCAATCACGTGGTACCTGGAATTTGGTGTCTGCTCCTCCTGGGGCGTCTGTTGTCAGTTGCAAATGGGTGTTTACTGTTAAACATCGTGCAAATGGGAGCCTTGATCATTGCAAAGCAAGATTAGTGGAACGGTAATTTACTCAGACCTACGACGTGGATTATATGGACATGTTCTCTCCAGTTGCTCGTCACTCAACTCTACGTATCCTTCTAGTTGCAGTGGTACGTGATTGGCCTTTGTTTCAGCTAGATCTTAAAAATGTGATTTTGTATGGAGATCTACAGGAGGAAGTTTACATGCAACAACCTCCGGGGTTTGCTGCTGAGGGGGAGTGTCAGCAGGTGTGTCGACTCCATAAGGCAATAAATGGCCTTAAGCAAAAGTCTAAGGGCATGATTTCAGAAGCTCTCAGATCTGATTAAAAGGCAGGGGTTCAAGACGTCAAATGCAGACCATTCACTCTTTTTGTAGAGAACACCTAGAGGTATTGTCGCTATCATGGTCTATGTTGATGACATACTTGTTACAAAAGATGATGTGCAGGGGATAAAGACGATAAAAGAATTTCCAGGTCGCCAGTTTGTTACTAAGGATCTTGGCATCCTAAGGTATTTCTTTGGGTTAGAATTTACTAGGAATGCACAGGGTCTTGTAATGACCCAAAGAAACAAACATGCTTGTTGAGACATGCATGATTGGGTTTCGACCCTCTACTACTCCTATGGATGCTAGCATGAAATACAATGATGATACAGATGAGGTTGACATAAAGAGATATAGAGAGATGGTGGGAATACTCCTCTATATTACTATTATTAGACCTGATATCTCTTTTACAGTGAGTCGAGTGAGTCAGTTCATAGAGCAGCCCCGACAGGTACATATGGATGCTATATACATGATAATGAGATATCTAAAATCTTCTCCAGATGTGGGATTACCATTCAAGAAAGGAGCAACTCTTTCTGTCTCTGTATGTTTGATGCAGACTATGCAGGTTGTCCTAAGGATAGGATGTCTACTTCAAGCTTTGCTGTGTTTGTTGGCAGTTCTCTTGTCTCTTGCAAAAAGCAAGAAACAAACGGTTGTGGCAAGATCAAGTACAGAATCTGAGTATATGGCTATGGCACAAGCAAGTACGGAAATGATGTGGGTTTGAGCAGTGCTAACAGGTTTTCATATAAATGTATCTTTACCCTTGCAACTACAATGTAATAATCAGGCTACCTTATTCATTACAAACAATCCTGCGTTCCCTGAAAGGACGAAGCATATTGAGGTAGACTACCATTATACTAGAGATATGATTCAGAAGGGTTTGAAATCTACCCACCATGTTGGTTCAGGAGAGCAAACGACAGATATCTTTACCAAGGCATTGCTCAGAGGACCATTTCAGAGGTGTTCTTCCAAGCTGAGCATGATTGACATCTATGCTCCATCTTGAGGGGGAGTGTAGAGTTATTTCTATAGTCTCGGTGTACCTCTTTTTTATTTTATTTCTTTGTTTCCATCTTATGTAATTTATCCATAGGCCTCTCCTCTATATAAAAGAGCTTAGGTTTCTCTGGAATAAACAACTCTGATGCTCCGTTCTTTCTCGACTCCTTGCCGGGAAGGGTAAAGGAGACATTCTCTCTCGCTCGCTCTTTCTCCATGGAAAACTTCTTTCGATGAAACTACCTCTCTTCCAGCAACTCGTCACTGGTTGCATCGCCGCCTTGGTGCCCAAGCTCTCATTGAGGCATGGCCTCTTCCACATCCCTCAAAGATTACCTCAAGCACTACCAATCCGGCGACGACGATAAGCGCATGAAGAAGAAGTCCACTGCCAAATCGAAGCTCGTGTATTTGGGTGTCGGCATCCTCATCGTCGACAAGGATCCCACATGGCAGAAGCCGGTCACCCTCGATGAACCCGTGGACTCCAACTCCGCATGTGAGGACAATCCTATAGTTGATGAGGATAACGAGGTCAAGAGGATGCAGAGGCTCGAAGAGATCCGTGCACGGAAGCCCTATCTCTCGGTTTCTGAAGATAGGAGCGGTTGGGTGTCTGTTTCCGATGTCAAAGGTGGATACTTGCGTCACGGTGGTCGGAAAGACACGCCTTCGCTTGAAAGGGATCCAGGGCCATCCGATCTGTCCCCACCACGGTAGAGAAGCCGAAGGCGTTCCCACAGGCGGTCGCTGGAGGATGATGGTGATAGTTCTCCTTCGAGGAAGAGAACAAGGGGTCCACTGAAGCAGGAGGGTGCACGCCTAACAGATATTCGACACAATTATCCCGGGGTAGGCAGCTCGCCTCCCTGATGGAGTGTGAATGGCATAGACCTTTCTCCTGATAGAGATGTCTATGGAGAATCTCCGAAATCAGACCTTTCTCCTCCTAGACGAACCAAAAAGAGCACACCGGAGTTGGATATTTCACAAAGAGACGTGCGCCGAAGGTTTCTACTAAAATTGATCTACCAGACTCACCAAATGTGTCAGACATTTCGCCTCCTCGACGAGTACGAAGGAGATACCAACTATGAGTTGTTGTCCATGCAGTTTCTCAACCTCATCTAGTGCAACAACAAGGAGCACATCCTGACAGATGCAGAGTCAACGGACAAGACGGGGGCCAATGCTTCTTAGAAGCAAGATGATGCGTATGCATGTTTTTGGCTTTATGGGACCCTCACCATTGAGATAGCCAATGATATTCTGCATCATCCCACCGCTACGACAATGTGGGACACTTTGGCATCCACGTATGCTCAAGAACGGAATGAGGCCAAGATTCTTCAACTACAATTTGATATCTACAATGTCAAGAAGAATGGTCATCCTCTGCATGTGGACCACTCTTCACACTGTGACATATTCGAGAAGCTTTATAGCTACATGTCTACTACAACATCTAATGAGCAGCAAAAGGCATATAGGGACTCCACGATGGTTGGAGTCTTCATGGCCGGACTTGATACAAAGTATGATGCTGCGCGTACACAACTTCTCACCAGAACCACTGTTGTAAAAATCCCCCGACTAGCCCGACTAGTCTAGTTAGTGGGGTGGCCGACCGAGTATTGACTAATTCTGACTAGGTCGATTAGTCGATCGATTTTTTACTTAGAGATACCACATTTTTTACCTTTTTAAAAGCAAACTTATTCTAATATGCTTAATATTTTATTTAAATTCAATTACTTCTTTCTTTCATTATGATTATAAAAAATGTAGAAATCTTTGTAAATATGTAAGAATATATGCATAAAAATGATTTATATATTTAAAATAATTAAAAATTCAAAACCGTTTAAAGAACAACTAAATCCGATTAGTCGCCCGACTATCGATTAATCCTTAGTCAGTGACCCAACCGACTGAGTACCAACTACCGATTTTTGCAACCTTGACTGGAACTACCATACCTCCCATGGAGGAGTCCTATAGTCGTCTCAGCCAGATTATCATGCCTTCTACAGCCACTTCTCTGCCCTCTTCAATGATGGTCTCTTCTCGTGGTTGAGGATGGACGATTCAGTCTAGAGGACGTACCCCTCGTGGCAGAGGCGGTGGATGGCAGCGTGACCCTTGCACGTACTGTCCTCAGTCTGGACATACAGAGGATACATGTTACCAGAAGCATGGATATCCTGCTTATGGTCATGTGGCAGAACAGATTGAGCCTTCAGAGACTCCAGCTTCCCAGGCCGATCCTTGCCCGAAGATATTGTATCTCGTATTTGAAAGATCATGACTACTACAGGCACCACTACTACAGATACCGCAGTCGCAGCTAGAGCCTCTTCGAGCTTCACATGTATCGCTTATGCTTTTACTGATAGTAGTGGTGCAGATATGATAGCGTGGATTATGGACTCTAATACTTCCCACCATTTGTGTGGAGACATAGCGCAACTGAGATCCTATAGGACCATACCTCCTGGTAGATGGGTTGTCATTGCTAATGAAGATCAGTTACCCATTACAGGACAGGGGAGGTGTATTTGACGCCATCTATGCACCTTCAGAATGTCTTATATTCTCCTGACTTTCAGATGATTTTACTTACCATTAGTCAGATTACTAAGGATCCGCATTGTCATGCCATCTTTAATCCTTCATCTCTTGTGTTTCAGGACATACTCACAGGCAGAGTGATTGGATGTGGCCATGAGCAGCGGAGGCTCTACAGACTGGTCCAACCTTCTCAGTTCTCATGCTGGTGTTTCTACTATACCTACTGGACCAGACTCACCATATATGTGGCACCTTCGTTTTGGCCACCTTCCTCTGCAGAAGTTGTGTCATGTTCTCCCTCAGATTTCCACGAGATCGTCTTTCCAGTGTGAGGCATGCCAGCTTGGGAAGCGTCACCATTCTTCATTTCCATCACGTTAGAGTCGGAGCAGTACCCAGTTATTTGAGCTCCTTCATTTAGATATTTGAGGTCCGAGTCATGTTCCTGATCACCATGGACACCATTTCTATCTAGTTGATGTCGATGATTTTCTAGAGTTTCCTAAGGCTTTTGATTGAAGAATAAGTCTGAGGATGGATCGGTTATCAAATCTTTTATTATTGAGATAAAGAGTATTTTTTCTGCCAATGTCAAATATCTTCGTTCTGATAATGTCTTAGAGTTCAGCACCTTACAACTTTCTGACTTTTTTAGATCTCTTGGCATTGTTCTTTAGACCTCATGTGCTTATACATCCCAGCAGAATGGTGTTGCCGAGCGCAAACAATGTCACTTACTTGATTTGACCAGAACCATGTTGATACAGATCGTGCTCCTCATGTTTACTAGGACGATGAAGTCCTCACTGCATGCCATCTTGCGAACTGCATGCCCTCGTCTGTGTTGGGAGAGAAGATTCCTTTCTCGATTACGTTTCCCGAGAAGGATCTTTTCTCGCTTACACCTCGTGTATTTGGTTCAGTTGCTTTTGTTCATGATGTCTCTCCAGGTCGTGACAAGATCTCTCCCAGAGCTGTCAAGTGCATTTTTGCCGGCTACTCTCGTACTCAGAAGGGGTACCGTTGCTTTGATCCGCTCAGGAGGAAATACTTCGTCAGTGCTAAAGTTACTTTCTTTGAGTCTATCACGTATTTTTCTCCTACATATGACAGACTAGCTCCATCAGACTCTAATGCTGAGATCTACATGCCTCCACCCCCTACTATCATACCACCACCTCCCTCTACTCCTACTCTATCACCACCTCCTCATCCACCACCACCACCTACTCCTGCCTCTACACATGCTCCTATGGCTCCACCTTCTACTGTGACTCAGTTTTTGCCACGTGTTTCTACTCGCAGATCTCGCTCGGTTCCCCTTACTCACAAATCTTGCACATCATCTAACATGCCTCAGGTACGTAATGAGCAAATTGTTTCTACTAATGGAACTACTGAGTTGTCTGTACAGCAGGATTCCATAGAGGGTGAGCATGTACCCTCTTAAGAGAGGAACTTACAGGCTCGGGACTTAGCAGATGATCTAGCTGCGTTGATTACTCTGCGAAAGCAGAAACGTGCATGCTACTTATCCTCTTGCAGCCTAGGTTTCCTTGAGCAGACTGTCAGAGGAATTCATGAGGTTTACCTTGGCACTATCTGCCGTAGAGATACCACGGACATGTCAGGAGTCTCTTCAGGATAGTCAGTGGAGGTTAGCCATGCTACATTCACGTGGTACGTGGAGTTTTGTTTCTGCTTCAGTTGGCGCATCCGTTGTGGAATGCAAATGGGTGTTCACTGTGAAACACCTTGCAGATGGCAGCATAGATCACTATAAGGTGAGACTTGTGGCGCGTGGGTTCATCTAGACATATGAGGTGGACTATCAAGATACTTTTTCTCCAGTTTCCAGATATTATACTATGTGTATTCTTTTGTATGTTGTTGTGACATGAGATTGTCCCCTTTACCATCTTGATGTGAAGAATGCCTTCCTCTATGGTGATCTACAGGAGGAGGTCTACATGCAGCAGCCGCCTGGGTTTATTACTGAAGGGGAGTGTCAGAAGGTTTGCAGGCTTCGCAAGGCTATCTATGGGGATGGTAAGGAGGGTTGGAGAGGGCTGAAATAAGGAATGTGATGTGATGTCACATTGATTTGTGATAGAATTCCAACTCAGGAATGGAGCGGGGTAAACCGGGTTGTCTTGAGGTAACCCATGGGTAACACAATAACTAAACGGTACCTTGGGATCTGTTTGGTTACTGAGATGGGGTTGGTTGGGATAACCTCCTGCAGTGTTGCAGAAGTTGGTATTCGCCATTCAGTCGGAGGAGTCACTGAATAAAGAATAATCGGTATTCGGACGACTATTCGGGATTTTTCGGTTTTGTATTTTTTATTATAAAAATTATTTATTATATATATATATATTCTTACATTTTTATACATATATAGTCATTAGTTAACATGAATACAAGATAAAAGTGACAATAAATATAATAGATATATAGAATTTGACATTTGTAGCGATACCGTGATAAAATGTAACCCATAAAATTTGAAAATTGAAAATAAAAAAATAAAAATATCAAAAGTTAAACTCCAGTCGGTCGAATAGTCGGGCAGTCGGTCGACTAGTCGGTCGGGCTGACTATTGACCGACTAGAGCTCTGTTCAGTCGGGACCCCCCCCCCCCCGCACCGCACCGCATAGTCGGACTGACTATTCGGGATAGTCGGTCGACTATTGCAACACTTACCTCCTGTGAATAGTAGTTATTTGGATGGTTACGAGGGTTGGAGAGGGTAAGAATAAGGAATGTGATGTCACATTGATTTGTGATGGAATTCCAACCAGGAATGCAGGGAGATAAAGCTGGTTACCCTGGGCTAACCCAGTAACCAAACGGACCCTAATGATTTATGGTCGTTGTAATACCATGCCAAGAAAATCGAGAAGGTGATACTTATTGTATGTTTAGAATGGGTACCCTAGCTCTTCTTATAGGGCGATGCTAGAGTTAGATTTATAGGAGGTGGTATATCCAAATAACTAAAAGTAAGCAGAGTCCAAGAGCATAGTTCCAGAAGCTCTCGGATTTGATAGAGCGGTAAGGGTTTGTGTGATCGACTGTCGATCACTCTTTATTTGTGCGCACGACCCAGAGAGGTACTATTGTCATTCTTGTTTACGTTGATGGCATTATTGTCACAGGGATGACGAGCAGGGCATTCAGGTTACCAAGGACATCTTAGGTCAGTAGTTTGTGACCAAGGACCTTGGGAATTTATGTTATTTCCATGGACTAGAGTTTGCCAGGAATCAGCGAGGTCATGTGATGACCCAGAAGAAGTACGTTACAGATCTTCTTCCAGAGACAGACATAGCAGATTACAGATCTACCACTACTCCTATTAACCCGAGCATGAAGCTCTATGATGATGATACTGAGTAGGTACAGGGAGCTTGTTGACAAACTATTATATGTGACTATTACCATGCCTGGCATATCCTTTATCGTAAGCAAAGTGAGTCAGTTTATAGAGCATCTTAGACACGCACATATGGATGCAGTCCATATGATTCTGAGGTATCTGAAGACATCACCAGGTACAAGACTTCTTTTCAACAGAGGTACATCTCTTTCGATTGCGTGTGCAGGTGCAGATTATGTTGGGTGTCTAAAGGATAGAAAGTCTACTTCAAGCTTCGTTGTGTTCATAAGGAATTCCATGGTTTCATGGAAGAGAAAGAAGCAGACTATGGTTGCCAGATCAAGTGTTGAGTTAGAATATAGGGTCATGGCACAGGCTAGCACAAAGATGATGTGGGTCAGTTCTATTCTTACTGACCTTACTATAGAGGTGCCTCTTCCCATGCACCTCCAATGTGACAATCATGCTACTATTTTCATTACCAACAACACAACCTTTCATGAGAGGACCAAGCACATAGAGGTGGGCGGTCACTATGCTCGTGACATGATACAGAAGGGTCTTATCGCCATTACGCATGTCAACTCTGGAAACCAGATAATAAATGTTCTTACTAAGGCCCTAGCTAGAGGGCCTTAACATAGATGTTGTTCCAAGCTGAGCCTGATCGATATCTACGCTCCAACTAGTGGGGGAGTGTTGAGATATTAGTTATCTTTCTTATTATTTTTCATATTATCTATTTCTTTTGTTTTCATCTTGTAATTAGTCCAACAGGTTCCTCTCCTATATAAGAGAACCCTAGGGTCTCTCAATAATGCAATACATATTCTTTCCCTTCTACACATACGTATGTTTGGCCCTGGCTAACATACTTGAAAATATCATGACAAAGACATTTCTGTCCCTCATAAAAGCTTAAGAAAATGTCTAAAATAGAATCTCATGGCTAATTAGTCTCCAAATCACACTGTGGCCTTTTTTCCCATCAACTTTCACTACCTCTCTCAATCATCAACATGACCATCAATCTCTTCAATGCCCTCATCTTCCCCATTCTCCTCAATGACCTGACACCTTGGCTTAGAACAACAAACTCACTACCCCTCCTCAAGCCTTATTGTTATAGTAATTGTTTATTTATAGTAAGACAACTTTTCTTTCCTTTTATGTGTATAAGCGATAGTGCATTTATGTAGCCTAACTAGACAACCTTTTTTTCACCTTTAGGATTTCCTCTGTATATAAAGAGAACATTAGAGACTCACAATAAACATTCTCTCATTTTCTTTCCATGTTGTATTCGAGTGGCAATCTTGGACCAGAGCTCTGAGCCTCTTTAAAACATCCCTACCTTAACACTAGCCCTCTACACAACCACTAGCTGGTGTAGCAACATCGCCTTTACAGTTAGCAGCTACAATGGCAACACTACAAATCGGTGTAGGGTGCACAACTGTGGCACTGCTTGCCACCGCCAATGATCCAGCCAACTACCAGCGTGCTCCGAGCTGCTAAGTGCACTCCCATGGCATTCGTCTTTTACAAAAGAGATATCCAAAATCCCTTATTCTTCGGATCATACACTCTTGGGATAGTCCAGTCTAGATTTGTTCATATAAATCCAATTTCGAGGCCTGTTGAGTACCGACAATGGTGATGGAAGTGTCGTGTATCTATGCTCAAAATAAACAAAATAACAAAGTGGAATCAAGAACAAGAGAAAAACTTGATTTTATGTGGAAACCTACTCGTTGAGGAGTAGAGACGAAACTATGGGAGAAAGCGGACTAGGATTATATTATGTTTCTTAAGGATTACAAGGGGTGTGGCTCTTTATACAGCCCTACCAACATTGTAGAGTCCCACCAACAAGTAATATGAAATTAAAAGAAGCAGAGTAATTGGATCCTGGAGAGATCCAATTACCCAGCTAATGCATAATCTAACACTCCCCTCAAGTAGGAGCTGAGAAAGTTGCAACTTGTTACAGAATAAACTATTCAACTCATCTTCACTTGATACATCTTTAACGGCGCTGGGAGGAGACCCACTTGAAGTAGTTGATGTTGGGAGGAGACCTGCACATAGGAAGTCATACTAGGAGGAGACATGTGCCTGGCGTGGATGCTTGGTGAAGAGAGCTGGAAGGAATTACTTGAGCTGGACTGTAGATCTACATACATTGAATTGACAAGCAGTAAAAGTCTAAGATGATCCAATGATCCCATGAAGTAGTAGAAATCCATACGAAGTTGATGCAAAACATCATAAGTAGAGTGGTCATCTCTCATTTGAAGATCTGGAGAGTAGGCCTCTTCTACATTGAAACTCTAAGAAAGGGCCTCTCCCATACAGAAGTCGTCATTGCTTCTTGTTGGAAGCAAATAAGAGCTTAATATTTCTGAGAACCCTAGGCTCTCTTATATAGAGGAGAGTTCTATGGGTAAATTACATAAAGCTGATACAGAGAAATAAAATAACGAAACGAGTACATAGAGAATATGAAAATATGTAAATATTTCTACACTCCCCCTCAAGCTGGAGCATAGATGTCAATCATGTTCAGCTTGGACGAACACTTCAGGAATGGTCCTCTGAGCAATGCCTTGGTAAATATATCTACAGTTTGCTCTCCTGAACTAACATGTGATGTAGATATCAACCCCTTATGAATAATCTCTCGTGTAATGGCAATCTACCTCAATATGTTTAGTTCTCTCATGGAATGCAGGGTTGTTTGCAATAAACAGCGCAGCTTGATTATCACATTATAACTGCATGGGTAGAGGAACTTCTATGTGTAAATCTATTAACACTGCTCGAACCCACATCATTTCAGTACTTGCTTGCGTCATAGCCCTATATTCAGATTTGCACATGATCTAGCCACAACTGTTTGTTTCTTGCTTTTCCAAGAAACAAGGGAACTGCCAATAAATACTGCAAAGCCCGACGTAGACTTCCTTTCCTTAGAACACCATGCATAGTCAGCATTAGCACACACAGATACAGTAAGAGTTGCTCCTTTTTTGAAAACTAATCCTATACCTGGAAATGATTTTAGATATCTCAATATCATGTGTATAGAATCCATATGTACCTGTTGAGACTGCTCCATAAACTGGCTTACTCGACTCACAGCAAAGGCGATATCTGGTCGGGTAATAGTAACATAAAGGAGCTTTCCCACCATCTCTCTATATCTCCTCCTATCAACCTCCTCTATATCTCCATCGTATAACTTCATGCTAGGATCCAAAGGAGTGGTAGAGAGTCCGCACCCAATCATGTCTGTCTCAAGAAGCATGTCTGTAACATATTTCCTTTGGGTCATCACAAGACCCTGCGCATTCCTAGCAAATTCCAACCCTAGGAAATACCGTAGGGTGCCCAAATCCTTAGTGACAAACTGACTGCCCAAAAAGTCTTTTGCCATCTTTATTCCTTGTGCATCATCTCCTGTAACAATTATATCATCAATATGAACCATGATAACAACTATCCCTCTAGATGTTCTCTGCACAAATAGAGAATGGTCTGCATTTGACCTCTTGAATCCCAGTCTTTCAATCAGATCCGAGAGCTTCTGAAACCAAGCTCTTGGACTTTTTTAAGGACATATATCGCTTTATGGAGTCTACAAACCTGTTGACACTCCTCCTTAGTAGCAAACCCCGGAGGCTGCTGCATGTATACCTCCTCCTATAGATCTCCATACAAAAAGGCATTTTTAACATCTAGCTGAAATAAGAGCCAGTCACGTACCACTGCAATAGAGAGTAGAACATGTGAAGTGGAGTGACGAGCAAAAGGAGAGAATGTATCCAAATAATCTACACCATAGGTTTGAGTAAACTAGCGTGCCACCAATCTTGCCTTGTATCGATCAAGACTCTGATCGGCATGATATTTAACGATAAACACCCATTTGCAACTGACAATAGAGGCACCCAGAGGAGCAGATACCAAGCTCCAAGTACCATGTGATTGCAAGGCCATCATCTCTTCTTCCATAGCTAAACGCTAGCGGCTATCTTTCAAGGCATCCTATAAGTATGTGGAATGTCTTCAGTAGATAGAGCAACTGCAAAGCTGTGAAAATCCCCTGTCAGGCGATGAAAGGACACGTATGAAGCAAGTGGATATGATACACAGGTACGCTTTTGCTTCCTAATGGAAATGGGTATGTCCAAGTGCTCAGGAACCTCCTCCTGCAAGGATCCCTATACAGAAATATTGCAAGTCTCATCATTAGAGAACATGTTATCAGGACAAACCCGGGGCATGCTGGATGATTGGCCATGACCAGGAGCAGGAGCGAACCGATAGGTATAGTATTTGGGTAAGGGTGTAACAGTGTTCACAGACAGCTGTGTAGAGGGGACTGATGGTGGAGGTGGTGGAGGCGGTGGTGGTGGTGGTGTAGGAGGAGAAGACAATGGACTCAGAGAAGGAGGTGGCATGTAGATTTCGGTATCAGACTCTGAAGAAGCCAACCTATCACCTGTAGGAAAGAAACACATTACGGACTCAAAAAATGTGACATTAGCACTGACATAGTATTTCCCCCCTAATGGATCATAGCACCTATACCCCTTCTGTATCCTGGAGTACCCAACAAACAAACATTCGACAGCTCTAGGAGAGAGCTTGTCAAGACCTGGAGCCAGTTGGTGAACAAATGCAACAGAACCAAAGACACGAGAAGTAAGAGAAAACAATTCCTTCTCAAGGAAAGCCATAGAGAAAGGAATTTTCTCGCTCAAAACAGACGAAGGCATACGATTCACAAGATAACACGTCGTAAGGACCGCATCACCCCAAAACGAATGTGGTGCACAACTCTGAATGAGAAGGGTCTGAGTGACATCAAGTAAATGACGGTGCTTTCTCTCAACAACACCATTTTGCTGAGATGTATAAGCACAAGATGTTTGATGAATTATACCACGGGAAGAAAAAATATGAAAGTGCACGAGTACAAAATTCCAAAGCATTATCAGTTCTAACGAACTTCATAGACGTAGAGAAAACATTGTGCACTTCATTAATAAAGGTTTTGATCATATTCCCCGCTTCAGATTTATTCTTCAATAGAAACACCCACGACAAACGAGAAAATCATACAAGATAAAAACGTTGTCTCTGATGATTAGGTACACGACTTGGACCCCATATATCGACATGAAACAACTCAAATAGGGAGCTACTGCTCCGACTCTAACGACTGGGAAAAGCTGACCGATGATGTTTTCCCAACTGACACGCTTCACACTGAAATGAGGAACCGGGAGAACTCTGCGGCAAAATGTGACATATCTTCCGGAGAGGGAGATGACCAAAACGTAGATGCCACATATAGAGAGAGACTGATTCGGTTGACTGAAAGGATGCTCCTGCAAACGGAGTGTGAACCAGCTTATAGAGTCCGTCTTGCTCACGGCCACACCCAATCACGCGGCCCGTAAGGATGTCCTGAAAAACAAGAGACGATGGGTCAAATATAGCTCGACAGTGTAAATCCTTTGTAAGTTGGATAATAGACAACAAGTTCATAGAGAAATCCGAGCATGTAACACATTCTGTAGACGCATTGAAGGCATCAAAGAAATCTCCCCATGTCCTGTGATCGGGGAGTGAGTCCCATCAGCTATTACTATATCCGTCCTGGAGGAACTTGTTTGTATGCTGTTAGTTGCTCTCTGTCTCCACATAAATGGTGTTTAGCTCCGGAGTCCATAATCCACTCTGTAATCTCAGACCCATGACAATAGGTAAAAGCAGAGGGGCTACCTGAGGTACTAGCAGAAGCGGATGTAATACCAGAAGCAGAAGCTGCTACATCTGAATGGCCACCTGGAGATGAGGCAGGAGGCATGATATCTCGAAGTCCGGCGACGAGATCGTCAAATCTATGATCTGAAAAAGTAGGTGCAGGAGACTCAACTTGCTCTGCTACTCATGCTAATGATGGAAAACCATGCTTAGAATAGCATGTATCCTCTGAATGATTGGGACGATGATAATAAGTACAAGGCTGACAGGTCTGACCCCCTCTACCATGGGGTCCACATCCACGAAAGGAAGAAAAATTGCCCCTGCCCCTGCAAGATGCCATTGCCGAAGAGGTCTGACCTGTACTAGCAATCGAAACAGTGATCCTGCTAAGTCTACGGAACACTTCCTCCATTGGAGGAATAGTGGCATCCGCAAGGATCTGAGATCGGGCAGCATCGTATTCAGGATCAAGTGCAACAAGGAATACATCAACCACGGTAGCATTCCTATAAGTCTTCTGTTGCTCAGGAGTAGCCGTCAGAGGCATGAAGCTGTGAAGCTTCTCAAAAATTCCGCGTAAGGATGTGTACAATGAGTGGAGAGGTCTTATGTTCTTCTTGATGGTGAAGATATCATGTTGCAATTGAAGAATCTTGGTCTCATTCCGTGCTTGAGAGTAGGTTGCGGCTAAAATATCCCACATTGCCTTGGCAGTGGGCTGATGCAACACGTCATTGGCGATCTCTATCGTCAATGTACCTGGCAGCCAAACTTTGGCATATGCGTCGTCTGCCTCCCAAGAGCCGTGAATCCTTGTTTTCTCCATATGTTCATCACTGGTAAGAATATGCTTCTTGTCGTTCGACTTCATGAGGCTCGTGAACTGCATGGCCAAGAGTTCGTAGTTCGTCCCATCCATCTTGACAATTGGTGCCAGACCTCTGAAGGCACCTGTGGCGGGTACATCTATTTTGTTGTCTGACATATTGGCGGGTGGAGATCATAGGGATTTTATAGACCAAAGATAGATGTCTACATAAACATGTGAGGATTCGATTGCATATGTAGACTTATGCAATCAAATCCATCAACCGAAGCGGACTTCGAGATGAGACGACGGAGGAAGAGGTCTACTACAGTGGAGCGGAAGCCGCTGGCGGGTTGGCGTTGCCGACGTGTGGCTGGTTGGCACGCGCGGCTCGCGGCGCCGAGAGGAGGGACTGGCAGCGCCGTGCATGCGGGGAGGAATGGGTGGCAGCTGGCGACGCTCGCGCGTGCGAAGAGGAAGGGGCGGCGGCGCCGGGAGGAGGTGGTGATGCTAGGAGGAGATGGAGGCACCGACGCGAGGAGGAGAGGAAGAGCGACCGGAGGGGTTTAGGGTTAGGGTATACAAGCTCCAGTCTAGGACAGCTGAGGAGAGTCCTATGAGTAAATTACATAAAGCGGATATAGAGAAATAAAATAACGAAATGAGTACATAAAGAATATGAAAATATGTAAATATTTCTACACTTCTCTCATGTAGGGAACTCCAAGAGTAAGTCTCTCATATATGGATCTCAAGAAGTCGGTTCTCTCACATAGGAACCTTGAAGATGAGATTTTATTCTGAGGAGCCACTAGCAGAGGAGGCTGAACATGATATAATTTTTTTCTTAGGTAATTAATTTCAAATAGAATAATAAAGGCTATACCCTATTTTTTCATTCCTTATTTCTCCTATACTTATTAGAAGCATAAGGATAATTGATAAAGTTGGGAGAACAGATGAGGTAAAAAAACCTTCTCTATTTTTTCCAATCATCTTTTTTTTCGACCATCATCTTTTTTTCAAAAAAAACTTTCTTTTTTTCTCTCTTCTCCTTTTTCTGAGTACAACCATCCTAATTTTTTTTGAAATGTGGCCTTGATGGACCTAAAATAAAGCATATCAGGTCCCTCATTTTCCCTTTTCTTTCAAAAGCTTGGCCTCCAAACTGAAAAATAAAAAAAGGGAACATTTTATATGCACAAGCCCATAAAGTCCAATAGGATTAGGACAACCTCGTACTTTTCCTTATATGGGGCACCACCTGGAAGGGGGAAAGGGTTAACACAGGGGAGCGTCACTGCTAGCGTAGTAGACGGAGCATTGTCTTCATGTGATCATATGCTTGTGGCTACACCACCTCAATGGGAGCTGCAATCATTGATGAGCTCATGGGATCGCGTGAGGCTCTACAAGATTGGGAGCCGAGGAGAGCAAAAATATGAAGATTTAGCACTGCCATGGGGTTGATCTACACTAGCAATCCAAAGCAAAACCCCAAGATCTGGCGCGCCAACTATAGCAATGGAGGCGCATGGTTGCACAGATGAAGCATTAGTGATGGACATGTTTGTTGGCGAGAGATTTGCAATAGGGAAGTGCCATTTGCGATTGGCTCCATTGCTTCTCCTTCAAGCACCTTAGGTAGGAGATGGAGTTCTGATGCTGGCAACTAACATCCGAGGGCAGTGTTGATAAAGAGAAGGGATAACGAGGAGATCTCGACACAAAACTCATGCTAGGGCGCTATCCAGAACTCGCACTATGGAGATGTTAGGTTCATGATGTAGCATATCACGATCTTCACGATGGTGCCTTCTCCAGATCTTATGCAAAATATCTCTCAGAACCGTGATGGACATGCACGGAAGATGATTAGATTAACCTGCGCGGAACTCGCGTAGAAATAAAATGCACAAAAAAGCTTCAGGAAATAAACTTCATGGACGAGAACCCAAAGGGTGAACTTTGAGAACAAAAGAGGCAAAAATAAATTACATCTTCCAATAGGATCTCAAAACTGACTTGCTCTAATATCATGTCGAAAATATACAAAAAATTGAAGCAAAATCAAGAATAAGAGAAAACTTGATTGTACATGGAATTCTACTCCCTAAGGAATGGGACAAAACCATGGGAGAAAGCCTTTAAGGCTAAGTTTTCTATTATATATCTCAATGAGTACATGGGTTTGGGGATCTATATATCCCCAATAAATTGAAGAGTCACAGGAACAAGCAATAGCAAACTAAAAAGAGTAGCGTAATTAGATCCTGGAGAGATCCAATTACCAATCTAATATATACTCTAACAATCTACACAGATAACCTCCCTACTATGCTTGTATAGACAAGTTTGGTTTATATTTATCTCCAATGTTTATCCTTTGTGTGCTTTAATATGTCATGGCAAAGAGCACAATAGATGCAACTCAATCTCCTGGGGTCATTAAGAGTCCATGACCCATCGCCAAGATGGATGAGACAAACAATGAGTTGTGGGCTACTCAATTCATGAGTACCATGGAGAGCCACAACAAGGAATACATATTGTCGAAGTAAGAGCTGGTTAAAAAAACTAGTTTTAATGCAACATGAAAGCAAGACAACGCATAGGCCTGAGAGTGGCTATCATGCATTCTGATGACATAGATTGCCAATAATATCCTACACCATCCCACTGCAAAGGTGATGTAGGATATCTTTGCGATAATATATTCTCATGCGAAGAGTGAAACGAAAATTCTTCAGCTTCAGCATGACATCTGCAAGACCAATTAAGATGATCACCCCTCCACTCATTCTACTCAGGTCTGAGGGGTATGTTCGAGAAACTTCATAGCTACATGCCTCCAAGTGCTAATATTGAGCATCAACTGTCATACATGAATAAACACGATAACAGGTGTTTTCCTTGTTGGCATTGATCCTGCATGACGCTTCTCATAGTTAGCTTTTTTCTATAGTTACTGTTGAAATATAAAATGTGGAAACAATATCGATAATCAAACATAAACATCATGAGATTTTACGTGGAACTCTACTCCCTAAGGAGCGAGATGAAACCACGGGAGAAGGCCTTAAAGGGTTAGATCTTCTATTAGAATTTCTCAATGAGTACAGGGGGCTTAGGGCTCCTTATATAGCCCCACAGACAGACCGGAGTTCCACCACTCATCCATGTGGGACTAAACATGAGTGAGGTAATTGGATCTTAGAGAGATTCAATGACCTGTCTATTACATGCGCCAACACTCTCCTCAAGCTGGAGATGAGAAAGCTACAACTTGCAACAAACAAAAAAATATACAGCACACCTTCACGTGATGCATCTCAAGAAGAATATAAGCGCGTTGCTGGGAGAAGACCTTGCTCGATGACGACTCTGTAGCGCTTAGGTCATTGGGACGTACCTCTATCGTGCTTGTAGTAGTCGTTGCGATACCATGTCGTGTCTAGAGAAGAGTTGTTGTAAAAGAAGAAATTCCAATGTAGAGCAGTAGTCAGGGATAGAGACATCTTGACAAAGTAATTGATGTTCGATGAAAATGAATAATAGCAATAACAGTCTAGAGTGTCGGTCTGTCAGCTGAAGATAGGCAGCATGGTTTTAAAAACATGTCTCGAGGCACTGAGATGGGCCCGAGGCGCTGCCTTAGGCTACACAGGTTTGGTACCTAATTTTATATATTTTTTATATTACTTTTTTATGATATCTTATGTATAATATTAATTATTAACAACTTAATTTGTTATATAATCATACAGATTTATTCTATATATAAAAATTTTGTTTGCAATAAAAAAAATTTTCGGGACCCTCGTGTTGGTAGGGTATGGTGTATAGAGGGGTTCATACACCGGTTCTTCCATTGGGTTTAGCAAATCGGATGGTTATGATTCAAAGCATATCAATATATATATGTTAGTCATATAACACATATAAAACAGCATAAATATATTGTATATTCTGTATGTTAATAATATATGTTAGTCACATAATTTCGCTTCACCCATGCACATAAAGGGAAGTGTTGTATATTGACAAGACCAGCATTAATGGAGGGCATAATAAGCTTTGCATTGTATATGGATGACAATACGAATTAGGATTAGAAGTAAATCATGCAAAGAATATTATACAATCTCATGTTCATATCATATATGGTGAATATGTCGGGGAATATCTAAATTTATGATTTTATAAGTATATATAATTATGCTTAATTTTATTTTATGTATATTTTCCTACATAAATAGAGGCTCGTGCCTCGATTACCTCGAGGCTTACGCATCGTCTCGTCAAGGGAAAACCACCTCGATCTACCTCACGTTTTTTAAAGGGATATTTACACCCATAACCCTGAGTAATATGGTAATTACCCCAGAAACCCTCTATAAACACTAATTATCCCCAGGACCCTGAATAACCACGCCGTTTTACATCTATAACCTTCCGTTAGTTTCGTTCGTTAACTCAACCAGATAGTTGAGTTAATCTAACCCAATCATGATCTAAGGGCTTAGATTAATAAAAAAAGAGGTGGGCTTGCAGCCCTGGGGTCCACGGAGTGCGACGGGCGACGACGAAGGTATGCGGGCGGTACGTGCTGAGGCGGGATTGCGGGCGAGGGTAGGCGGAGGCGCGTCCGAGGGGTGGCTGGGGGTGAGGTGCGACCGACCTGGGGGGTGAGGGAGCGGGCCTGGACCTGCAGGCGGATGGCGCGCGGGGGTTGTGCCGGGGCACGACCATGACCGCAGGGGGGTTGCTCTGGAGCTCGCGGGGGTGCCCGAGGGTTGTGTCGCGGCGCGGGTGCAGGGGGGTTGCCCTGGAGCTCTCCGGGGCGCGCGGGGGTTGGAGTCGAGGGGCGATGGACCTAGCGACGGGTGCGGGGGGCGATGGACCTGGCGACGAGGGAGGGGGGGTTTGCAGAGGCGATGGAGCTCGCCGGGGATGGGGGGGTGAAGCCGGAGGCGGGGAGGCGCAATGGAGCGGGCGGGGAGGCACGATGGACCTGGCGACCGGGGGGCGATGGACCTGGTTGCGGGCGGGGGGGGGGGGGGGAGGTGATGGAGCTAGCCGTGTGGGGGAGGCGCGATGGAGTGGGCAGGCCATGGACCTGGCGATGGAGGCACGGGGGGATGGACCTGGCGACGGAAGGGGGGGAGGTGATAGAGCTAGCGGGGGGGAGGGGGGTGCAGAGGTGATGGAGCTCGCCGGGGATGGGGGGTGAAGCTGGAGACGGGGAGGCGCGATGGAGCGGGCGGGGAGGCACGAGGGATCTGGCGACAGGGGGGAGGGGGCTTGCAGAATGGAATTGGTTCGCCGGGGACGGGGGGATGAAGCTGGAGCTCGTGAGCTGGGGGTGGTGGGTGGCGGCGGTGGGGGGGATGCCGGAGCTCGTGAGTTGGGGGCGGAGGCGCGATGGAGCTCGCCAGCAGGGGGATCCGAGGCGGTGAGCGGCGGGGATACAGGGGGTTTGTCGTGGGCGATAAGGGTGCTTGCAGAGGGAGCGGGGATTTCCGAGGGGGAGGGATGGAGATGCGTGGCGTGGGGGGTTTCCGACCAGAGCCGGATTTGCAGGCGCCGGGGTGCACGGCCTGCAGGACGAGGCGCAGGCGGGGAGGGGGTTGCGGCTCGACCTTGCAGGCAGAGGTGCGGGCGGGGTTGCGGCTCGACCTTGCAGGCGGAGGCACAAGCGGCGAGGGGGCTTCGACCTGAGCCAGCTTGCGAGGGAGGGGGGCTCAATCCTGGGGTTGCAACCGGATGAGGGGTTGGGGGCGGGCGGGGGAGGCGGGAGCCGGCGGGCAGGAGGAGGTGGGGCAGCAGTTCGGGGGTGTTGCTTGGATGACGAAGGGGGAAGGAGGAGAATGGCATCATATTATAAATATTGTGTGTTTTCAAGGGTAAAATGGTCAACATAAAACATTTTCCGTCAAAGTTAACGGATAATCAAGACGGAATTTGACTCAGGGTTATGCCATGTAAAGGTTAAGCATTATTCATGGTCTTGGGTGTAATTCGTGCTTGTGCAGGGTTCCTGGGGTAATTACGAGATTACTCAGGGTTATGGGTGTAAATATCCCTTTTTTAAAATCATGATAGGCAAAAGTCATGCAGATACATCTCAAGAAGAATGTGCCCTCTCTTACTCTCCCTTTCTCTCATACTTGACAGAGTAAGAGCATGGTTCATCAAGTTGGGAGATCAAAAGAAAAAACATGCATTTGTGTATGTGCTTTTTTTGCATAAATCATTCATTTTTTTGTAGCCGCTTCCTTTTTTGGTTATTCTCGTCTTCTTTTTCCTCTTCTTTTGCGTACGGCTTCCTTTTGTACGTAGCCTTTTTCAAACCAAAAGTTTCCTTTTTGTAGCCATCCTTTTTTGGCTAATTTTTTTTGAATGAAAGAATTTCTTATTTCTCTTTTTTCAGCAAAATCGGGACTTTTTTTTCTAGTGATGGGCCCTTCTCTTTTTTTGTACCTCTCTTCCTTTTTTTTAATAAACCTCTTTTTTTCAACTCTTGGCCTAATGTGCCAACAAAATTTGTCGCGGATTTTCAAAATAACTGCAGCAGAATCCAATTATAGAGCCCCTATAAAGAACGGCCCCCCTTTTTTGTTTTAGCAATTGGGCTCGTTTAGGGCTTTGACAATAGAACACCCCCACCTTTTTTAGTTCGAAGGAGTGGGCCCCTCTTCTTATTTTAGAAGATGAGTAGGGTTCCCAAGAATCCATGCTGGAGGAGCATTGTAGGGGCGGCATTTGTAGTAGGAGGCACTGCAGACGAAGCACTGCATGGTTTCGCGCTTCAGCGCACCGTAGCTGATGTAGTTGGTGGTGGCTAGGATCTTGTGAGAGACCTTGGAGTCCTTGGCGAACTAGTCGTCATCGCGGCACTCCGCCATGGATACCGAGACTCATCTCCATTGTGGCAGCAACGATGAGGAGTGTCACAGCTAGAAGGGTCCTCTACCCTTATCCTCCATTTTGTTCTTCTCGATGATGCTGGAGAGTGGGGGAAAGGAGATCGCTGACACCTGGAATTGATCACGTGGTGCTGGGACTATCATTGCGGGATTGGCAGTGCCATCGATGCAGTGAGCGGGGCTTCTTCTTCGAGTACCAGCCCCGCCCCTTGTTCTTCTACACGCTAGAAGTACACTAGTTTGGGGCCTCACGGATGATCTGGAGGATGCATCAGCTAGGATTTCAGTGAACCCCCAAACTGTTTGACGGTGCAGAACATAAGATCTAGGGTTTCTCCACGAAACCTTGGTTTATTTTGACGGCCCGACTCCATAGCTTTAACATGGACATAATCATGAACAAAATAATCTTTCAAGGACAAAATCAAAATCAGAACTTCGAGAAAAAAATGATCCGCATAACCGAACTGCTCTGATACCATGTTGAAATAAAATGCAGAAGCAATATCGATAATCAAACATAAACATCATGAGATTTTACGTGGAACCCTACTCCCCAAGGAGCGGGATGAAATCATGAGAGAAGGTCTTAAAGGGTCGGATCTTCTATTAGAATTTCTCAATGAGTACAGGGAGTGTGGAGCTCCTTATATAGTTCCACAAACAGATCGGACTCATCCATGTAGGACAAAACATGAGTGGGGGTAATTGGATCTTAGACAGATACAGTTACCCATCTATTACATATGCCAACAATGTTCCTCAAATGGAGGAGGCATAAGCCATATGAGAAGAATTATCGTGTCATCTACACTTGCATCTCATACCTCCATTGGCATGGCTGCTTCGTGAGGTAAAGGAGGATCTACTCAGTTCAAAGGACGAGGAATATGCGGTCAAGGAGGTGGTTACACTCAACCTCGATGAACTTACTGCAACTATCTAGGGTCTATTAAGGATATATGCTAACATAACGATGGTCATCATGCATCTAACCATATTGTTGAACATCCTAAGTCGACTACAACATCATATGACCAGAAGTATAAGGATCTTGTCTCCAGTTTGAGGGTGATCATTGAACCTTCACAATCTCAGTCAGGTTTCCCTAGTACAATATCTGACGCAGAAGCCTCTGCAACCACCTCAACTATAGGTCATGCTCTTGCCACTTGTTACAAAACTGACTTTACAGAGTGGGTGATCGACTCTGGAGCTTCTCATCATCTTTGTGAAACAGAGAACAATTCACCTCATACAGCATGATTCCTCAGGGTTGCGCAATCATTATTGCAGATGGAAGACATTATCCTACCACATAGAGGGGGATATCCACCTAATGCCCTCTATATGTCTGCAAAATGTTTTATATGCTCCAAATTTTTCTATGATTTTATTTTTTATTAGTCAACTTACTAAGGAACTCAATTTCTGTGCCATATTTGATCCATTTTCTCTTGTATTTCAAGGTATACTTATAGATAGTGATTGGATGTGGTTGTAAGCCATGGGATCTCTACAAATTGGTCCAGTTTCCCTATGTAGGCAGATTTTCCATCTCTACTGGACAAGTGGACAAGTACCCTCCTGCCTATGGCAACTTTGTTTTGACCATTTACCTTTTCAGAGGTTATGTTGAGTCCGATCTCATATCTCTCCCTCGTCTAGCTTCTAGTGCATAGCATGTCTACTTGAGAAGTAGCATCGTACTTGATTTCCTAATCGTCATGGTTACAGTAGTAGTTCTTTGTTTAAGTTGTTGCATTTTGACATTTGTGGTCCGATTTTTGTAGATTATCTTGGATTTTTCTAACGAAGCATAAGTGTAATATTATAAAAAAATTATCTGAAATAAGACACCTTTTCTCTGCAACTATCAAGTATGTGCATTATAAGCACTAGAACTTTGCACTAGCTATTTATCTTTGTTCTTCATATCACGGGAGATATTACGTCAAGCCTCATGTGCTTATACCTCTCAGTAGAATGGTGTCGCTGAGAGGAAACATAGATATTTTTTGAATGTTACTAGGACAAACTTTATATAGAGGCTCACCCCTCTTATTGGGAAGGCATTGTTCTTACCGCATGCTATCTGATTAATCGCATGATCTTCAGTTTAAAGGTATAAGCTCATTTTCTGACTATGTTTCTCGATAAGGATTTTTGTCTCTAACATATCATATCATTATTTGTGTTGCTTTTGTTCACCATTTCACTCAAGGCCGAGACATGTTGTCTCCTCGATTTATCAAGTGCATCTTTGTGGGGGTATTCTCATATCCAAAAAGGATATTGATGCTTTGACCCTAACACGCAGAAGTACTATGTGAGTGCTGACCTTACCTTCTTTATGTATGTTATGTATTTCTCCCAATCTCTTTCATGAAGACACAATGACATCATATGGATCAAACATTGAGGTTTACCTATTGTCTAATCTTGCTCTGCCTCTTCCTACTCAAGCTGAATCTTTTTCCCATGTATATTCTCGAAGACCAAGAGTTACAAAACCCCCTGCTCCCCAGCCTTCCCCATCATCCAACATACCTCAAGTAAATAATGAGCCCATATTTTTTATTGATGGCACAATTGATTTTTTTTGTTCAACAAGCTGATATTATTCATCATCGTAATGTGGTTGAGTCGAGAGTTACAATTCAACAGGATGGGCCCTGCAATCCCTTTGAGGATCTCACGCGGTCCATTGGTCTTTAAAAATTACGAGTGCATGTGTTCCATATACCATTTATCTAATCATCATGCTCATGTTTTTAGAGGACTATAAGAAGTTTAGGGAGAGGTTATCAGTTGTTACCATCCCATGCACATATCAGGAGGCATTACAAGATAGCCATCGGTGGTTAGCTATGGAAGAAGAGATTATAGTCTTGCATACTTGCAGTCCAAAGGCATCTAGACCATGGTCATTGACCTCGCTGGTGCATCCATGGTTGGGTGTAAATGGGTATTCATAGTGAAGCATCGAGCAGATGGTAGCATGGATGTTACAAAGCTCGGCTGGTGGAAAAAGGGCCCACACAAACGTATAGCTAGATCACAAGAAAATTTTCTCTCATGTTGCACGTCATTCTAACCTCTGGATCCTTCTCTCAAATGTAGTTACTATAGATTGGTCATTGTTTCAACTGCATGTCAAGAATGCCTTTCTACACCAAGACCCGCATGAGGAAGCATATATGCAACACCACCTGGATTTGTCGATGAAGGTGAGTATCACAAGCAATGCAGGTTGCATAAGGTTATCTATAACCTTAAATAGAGCACAAGAGAGTGGCTCTAGAAGCGCTCAACCTGATATAGCGACAGGTTTTCACAATATCTACGACTATTCATTCATTGTTTGTACATAAGATAACGAGGCATGATTGTCATTCTAGTGTATATGGATGATATAATTATTACAAGGGGATGCTATTAATGGTATTGAAGAAACAAAAGAACTCCTTGGGAAACAGTTCATCATTACAAATCTTGGGGAGATCCGGTACTTCCTTAGCCTAGAGTTACCAGAAACCACATCACAAAACGGCTGAGTCAAAGAAAATATGTGACTGATCTTTTGCAAAAATTGTGATGGTAGATTGCAGACCTACTATTGCTTTTATGGACCCCAATATGAAACTTTATAATGATGATTCAAAGGAAGTCGAGATGATGAGGAATAGAGAGCTTGTTGGGAAACTCCTCTATGTTTTTTAGCCAAATGAGGGGGAAACATGTCTAGGTGTCCGCCCTAGTTAATTAATAAGATAAACAAAAAAGAGTTACAAGAGTTAAGACTCGAGGAGAGTCTTTGCATGATGGATCACATTCTCAACATAAAAATGTTCCAAACATAAAACTATACCATTACATGATAACCAAAGGGCCCATATCACAACAACCGGCTTGACTCTGTTATTCATCGCACGGAAACGGGAGTTAAAAAGACTCCCAGAAAGAGTGCATGTTACCACAATCCAATCATGCAATTTCAATTGCATGCCACACTTTAGCTACCTTCTCACAATCCATAAAGCGGTGGTCTGTCAATTTTAACTCAGAAGCACAAAGCACGCAAAAGCTGACATTTGTCTGAAAAATACGAGACCATTAGTCTTTATTAAGGATTCTCATGTGCCTCAACAACCAAAGGAAAGGCTTAATGCATGCCATAATCTTCATGTTCCACAGCATCCTGCAATGTTTGATCATCTCGTTTGTCATCAATTCAAGTCCTTGGTTCAACAAGTTATAAGCATTCTTAACTGAGAAGTCTTCATTATTCGATACCAATGATCCCTGCTAGTATCTACGCCATCAATCTGACCAAGGGTCTCCATCAAAGCAAGAAATTCTTAGTATTGTTGCTCAGAGAAGTCAACAGAGAAGTCATGCAGCCAAATCCCATCGGCCTACCTTTGCCTCTCTATTCGAGGCCAATGCAAACAGAAGTGGGAAGCGCAAGGCAAGAGCCCCCACCATTCATCCAGTTGTCTCTCCAACAAGAAAAGCTAAAACTTTCCCCCAACCTTCGCTCTGAAGAAATGCAGCGTCCGAGAGAACTATTCGAATACCCTCCCAGAAAGCAGACTCAAAATGCAGGGGTCGAATATTCACAAAGGCATGCACCCTAGTAAGCTCCTCTACGTGACAATCACCAAATCTGATATCTCCTTTGATGTGAGCAAAATCAACCAATTCATGGAGTAACCACGACAGGGTCACGTGGATGCAGTCATAATTATTCTTAGATACATGAAATCCTCATCAAAATTAGGACTGCTCTCCCAGCAAGGAGACATCCCTGGCCATATCATGTCGCATTGATGTTACGCTAGTTGTTCAAAGGATAGAAAGTTCACCATAGGATCTGTTGTTTTCGTTGATGGTTCTCTAAACACATGGAAAAGCAAAAATCATGCAGTAGTTTCCTGATCAAATGTAGAATGTGAGTACCGAGCCATAAGTCATGTCAGCAATGAGATGATGTGGTCCAAGTTAGTCTTGACCGACCTCACTATGGAGGTGCATCTCCCTATGTAGCTTCTTTATAACAACCAAGAATCCTTATTCATTGCCAATAATCCAACATTCACATTGATGATGATTGTCATTACACCAAGGACATGACTCAGAAAGACTTCATATCAACTTCCCATGTCAGTTCAACAGAACAGACGGCTGACATATTCACTAAAGGACTCACCATTGGACCATTCTAAAAGTGTTAATCCAAGTTGAGCATGATAGAATATATATACTCCAACTTGAAGGGGAGTGTTATAGTAATTTTTATTTATAGTATGATAGCCTTCTTTTCCTTTAGGTGTATGCCTAATAGGGCACCTATGTAGCCCAAGCAGGCAACCACGTTTTCTCATCTATGGTTTCCTCTCTCTATATAAAGTGAACCCTATAGTCTCAAAATAAACATTTGCTTATTTTCTTTCCGCTCTTCTCATTGACACAGATAAGGTTGATGGTGGATAGGGAGATGGAAGTAGTTGTGGCAGGTGGGTCAAAGGTGGTGGTGAGATGGAGGGACGGAGATGATGTGGTGGCGTGTGTTACGTATAGTGTGGGCAGGGTGGTGATGTTCGGTGGTGGTGTGAATCTTCCGATCCCCTGCATGCACCTTGGTATTTCCATATAGATGTTGGGTCAACCTTGTACGCACGGGCACCAGGATATGATAACATATTCTCTTATCCACGACATTTCAGTGTTTGTAATTAGAAAACTCAAATTATGGATTCATATTTGTTCACAAGCATAAAAGCAAGCAAAAGAGTTCGCTACCTGCTTGAAGAAGACATCCTCTGACTCCTCTGGACTTAACTCTGAAAAGAGATGCCAGTTTTTAGATCATTTTTTCCAGAAAATAGGAGACAACTAATCATGGGGAATTACTAAATCAAAGATGGATACATGAATGAGAGATGTGATCAAGAATGAAGACAAATGGAGTCAATGATGATTTTGAAGCACAAAGTGCAGATTCAACTGGAATATTATCATAAATTAGAAAGTAATTTCTTACCAAATGCCTCTGTGAATCTGGGATCCCCAGGGGATTTTGAATCTGAAATTTTAAAATGATAAAATAGTAATATGCATCTTATATTCAACTTGGAAAACAACAAAAGGATGTAACATTTTCCACTGAATGAGTACACGAACAAAGAACAAAAACAAGATAGCATATGGCTTGAACCTGATGTTGACAATCGAATTACATTAGGTCGACGGCGTTGACCCATGAAAAAATTGACAGCATCCTCAACCTAACAGAAGAAGGAAAAGATAGAATAAGTCCAAATCCTTTAGGCCTAGCTCAGTATAGAGGATAATTCCAAGGATTGGATAAACTTGTTGATAGGAAAAACAGCCTTACACCTCAACAAGAGGATTACCCTATCCTTTCATATTCCTACTGATGATCGAGGTTTAAAAAAGCACGAGGCGTTCCGAGGCATTTTTCCGAAATTGAGGCGAGGCGTAAGCCTCAAGGCAGTCGAGACGTAAGCCTCAATTTTTTTGAACAAAAATAAATTAAAGCAAAATACATTGGAAAAAGTACATAATAATATTAAGTTTTGCCAAAAACACATTCAAGAATAATTTAACACTAGTAAAAGATACAGTACATAAGCGATGAAGGCATTGAAGTTCAAAAAAAGAAATACTAAGCCACTAATATACGGAATATCAAGTTCCAACTCCAACTTCAATGATTCTATGTGAGTATTGAGCTAAAGACTTCTACTTAATACTAAAGTGCAATAGAAACCATAATTTTTAGTGTTCGAAGTAAAAAATATTAATATGCCTTGAATCACAACCATTTGTCATGCTGGACATAGTTGGAGAACCGTCATACGCATTTCCTCCTGCCATATCATACCCCAACAAGATGTGGGTCTCGTTGCCTGGTCAATGAGCCTGTGGGAGGGGTCTAGGCGGGAAACAGGTGCGCTCCCTGCACGGGGGTTTGGGGGCAGCACCCCTGCAAATTTTTTTACTAACGATATAATTTTTATTCAGTTGTTCACAATAAAACATAATAATTATTTTACTACATGTTTATTATCAACCTTACTTGTGATAACTATTTAAAATTCACAACTTATACAATCAAATAACAAGATCAAGTTGTAATCTTGCAACTAATATAAAACAATTGTTACAATTCAAACTCAAATATGTGTGCAATAGAACTAGTATGTGTAGATGTGTAATAAATTGAACATGATGTACACAAGATCATGGAGCTCCGCTTGTTTCAAGCGATCTCTTCTCTTTGCATGGAGCTATATATAGAAATATGTAAGGTTTAACATGGAAACAAAAACACAAACATAAAAAAATATATATAATAAAAAAATATACTAAGCCTTCTCCCATTATAAGTAGGGTCGGCTACATGGATTCTTGCTCAAATCCATGTTGAAAGATCCGATTATTTTTTTACGTTGGCCGTCGACTACCTAACGCAACCCCTGCAAGAGTGAGATTAGAACCCTGGTCTTTTGTGTGGTAGACACACTGTACTACCACTAGACCATTAAGTCGGTACAAAATATATACATATATATAATTCTTACGGAAAAATAGGGTCATGTGCAAAGCACATAACCAAAAAGGTCAAAAAACCTTGTGCTCGAGGCTTACGCCTCCGCCTCGTGCCTCGAACGTCTCACGCCAAGTCAAGGCATATGCCTTACCCAAAGGACCCCATGCATGCGCCTCGGGACGATTTTGGTGCGCTTCGCCTCGAGGTGTATGCCTTTGCGCCTCGAGGCGGCGCTTTTTTAAACCATGTTGATGATAGAATGAGGGATGTCCCGACTCCTGAGATTTTCGAACTCTTGCTCTAGAAGTAAATCCCCGCATTACCACAATGCGAACACACAATGTTCACATATTCCCACCTCTCGAAAGATTAATTGCTCCAAGTAAGGTTGATATTAAAACTAATCGTGCAATACATGGCTAGTTATAATGTATAATGTACACGATGACATGGGCATATGAATTTATAATGTTCTTTTCTCAACCTGGATGGGATTAACTTTCATGGGATAAATGCTTGCCAATTCCCAAACAAAATCAAGGGTTAAATTTTTAATAAAAAAATTACGTACAAAATGTCCTAATGGTTTAATATTCCTTGTGACAAATGCCATGTGTTTTAATATAACAACACTATGCGTTTGTACTCTGTGCACGAAGATCCATGTAAAATCATGGGTACCTGAAAAATTGAATAGACATCTAAATGCCACGTTCCACTTGGCCATAATATTTCTGTATACAAAAACGCATGGGACCTGATAGTTGTCATAGTATCCTCCTTTCTATATTTCCCTCTCCAAATTGCTTTTGAATATTATTATAAAGCATACTTCCCACAAGTAGATGAGATTGAGTAGAGAGAGTCGCCGTGAAGAAATAGGCCCATAAAACAGACCAATCGCTTTTGAAAAACGCTAAATTGGGAAAAGGCCAAATTCCTAGAAAAGTTGAAGTGGTCATACTTTAAAAGTTACAACATTGTCACCACGAGCTATTTGACCAATGTTCGATATTATATATCAGGATTCAGTTGCTCCTCATGGTTAATATTGAAGTCAAGCAGTCCCATGTCATTTACATCAAAAAACAAGGAACACCCATATCCGTAGTAGTGCTAGTTAAGTTTTCTTTTGGAACTAAAACGTCTATCTTCAATCTTTAGAGATGTAGTCCGAAACATCGATTTGCCAAGTTTTCGCTTAATTAGGATTGATTTAGTTGAGTCCTCTGTCAATTTTGTTGGGGGCCTTTTCTATAGATAACAATCAAATCATGGCTTAGTTGTCTTTTATCTCAGTTAGAGTCCAGTTGTAAATTTTGTGTTCTTATATTTCTTTAAGGTTGCCCATGTAAAAAAAATCTAATTAAGGGTTGAACAGCGCCCATTGAAGTGAAATAGACAACAATTCAATCGGAGACATCCTAATTCTTTGAAAATGTGCTCTTGCTTCTTTTACCACATCTTCTGATCCTATTCATTTCTTGATCTGCAAGGCTTGTCATGCTTCATGTCACTCTTCTTTACCTCCGTTCTTCCAAGTCTCTCTCCCTTCTTCCGATTCTGTTGTCAAGTCCCCCAAGGATGGCCCCACTTCTCTTAACATCAAGGAGGATGCTCTGTAAAGCACTGGTCTACTGTTGAACTGATCAAAAAAATACGTTCTAATAGTCAAAGCAAACCACCTGTCAACAGTTCTGCAAGACATGGTACACATCCGGATCTCAAGGAGCACCATGTTACTCGACATAAATGGGTGTGGATGGAGGATGGCAGATGTTGCAAGGTTGTAGCATACCTACATAAACCTCCGACGGGAAGGGGAATAAACATATGATCTGCCGATCAGAAGCCCCGCAATGAGAGCCCTCTCTCCCATCTATCATCTCTCAGACTTATACATTGAAATCATACCTTCATATGGTATCCGCTACATCATCATCAATGAATCTTCGATTAGCATCTTGCCGCAACATCATTGATGTTGCAAGTTATAGATTCGCCACCATAAGACACAAGTTAGTTCGTCAGTTTGTTAGCATTATCAACATTACTCTCCTCTCTATGCAAACCCTAAAAGGACGGAGATCAAAAAAGATAACTACAACTGAGGCATGGAATATTGAATACATTTCTGAGATAATTGTGTAATTGGGCCTCTATATGCCGACATTTTAGTCCCACATTGCTATGTGGTGGGACTTAGTTGAGTTGGTAGGTTTATAAATAAAGCCCCACACCTCATGTACTCATTGAAAGAATTCTATAAAAGATCCAGTCCTTGTAACTTTCTTCCATGGTTTCATCCCGCTTTTAATGAGCAGGATTCCACAAAAATCCATGTTTTCATCATGTCTTTGATTTTGCTTTCTAAAACTCATATTTCAATATGATATCCGAGTAAGTCGATTTTGGAATCATACTCGAAGATGCAAATTTATTTTGATTTGTTTTATCAAAGTTTTATTCATAAATTTGTTTCCCCAAGAATGATCTGCTCCAAGGATAAAATGAACAAGGCCAGACAACTTAACATGTGCCTAGGGTTTTTATAAGACGCAGTGGTAGTGAGACCATATTTAGGATGCATATGATGGTGCCGGAGATGCGTTTAAATGTGTAAGCTGAGGATGAAATAAGATGTCCTAAAAATGCATGTTGGAGCGCAATGTTGAATGTTGACAATGAGATGATATAGCCAATGCTAAGGTGTGTATCATTGTGCAAAGGAGGTGTGTAGCGTTGGGCATATGACACAGAAGATGTATTGTGTGTAGTGCTACTATAGATGGTGATTGGTGGTGCAGATGACCTTGTTGATGACCTTGGCTATGGCAACGCAGATCAATGCTCTTGATGATATGGGTTACAATGATACGGTGATGGTGACGACCTTGGTGTAGATGGGAAGCAAAACTCAATGCGGATAACTTGTCGATGATGTGGATAACTTTGCAATGACGTTGGTGCAGATCAGGTAATCTTATTCTCCCTCTCTTATTGAGGAGGGTGGTGACATCACTGATGGGTCTTTGCTCCCTACTCTCGAGCTCTATTCGACAAAGCAGCAACCGTCATGTTTGGGCTTCAATCTTATCTTCGTCTTATTTTTTCTAACTTTTCATTTTTGTAAGCCCAACCATGTTGCCTTTATTTCAAAAAAATTATAAAGGAGAGAAGAAAAGAAAGAACAATAAAAAGAAAGCAAAAAAAGAATTGGCTCAAAAAAAGGTGAAGCAAACACAAAAAAGGGACGTACCTTTTGGAAAAAATAAAAAAATTCAAAAACAATAGTGAAAAAAAATAAGTAGAAGAAAAGAAATGTCATGTATTTTGTATCTTCTACATGGATATGGAAAATATGGGAAGTGTCTACGAATATCTCCTTGCTTTGTATGCGGCGCACATATATGATCATTTGTTTAAGATGTCCTCATGCTCATGATTTGGGATCAGAGTTTAATTTGGACTACATATGTTGCAAAACCCATAGTAGAGGCTTGGAACGAAGAGATCCACATGGGCTCTAGAGTAAAGATCTCATCTTCTAAGCTAGTGTGGAAAAGGCCCAGTACGAGGCTCTCATTGAGAGAATCATATTGCAGAAGCATGATGATGATAGAAGCCCTTTATTCATCATATGCTGGCAAAACTCATAGAGGTCTCAGTTGGCGAGATCATTTTGCCATGCTTTCATATCAAAAGCATTCAAGAGCACAACATCCATAGTCATAGATTCCCTAGATCACGAGGGTGAGAAGATACAGTTAAGAGGTGTATTTAATATATATATATATATATATATGTAATCAGCTTGTATACATGGAAGGAAATATCGCGATATATCGGCGATATATCGCCGATATATCGATATCGACATGGGACCGATATGAGCACCGATATGGCGATATATCCCGATTTCCAGGCATTTTCTTCACAAAAGCTCGTCGATATGGGCGATATTTCGGCGATATATCATCGATATATCGTCAAAATATCGTATCGATACGATATCAAAACGATATCGATATCGATACGGCCTTCCATGCTTGTGTATGCTGAGTTTTGTAGTATCTAAGTGAATATTTCATGCTCTAGCTTGGGGGGGAGTGTTGAGATTGTTAGAGTTATTTATCTCCTATTTATTTATTGAGCCATGTAACCCTTCGAGAGCTTTTACGTAACTCTCTCTTTTTTCTCTCTAGGATTTCACGCTATATAAAAAACCTAGACCCATGAAAGGCAATACAACAATTCATTCTCTTCTCCACATGGCATTAGAGCAACGGTCCTAGACTGGGATTCTAACCTAAAACATCTCGCTGCCACCTCCGAGCCTCTCCTTGATCGATAAGCACCAGCGCGAGCCTTCCTCTCTCGCCCAGGGCCCCACGCAAGGCCCTCTAACCTTTCCAGGGTGTTGTTATAGGCATCACTCATCTCCCCAGGCATTGCCAACATCTTTTTTGCACCACCGTAGGTGTTGCCTGCACTCCTGGGCAATGCTAGCCACCTCTAGCTAGTGTTGCTTGCCTCCTGGGTGCCACTAGCACCCCCTCTAGGGTGCCCCACTACATGTGCTACTAGCACTACAACACCCCTCCACAGGTGCGCCAGCCATGCGCAAAGCCCAATACCTCTCCTCGGCAGATGCTAGTGTCCCCACGGATCCCCTGCCCTGTTGTACATTGCGATTTTAGCACTCTCACACATTCATGCATGACTTTTAGGGCACTTTTCAGCCCACGCATGCATGATTGAACAACAAAACTAATTTCTTGATCTCTCTATCTTACTACGATGGCATCTCCTCCTACCGAGATTGTAGAGATATATTTTATGTTACGCTATTATGTTATTTGTACTGTTTCATATTTTCCTTCTTATGAACGCTTTATGTAATTTACCCATAGGCTACTCTTCTATATGAGAGAGCCTAGGGTTATGGAATAAACAACTCGATTTCTTTTCCCGACATGGTATCAGAGCGGCAGTCCTAGACCGGAGCTCCGAAACCCTAGCCCTGCCCAACCACCTCTCGCCCCCCCTCTCTCTCGTCGCCCACTGCGTGCACCCGCCCGTGCACCGTCCAGCCCGACCCGTGCGCCGTCCAGCCCGTGCGTCATCCAGCCCGTGCACGCCCAGCCCGGTTCCGCACCCATGTGCCGCCTAGCCCGTGCAGCTGCCCAGCCCGGCCCCACGTCTCCACGCGGGATCCTGCGTGCGGGTCTCCTCTATCGACCAGTCCTCTTCCATGTTGAGATTGGTTGCATGAGTCTACACATGCAATCCAATCTCTTTATGTCGGTGTAGACACAATCCGGTCTAGTCTTCAACCCTAGCATTCTCAAGCTGATATGTCAGATAACAAGGCCGATATTCCCTCCACAGGCGCCTTCAGAGGTCCTGCGCCTATAGTCAAGATGGATGGGTCAAATTATGAACTGTGGGCTATGCAGTTCATGAGCATGATGAAGTCTACTGGTAAGAAACACATTCTTACCAAGGAAGAACCGGCTGAGAAAATTAGGGTTAACGCCTCATGGGAGGCAGATGATGCATATGCCAAAGTATGGCTTTCAGGTACGTTGGCAATAGAGATTACCAATGATATACTCCATCAACCCACAGCCAAGGCAATGTGGGATAGTCTTGCAGCTACTTATTCACAAGCAAAGAATGAGACGAAGATTCTACAGCTTCAACATGATATCTTCACTATTAAACAGAATGGACGGCCACTCCACTCTTTATATACATCCCTACGTGGGATTTTTGAGAAGCTGTATAGCTTTATGCCTCTCGCGTCTACCCCTGAGCAGGAGAAGGCTTATAGGAATGCCATCATGGTTGGTGTATTCCTGGCAGCCCTTGATCCAGAGTACGAGGCGACACGTTCCCAGATCTTGGCAGACTCTTCTATTCCTCCTATGAAGGAAGCTTTCCGCAGACTCGGTCGTATTACTGTTCCATCTTCTATTGCCAATCAGACATCCTCAGCAATGGCATCTCAGGGTCGCGGTGGTCCTCCTCAGTTTCGTGGTCATGGACCTCGGGGCAGGGGGTCATGTTCGCCAACCATATACTTTCTGCCATCATTCTAGACATACGGAGGATACATGCTACTCCAAGCATGGATTCCCTGCTTCTGCACGAGTGGCTGAACAGATTGAGCCTCCAACTGCTTATTCTTTGGATCAACGTTTTGATGATCTTGTAGTTCGTTTGAGGGGTATTATACCTCCATTTGATCCTGTGACACCCTCGCCGGCCTTCGAGAGTCATTCTGATGTTGCTGCTTCAGCCTTCAGCTTCCTCCAGTACCTCAGGTAGTACTTATGCACTCACTAGCAGTAGTGGATTTGATACTATAGAGTGGATTATGGACTCTGTTGCCACACATCATCTGTGTGGAGACAAGGGTCAATTTACAGCCTACAGACAGGTTCCTCCAGTACGCATTGTGGTTATTGCAGATGGGACGCACTCTCCGATTACTGGTCAGGGGGAGATTAGCTTGACACCCTCTATGCATCTAAAGAATGTGTTGCATGCACCTGATTTTTCTATGAATTTGTTGCAATTAGCCATATTACGAAGGATTTACATTGTCGAGCCATTTTTTATCCATATTCTCTCGTTTTTGAGGACATCCTAACGAACGACGTGATTGGGTGTGGCCATGAACAAGGTGGCCTCTATCACCTAGTTCGGACTCCATATGTCGGAATCTCCTCTCTACCTGGTGGACCTGTCCCACCATTTATGTGGCACTTGCGCTTTGGTCATCTACCGCTTCAAAAACTATGTCGTGTTGTGTCCCAGATTTCACCACACGTCATTTCAATGTGAGGCTTGTCAGTTGGGAAAGCATCATCGGTCTACCTTTCCCAGTCGTCAGAGTCGGAGCAGTAGCTCCAGTTTTGAGTTGTTTCATGTCGATATTTAGGGTCCCAGTCGTGTCCCTGATCATCAGGGGCACAGGTTTTATCTTATCGTTGTTGATGATTTTTCTCGTCTGTCTTGGGTCTTCTTATTAAAGAATAAATCTAAAGCTGGGAATGTTATCAAAAATTTCATAAATGGAGTACGTAATGTTTTCTTTGCCTCTGTGAAAATTGTGAGGACTGATAATGCCTTGGAATTTTGTACTAATACTCTCTCCAATTAGTTTTCTACCCAAGGAATTATTCACCAAACATCATGTGCCTATATTTCCCAACAAAATGGAGTTGCAGAAAGGAAGCATCGTCATTTACTTTATGTCACTAGGATGATTCTTATACAGAGTCGTGCTCCTCATTCTTTCTGGGGCGATGTTCTAACGGTATGCTATCTCATTAATTGCATGTCATCGTCAGTCTTAGGTGAGAAGATTCCTTTTTCTTTGGCTTTCCCTGAAAAGGAATTGTTCTCACTTACTCCTCGTGTGTTTGGCTCGGTTGCCTTCATCCACCAGTTGTCTCCAGGTATTGACAAGCTCTCTCCTAGAGCTGTCAAGTGTGTTTTCGTCGGGTACTCCAAGACACAAAAAGGGTACATGTGTTATGATCCGATGCGCATGAAATATTATGTTAGTGTCGATGTCACCTTTTTTGATTCCGTTAAGTACTTCTCCCCCACAGGTGATCATTTGATGTCTTCGGACACTGATGAAGCCACATACATGCCACCACCTCTACCACAACCATCTCCGTTACCACCACACCACCACTACCTACACCGCCTCCACTTCCTATTACAGTTCCTGTTCTACCATTGCCACACCACTATACCCGTTGGCATGCTTCTGCTCATGGTCACAGCTCATCATCTAGCTCGCATGAGGTATGTCCTGAGAATATAATTTCTAATGATGGATCTAGTGGTTTACCTGAGCAGGCTGTGTAACAGGGGACAGATGAGGAGGCTACTGATTTGAATCTACATATTGCGCTTCGAAAAATAGAAGCATAGATGTGCGTCATATCCTATAGCATCCACGGTTTCTTTTGATCGTTTATCTGGTGAATTCAAGAATTTTGTTGTTGCACTATCTGCCGTGGACATTCCACGGAATTACGAAGATGCTATGAAGAACAGTCGATGGCGCTTAGCTATGGAAGAAGAGATAGCTGATCTTCAGTCGAGAGGCACCTGGAGTCTTGTCCCCGCTCCTACTGTCGTGCCTACAGTTAGCTGTAAATGGGTGTTTACAGTTAAGCAAAATGCAGATGGTAGCATCGACCGATACAAGGTACGCCTGGTTGCACGAGGGTTTACACAGCCATATGGGGTTGATTATCTTGACAAATTCTCACCCGTTGCTCGTCATTCCACCTTACGGATCCTTCTATCTGTGCAGTTATTCGAGATTGGCCATTGTTTCAGTTAGATGTTAAGAATGCATTTCTATATGGTGATCTTCAGGAGGAAGTCTACATGCAACAGCCACCTGGTTTTGCTGTTGAGGGGGAGTATTCACAGGTGTGTAGACTTCATATGCTGATCTATGGCCTTAAGCAGAGCCCTAGAGCTTGGTTCCAGAAGCTGTCAGACTTGTTTGAAAGACAGGGGTACAAACGTTCTAATGCATATCATTCCCTCTTTATACAGAAAACATCCAGAAGTATGATTGCAATTATGGTGTATGTTGATGATATTCTTATTATAGAGATGACATACAAGGAATCAAAAGGGCGAAAGAAATGATGGGTCGTGAATTTCTCACCAAGGACCTTGGAGTCCTTAGATACTTTTTGGGATTGGAGTTTGCCAGAAATCAACAAGGACTCGTGATGACCCAGAGGAAATGTCACTGACTTGCTAAGTGAAACAGGAATGCTTGGATGTCGACCTGCCACTACACCTATGGATCCAAGCATGAAACTATATGACGATGATACTGATAAGGTGGATAGGAGGAGATACAGAGAACTAGTAGGAAAACTTCTTTATGTTACCATTAACAGACCCGATATTTCTTTTGTCGTTAGTCGGGTGAGCCAGTTCATGGAGCAACCACGTCAGGTACATATGGATGCTATACAGATGATACTAAGGTACCTTAAATCATCTCCAGGTGGAGGTCTATTGTTTAAGAAAGGCAAGGAGGTCATTTCAGCATGCGTAGATGCAGATTATGCAGGATGTCCAAAGGATAGGAAGTCCACCACGGGTTTTGATGTATACGTTGGAGATTCTCTTGTCTCATGGAGAAGCAAGAAGCAACTGTTGTAGCCAAATCTAGTGCTGAGTCTGAATATAGGGCTATGGCCCAGGTCAGTACAGAAATGATGTGGGTTAAAGCCATTCTTACAAATCTAAATAAAGAGGTCCCACTTCCTATGGCACTGGAATGTGACAATCAAACTGCTATATTTATTGCAAATAATCCAGCATTTTTTTAAACCAGCAAATAATCCAGCATTTCATGAATGAACCTAGCACATCGAGGTTGATTGTCACTATATATGGGATGTGATCCAGAAGGGCTTTATTTCCACATCTCATGTCAGCTCAGGGGACCAGACTGCGGATATTTTCACCAAGGCCTTACTGAGAGGACCATTCCAGAAGTGCTCGTCCAAACTGAGCATGATCGACATCTATGCTCCATCTTGAGGGGGAGTATAGAGATATATTTTATGTTACGCTATTATGTTATTTGTACTGTTTCGTATTTTCCTTCTTCTTATGAGTGTTTTATGTAATTTACCCATAGGCTACTCTCCTATATAAGAGAGCCTAGGGTTATGGAATAAACAACTCGACTTCTTTTCCCAACAGAGACAAAGCCCTTGTATATTATGTCGCATGTGATGGTACAAGGCACTTCTATCAAACTTAAGGGCACAGAAAACTTCGTGCTCTTGTCTCGTTCTTCCAAGGTGTCCATCAATGGTCAGCAGAAAATCTACATTTGAAGAAAGATCCTCCAGAAGAGACGGATAAAGACTATGATACATGGCTCGAAGACAAGTACCAGGTCATCATTTGGATGACCAACATTTGACGAACCGCACATTGCTGCGAATCTACTTTACAAGGACACAACCAAGGATATGTAGGGCAACCTGGAACAGACTTACTCCTAGAAGACAACCAATTCTCGCCTCGCCGACATCCACATGCAGAACTAGTCTGCATCTCAGGGCTATTTTACTCTCATCGAGTACTACAGGCATCTCACTAGCATGTATGATGATCTTGCAACTTTTCAGCATGCATGATGTACCAAACAGGTGCAAGAGCGATCTAACTGGCAGGTGTATCGCTTTCTTGCTAGATTGCATCCTAGATATCAAGCAGTGAAGGAGTAGTTCCTAATGTCTGACACTCTGTCATTGATCAATACCATATTTGGTCATCTTCAAGAATTTGAGACGTTTACTGGATAGCCTTCTATGTTACCTCTCGCAGAGAATTCTGCTCACTTAACATCATTTGGGAGAGGAGGATGACAGCTTTCGAGGAGGTCGAAGAAGTGACTTTTGCTGCGGTCGTGGACATGCCTTAGGACGTGGACATGAAGATACTATTCCTCAAGACCCACAGTGTATCCACTGTGGTCGTTGGAATCATCCGTACGAGCGATGTTGGTGAAAGATTGGCTATCCTCCTAATCTAGAAATAGTGCCTATGAGAATGTATATGATGCTGCGGAAGCATCTCCTGATCTAGATTCTAGTGGACAGATAGTCCAACTTAATGCCGTTGATTACTCCTGTCTGATACAGGATCTATAGAACCATGGGTACGAAGCTTCTGCAACTGAGAGTACTATTGCTAGTCTGGCTACCACTTCAGGTGCATTAGCCAACTCCATCTCTACTTATACTCCAGCTTGGATCATTGACTTCGGAGCCTCTACACATCTGATAGAAGGTAGTCTACTAACCTCCTCCAAACCCTCTTCATCAATGAAGTCGGTTCAAGTCGCCAATGAGGCCTATTCATCTGTTACTACCATATCTAAACTATGGAGTTCTCCTCCAAGCTTCGACAGACTGGAGTTCACTGTGCCCTTGATTTTCCTCTCAGCTTGTTGTATGTTCATAAGTCTTGTACTGATCTTAATTGTCATGTGATATTTGATGAATTCTATTGTCATATTAAGACATCCAGACGAACATATTTTTGGTGGGGGCGTGAGAATAATGACCTCTATTATCTAGATATACCCTCTGATTCCACTTTTATTGATATTCTGTCTATCTCCGACGATCCATTCATATGATATCTGTGTCTTGGACATCCTTCTGCCAAGACCCTCTCCATGATGTTCCTTGAATTCTCTACTCTGAAGCCCTTTCAGTGCAAGGCGTGTGAGTTCAGGAAACATCATAAAGCTTCCTTTTCAGTTTATGTAGAGTCACGTCTTACCAATCTTTTTGGTTTAGTCCATTGTGAGGTTTGTTGGCCCTGTCTAATCCACCCTTTGAGTAGTCACATATATTATATTATTTTTATCGATGATTATAGTAGATCTTCTTGTGTTTATCTAATAAAGGAACGTTCCAAGATTAATAAGATTGCCAAGAATATCTTTCAGTATGTCAACACATCTTTCTCTGCTTGTGTTCAAATTATTCGAACTGATAATGCTCTTAATTCACCAAATAGAACTTGACATCATTCTTTGCTTTTTAGGGGATTTTCCATTAGACATCATGTCCGTATACCTCTTAGCAAAATGGGGTATATGAAAGGAAACTTAGACATATTCTCTATATTGCTCGGTCTCTCCTTACTCAGAGTCAGATGAAGGTTCCAAAGAACTATTGGGGGGATGTCATCCTTACAGTTGTCCATCTTTCAGTTGTTGCTAATAAAGCCTAGCATATCTTTCAGCTTGACGTACAGTATGCCTTTCTCTATGGTGACCTCGAAGATGAGGTTTATATGATGCAGTCGTCGGGTTACGTGGTCGAAGGGGAGTGTGTATGCTGACTACGTAAGTCCATCTATGACCTGAAGCAGAGCTCTCAGGTATAAAAGACAGACTTACCACTGAGATCGACACTCTTGGCTTTTAGAGGACAACATATGACTACTATGACTTCGTTAGATCACGGTCTACTAGCATCGTTATATTTGCAGTATGTGTTGATGACATGGTTGTCATTAGAGATGATGAAGCAGGCATTTCAGAGATCAAGATATTCCTCTAGAAAGTCTTTGCCACGAAGGATCCTGGATCTTGGATAACTTCTCTACTTCCTTGACATTGCGGTGATATGCACTATAGAGGCACTGCATCTCTCACAGCGGAGGTATTGCTTGGATGTACTTATTGAGGCTGGCCTACTTGGATGTAAGCCATTTGACATCCCTGGAAAATTAAGGAAGCATTTGACATCTGTTGATCATGAGTTCGAGGACATTATACGATATAAAAGCCTAGAGGGTAAACTACTCTACCTCACTGTTACTAGGCCAAATATATCATGCATCATAAACGGAGCCATCCAGCATATGGAGAGACCCCTTTACAGTCATTGGTAGGATGTTCTTCTAATCCTTTGATACTTGAAGGAATCTCCAGGGCGAGGATTATTCTATGGGGTCAATGGTCGCAATGATGTCTCCGCCTATGCAGATGCAGATTATGCCAGATCACCTGAGGACCATCGATCCACTACATGTTGTCATGTTCAATGGTGGCAACCTGCTTACTTGGTGGAGCAAGAAGCAAACAGGTGATCTCTAGATCAAGTGCAGAGGTAGAATACAGGGTAATGGCCCAAGCCACCAGTGAAATTACCATGTTTATCTCCTTTCAATTAGAACTTGGACTTCCAATTGCTACTCCCATACTTTTATACTGTAACAACAAGTCTGCTACATGCATTGCAACCAATCATGTATTCCATGATCGGCCTAAGCACATTGAGGTTGACTATCACTTCATTCGGGACGTTGTATGAGGAGGAAGGATCACTATTCTACGGAGCTTCAACCTGCAGACATATTCAAGAAGACTCTACCGAAGAAACATCTCTCGTGGTTGATTTCCAAGTTGGGCATGATCGATAGATATGCTCCAACTTGAGGGGGTGTTAGAGTTATTTTGTCTTCTATTTAATTATTGAGCCATGTTACCCTTCAGGGACTTTTATGTAATTCTCTATTTTTGCTCTCTAGGGTTCATGCTATATACAAAACCCTAGATCCATGGAATACAATACAACAATTCAGTCTCTTCTCCACATAGATATTTGCGTAATTAAGCCTCTATGCTTGGATTTTAGTCCCACACTACTAAGTAGTGGGACTTAATTAAGTTGATATAGAGTCCTAAGCCTCTAAACTCACTGAGAAAATTCTAATAAAATATCTAGCACTTTGTAACATTCTCACATGGTTTTATCCCACTCCTTATAGAGTGGGGTTGCATGTAAATCCATATTTTCATTGTCTTTGATTATACATTCTATTATTCATATTTTCACCACTTTAATTACTGCAATATGAATTGTGGAGTCAAAAAAATTAAATTTGGCCTTCTATATAATGACTCACCCCATTATAAGGATATCTGATTCTACATTATCCGAAAATCCAAGCATTAAGGAACTACAATCATGTGAACCTAATAAGTTTTTTGAAGTATATGATACGACAAATGACCTCTAGAATGTATAAAGAACAAACACCACTCCAAAATGGCGATAAGAGTTCAACCTCTTTTACACAACCGCAACTCACATAAGATAACGAAATTCTAAAGCATCCTAAATCAAGTAAATAAAATAATCATGATATTCATGTTGCAAAATGTTTGAATCAATAGAGGATGTTAATTTCCCGAGGTGCGTTGTTACAGGGGGAGGTGCATTCTTATATATTTGGGAGGAGGACGGAGAGGTACTTCAACGCAACATTTCCAGATCCCACCATCTTTCAACATGGTTGTCACATCTTTGAGTATGAATGGCATAGTCACGAGTGCAAGGAACCTATTTGTATAGTTAGAAATTAAGCATATAATCTTTCAAAGCAAAGATTGAAAGCTGATATCTTTAAGCAAAGATTGAAAGCTGATATCTTTGAAATTGAGGAAAGTAAAGAAGTAAATATGGCACACGATAGGAAATGTTCGAGATCCTCTAAGGCAAACTTCAAATAGAAAGTGGTAAGTCCCCACAGAGTCCCTACTATGATTATGGCAAGTTCAATCGTTTCAAATTGTCCAAACAAAAAGAAGGCAGGAAAATCTGAGGGACTAGATCTTATTTGGAGCTCGCCAAGAAGTACTTGTTTCTACTATTATTGGAGAAACCATACCTAGCCTTGAGGATGCTCCAGAATCTTTACGATTGCTCGTTCAAGAACTACGATCTTTAGCTTTAGAACTAAACCATTTCCTTGTATTAGAGAAGAATTTCTAGATTATTAGGAAGGAAGCTTGATCTGAATAAATTATAACTTCTATACTATGATTGGTCGGTGTAAAAAATCCACAAGTTCGAATTAGACCAGTCTCTCCTGAACAAATAAGTTCATGGGCCAACCATTCTACCTAATGGGGAAGGTGTTGGAGAGGTGACGAAGAAAAGATGGCTTTTATTATATTTTTTTAGAATCAATGGGGGGGAACCTCCTTTAGAGATCCATCCAAAATGGATTTTGTTATTATTGTGGAGCGCAAGACCACTATGGTTTGAAAAGGCTAGCCTCAAGGTGAGGCGAGGCTTTTTAGTCTTTAGATGGACGTCTAGAGCATACCATGGTGATGCCAATGTACACACACCACTTGTCATTAATCCTTTTCACCATGACAATGTTAGAGATCCTTTGTTTAGACGTATTATTCAATGAAGCCTACCTCCATGAGTTTATGGACTTCTTTATTGACATCTTGTTATTGCTCCATTAACTTCCTCCTCATGGCATATTTGATAGGCTTAAGCATATGCTAGATGACCTCAAGGTCAACTCCATGAGAGCTTTAACTGGCAAGGGAAAGATGTTCTGATAAGCACAGATCAAGGATAAGAGCTCCCTGAGCTACTGCTCATCATGGTCCATGTTGACTCAGATGAGTTTTATCCGTCTCCCGGGAACAATGGAATGGCTATTATGTCTGTCACGAGTTCCATGGACAAGACTTTGTCTTTAACGAGTTAGGATTGCTTGACGTCTTCACGATGCACTAGCTCCTCGACCTTCTTTTGTTCCCTAGCGGGAATGGGGGGCTTCCTACCGATGGTGCACTAAGCTGGACCGCATCAGTCGATTCAACCAATTGAACCATGAACAAATCAGTTTCTAGTTGGTTTAGCTGGTCTAATTACTCATCCATTAAAATTAGTAAAATAGGGTTAGACCGTGGTTGGATCGGACGAACCAATCTAATTGTACCGGACTGGACCAGCAAGTTTCAAATGGGAATTTTTTTACAGCTCTTTTCTTAAATCCCACTTGAGATCATAAACTTCAATTCCATGATTTTCCGGTGCACGATTCTCTCCCAATCACACAAATTCCCGCAACTTCATAACTATTAGTTATTTAGGATTGATTAACTACTAAATAGTAGACTCGTTAATTGCTGGCACTTGACAATCGATACTCGAAAGCACTTGACAAGTCGGCATTGCATCATTCTTTCGCCAATCTAAGACATGTGCTAACACTGTGAAGAGGACGGTTGCAATTGCAAGTTCGCAAGTTCCCATTTGCATATGTTCCACGATTCCACCATTTGTGGCATCTGTTGCATCGTAATATTGCTACAAGTCCAACAGATCCAAGTCAGCCAACATCAACGACACCGCTTTTTCATTTCGAAATTTCAATTTATGTTTGCTTCTACTTCTTTAGTATAATAACGTCATTGTTCTATCCTGTTTATTTGATGTTGGCATGTTGTATAAAAGTTCTGATGTATTCAGCATCAAAAATATAATGATAATACTATTTTTTTATTATGATATGGTGATATTATTATAGAATTGAAAGGTTCAAAACTAAAACTAAACCATAATTTATTTGAGGCTTTGACATTTTCCATACTTTCAACACCACAAATTCGTTGAATTTTATCCAATTGGAAGTGATTAACTGTTACTACATATTGAATCATGTAGCAACTGTATTATTATTCTAGTTAGATAAGCAAAATATAATTCTCCTGTAATCAAATATAAATTTATATTATCAATTTGAATCAAAGATTCGGAACACCACACTTCGACGATGTTTTTTGGCACCCAACTTTAAGTTGTGAATGAATGCATACATATTGAATTGCTTATAAAGTATAAATCATATTATTATATCATTAGAGAATCAAATATAAGAATAAAACATGTACATGAGCACATACATTACATTTCTAACAGAACAGTAGTCTATGTCTACTTCATTTTATCCACTATGCTATTTTTGTTGTGATATCATCAAAAAAAACTTGTATCTCATTGGAGAATATTGCGGTGCACTACACGGTGCACCAATGTTGTAGCATTGCAGTCACGTCCTATATCTTGATATGTGCTAACTTAAAAATGTTGTTATAAAATTTTATATAAATTAGAACACATACTCCATAATTTGTGTAGATGGAAGGATCACAATTTGTACAAACACATGTCGAAGTGAATGCTACTTCCGAATCGTCAAGGGATGTTATAACAAATGATAGACAAAAAAACGGACTTTGCATGGAAGCATGTGATTTTTACAGAGAATGGTGCAAAGAAATGAATGTATTGTTCCAAATTATTTCCAGGTGGTGGAATTCGCATGGTGAAAGAACATTTAGCTAAGAAGAGAGGCTCTCTTGCACTTTGTAAGAAGGTTTCGAATCATGTTCAGTTTCAAATGGAAGCAAATCTGGATGAATATAAAGTAGAGATTAGGAAAAAAACTTTTATATCTTCTTGCGATTCTTTCAGTGTGGATAACAACGAAGATGATCCTATAAGAGTAGAAACTTTTCATAAGACAAATCTAACAAGAGATTCTTCTTCCAAGATGTTAGAAAAATAACATAGAGATGATACTATGTTAGAAAATAGGAATGCACAAGCGGAATGATAAACAGAACATGAACTAAAAAGATAAAACATGAACTCAGAGATTTTCGTGGAACCCTACTCCCTAAGGAGCGGGATGAAACACGGGAGAATGCCTCAGAGGGATGATAGTATATTGCTTTTCTCATCTGAATACAATGGATGTGGGGGTCTATATATAGCCCCCACCGAGTCTCCACATCTCCAAATCGGTAGATGTGGGACTAAACAACTGGATGGGGTAAATGGATCCTGGAGAGATCCATGTACCCATCTCCCATATAAATGATGCATAACCATCTACTCTAACACTCCCCCTCAAGCTGGAGCATGCAATGCTCAGCTTGGACAAACAGAAAGAAAACTCAACTCATGCTACAAGATACTACAGACAATATCAACTCAACGCGCACAACTGTCGGCTGCTGTCAAGGACGTTACTTCTCATGATGTGCAGGTGAGAAGGACGAACGGGCTGAAGTGTGAGTCAACTGAATCTCCTCGTCGGAGAGCATGTGCTGTGTACCGCGTCTGTCAGAGTCACTGCAACTGAAGAATGAGTCTCCTCATCGGAGTACTCTGGCCTGCCACAACATGTAGACAACTGCTCCATCTCTTTTTTTTTGGAAGCATGAAACAAGGGGGGTACACTCGTTGGTGCTCGCCCTAAGGTTTTATTCAAAAAACGAAGATAGGGAATGATCATCGTCGGAGTACATGGTCTCTGAAAAGGGTCGACCTGAAAAAAAGTCGTGGAGTGCAATCCTCGTCGGAGTCCATGGTCGCTAGAGAATGGAGTCTAACAAAGTCTCCTCGTCGGAGAACTGGGTCTCTCCCATCTGGTACAGAGAATGGTACTCTACTCTGGAGTCCCTATGTAACCACATGAAAACCCTAGGCCACATGGCATAGGGAATGATCCTCTACTCTGGAGTTCCTATGGCTCACATGAAAACTCTGGCCAAAAAAACAAGAATGATGGGGACCACGACAAATGATGGCAAACACGTGCACATCTGAAAAGGATGCATACATGTGCATGTATGAAACGGAAGACTCGAAACCATTTGAACGTCGAGTCTGAACATCTGAGAAACTGTAGAGTATGAACAACTAGCTGGTCTGGAATCTGTATCTGGAGAATCGGAATAGAGCTGTGACTCTACACAATACTCCACCTTTCTCCCATACTAGTCGGAATATATGCCATCGACTATGTTGGGAGAAAACAATAAAGATGGGGAGAGAACAAAACCAAATAAGCCGATCACAATTTTTTTCAGCTTTTCTCAATCAAAATCATTTTTTAAACCTTTTTTTTGCTATTTCATTCCTTTTTTTATATAATAGCCGCCACATCTCCTTTCTTTCAAATAATTCGTTGACACATTTTTAACGGCTTTCCCTTTTTTCGTGTACATTTTTTTTCGTGCGCGCCCCTTTTTAAAAAAAAACATGCCATCTCCTTTTTTATGGTCTTCCCCCCCCCCTTTTTCGTTCACATTGCTTTTTAAATAAAAGCCAACGGCACACTTAGGGGCTTACAAATAAGTAACCTGTTGGATTAATAAGAGGAGCCGTTAGGCCCCCCTTCTGCTGAAGCCGAAGAGAATAGGGTTCCCTAGCAAGGAACCCTCGTGACAACGTCGTCGCCCCCCAGATTTAGGGTTTCATCGTCAGGAGCTCCACTTGGAGCTTTGTGCTTTGCGCGGGGCCTGGAGCAGCGGGACCTAGCGCGGAGTATGCATCGTTGGAGTAGCGCGTTCGGGGCCTGGAGATGGGAGCGCAAAGGAGATGCGCCCCCGCAGGAGATGCCGAAGGGGTTGCCGCCTTGCCTGGTCGGAGATGCACCATCGCCCATGAGCACGATCTGGAGAGGAAGGCCCGGTGTGGGAGTGGAGTGCAACATGGTGCGAGGTTGACTCCTCCTGGAGCCCTCACGCGATGGTAGCTCTTCGCCTGATGGATATGCGCACAGGGGGGATTCTGGAGAAATCGAGCGAGATCGGGGCCCTTACATAGAGTAGATTGCCAGCTTGGAGAACACGGAGGAGTCGAGCCTCCTGTTTTGTGACTGTGTATCTGTCTACTCTCGTACGTCGCTTGAAGGCAAGGAAATGGGAGGTGGATCATCGCTAGGGCTAAAGGTGTACTGTGAATGGCATCGCACTGGATTTGTGCCTCTTGTACGTGATTGAGAGGAGTTACGGTGCTGGAGAGCGATGCATACGATGAATCGAGTGATGCCTGCGGCGAATCGAGCACCGCCGTATGGATGAAGCTTGGAGGAAGCGCCAACATCTCAGAAGCCGACCTGCTGAAGCGCGGCCTGGAAACTAGGGTTCCAGATAACCCTAAAAATTGATGATGTTGGCGACCTTCAGACCTTGATGACAGCCAAAAATTAGGGTTTTAATAAACCCTAAAAACTAAACTCGGACTTCACTGATCTTGAACAAATCAACCACAAATGATCAGAAAACTGAATCTGATTATCAAACCTCGAACAGAGTATGAAAATAAACCTTTCAAGAACAAATCCGCGAGAAACGAGCGTGCTCTGATACAATGTTGGAAAATAAGAATGCGGAAGCATGTCAGAAATAAAGATAAAAACATGAAGAACACAACGAGATTTTTACGTGGAACCCTAGTCCCAAAGGAGCGGGATGAAACCACGGGAGAATGCCTAAGAGGGTTGATAGTCTATTGTTTTTCTCATCTGAATACAATGGGTGTGGGTGTCTATATATAGCCCCCACTGAGTCTCCACATCTCTAAACCGGTAGATTTGGGACTAAACAGCTGGATGGGGTAAATGGATCCTAGACAGATCCATTTACCCATCTCCCATATAAATGACGCATAACCAAATACTCCAACACAAGACAATAAGGTCCATGTTCTTTCCATTAAGTACCACACTCGGTGGTCAACCTGGAGCAAAATTTGTGCTTCAAAGGAAAGAAGATATTGAAAAAGTTGATATGTTAGTCGCTAGTTGGTTGTATGATGCTGAAATTGCATTCAACGCTATTTCTCTTCCTAGTTTTCAGATGATGATAGATGGGATTGCATCTATTGGATTTGGATATAAGGCACAAACACCTCATGCAATCCGTGAGCCACTAATGAAGAAAACAATGATCAAATTGAAGGCCTATGCAGAGACACATAGGAAGATTTTGAAGATGAACGAGTGTGCTATAATTGCAGATGGTTCGACAGATAGAAGGCAACGCATATTAATAAACTTCGGTTTATTAAATTGCTGGTATTGTATTTCTAAAAACCATCAATGCCTCTGAACATTCAAAAACAACAGAATTATTGTTTCAACTTTTCAAAGATTGTGTGGATTATGTTAGATATGAGAACGCGATCCATTTTGTTACAGATAATGCTGCAAATTATCAAGATGTAAGTAAAATGCTCAAAAGACGCTATGGAAATATTTTTTGGAGTCCTTGTTGCACATTACTTGGATTTGATCTTGGAAACGTTTGATCAGATACAAAGAGTAAAGGAGTTGGCGTAACTCGTAAAATTACAAAATTTGTATACAACCACAGTTTTATTCTTCGGTTTATGCGAAAAATTTGTAATTCTGAGATAAGTCGTCCAACTGCCATTAAATTTGCAACTAACTTTTGATCATGCAAAGTCTTCTTGATAAAAAAGATGGTCTGGTTTCAAAGGTCGCATCAAAGGAATGGGTTGATCACAAACTCTCTAAAACATCAATGGGAAAAGAACTTTATGGGATGGTTCTCAATATAACATTTTGGAATGAATGTGCAATAGTTGTTGGTATATTTGCACCGTGCATTACTTGTAAAAGTATTTTGTGTTGTTGATAGTGATGAGAAGTCATCTATGGGATTCATATACAAGGCCATAAGAAGAACACGAAAGTCTATTAAAGCAACATTTTATGGAATTCATCTGAGTACAAGCCTTACATTAATATTTTAGATGATAAGTAGGATAGACAACTTGGTCATCCACTTCATAAAGCAAGATTGCTTTTAAATCCATAATTCTTTTATATGGATGACAATATATCCTTGAATCATCACATTATGGCAGGCTTTCATGATCCAGTTTTTTAAACCTTGGGAGCTAGTACCCCACCGCGAGGTCTCTATATATGGTAGATGACCATTTAAGGCACCAAACTTGATGACTTGGAAAGAAAAGGAGGCTACTACAGTGAAACCATGAGTCATCAAGCATTCAAGGATGACTGCGATAGTGGATATTTTCTTTGAAGCATATGATGCAATTAGTGTACTTCTCCCCTTCGATAAGTGACAAGAGGTTGAAGAATATTTTCTTAAGCATGGTTTTAGGGTTTCTAAAGTCCATTAACAGGGATTAAACTAGGTCTACCGAATCCAGGATATACAAATGGGCCAAAAAGTGAACAGGAAGAGAACATCAACAATGTTCCCTTCATCCACCAATATGACGAGCTAAGTCATCCCTGCCAAGCATACAACGATGAGGAGCATAGTTGTGTTAGCCTATGGCTAATATGTACTCTGTCAGGAAGTTGTATGCAATGTTATGAACATGGCATAGTTCAAGGAGTGTGCAACAAGTTCGATTATAGTCTGAGAGGAATGTAGGGAGGCCTTTGGGGCATGATAGTCAACACTAAGGAAAACCTTGATGTCTGAGGACAATCACAATGGGCTCGTTGAGGGGTGGTCCCTTCAAAGCATAGTGAACGCCCGAGAGGCATCCTCCAACATAAATAGGGTAGGGGTTGATGTTTTAAGCTTCGATTCTACTAGAACTCTATTGCAGTATGTATGTCGCTCTCAAAGATCGTGCAGAGATGATTTTGTCATGGGGGGCTCCCGAGAATGTTCTACTAATGAAAAACAAGGTTTTGGTTTGCCACCAAGAGTTGTCAGTGTTATTGCTCCATCCTGATGTATTAATTGATGCTTCCCATGTAGATTCATAGTTCAATCTTGTTCTGGATGTTTAATATTTCTCTGTTTTATGGCCATCTTGGCAGTGGAAGGTGCAAAACCCCACCCAACACCCCCCCCCCAGTATAAGGGATTTTAAGATTGACGTGGATAGTGAGCAGGGGTCGCCTAACAATGAGAGTTCATAGTAAAGATGATATCGAGAGTAGTTGTCATAGAATTGAAGTGGTCATAGCCCCATTGATACATGCAACTACCTCTTTAAGTGTAGCTAAGGTTTTTGCCTCTTCTTCTTTCTCCCACCCTTGTTTTAGGCATGGTCGTCCTCATCATGAGCGTAGGATTTGAGGGCATACAACCACACCTCTTTCTGTATTTGGCATCACAGGCACCCTTGGTCTTGAAGACCATTGTATCCCATAACTATCTTTGGATATCATTTTCGACTTGAGCTCGAACTAGGGTTCATAGAATTTCCCTATGCTCAAGCACTCTAGGAGAGCGGCAACGGTGAACTCATTGGATGTCTAATGATCTTGAACGTAATAGTTCAGAAAATGCTTGATGAAATCCCTTAAGGCCCTCCAGGCAGTTGCCTCAAAGAACGAAGCATTGTGGTAGTCATCCTTAGAGGAAACACTGAGAAAAACTAAGTGGAACTTGACCTCCAATTCGGCAAGGGAGACTAGAGATCTTGATTGAAAGGTTCGAAACTATTTGGACATGATTCTTGTAAGACATAAAAGAATGCCTCGGATAGGATGGCATCCATGTACCCTTGCATGAACATCAACTACACGATATACTAGGCAGTAAAATACCTTATGTTGATGGTGTTGTCATAAGGTGGGCACCTTTCGCCTCTTTTGAGGAAGGAATGTCAGTGTAAAGGATAGGGATAAATGAGAGCCATAAGAATTCTCCATATATGTGGGCATTCCCCTGGAGATCCCTCATCTGAGCCTCGACAGTCCAATCAATGAGCTTTAGGAACATCCTACGGAAGTTCCCGCAGTTCATCATGGTTGGTACAACCTCTTCATTTACCTCCAAGTCTCCCTAAGAGTTTCTTATTACGATGTGTATGTCAAAGACTAGACTCCTCCTATCCACTGCCTTACGGTTAGGTAATCAACTTACCAAGTGGTGGCCCCATGGTGAAAGGGTGCAGTAGTTACAATTCGACAACTAGTATGACAAGTTGCCAGCTCTTAAAAAGAGAGATGGTTGGGTGGGTCCTGCAAAGGACTCAACAACTAAGGCATTGTTTCAACCTGGGCAATTGCTTCTTATGGTGGCCCTTTGAGTCCTCACTATCATAGGTTCCTCTTGTGGCATTTAATAAGGAGGCATGTGTGGATGTTAATGGGTCCATAATTGCCTCCTCCATTAACTATCCTCTCTCATAATGGTGCCACATGGTTCATTCGGATGGAGCCAAAGAACATGAAGTGATAGGAGATCGTGGAGAATCTTTCATCATGGCTCATTCATCCTTCACCACATAACCACATCCATCACTACATAGCGGGTCAACTGACTTATTAGAGTGGACAATGCAAGTATCTCCTCCTTTCCTGCGACCACGATTATCTCCTCATACAAGGATCGTGAGTTACGACATTTAACCTTCGTGGCAATAACGGCAGGTCGACATGGTAGGCATAGGCAAATTGTGTTGTCAATTTATAGCTTATTATCAAGTTCTGGAGTGATTATAGAGTTGAATATTTGCTACTTCTGGTTGCGAAGTGAAGTAGATGGGCAAGAGGGGGAAGGGGCTCTCAAGTATAAACCTGTCTGTATCGCTCTAGCAAGCCCCTTTTACAAGGTACTAGGATGATGCCCTTCTAGGATGCTCATCTCTAGGTACAGCTCCGATGTGGTCCTCCAAGAGGGACCAAAGTTGGTGCGAAACTTAAATATATGTAAGATAAAATTAGAGGATGAGAGGAAGAATAGAGTGTGTGCCTATAGCACAAGTAGTTGGTGGAGAAACGGAAAGATGCATAAAAGAATGGATGAGAAGAGGGTAGAGATGGTGGAGAAATCCCTGATTTCATAATACTCAAATCTTCTTTAAAACCTACCTATAAGCCCCTTTATATAGAGATGGCACAACCCCTTTATACAGAGGTGGGACAGATTTACAAAACAACAATAGAAAATAAAATACAATCCTAACAAACTCTAATTAATTCCTTCAAAGAATATTAATTTAAATAACTTGCTAGAGTATTTGTTGTATGCGTCACATGTATGGGAGATGGGTAAATGGATCTCTCCAGAATCCATTTACCTCATCCAGTTGTTTAGTCCCACTTCTACCAGTTTGGAGATGTGGAAACTCAGTGGGAGCTATACATAGACCCCCAAACCCCTGTAGTCAGATGAAAAAGTGCAATGCATAGATCAGCCTTTGAGGTGTTCTCCCGTGGTTTCATCCTGCTCCTTATGGAGTAGGGTTCCACATAAAAAATCTTGGTGTTCTATGCTTTATCGTTCTTATTCATGCTTTGTTTATCATTCTCGTTCTGCGTTCCTATTTTCTAACATGGTATCAGAGCGGGTCGATTCTTGAGGATTCAATGTTCGTTCATTTTGTATTTCGAGATTTGATGTTATGAAAATGAGTATTATTTTGTTCAAGTTCCATTCAAGTTTTAGGGTTTCTGAAACCTAAAATCTGCAATATATTGTCCTTGTATTCTATTGCAAGTCCATGTTGTTCGGGAAAAGTTTTTCTAGGGTTTCATTCTGAAACCCTAACTCTGTTTTGCTATGTCCTTCACCAAGTCTAGCGCATCTCCTGTGCGCAAATCTCCAGGGCGATAAGCCCAATCGCTTGGCACCTCATTTTCCAGGCGAAGTCGGCTTCCAGTGCGTGCACCTAGCAACTCAAGTAGCATACCTCCAAGCTGCCTCGCGTTGCCGCACCTTTTCTCATGGCGGCAGCCCCTCCTGACGAAAGTCTGCATCTCTTCCATGCGACTTCAACCCCAACTCGAGCGCCTCTGCGGCGTGATCCTCCAACTCGAACGCCATCGGCGACATAATCTCGAAGCAATAGCCCCATCGAGCGTCGCCTTCCTCTCATTTGATGGTCCTCCCCGTCATGGCAGCGGCCTCCTCCTCCTCCCTTGCAGTCGGCGCCGCCCATCCCAGCAGCCGATGCTCCTCCTTGGCGGTGATGCTCCTCCGTGCACCTCCCATCTTCCTGCTTCCAGCCCAGGCATGGCCGACCAGCCCCTCCTCGCGCGAGCTTCCCCCTGTCGCAGGCGCGACCCCTTCCCTCCTAGCGATGGTGGCATGTCAATGAGTTTCCCCTTGTGGGAACCCTATGCCCTGAACCTGGTCCCGATTCTGCATATATAAAAAAAAGAGAAAAGAAAATGAGCCCAAAGATAGGGCCCTTGTTGGATCGTATTTTTTTAAGGGAGGGGGACAGAGTTATTTAGGCCGAGATATTTCGTCCAGAGAGGATTAAAGCCCAACCGTGGGCTGAGAAAAAAAGAAAAAAAAGAAGGGGCACAACTTTAATATATATATATATTCTTGAGGGCTATTTCGTTGAGTGCCCGAAGTTGGGCCCTGTTTGCAAAAAAAATGAGAGAAAGAAAAAAAAAGGCGTGTACATACAAAAGTCGTACGCAATTAAAAAAAAGAAGAGGAAAAGCCGTAAAAAGTTTAACGGCTTAAAAAATGTTTCAAAAAAAATTAAAAAAAAGTGTGTGTGATGGTTATAAAAAAATGGAAATAGCTTAGAAAAAGAAATAAAAAGAGAAAGAAGAAAATTTTGCACAAAAAGCCGAAGAAAATGTGATCGACTAATTGGTTTTATTTCTCCCCATTACTCATGTTTTCCCTTTTTTTATTGGCTTCTCCTAACATAGTCGATGTCGTGTATTCCGACTAGTATGGGAGAAAGGGGGAGTATATGTAGAGTTACATGTCAGATTGTCAGATGATTCAGATCCAGATTCTCCAGTCCAGATTGCATGGCCAGCCAGTATTCCAGACTCTACAGTTCAGACTTGACGTCAGATATTTTCGAGTCCTCAGTTTCAGACACGCACATATATGCGGTCTTTTCAGGTGTGCACATGTTTGCCATCTTTTGTCGTAGTCTCCATCACTTTTCTTGTTTTTTCAGCCAAAGTTTTCATGTGAGCCATAGGTACTCCAGAGTAGAGGACCATTCATTCCCTATGCTGTTGGGAAAATAAAAGAGCATATTTATTCCATCAGCCCTAGGCTCTCTTATATAGGAGAGTAGCCTATGGGTAAATTACATAAAGCATACGGCAGAAAAGAAAATAACAAAGCAGTACAAAAGTAACTAATATATGTTTACACTCCCCCTCAAGATGGAGCATAGATATCAATCATGCTCAGCTTGGACGCACACTTCTGAAATGGGCCTCGTAGTAATGCCTTGGTGAATATATCTACAGTTTGATTCTCTGAACTAACATGGGAGTAGCAATGAATCCCTTCTGAATCATGTCACGTATGAAGTGACAGTCAACTTCAATGTGCTTGGTTCGCTCATGGAACGCTGGATTGTTTGTAATGAACAAGGTTGCCTGATTGTCACATTCTAAGGTCATATGAAGTGGGACTTCTATATATAAATATGTAAGCACAGCCTTTACCCACATCATTTCTGTGCTAACCTGAGCCATAGCCCTATATTCAGATTCAGCACTAAACCTGGCTACCACAGTTTGTTTCTTGCTCCTCCATGAGATTAGAGAATCTCCAACGTAAACCGCAAACCCAGAGGTGGACTTCCTATCCTTGGGACACCCTGCATAATCTGAATCTACACATGCTGAGATAGAGATCACCTTGCCTTTCTTGAATAGCAAACCTGCGCCTGGAGATGATTTGAGGTACCTGAGTATCATATGTATGGCATCCATGTGAACCTGACGTGGTTGTTCCATGAACTGGCTCACACGACTCACAGCAAAGGATATATCGGGCCTAGTAATAGTGACATAAAAAGTTTAACCACCAGTTCTCTATATCTTCTCCTGTCCACCTCCTCTGTATCATCATCATATAGCTTCATACTGGGGTCCATTGGTGTTGTAGCAGGCTGACAACCAAGCATTCTCGTTTCACTCAACAGGTCAGTAACATATTTTCTCTGCGACATTATCAACCCATATGGATTTCTGGCAAACTCCAGCCCCAGAAAATATCTAAGAACTCCAAGGTCCTTGGTAACAAATTCGCTACCCAGCATTAAGGAATGATCAGCATCAGAGCGTTTGTATCCCTGTTTTTCAAAGAGGTCTGAGAGCTTCTGAAACCACGCTCTAGGACTCTGCTTAAGGCCATAGATAGCCTTATGAAGTCTGCACACCTTGGAACACTCCCCCCCCCAACAGCAAAACCAGGTTGTTGTTGCATGTAGACTTCCTCCTGAAGGTCACCTTATAAGAACGCATTCTTCACATCCAACTGATATAGCGGCCATTCACGAGTAACTGCAACTGACAGCAAGATCCGCAGAGTAGAATGACGGGCCACTGGCGAGAATGTATCAAGATAGTCCACCCTGTATGTCTGTGTAAAGCCACGAGCAACAAGGCAAGCCTTGTATCTATCAATACTGCCATCTGCATTCTGCTTGACTGTAAACACCCACTTGCAGCTTACCAGTGACACATCAGCAAGTAAAGGAACCAGACTCCAAGTTCCTCTAGACTGGAGTGCTGCCATTTCTTCCTCCATTGCTTGACGCCATCTATTATCCTTCAGAGCGTCTTGATAATTTCGGGGAATAGCTACAGCTGACAATGCGACTGCAAAGTTCCTGAAATCTCCAGTTAGTCATTCAAATGACACAGAAGTTGCTAAAGGATATGATGCGCAGCTCCTCTTCAATTTCCGTATAGCAATAGGAACATCTAGATCAGTTGTATCCTCGTCCGTTCTCTGTAACACATCCTGCTCAGAGACATCATCAGATCCATCAATAATAATATCTTCAGAACATATCTTAGGCGAGCTCGGTGATGAGCAATGACCATGAGCTGAAGAAGGCCTGCGGGTATAATGGTATGGTAGTGGTGAAACAGGTATAGTAATAGGAGGTGCAGAAGATGGTAATGGCCCTGGTGGTAGTAATGGTTGAGATTGTGGTAATGGTGGTGGTGGTGACATGTAAATAGCATCAGTATTGGCTGGAGGTTTCAACTGATCACCTGAGGCTGAAAAATACATAACCGATTCAAAAAATGTGACATCTGCACTAACACGATACTGCCTGCGCAATGGATCATAGCACTTGTACCCCTTCTAAGTTCTGGAGTACCCAACGAACACACACTTGACAGCCCTAGGAGAGAGCTTGTCAGTACCAGGAGACAACTGGTGTACAAAGGAAACCGAGCCAAACACACGAGGAGTAAGGGAAAAAATTTCTTTTTCAGGGAAGATAAGGGAGAAAGGAATCTCTTCACCTAGAACAGATGACGGCATACGATTAATTAGGTAACATGCTGTAAGAACAGCGTCACCGCAGTACGAATAAGGAGCATGACTCTGTATAAGGAGAGACCTGGTGACATCTAGTAAGTGACGATGTTTCCTTTCAGCGATCCCATTCTGTTGAGATGTATAGGCACAAGATGTTTGGTGGATAATCCTATTGGATGAGAAATAATTGGTTAGGACATGAGTACACAACTCCAAAGCATTGTCACTTCTCACAATTTTAACAGATGCAGAAAAAACATTGCGAATCTCATTAAGAAAATTGATAATAATATTCCCTGCTTCAGATTTATTCTTTAACAGAAACACCCATGACACACGAGAGAAGTCGTCGACAATAACTATATAAAACCTGTATCCCTGATGATCAGGAACACGACTCGGCCCCCAGATATCAATATGAAATAACTCAAACTTGGAGGTACTACTCCGACACTGACGATTGGGAAAGGTAGACCGATGATGCTTTCCCAACTGCCACGCCTCACATTGGATAGATGTGTGAGGCATAACCTGAGGTAACACACGACGCAACTTCTGAAGCGGCAGATGTCCAAAGCGCAGATGCCATAGCAGAGGGGAAACGGGTCCAGTAGGTAGAGATGAGGTTCCAGCAAAGGGAGTCTGACAAAGGCGATAGAGGCCTCCTTGCTCATAGCCACGACCAATCACGTTGCCCGTAAGGATGTCCTGAAACACAAGAGAAGATGGATCAAAAATAGTATGACACTGTAAATCTTTTGTAATTTGGCTGATAGATAATAAATTCATCGAGAAATCAGGTGCGTGTAACACATACTTGAGCTGCATAGATGATGTCAGTCTAATCTCCCCCTGACCAGTAATCGGGGAATGTGTGCCATTAGCAATGACCATTGTTCGACCTGGAGGGATCTGTCTGTATCCTATAAGTAGACTCTGATCACCACATAAGTGATGTGTGGCACCAGAGTCCATAATCCAAGCTAAGGTATCTGATCCACTACTAGTAAATGCATGTGTACTACCTGATGCACTGGTAGATGCATAAGCGGAGGCCGCAACATCAGAATGACTATCAGTAGTGGGCGTTGGGCCAGATGGAGGAATAATGCCCCTTAGACGGGCAACAAGATCATCAGAGCGTTGATCCAAAGAAGCAGCAGATGGAGGCTCTATCTGCTCAGCGACTCGTGCAGATGCAGGAAATCCATGCTTAGAGTAGCATGTGTCTTCAATATGTCCTGTGCGATGGCAGTAGGTACACGTTGTCCGAGTACGGCCTCCTCTACCGCGAGGGCCACGGCCACATGTATGATGGTAACCTCCATGACCTCTGTTTGCAACCATGGCCGAGGCAGTCTGATTCGTCACTGTAGAAGGCTCAATGATTCGGCTCAACCTGTGAAAGGCTTCCTCCATAGGAGGAATAGTGGAGTCTGCCAAGATTTGAGATCGTGTTGCCTCATACTCAGGATCAAGGGCAGCGAGAAACACTCCTACCATGTGAGCATTCTGGTAGGTCTTCTGTTGCTCTGGTGTAGCTGTCAGGGGCATAAAGCTATACAGCTTCTCGAACATCCCTCGTAGGGATGTGTACAGTGAGTGTAGAGGACGTCCATTCTGCTTAATAGTGAATATGTCATGCTGAAGTTGCAGAATCTTTGTCTCATTCTTAGCTTGAGAATATGTGGCGGCTAGAATATCCCACATATCTTTGGCTGTGGGCTTATGAAGAATATCATTGGCAATCTTGATTGCCAGAGTTCCAGATAGTCATACTTTGGCATATGCATCATCTGCCTCCCACGAGGCATTAACTCCAGTCTTCTCAGCAGGCTCTTCTTCAGTAAGAATGTGTTTCTTACCGGTTGACTTCATCATACTCATGAACTGCATCGCCCATAGTTCATAGTTCGAACCATCCATCTTCACAATCGGCGCTGGACCTCGGAATGCGCTTACAGATGGGATATCTGCCTTGCTTTCAGACATACTTGTAACCAAAGACTGGAGTGGTAGACTGAAAATAAGATCGTCAACACGGACATAGATGGGTTTAGTTGCAGGTGTAGACTTCAAGCGACCAAACACATTCCTCTGAAGTTGTGCGCGCTGGAACTACGTACAGAGATGATCTAGGTGCATAAAGGGGCGCGCAAGGAGCACGCGATTAGGCGCAGGGAGCGTGCGAGGGGCTGTACGAGAAGGCGCAATGAAAATGCGCTATATGCGCGAGGTACGTGCTGGTGATGCTCGCGGGGCGCAGGAGGATGCGTGCAGGTGCGCGAGGGGCGCGCTGGAGAGCACGCTAGGGACGTGCGTTAGGCGCACAGCACAGTGCGCGATGCGTGCAGGCGCAGGGGAAGGAGGCACCGCATACCAGGGATGCGCGCACGGCACGCTGGAGATGCGCACAGCACGCTGGAGATGCGCACAGCACGCTGAAGATGCGCGCACAGCACCGCACGCTAGGGAAGCGTAGGTGTAGGCGTAGGCGCTGAAGGGCTGGAGGACTCAACGGCGCAGGCACAGGCGAGATGCTCTGAGAGGTGCCTCCGGCGGCGGCGGTGCGAGGAGAGAGAGGGCTCGGCGGTGGGGCTAGGGTTAGGGTTAGGGTTTCAAGAACTCCGGTCTAGGATCGTCGCTCTGATACCATGTTGGGAAAATAAAAGAGCATATTTATTCCATCAGCCCTAGGCTCTCTTATACAGGAGAGTAGCCTATGGGTAAATTACATAAAGCATACGGCAGAAAAGAAAATATCAAAGCAGTACAAAAGTAACTAATATATGTTTACATATGCCATATTGGCAAGGGTTTTCATGTGGTATCATAGGGACTCCAAAGTAGAGTATCATTCTTTGTGCCAAATGGGAGAGACTCAGTTCTCCGACGAAGAGACTTTTCAGACACCATTCTCCAGCGACCGTGGACTCCGACGAGAATTGCACTTCCACGTCCTTTCAAGTTCGGTCCTTTTTCAGAGATGGAGCAGTTGTCCACATTGTAGTGGCAGGTCAGAGTACTCCGACGAGGAGACTCATTTCCAGTTGCAGTGACTCTGACAGGTGCAGTTCAGAGCACATGCTCTCCGACATGGAGATTCAGTTGACTCACACTCCCACCCGTTTGTCCTCCTCACCTACATGGCATAAGAAGCAACATCCTCGACAACAGCCGACGGTTGTGCGCATTGAGTTGATATTGTCTGTAGTGTCATGTAGCGTGAGTTAAGTTTCTTTCTGTTTGTCCAAGCTGAGTATTGCATGCTCTAGCTTGAGGGGGAGTGTTAGAGTATTTATTATATGCGTCACATGTATGGGATATGAGTAAATGGGTCTCTCCAAGATCCACTTATCCCATCCAGTTGTTTAGTCCCACATCTACCAGTTTGGAGATGTGTAGACTCACTGAGGGCTATATATAGCCCCCACACCCCTGTAGTTAGATGAGAAAGTGCAATGCATAGATCAGCCCTTTGAGGTGTTCTCCCGTGGTTTCATCCCGCTCCTTAGGGAGTAGGGTTCCACGTAAAAAAATCTTGGTGTTCTATGTTTTAGCGTTCTTATTCATGCTCCGTTTATCATTCTCATTCCGCATTCCTATTTTCTAACATAACTATATTATCAAAGTTTTTTTCTAGAGATCTTAATTCATCACGAATCATTTAAACATGATTAAATTTCTAAAGGGCTCAAGTTGGACCAAAATCTTAATTTTGACCTATTTTCGAATCTTTGCATGCATCGACTCTCTGCTTCAAAAAACTCATAACCTAAAAAGTTGGTTGACCATTAGATGTGACATGAGCAAAGGTATAGCATACAATATATGTTTGGTCATGCAGTCTAAAGTAATTAAACATGTATACAAATGAGTATGCACAGGCATACATGATTTATGGAATTGGTAATATTTTACTCCAGAATATTATTAATAACAATAAAGCCTTTTCCCAGTTTACGTAGGGTCAGCTATATAGAATCTTAGCATCCATTCATATATGTTGGAAAAAATGAATTGCTTAATCATTCATGAGACCTCAGGGCTCTCTTATTTAGGAGAAAAGCCCTGGATAAACAGCATGAGAGGTACATAAAGAAAATAAAATAAGAAATAACACCAAAAATGTACAGTAATCTCAACACTCCCCCTCAAGCTGGAGCTTACATGTCTATCATGCTCATCTTGAAACATCTTTGGAAAGAGCCTCTAGTAAGAGCTTTGGTGAATATATCCGCAGTCTGATCTCCAGTAGAAACATGAGAGGTGGATATGAGACCCTTCTGGATCATGTCTCTAGTATAGTGGCAATCCACCTTTATATGCTTTGTACGTTCATAAAATGCAGGATTATTTGCAATAAAAAGTGCTGCATGATTGTCACATAGAAGCTACAAAGGAAGAGGTATATCAACTGCAAGATCTATCAAAACTGACCTCTACCACATCATCTATGTGCTTCCCTGAGCCATGGCCTTGTATTCGGACTTTGCATTAGATCTAGCAACCACTATCTGCTTCTTACTTTTCCATAACACAAGTGAGCTGCCAACAAAAATAGCATAACCAAAAGTAGACTTCCTGTCCCTAGGGCATCCTGCATAATCTGTTTCTACACAAGTTATTACATCAAGAGAAGTACCTCTGCTGAATATAAGACCACTACCTGGTGAAGACTTCAAATATCTCAAAATCATATAGACAACATCCATACGAACCTTCCTAGGCTGCTCCATGAACTGGCTCACCTTGCTCATAGCAAAGGATATATCTGGCCTAGAGATGGTAGCATATAGAAGCTTCCCAACCAGCTCTCTGTACCTTCTCTGATCCACCTAGTCAGTATCATCATCATATAGTCTCATACTTAGATCCATAGGAGTAGCAGCAGGCTTGCACCCTGTCATGCATGTCTCTAGAAGATCAGTAACAAACTTCCTCTGGGTCATCACAAGACCAAGTTGGTTCTTGACGAACTCTAATCCAAGGAAGTATCGAAGATTGCCAAGGTCCTTGGTTACAAACTGCTGACCTAAGAACTCCTTGGCCACCTGAATGCCCTGGTCATCATTACCAGTGACAATAATATCATCAACATAGACGAGAATAGCAACAATACCTCTCTCTGTCCTCTGAAAAAAAGTGAGTGATCCGCAGTGGATCGGGCAAACCCCCGATACTCTATCAACTCTGAAAGCTTCTAGTACCAAGTTTTGGGACTCTGTTTCAGGCCGTAGATCGTCTTGTGGAGCCTACACACCTTCTGAGACCCCTTCAGCAGCAAACCCTGGTGGTTGCTGCATATAAACCTCCTCATATAGATCTTCATAAAGAAACGCATTCTTCACATCAAGTTGGTAAAGAGACCAATCCCGTAAAACAACAACTGATAGGAGAATGTGTAATGTCACGTGTCTGGCCACTAGAGAAGGTATCCTAATAATCCACCCCATAAGTCTGGGTGAATCTGCGTGCTACAAGCCTTGCTTTGTAGTGATCCATACTGCCATCTGCTCGCTGCTTCACCATAAATCCATTTGTACCCCACAACAGATGCACCTAGAGGGGAAGAAACAACACTTCAGGTACCACGAGACTGCAAAGCGGCCATTTCCTCCTCCATGGCAAGTCGTCAACTGCTATCATGTATGGCCTCCTGATATGTTCGTGGGATAGTTATAATTGAGAGGCCCATAACAAACCTCATGTACTCCTCTGAAAGATGGACCAAGGAAACATGCGCAGCTATAGGGTATGTAGCACAGTTGCGACGTGGGTTCCTCAAGGCAATAGGTACATCAAGGTCATCAGCCTCTCTGTTCTATGGTATCAGCTCCTCCTGTGTAGTATCTTGTGAATCAAGCATAGCATCAGTGCCATCAATAGAAATAATGTGTTCACTACATACCTAGGGCGTGCTGGATGGCGGGGAAGGCGCAGGAGCAGAGGGGCGAGTAGAGGACCTGCGAATGTAAAGCCGAGGTAGGAACTGAGTCAGGGTAGATGGAGGTGGAGGTGGTGGAGGAGGTGGAGGTGGAGGTGACTGAGACTCAACATGAGGAGTTCTTGGTGGAGATGACGGAGGTGGTGGAACAAATATGTCCTCACCATAGTCAGCATTAGACAACCTGTCACCTGTAGGAGAAAAATACATAATAGACTCAAAAAATGTGACATCAACACTCACATAATATTTTCTCCCAACAGGATCAAAATATCTATACATTTTTGGGTACGAGAATAACCAACGAACACACATTTAACAACTCTAAGAGAGAGCTTGTCACGACCAAGAGTAAAAATTGTGGACAAAAGCTACAGATCCAAAGACTCTGGGGGTAAGTGAGAATAAGTCCTTCTCGGGAAACGCAATCAAGAAAGGAACTTTTTCTCCAAGCATAGTAGATGGCATGCGTTTCACCAAATAACATGCAGTGAGAACCGCATCACTCCAGAATGGCATAGTAGATGGCATGCGTTTTGTGACCAGGACGGTGGCAATGTGAATATGGACCTCGCTGACGTCCTCCTCGACCAGGTGGTCCTCGACCACAAAACTGTGAAGTACCTCCTCTACCACGAGAGGTTGCCATAGCAGAGGGAGTCTGAGCCACAGTAGTAGATGAAGCAGTAATTATGCTCAACCGCTTGTAAACCTCCTCTATTGGAGATATCATCTCTCCAGTAAGTAGTTGAGTACGTGTTGCATCGTACTCAGAGTCAAGAGATGACAGAAATACTCCTGTCGTAGTAGCATTCTGATATGCCTATTGATGCTCAGTGCTAGTAGTAATAGGCATGAAGCTATGCAGATGCTCAAACATGCCTTAAAGATGCGAGAAGTGTGCATGAAGAGGTCGACCATTCTGCTTGGTCGAAAAAATATCAAACTGCAACTATAGAATTTTGCTATCATCCTTTGCCTGCCCATGCATGTCTGCTAAGATGTCCCGCATAGCCTTTACTGCGGGTTGATTGACAATATCATTGGCAATCTCCGTAGTGAGCATCCCAGAGAGCCAAATGCGAGCATAGGCATCATCTTACTTCCAAGAAGCATTAAACCCAGTCTTGTCCTCCGGCTCTGGATCCGTCAGAATGTGCTCCTAGTTATGGCACTGCATCAGGGTGCGAAACTGCATGGACCACAACTCGTAGTTGGTTTCATCCATCTTTACGATGGAAGCCGGACCCTTGAAGGCACCGGACGAAAAAACATCACCCTTGTTCTCTGACATGGTAGCAAGAATGCCGATATCCGAAACAAAGCTAAGGAGTAGACTGCTCTGAATGAGTCTACACAATCACATATAAAGGATTGGTTGTATCTGCAGACTCATACCACCATCCTCATCTCTTGTTGTTGTAGGCTAGAGTCGAAAGTCGTGATTTATATGTTGAAAGTCATGAAAACCACGTAAGATCTGACTTCAAGCTACATGTGTGCAAGGGCAACGATGCACGTGGGCGCAGGTGCGCGGGTCCACGGGGGCACAGTACGCATTGTGCACGGGGGCACAAGGTGCGTATGTATGTGGGGCGCAGAGGCGTGGTGTGCGCAGACTCATGATGCGCAGTACGCGATGTGCGTGGGCACAAGGGCACGGGTGTGCGATGCGTATGGAGCGTAGGGCGCAGTGCGCCTGGGCGTTGGTGCACGTGTGGGGTTGCGTGTGATGGTGGCTGGCGGCGTTGAGAAGGAGGAAGCATGCCAGCGGTGCGAAGGGGGGTGTGTAGGGTTAGGGTGGGATAAAGGAACCCCGGTCTAGGATCGTTGCTCTGATACTATGTTGGAAAAATGAATTACTTAAACATTCATGAGAGCCCAGGGCTCTCTTATATAGGAGAAAAGCCTGGGTAAATAGCATGAGAGGTACATAAAAAAATATAATAAGAAATGACACCAAAGATGTACAGTAATCTCAACAATATATATTATGTATCATTCTCGAACTTAGATCTAAGTAATTGACATCCCTTCAGTTAGTCACCTTTTAAAACTTTGGGGGCCTTCATCGCCCTCTCTTAGTCAACTCAACATCCCAAATCTCACATCTTCTAACAAGTGCATCAGCAAATCTCCTTTGCAAATGGTCAAACCAGCTTAAGAGGTTCTCTCTCATCTTATCCTCAATCGAAGATGTTGAGAAAGTTGTATCTCTTTATGGTTATTTATTATTTTCATATTCTTCATGTACCTCTTATGTAATTAACCCAAGGCTTTTCTCCTATATAAGAGAGCCCGAGGGTCTCTTGAATAACAAGTCATTCCATTTTTCCAGCATGGTATCGGAGCAATGGTCTTAGACTGGGGTTCTCGTATCCCACAAAAACCCTAACCCTATCCGCTCGCCCCCACCCCCCTCCCCCGTCGACCTCCGTCAGCCGCTTTGGCTCTCCAGCCTACTGTCGGCCGGCCAGATCTCCAGCCCGCATGTCCACTGCTCGTCCGTCGACAAGCAGTTGCGTCTCCAGGCCACAACCCATTGTTGTCGGCCGACGCAGCCCTCTATTGCCGCCCACTTCTGTTGTAGCCCGCCTCCCGCTGACTGCGGCCACCCCCTGAGGTTGTCCCATCTTTATAGGGTTGTTGCCCAATGCTTGGTGAGCATCTCCACCTTCATAGGGTTGTCGTTCGACCACTGCTGAAGCTGCATACAGTCTGATTTCGACCTGGAATCGTGATTTCGGACACATAAATCACGTTTTCCGACCCTAGAGTTCAAGAAGGACTGAAGAGGATTGTTGTATAAGTCTACATACAACTGCTCCTCCATATGATTGTGTAGACTCGATCATAGTAGTCTACTACCTAGGCTTGTTTCGGATTTATTTTTGGTCGGCATTCTATTTATCATGTCAACTCAGCCATGGTCGGTCCCAAGCCCGAGTAAATGAGGAGGGTTGCATTAGGTAGCCGACAGACAGCGTAAAATAGTCGGAGACGACTTCCTAAATAATATTTAAAAAAAATATTATTTAGGATGTTCCCTCGTGACAGCAAACATACAGATTTCGTTGGGGCGTTCCCTACTTGCGACGCGTTGCATCACCCGAATGCAATGAAAAAATGGCAAGGGCCGCTACATCGCAGCCTGGATGTAGTTCAAAATTTGCAAGGGTTCTCGCATGAGGAACGCATGCGGGTAATTAAGCTAGTTCCGCTGCATCACCGCCCGGATGCACTCCAAAATTTACAAGGGTTCTCGCATAATGGACGCATGCGAGTAAAGAAGTTAGTCCAAAAGAGATTGCAACGGAAGTTGCAGATTGGTAGTTGGAATATTGGCACTTTGACTGGAAAATTGATGGAGATAGTGGATACGATGGAAAGAAGGAAGATTCATATATTATGTCTTCAAGAGACTAAATGGGTTGGAGAGAAAGCAAGGGAGATCGAGAAGACAGGCTTTAAACTTTGGTATTCAGGTAAAGATAAGGGTAGAAACGGTATCGGAGTGGTTGTTCATAAGGATTTGAAGGATTATGTGGTTGAGGTGCAAAGATTCGGGGATCAGATTATTTTGCTAAAATTGGTGCTTGAAGAAGAAATTCTGAATATAATCTCAGTTTATGCACCGCAAATTGGTTTAGATGAAAGGACTAAACAAGATTTTTGGGAGGATCCAGATAAGATTTTACAAGGAATCCCATAAAGAGAGATGATTTGCATAGGTGGAGATCTTAATGGACATGTGGGAAAAGATGCTTAAGGGTATGCTATTGTTCATGGTGGACATGGTTTTGGGGATAGAAATGAAGAGGGAAAAATCATCCTGGATTTTGTAACGGCATATGATCTTTTCATAGCAAACACTCTCTTCAAGAAGAGGGAGGAGCATTTAATTACTTATAAGAGTGGGCCAACAAGAACACGGATAGATTACTTTGCATTGAGGAGAAGAGATCGGTTGTGTTGTAAAGATTGCAAAGTAATCCCAGGAGAGAGTTTGACAACCCAACATCGCTTGTTAGTCTTGGATGTACAAATAAAAGGGCTGGTAAAGAAAAGGAGAGTTCCTAAGATCACTAGAACTAGATGGTGGAATCTTCCACTGAAGCAATCGAGCTTCCGGGAGAAGGTTTTAGAATATTTATCTAGGGATTGTAGTGGAAGTGCAAATGAGATGTGGGAGGCAGTAGCATCTTGTACCCGAAAGGTAGCCAAAGAGATGCTAGGCGAGTCAAAGGGAGGAGCCCCAGGTCAAAAGGAGGCTTGGTGGTGGAGTGAAGGGGTGCAAGAGAAGCTAAAAATTAAAAGAGCATGCTTTAAAGCTATGTCTAAGGATAGAACAGAGGAAACTGTCACAAACTACAAAATAGCAAAGAAGGAAGCAAAGAAGACTGTAAGCGAAGCTAAGTCGAAAGCTTATGAAGTTTTGTATAAAAATCTCGACTCTATGGAGGGCCATAAGGATATATTCAGGTTGGCCAAAGCAAGAGAAAGAAAGACCAAAGACCTTTCTCAAGTAAGATGCATTAAGGATAAGGAAGGTCACGTGCTTGTTACTCAGAAGGATATAGAGACTAGATGGGAGCAGTACTTCCATAAACTTTTTATTGGGGAAGGAAATAGAGAGATCACTTTGGATGATCTAGCTAGTAGTGAAAGTTACTTGAATCGTGCAAGCTATAGACGGATTCAAAGAAAGGAAGTAGAGGAGGCTTTGAAGGTTATGAGACCTGGGAAAGGTGTAGGACCGGATGACATCCCTGTAGAAGTATGGAAAGTTTTAGGTGAGCGCGGTTTGACTTGGCTTACGAATCTATTCAATGTTATTTGGCAAAGCAAGAAAATGCCTGAAGATTGGAGGAGTATCGTGGTACCTCTTTATAAAAATAAAGGAGACATTCAAAATTGTTCAAATTATAGAGGTATCAAGCTGATGAGTCACACTATGAAAATTTCGGAACGTGTGATCGAGAGAAGGTTGAGGCAAGTTTCCAATGTCAAAGAAAACCAATTCGGATTCATGCCAGGTCGCTCAACTATTGAAGCCATCCATTTGCTGAGGAGAACAATGGAGATTTATAGAGCTAAAAGGAAGAACCTCCATATGATCTTGATTGATTTGGAGAAGGCTTATGATTATGTCCCACGAGATTGTGGAGAGTTTTGGAGAAGAGATAAGTGTCTGTCCTATACATTAACCTCATAAAGGACATGTATGATAGGGCTTTATCTTGTGTAAGGACACCGTCTGGGAAGACTGGCTATTTTGACATCAACATTGGTTTACATTAAGGTTCAGCTTTGAGTCCATTTCTTTTTACTTTGATTATGGATGAGTTGACAAGTCACATTCAGGATGAGTTACCTTGGTGTATGTTATTTGCTGATGATATTGTGTTGATTAACGAGACTAGAGATGGAGTAAATGAGAAGCTCAAGGTCTACAGACATGAGTTGGAGAGTAAAGGATTTCGTATAAGTAGGGCTAAGACAGAATATATGGAGTGCACCTTTGATGGAAGCAATGGTGAAGGAATTGAGGTGAAGATTGGTAATGATAATATTCGGAAGAGAGATTCTTTTAGATATCTGGGATCTATTTTGCAACATGATGGGGAAATTGATGGAGATGTTACTAATAAAATAAATGCAGGCTGGCTAAAGTGGAGAGGAGCCTCTGTTGTTCTCTGTGATAAGAAAATTCCTTTAAAAAATAAAGGAATGTTTTACAAAGCAGCCATGAGACCTGCTATGCTCTATGGATCTGAATGTTGACCTGTGAACCATAGACATGTGCAGAGAATGGCTGTAGCAGAAATGAAAATGCTAAGGTGGATGTGCGGACACACACGTAAAGATCGGATTCACAATGATGCAATCAAAAAGAAAGTTGGTGTTGCTCCGATCGAGGATAAGATGCGAGAAAACCGCTTAAGATGGTTTGGTCATTTGCAAAGAAGATCAGCTGATGCACCAGTTAGGAGATGCGAGTGTTAGGATGTTGAGCCGGCTAAGAGAGGGCGGGGACGGCCCAAGAAGTGTTGGAAAGAGACCATACAAAAGGATCTTTGTTTTGTGGATATAAGCCCGGGATTGACCCAAGATAGATCTGAATGGAGGCGAAGAATCCATGTAGCAAACCCTACTTAATTGTGGGAAAAGGCTTTGTTGTTGTTGTTGTATTCTATTTATCATGTCAAAGGACAAGGGTGACGTTTTTTCATCGTCGGATGCCTTCAAGGGCCCAGCTCCCACCATAAAGATGGATGGGACCAACTTCGAGTTGTGGTACATGCAGTTTCGCACCCTTATGCAGTGCCATAACAAGGAGCACATTCTGATGGATCCCGAGCCGACAGACAAGACTTTGGCTAATGTTTCTTGGAAGCAAGATGATGGTTATGCACGGATTTGGCTCTCTGGGACGCTCACCACGGAGATTGCCAATGACATTGTCAATCAACTCACAACCAAGGCTATGTGGGACATCTTAGGAGCCACATATGGGAAAGGTAAAAGTGAGAGCAGGATTCTACATTTACAGTATGGCATATTTTCGACCAAGCAGAATGGTCGACCACTTCATGCTCACTTCTCGCATCTTCGAGGCATGTTTGAGCGTCTGCATAGCTTTATGCTTATTAATACCAGCACTGAACAACAGCAGGCATATCGGAATTCCACCATGACATGAGTCTTTCTATCATCTCTTGACTCTGAGTACGATGCAGCACGTACTCAACTACTTACTGGAGAGACGATACCATCAACGGAGGAGGTCTACACAAGGCTGAGCAGGATCACTACTCGTCTACTACCACGGCCCAAACTCCCTCTGCTATGGCAGCTTCTCGCGGCAGAGAGGCTACTTCACAATTTGGCAGGCGAGGATCCTGTAGTCGAGGACATCAGCGTGGCCCACGCTCATATTGCCACCGCCCAAGTCATTCGGAGGAGACATGCTATCTAAAGCATGGGTATCCTACATCTGCCATGTAGCTGAGCAGACAGAGCCTTCTCCAACATCGTCTCAGGATGCGCGGTTTGATGATATTATTTCTAGATTGAGGGAGACGATGACTATACCAACCACTCTTGCTACAGGATCTTCAGATATCGCAGTTGCTGCCAGAGCTTCTACGAGTTCGTCAGGTATTGCTTATGCACTTACAAATTGTAGCAGTTCAGATTTGACTGATTGGATCATGGACTCTGGAGCATCGCATCATATGTGTCGCGATCGAGCATTGTTCAATTCTTACAGGTCTATCCCTCTTGGTAGATCAGTGGTGATGGCTAATGGGGTTCATCTATCCATTGTTGGTCAGGGGGAGATTGTCCTAGCTCCCTCGATGCGCCCGCAGAATGTCGTACATGCTCCTGCATTTCAAATGAATCTTTTGTTTATTAGCCAGATTACAAAAGATTTACATTGTCGTGTCATATTTGATCCTTCTTCTCTTGTGTTTTATTACATACTCACAGGAAGGGTGATTGGATGTGCTCGTGAGCAGAGAGGACTTTACCGACTAGTCCAGCCTCCATGTGCTGGTGTTGCACCATTCCCTCTGGATCTATTTCTCCGTACATTTGGCATCTTCGCTTTGGACACCTTCCTCTACAGAAGTTGTGTCATGTTCTCCCCCAGATCTCTACTAGCACCACCTTGGAGTGTAAGGCATGCCAGCTTGGGAAGTACCATCGGTCTTCTTTTCCAAGTCGCCAGAGTCGTCGTAGTAGTCATTCTTTTGAGTTGCTTCGTTTTAATATCTAGGGTCCTAGTTGTGTTCTCGATCATCAGGGACATCGGTTCTATATGGTTGCTATTGAGATATTTGTTGTTATTATTATTATTGTTTTGCTTATTTTATATTTCTTTTGTCATCTTCTTGTAATTTGTCCAATAGGTTCCTCTCATATATAAGAGAACCCTAGGATCTCTCATTAATTAATTCATTCTCATTCCTTCAACATGGTATCGAAGCGATAACCCTACCCCCCTCCCCTCCGGGTACCCTCTCTCCGCGCCACCACCGCTGTCGTGCACCCTCTCTACACGCCGCCACCGCCGCTGCACATACCACTTCTTCAGCAGCCACTCAGGTCGTCGCCTAGGCACCACAGGTTGTCGCCTCCAGCCCTCTAGGCCACTGCCTGGGCACCTCTAGCCCTCCAGGCCGCTGCTGGGCACCTCCAGCCCTTCAGGTTGTAGCCCAGGCCGCAGCCCAGGTTGTCGTTCTGCCTCCCCAGGCCCCCATAGGACACTGTCGGCCCTCCCGTGCACCGTTGCAAATCTCTAAGTTTCGATCGGTGGTCTGATTTTGATTGGAGAACGTGATTTCGGTCATATAAATCGTGTTTTTCGACCCTAGCAAATGCGAGGATTGATAAGGATGTTGTATGAGTCTACCCGTGCAACCAATCCTCTGTATGTTCGTGTAGACTTGTTCACACCGGTCTACTCCCCAGTTGAGTTCTGCCTTTAGCCGTCTTATCATCATGACAGAGAACAAGGGTGACATTTTCTCGTCCAGAGTCTTCAAGGGCCTGGCTCCCGTCGCTAAGATGGATGGGACCAACTATGAGTTGTGGTCCATACAGTTTCTCACCCTCATGCAGTGCAACAACAAGGAGCACATTCTGACAGATCCAGAGCCAACGGATAAGACTGGGGCAAATGCTTCTTAGAAGCAAGATGACGTGTATGCGCATGTTTGGCTATGTAAGACCCTCAACACAAAGATAACCAATGATATCCTAAACCAGCCTACCGCCAAGGCGATGTGGGACACTTTGGCTTTCACCTATGCTCAAGCAAAGAATGAGGCCAAGATTCTTCAGCTACAGTTTGATATCTACAACGCCAAGAAGAATGGTCGTCCTCTGCACATGTACTACTCTTCACTCCGTGGCAGATCGAGAAGCTTCATAGTTATATGCTTATATGACATCTCTAGAGCAGCAGAAGTCTTATAGGAACTCTACAATGGTTGGAATTTTCATGGCAGGCCTTGATAAAGAGTATGATGCAGCACACACACAGCTTCTCACTAGGGCTACCATACCTCCCATGGAGGAGGCCAATAGCCGTCTCAGCCAGCATATCATGCCTTCTACGGCCACTACTCTGCCCTCTTCTGCTATGGCCACTTCTCGTGGACAAGGAGGGCCGAACCAGTCTAGAGGACGCACCCCTCGTGGCAAAGGTGGTGGGCATCTGCGTGGTCCTTGCACCTTCTGCCGTCGACCAGGACATGCAGAGGCTACGTGCTACCTGAAGCATGTATATCATGTTTCGGGTCGCGTAGCAAAACAGATTGAGCCTTCAGAGACTCCAGCTTCCCAGGTCGATCCTCGCCTGGATGATATTGTCTCTCGTATTCGAGAGACCATGACTTCTACTGCTGGCACCACCACTACAAATACCGCAGCCGCAGCCAGAACCTCTTCGAGCTCCTCAGGTATCTCCTATGCTTTTGTTGGTAGTAATGGTACAGATATATAAAGTGGATTATGGACTCTGGTGCTTCACAACAACTGTGTGGAGACAAAGTGCAACTGAGGTCCTACATGACTATACTACCTGACAGATGGATTGTCATTGCTAATGGCAACCACTTGCCCCTTACAGGATAGGGGGAGGTGCATTTGGAGTTGTCCATGCGTCTTCAGAATGTTTTATATGTTCCTATCTTCCAGATGAATTTACTTTCCATTAGTCAGATTACTAAGGTTCTGCATTGTCATGTCATTTTTGGTCCCTCGTCTCTTGTTTTTCAGGACATACTTACGGGCAGGGTGATTGGATGTGGTCGTGAGCAGTGGGGCTATACAGACTGGTCCAACCTCATCAGGTTGGCGCTTCTACTATACCTACTAGATTTGTCTCTCTATATATGTGACATCTCCGTTTTGGCAACCTTCCTCTACAGAAGCTGTGTCATGTTCTTCCTCAGATTTCTACAAGATCCTCCTTTCAGTGTGAGGCATGCCTGCTTGGGAAGCATCACCGTTCCTCCTTTCCATCCCGTCAGAGTCGGAGCAGTTCTCAGTTGCTTGAGCTCCTACATTTAGACATTTGGGGCCCGAGTCGTGTTCCTAATCACCACGGACATCGTTTTAATTTTATCTTGTTGTTGTCGATTTTTCTATATTGTCCTGGGTCTTTTTTATTGAAGAATAAGTCCGAGGTTGGATCTGTGATCAAGTATTTTATTAATGAGATAATGAATATTTTTTCCTGCCAAAGTCAAATACCTTCGTTCTGACAATGCTTTAGAGTTCTGCACTTTACGCATTCTGAGTTCCTTAGGTCTCTGGGCATTGTTCATCAGACCCCGTGTGTCTATACTTCCCAGCAGAACGGTGTTGTTGAGCGCAAACATCGTCACTTACTTGATGTGACCAAACCTTGCTGATACAGAGTCGTGCTCCTCATGCTTACTGGGGAGATCATGTCCTTATTGCATGTTATCTGGTTAACCACATGCCCTCGTCTGTGTTGGGAGATAAAATTCCTTTCTCGATTACATTTCCCGAGAAGGATCTTTTCTACCTTACTCCTCTTGTGTTTGGTTATGTTGCATTTGTTCATGATAAATCTCCTGGTCATAATAAGCTCTCTCCCAGAGCTGTCAAGTGTGTTTTTGTCGGCTACTCTCGTACTCAGAAAGGGTACCGCTGCTTTGATCCGCTTAGGCGGAAGTACTTTGTCAGTGCTAATGTCACTTTCTTAGAGTTTGTCATGTATTTTTCTCCTATAGGTGATAGACTTGCTTCGTCTGACTCTGATGCTGAGATCTACATGCCTTCTCCTCCTACTGTCATACCACCACCACCACCTTCACCACCACCACCACAACCTACACCTGCTCCTATGGCTCCTCCTTCTACTGTAACACATCGCAGATCTCGCTCAATCCCACATGTTCACAAGCCTTCCTCGTCATCCAGCATGCCTCGGGTATGTAATGAGCACATTGTTTCTACTGATGGCACTACTGAGTTGTTTATGCAACAAGATTCCATACAGGTTGAGCAGGTGCCCTCTCAAGAGGGGAACTCACAGGTTACGGACTTGGCAGATGATCTTGATGTGTCAATTGCTCTTCGTAAGCCGCAACATAAGTGTGCTACTCATCCTCTTACAACCCAGGTTTCCTTGAGCAGGTTGTCAGAGGATTTCCGAAAATTTACTCTGGCACTATCAGATGTGGAGATACCACAATCATATCAGGAGGCTCTTCAGGAAAGTCAGTGGAGGTTAGCTATAGAGGAGAAAGTGGCAGCTTTACAGTCACGTGGTATGTGGAGTCTTGTTTCTGCTCCATTTGGTACATCCGTTGTGGGATGCAAATGGGTGTTCACTGTGAAACACCGTGCAGATGGCAGTGTGGATCACTATAAGGCGAGATGGCACGTGGGTTCACCCAGACATATGGGGTGGACTATGTACTTTCTCTCCTGTTGTCAGACATTCTATTCTACGTATTCTATTCTCTGTTGTTGTGATACGAGATTGGCCCATTTACCAGCTTGATATGAAGAATGCATTCCTCTATGGTGATTTACAGGAGGATGTCTACATGCAGCAGCCACCTGGGTTTTGCTACGCGGGAGTGGTCAGAAAGTTTGCAAGCTACCACAAGGTTATCTATGGCCTTAAGTAGAGTCCAATAGCATGGTTCCATAAGCTCTTGGACCTGATAGAGTAACAGGGGTTTATGTGATCAACTGTTGATCAGTCCTTGTTTGTGCAGATGACTCAGGGAGGTACTATTGTCATTCTGATTTATGTTGATGACATTATTGTTACAGGGAATGACGAGCGAGGCATTCAGGGTGCCAAGGACTTTCTAGGTCAGCAATTTGTGACCAAAGACCTTGGACATTTGTGTTACTTCCTTGGACTGGAGTTCGCCAGGAATCAACGAGGTCTTGTGATGACCCAGAAGAAGTACGTTACAGACCTTCTTTTAGAGACAGGCATGGCATATTGTAGACCTGTCACTACTCCTATTGACCCGCGCATGAAGCTCTATGATGATGACGCTGAGGAGGTCGACAAGAGGATGTACAGGGAGCTCGTTGGCAAGCTATTATATGTGACTATTACCAATCCCGACATATCTTTTGTCGTGAGCAAAGTGAGTCAGTTTATGGAGCAGTCCAGACAGGCACATGTGGATGCAGTCCATATGATTCTGAGATATCTAAAGACTTCACCTGGTACGGGACCTCTTTTCAGTAGAGGTAGAGGCACATCTCTTTCAATTACCACATGTGTAGATGCAGATTATGTTGGGTGTCCAAAGGATAGGAAGTCAACATCAGGCTTTGTTGTGTTCATAGGGAACTCCCTGGTTTCATGGAAAAGCAAGAAGCAGATTGTGGTTGTCAGATCGAGTGTTGAGTCAGAGTACAGGGCCATGGCACAGGTTAGCACAGAGATGATGTGGGTCAGATCTGTTCTTACTGACCTGACTATAGAGGTGCCTCTTCCCATGTACCTCCAATGTGACAATCAGGTTTCTCTCTTTATTGCCAACAACCTAGACTTTCATGAGAGGACGAAGCACATAGAGGTGGACTATCACTACACTTGTGACATGATATAGAAGGATCTTATCTCCACTACGCATGTCAGCTCTCGAGACCAGACTGCAGATGTTCTTACTAAGGCTCTAGCCAGAGGGCCTTATTAGAAATGTTGTTCCAAGCTGAGACCGGTCGATATCTACGCTCCATCTTGAAGGGAGTGTTGAGATATTTGTTATTATTATTGTTTTGCTTATTTTCTATTTCTTTTGTCCTCGTCTTGTAATTTGCCCATTAGGTTCCTCTCCTATATAAGAGAACCCTAGGGCCTTAATTAATTTGTACTCATTCCCTCAACAGTTGTTGTGGATGATTTTTCTAGATTATCTTAGGTCTTCTTGTTAAAGAATAAGTCCGAAGTTGGTCCTGTCATTCAATCGTTTCTTATTGAAATTAAGAATATTTTTTTTGCTAATGTGAAGTTTATTTGCACTGACAATGCCTTAGAATTTTCCACATTACAGTTTTTTGAATTTCTCAGATCTCTTGGTATTGTTCATCAGACTTCTTGTGCTTACACTTCGCATCAGAATGGTGTTGTTGAACGCAAACACCATCATCTTCTTGATGTCACGAGGACTCTTTTGATCCAGAGTCCGAGCTCCTCATTCTTTCTGAGGCGATGCGATTCTCACTGCTTGTTACCTTGTGAACCACATGCCTTCCATGGTCCTTGGAGAAAAAGTTCCTTTCTTGATTGTGTTTCCGAGAAGGACCTATTCTCCCTTACTCACAGGGTTTTTGGAGCTGTGGCCTTTGTCCACAATTTTACTCCTGATCGTGACAAGCTCTGTCCAAGAGCTGTCAAATGTGTTTGTTGGCTATTCTCATACCCAAAAAGGGTATCGATGTTTTGATCATGGAGGAAGAAAGTATTATGTGAGTGCTGATGTCACATTTTTTTAATCTATTATGTATTTTTCTCCTATAGGTGACAGGTTGACTAACTCTGACTCTGAGAGGATATTTTTGTTCCACCACCTCTGTTATCTCCACTACCACCACCTCATGTTGAGTCACAGTCATCTCCACCACCTCCTCCACCATCTCCACCTCTGTCTACTCTGGCATAGCACCTACATACAGTGTTGTAAAAGTCGCCCGACTGGCCCGACTATTAGGTCCGACTAGTCTAGTCAGTGGGGTGGCCGACTGAGTGCTGACTAATTCCGACTAGGCAGACTAGTCGATCAATTTTTGCTTAGAGATACCATATTTTGTTGTTTTTCATAAGCAAACGTACTACAATATGCTTAATGTTCTATTTAGATTCAATTACTTCTTTTATTTTATTATGATAGTATAAAAACCTACAAAACCTATGTAAATATATGTATAAAATGAATTATATGTTTAAAATCATATAAAATTCAAAGCCGATTAAAGTCCGACTAAATCCGATTAATCGCCCGACTGCCGATTAATCCTTAGTCAGTGACCTGACCGACCGAGTACCGACTACCGATTTTTGCAACTTTTCCTACATATTTCTACATTCGTAGGTCCTCTACTCACCCCTTTGCTCGTGCGCCTCAGGTATGTAATGGGCACATTATTTCTATAGATGGCACTGGTGATATGCTTGTACCCCAGGATACTAGATAGGAAGAGTTGATATTAGAAGACGGAGAGGAGGAGAATTTTGATGTACCTATTTCCTTGAGGAAGCTATGTCGTAAATGTACCACTTATCTGCTAGCAGCTTATGTTTCTTTGGATCATCTGTCAGAGGAGTACAGGAGGTTTGTCATGGGACTCTCGGTTGTTACTATACCACGCACATACCAGGAGGCCGTACAGGATAGTAGCTGCGTCTTGTTATGGAGGAGGAGATGGTCGCCTTGCAGTCTCGTGGTACCTGGAGTGTTGTTTCTTCTCCTCCAGATGCATATGTTGTAGAGTGCAAATGGATCTTTACAGTAAAGCATCGGGCAGATGGCAGTGTGGATTGCTACAATGTAAGGCTTGCGGCACGAGGGTTCACCCAGACTTATGGGGTGGACTATCAGGATACCTTTTCATAGATGGTCGGACATTCAACATTATGCATTCTTCTATCAGTTGTTGTGTCTCGAGATTGGCATCTTTACCAACTTGATGTGAAGAATGTGTTTTATATGAAGATCTACAGGAGGAGGTATATATGCAGCAACCACCAGGGTTTGTTGTTGAGGGGGAGATGTAGGCTCCACAAGGCGATTTACAGCATGAAGCAGAGTTCGAGAGCTTGGTAACATAAGCTATCAGAGTTGATTGAGAACCAGGAGTTTACGCGGTCCACTACGGATCACTCGTTGTTTGTCCAGAGGACACAGAGGAGGTATTGTTGCTATTCCGATTTATGTTGATGATATTATTGTCACAGGTGATGATGAGCAACGCATTCATGCTACCAAGGAGTTCCTAGGTCACCAGTTTGCAACTAAGGATCTTAGAAGTCTTCATTACTTCCTTGGATTATAGTTCGCCAGGAACCAGCGTAGTCTTTTGATGACCCAGAGGAAACTTGTGACTAATCTTCTACTTGAGACAGGAATGACAGGGTGCAAGCCTACAACTACCTATATGGATTCGAGCATAAGATTATATGATGAAGACACTGAGGAAGTAGAGAAGAGGAGATACAGGGAGCTTGTTGGCAAGCTTCTCTATGCTACTATCACCAGGTCAGACATATCCTTTGTTGTAAGAAAGGTGAGTCAGTTCATGGAGCAACCCAGGAAGGTTCATATGGATGTTATCTACATGATATTGAGATATTTGAGGTCTTCACCAGGTACTGGTCTTATATTCAGCAGAGGTACTTCTCTTGAGGTGACAGTTTTTGTAGATGCATATTATGCAGGATGCCCTAGGGACAGGAAGCCAACTTCTGGTTTTGCTATTTTTTTGTGAGCTCATTTGTGTCATGGAAAAGCAAGAAGCAGACAGCGGTCGCTAGATCTAGTGCAGAGTCCGAGTACAGGGCCATGGCTCAAGGGAGTGTAGAGATGATGTGGTTAGGTCGGTTTTGACTGATCTTGTTGTTGATGTACCTCTTCCCATGCAGCTTTTATGCGACAACCAAGCAGCTCTTTTTATTGCTAATAATCATGCATTCCATGAGCGGACGAAGCATATACAGGTAGATTGCCACTATACCAGAGACATGATCCAAAAGGGTCTCATATCCACCTCCCATGTTTCTATTAGAGATCAGATTATTGATATATTGACCAAAGCTCTTGCTAAAGGCCCATTTCAGAGATGTTTTTCCAAGCTGAGCATGATAGACATATATGCTCCAGCTTGACGGGGAGTGTTGAGAAAGTTGTATCTCTTTATGGTTATTTATTATTTTCATATTCTTCATGTACCTCTTATGTAATTACCCCAAGGCTTTTCTCGTATATAAGAGAGCCCTAGGGTCTCTTGAATAACAAGTCATTCCATTCTTCCAACAGAAACAACACCAACTTTCTTTTAGATCACATTGTTTCGAATTAGATCTTTTCTTGTATGAACACATCCACCGTGGCATTCCCTTTATGTTAATGTCATTCTCTATACATGTCTATGATTTACATGTTAACATTCAAATCCATTGAGCATAACAGGTCTTATGGCTACTTTGTAATATTTCCCTTTGATTTGAAATGAATTTTCTTATCACATATAACAGTATAAGTTCATCTCTGCTTTAACTAACATGTATTTATTCTATGAGTAACATCTACATCAATTTCCCCATCATGATGCAAAATAGATGCCAAGTAAATAAAAGAATCTTTCTTCCGTATGTTATCTTCTCCTATCTTCACCCTGATTCCTTCATCACTGCTTTCATTACATGTGCACTCCATATATTCAATCTTAACCATGCTTATATGAAATCCTTTAGTGTATAAGGAATGTCTCCAAACCTCAAGCTTCTCATTTACTCCATCTCTAGCTTCATCAACCAACAAAATATCATTGGCAAACAACATAGACCAAGTTATGTCATCCTGAATGTGACTAGTCAACTCCGTCCATAATCAAAGTAAAAAGGAAAAGACTCAAAGCTGAACCTCAATGCAAACTGATGCCAAGTAGTCGATCTTCTCAAATCGAATCCCTATACAAAATGAAGCTTCATCATGCATATCCTTTATAAGTGTTGGAATGATTTTTTATGTCGGGTTTTTATTAGTATTTCTTATTTTTGTTGTCTACTTTATGTATTTTACCCGTAGGGTTTTTCTCCTATATAAGAGAGCCCTAGGGTTACCGGAATGCTATTCTATTTTGTTCCTTTCCACATGGTATCAGAGCGACGTTCCTAGACCGGAGCTTGTGCCCTAGCCCCTCTCCCCACCAAAACCCTACGCGGTTCGACAACAGCAAGAGCTGCCACCGCCGTCGTCTCCCTTTCTCTTGTGGACAGCCGCAGCAGGAGCAGGTTGCGTCGCCACCACCTATCCTCAAGCAGGCAACGGTATTCTACCGCTGATGGCACCGCTGCATAAGTAGCAGCGGGCGGGCCGACATCGCCACCCTAAGACCTCCAGCAGCGCAGCTGTCCCATTGTGAGGCACTGGTGGTCCTTTTCGACGCTCCGATAAGGCAAGTTTGTTCCTGACCGAACTGATTTTGGGTCCCTAGGGTGTGGTTTTCTTATCTAAAATTACTATAGTTTCCCCGGAGAGGAGTCTAACGGATGGAAGAGGTTGTGATATGAGTCTACACCCACAACCGTCTTCTTGTATGTCGGTGTAGACACATTCATCCATGTCTACAACCCCATTCTTCATTGTAATTGTCAATTTACCATCATGTCAGATAATAGAGATGATTCCAAGGTCGATGTCCCATACTTGGGTGTCGTTAAAGGTCCGACACCCATTGTCAAGATAGATGGGACCAATTATGAATTATAGGTCATGCCATTCATGAGCATGATGCAGTGCAACGGCAAGAAGCACTTCCTCACACAGGATGAGCCAAAAGACAAGACTGGGGAAAATGCCTCATGGGAGGTAGATGGCGCATATGCACGTGTATGCATATCTAGGACAGTATCAGTAGAAATAGCCAATGATATTCTGAGTCAGCTCACAGCGAAGGCGATGTAGGACATCCTCGCCTCTACTTATTCGTAGGCAAAGAACAAGTCGAAGATACTGCAACTTCAGCATGATATATTCACAGCAAAGCAGAATGAGCAACCTCTCCATACCCTGTACACGTCTCTCAGGGGTTTTTTAGCCCAAAAAAGGAGGAAACGCACGATGGTATCCACCCTAATGTATTAAATAAGGAAAAAAATACAAAAAACAGATTACATAAGCTAGACTCAAGAAAATGCTTGTACTGTAAGCACACATTGAACGCTTGTATGTCTCTCAGGGGTATGTTTGCTACATCCCCTTGACTGCTTCTCCAAAGCAGCTCAAGAAGTACAAAGACTCGGTGATGACTGGAGTTTTCCTGGCAGCTCTGGATCCTGAATATGATGTAGCCAGATCACTTACTGATACAACTATACCTCTGATGGAGGAGGCGTACCGCAGACTGAGTAGGCTTTCTATATCACTTGGTGGTGCTACGCAGCATTCACAAACCTCCTCGGTTATGGCCGCATCTCACGGCCGAGAGGGGTCTACACAGTTCAGAAGTCGGAGTACCCATGGTAGGGGAGGGTGTAGCCGACCCCGTCAGCCATGCACCTACTGCCACAGACCATGTCATTCTGAGGATACATGCTACTCCAAGCATGGATTTCCCGCTTCAGCTCATGTTGCAGAGCAGACTCAGCTAGTTGGTGTTCCTCCTCCTATAGCGGATCAAAGGTTTGATGAGCTTGTGGAATGCTCGAGAGATATTATGCCTGCACCGGGGTCGTTTGTTGCTTCTCATGGATCCTTAGAGATAGTTGCATTAGCAGTTGCATCCACATCAAGTACCGAATATGTTTTTACTAGCTACTACAGAGCAGATTTATCAGAGCGGATTATGGACTCAAGAGCTTGATATCATCTCTGTGGTGATAGAGAACAGTTTAGTGCATACAGATCAATTCAACCAAGCATATATGTAGTCATAGCAGATGGGACTCACTCTCCCATTACTTGATAGGGGGAGGTGCAATTAACTTCAGCAATGCATCTACAGAATGTTCTTTATGCCCCTGATTTTTTGATGAAGTTACTGTCTATTAGTCAAATCACTAAAGATTTACATTGTCATGCCATATTTGATATATCATCTCTTGTGTTTCAGGACATTCTTACGGGCAGGGTGATTGGATCTGGCTGTGAGCAAGGTCTCTACAGACTGGTCCAGTCCCCATATGTTGGTGCTTCATCCATTCATATTGGCTCAATCTCTCCTTACATGTGGCATCTCCGGTTTGGTCATCTTCCTCTGCAGAAGTTGTGTCATGTTCTTCCTCGGATTTCTCCTCGTTCTACCCTCCAGTGCGAGGCTTGCCAGCTTGGGAAGCACAACCGGTCTACCTTTCATAATCGTCAGGGTCGAAATAGTCAAAGTATATTTTAGTTAATACATCTTGACATTTGGGGTCCAAGTCGTGTTCCAGATCATCAGGGATATGATCTGGGACACAGATTTTATCTTGTTGTTGTTGATGGTTTCTCTAGACTATCGTGGGTGTTTCTTCTTAAAAACAAGTCTGATGTCGGTCATGTTATTCAGTCTTTTATCAATGAAATAAGGAATGTTTTTCTGCAAATATCAAGTATATTCGTTCCGATAATACATTAGAATTCTTTAGTTTACAACTCTCACAGTTTCTCAGAACCCTTGGCATTGTTCATCAGACATCATGTGTGTATACATCACAACAGAATGGGGTAGCTGAATGCAAACATCGTCACCTTTTAGATGTCACCAGAATTCTCTTAATCCATAGTCGTGCTCCTCATTTATATTGGGGAGATGCAGTTCTAATTGCTTTCTACCTGATGAATCGCATGCACTCGTCTGTGTTGGGAGAGAAGATCACTTTCTTGATTGCATTTCCCGAGAAGGATCTTTTCTCTCTCACACCTAAGGTATTTGGGTCAGTTGACTTTTTTCACCATACATCTCCTGACCATGATAAGCTCTCTCCTAAAGCTGTCAAGTGTGCCTTTGTGGGGTATTCCAGGACTCAAAACGGATACCGTTATTTTCATCTTGTTAGGAGGAAGTATTATGTTAGTGCAGATGTCACTTTCTTTAAGTTAATCATGTTTTTTTCTCCTACAAGTGATAAGTCGATTTCTTCAGAGTCTGGAGAATAGGTATACATGCCTCTATCTCCAGGTTTATCCACCATACGTATGCCTCCTTCACCTCCACCCGCACCTTTTTCCTCCACCTCTCCACCATCTTCCTCACTACCACCTTCATCAAAGCCTCTACCAGCATCCTCCATCTTTTTGCCACAAGTTTACACTTGCAGACCGCGTGCTCACGAGCCTCCATCATCCAACACGCCCCAGGTATAATCTGAGCACTTAGTTTCTACTAACGGCACTGGGGATTTGCATGTACAGCAGGATGAGCAGGATGAGCAGGTGGTTGTAGATGATCAGGTCTCGATTACTGAGGAGGCTACAGTCCTCGACGTGTCCATTGCTTTACGGAAGCAGAGGCATACTTGTGCTCAGTATCCTCTAGCGTCGCACGTTTCCCTTACCCGTCTTTCAGAGGAGTTTCAGATGTTTGTAGTTGGACTATCCGATGTGAATATACCATGAACATATCAGGAGGCATTACAGATTAGCCAGTAGTATCTCGCTATGGAGGAAGAAATGGATGCATTACAATCTTGTGGTACGCGGAGTATTGTTCCTGCTCCACCTGGGGTCTCTGTTATTGGGAGCAAGTGGGTTTTTATGGTGAACACCGTCCATATGGTATTGTAGATAGATACAAGGTCAGGCTTTTGCTCGTGGATTTATCTAGACATACGGGGTGGATTATCAAGATCATGTTGCTAGGCACTCTACATTGAGGAGTCTTATCTCGACTGATGTGGTACATAATTGGTCATTGTTTCAGTTAGATGTCAAGAATAATTTCTTTTATGGTGACTTGCATGAGGAAGTCTACATGCAGCAGCCACCAAGTTTTGCTACTGAGTTGGAGTCTCATATGGTTTGTAGACTTCACAAGGCTATTTATTCCAGAAGCTCTCTGAGTTGATTGAGCAACAGGACTTGTCAGATCAACTGTTGAACACTATCTTTTTGTCCAGAGATCGCAGAGAGGTGTTGTTGTCATTTTGGTGTATGTGGATGACATCATTGTTACAGGAGATGATAAGTAGGGTATTCAAGCGGCTAAGGATTTCCTTGCACAGTAGTTTGTGACCAAGGACCTTGAAAATCTTCATAATTTCCTTGATCTTGAATTTGCAAGAAACCAGCGTGGCATGGTGATGACGCAAAGGAAGTATGCTACCGATCTCCTAGCTGAGACAGGCATGACAGGATGTAGGCTTGCTAGTACGCCAATGGATCCAAATGTCAAACTCTATGATGATGATTCTAGAGAGATTGACAAGAGACGATATAGAGAGCTCTTGGGGAAGTTGTTATATATCACCATTATCAAGCTTGATATATAATTTGCGGTGAGTAGGGTTAGTCAGTTTATAGAGCATCCTAGGTAGGTACATTTGGATGTTGTCTACATGATTCTAAGATATTTGAAGTCTTCTTCAGGTGCATGACTCTTGTTCAGTAGTGATACATCTCTTACAGTTACAGCATGTGCTGATGCAAATTACGCAGGATGCCTCAAGGACAGGAAGTCCACCTCAGGCTTTGTTGTCTTTGTGGGGAGTTCACTTGTTTCATGGAAGAGTAAGAAACAAATAAGTGTCGCCAGGTCTAGTGCCGAGTCAGAATATAGGGCCATAGCACAAGGAAGCACAGAGATGATGTGGGTCAGATCTGTCCTGACTGACCTAACTATAAGGGTGCCACTTCCCATGCACCTCCAAGGTGATAACCAATTTACCTTGTTCATAGCCAATAATCCAACCTTCCATGAAAGAACCAAGCACATTGAGGTAGACCATCACTACACTCGAGATATGATTCAGAAGGGATTTATCTCCACATCTCATGTCACTTCAGGAGATCAGACTGTAGATATGTTTACCAAATCACTTGTCGGGGGCCCATATCATCGTTGTTGTTCCAAGTTGAGCATGATAGACATATATGCTCCAGTTTGAGGGGGAGTGTTGGAATAATTGTTGTTGTCGGTTATTTATTTGTATTTCCTATTTCCATTGTCTACTTTATGTATTTTACCCATAGGGATTTTCTCCTATATGAGAGAGCCCTAGGGTTATTGAAATGTTGTTCTATTTCGCTCCTTTCCACAATAAGGTTAATGTACATGACATGAACTTGTCTCTTCTACAAAACTCTCCACACGAGATCTCACATGGAATAGAGTCAGAAGCCTTCTCAAAATAAGTAAAAATCATATTGAGGTTCTTCCTTCAGCTTTATAAATCTCCATTATTCTCCTAAACATGTAGATATGTTCAATAGTTGGGGATTTGGCACGAATCCAAAGTGATTTTCTACAACTTTGAAAACTTGTATCAACCTTCTTTCGGTCACACACTCCCAAATTTTCATAATATTACTCATCAGTTTCGGATTCGGAATGATGCCATCGGAAAGAAAGTTGGTGTAGCTCCAATCGAGGATAAGATGCGAGAAAATCGCTTAAGGTGGTTTGGCCATTTGCAAAGGAGGCCAACTGATGCACCGGTGAGAAGATGCGAGTTTTGGAATGTTGAGCCGGCTAAAAGAAGGTGAGGAAGTCCCAAGAAGTGTTGGAATGAGACTATACGAAGGGATCTTAGTTTTTTGGATCTAAGCCCGAGAATGACCCAAGATAGATCTGAATGGAGGCAAAGAATCCATGTAGCCGACCTAACTTAATGTGGGAAAAGGCTTTGTTGGTTGTTGTACTCATCAGTTTGACGCCTTTGTAATTCAAATAATTTTGAATGTCTCTTTTATTCTTATAAAGAGGCACCACGATGCTTTTCCTTCATTCTTCAGGCGTTTTCTTGCTTCATCAAATAACATTGAAAAATCATTTTCAGGCATTTTCTTGTCTCTCACTTTTTAAAGTTTGGATTGCACTGAATCATTAATTGCAACATGAGTCTCCAACACTGTAAGCTTATTGTATTATAATATTTTAAAGTAAAGTTTATCTTAAAATATTAAAATATACGACATTGGAGATTTATGTTACACTTAATGATTTTGCAAAATCCAAGCTTAAAAAGTCAAGGTGGATTCTACATTAGGAATGAGTTGGAGGCCACAACAACCTAAATGTGGAAATAAATCTTGATATCATAAACATACACATGCAAGACAAAATATCATAAACATACACATACAAAACAAGAGTATCTAAAAAGATAACTTAACAAACGATGCTACTAAGAATGTGAAAATCTACTTATTGACGGAGTTCCACACTCTGATTACATGGTCAATGATTTATATCAGTTGTATTCTATGAGAATCAGACCTGATACGAAGTCTTGTTTGAGGAAATTGCCGTTAAAAATTTAGGATGGTACCAGTTAAATCAAACAACCGAGGAAAATTCGTGTGGGGGGTAAGTTGTTAATCATATTCACCCTATGCGGTCTGAATTATTTTTTTTATTAACTACCGTAGATAAGCCGCCTCTTGAAGAGGCGGCTTTGGTTAAGTAAGAGCCGCCTCTTGAAGAGGCGGCTTTGTCGGGCAATAAACCCCAGCGGCCCGCCAGTGCCTCCCCACGCGAACAGAAGCCCTCCCACCGCTCGGCCTTCCTCCGCCCAAGCCCCCCTGCGATCTCCAAGCGGCCTCGGGCTCCCCCTCCCGCCGTCGTACGCTTTCCGGTCATTTTGCCAACGTCCGTTGGCCGCATTTCCGCTATTCTTCTCCTTCTCCACCTCAAGGAAGGTATGATTTGTCTATGGTTTAGGGTTTTGGCACATGTTTAGGGTTTAAGTAATTGTTTGAAATATTTTCTTCACTCTAATACATTGATGTCGACGTAATGGTATGTAGGATGTCTCGAGAAGTTCGTTGTTTCTGTCACTGTGGGGGTACAATATCGAAGTCTAGTAAGGACGTGACCTACGTAGGAGGTCGTATGAAAACCATCAAAATCGGTCACGAAATGTCATTTTTGGGATTGATTGAGCACATTAAGTCCGTATTCAGGTTGGATTTAGCTCAAGGACTTGAGTTACAGGTCTTTCATAAAATGTCCCAAGATGGAGCAAGTTTTTATATTGGGTGTGTCGAGTATGATGATGATGTCCGAGAGATTGTCTGATATGCTGAGGAGATGGGTGCTGCATATCGGCCCGTGATATTTACTGTCGCTGTCTCTATACCCGGATCTGCACCTCCAGTTTCTGTACCACAATGTGGATCCGCACCTCCAGTTTCTGTACCACAATGTGGATCCGTACCTCCAGTTTCTGTACCACAATGTGGATCCGTACCTCCAGTTTCTGCTCCCGTGGTAGACATGGATCCATTTAATGATCCGGAACTGGACAGGTTAATGGAACCCTCACCACAGAATACGGATGATGAGATGGAAAATGATGACAATGAGGAGGAGGATCATCATGTTGGAACCCGTATTGTTTCTGATATTCCATTTTTGAACATGAGAGGTGGTGATGGCTATATTCTGAATGGTGAAGATTGCATGAATTCTGATGATGGGATCAGTCTGTCTAACGAGTTGAAAAATGGCATGCTTTTCAAATGCAAAGCCGATTTGGTGTTCGCCGTGAAAGTTTTCCACATTAAACGTCATTACAACTTCACGGTACTGGAATCTGATAAGAAGGTGTGGGATATACACTGCAGCGAACGAGCTAGAGGTTGTTCTTGGAGATTGTGTGGCCATCGTAGACCAATAGATGGACAGTTTGTTGTCTCAATGGTTGAGAAGCCGCATACTTGCTTGAACCGTGCTGTTAATCAAGACCATCCTCAGTTGGATTGCAACTTCATGGCTGTAAGATTCTTGAATCAAATTAAGATTTCTCCTTCAGTCAAGGTTTCTTATCTTCAAACATCTATTCAAGATGATTTTGGCTTCCATGTGAGTAGAAGAAGGGTCTGGGACGCAAGAAGGAAAGGCATTGAGATGGTATACGGCGATTGGAAGAAATCTTACAATGAACTTCCCTATCTTTTTAGGGCCTTTGAGCAGGCTATTCCTGGTTCGGTTAAAGATATTGACACAACAACAGTTGACCAAGGGGAGCTATTTGAGAGGGCCTTCTGGGCATTTGGTCCTTGTATTGAGGCTTTCAGGCACTGCAGGCCTATTGTTAGTGTTGATGGTACACACATGTATGGAAGGTATAAAAAGAAGATCCTTATTGCTTGTTCAAGCGATGCAGCTAACCACATTTTACCATTGGCTTTTGCTTTTGTCAACGAGGAGGATGGCCCTAGTTGGGCGTGGTTTCTGGAGAGGCTACGTTTGCATGTTTTCCGTGATCGTGTTGGACCAATATGTTTGTTATCTGACCGTGCTCCTGGGTTACGTGCTGCACTCAGATACCCAGAGGTTCAATTTGTTCCACCATACGTACACTGGCGCTTCTGTCTCCGGCATGTGGGTAGTAATTTCAATGATGCCCACAAAAATCAAACTCTAAAGCGTATGGTCATGAGGGCGGGAAAAGTCTATTCCCAAGCAAAATGGCAATCTTACATGGACAAGCTGAAGGAATGCGACGAGAATGCTGCAAAGTGGTTTGACACACATGATTGTCCAAAGGAACGTTGGACAATTGCATTCGATGGTGGCTATACATTTGGTTACACAACCACAAATTTTTCTGAGAGCTACAATGTTGTTCTTAAGGATGCAAGAAGTCTACCAGTTGCGGCATTGGTTTTGAAGACGTACTACAACTGCATTAGCTACTTCTGTGACCGTCACGACGAGGCGCGTAATTGTATTTTACGGGGTGAGAAATATACCAAATACGCGCATGACATGTTGAAGCGTTGGATCGATAGAAGTAATGACCACCGGTGTTTTCGCATACAAGGAGCACCCTTGCACATGTATGAGGTTGTCACAGGACAACGCATGACACAGTTCGGTCTAAAAGGTGGAAAGAAACAAACTGTCTTGGTTAGTGATGCATTGTGTACATGTCAAAAATGACAAACTCACAGAATCCCTTGTTCTCATGCATGTGCCGTTCTATCTCACTTGAACACAGATGTAGAAGAATATGTTGGGCCATGGTATACTTGGCAAGCTCAGTCGAACATATATGAGGGGTTGTTTTACCCCATTGGTGACAGAGACAAGTGGCCCAGTTTTGACCATCCATTAGTTATTCCAGATGATAGCAGGATAAGGCAAAAGGGGCGACCAAAGAGTAAGAGGATTCACAATGAGATGGACATGAGGGAGAATACCGTGCAATCTCAATGCGGCACTTGTGGTGTTGAAGGTCATAATAGGCCATGGTAGGACGCTAAATAAATGTGGCATTTGTGGGAGCTTGGGTCATAACAAAAGAAGATGTCCCAACAGAGCTAGTATGTGAATGATTCATTTCAATTTTTGTAATGTCATTGTTTAAATTATTTAAATATGAAGTCATTGTTTATTAATTTGTATTGTTGTTTATGAACAGATGGAGCCGGGCCCAGTTGACCGTTCTCTTTTACGCCAGCAGAGGGAGCACCGTTCTACTGTTGTTTGGGCAGGGGATGTAAGTACTTTTTTAAACTAATATTTCCTTGAATAATTTTCATAATCTTAGTGTTTGTTTTTCCAGGTGTCGAGATGCCTACGGTGCCGACGACGAGAGAGTACACTGAGGCATGTCCCCTTGGACGAGCGCATAGTTGAGCACATTTGCGTAGCGGGTTTTTTGGGCGTATTGCAGATGGATTTCATATCCTTGGACTGGCACCTGATTACAGCTCTTGTTGAGAGATGGCGTCCAGAGACGCACACATTTCACATGCGCCACGGGGAGATGACAGTTACATTACAGGATGTGGCGTACATATTTGGGTTGCAGATTGATGGTCAGACAGTGATTGATCCTACTACTTCTCCCAGTTGGGCAGGCTTGTGCGAGCGATTACTTGGGGTCCGGCCTGAACGGCCCAACATTGATGGTGCTCGAGTCCGCATGACTTGGCTACTAGAGCACTTCTCAGTTCTGCCAGAGGACGCCGATGATGATACCATTCTGCGATACACACGGGCGTACATTCTACAGCTTTTTGGTGGTGTGATCTTTCCGGACAAGTCCGGAAACGAGGTCTCCCTGATCTACCTACCTTTTTTGGAGGACCTGGAGAGTTGTGGGAGGTACAGTTGGGGTTCAGCTTGTTTGGCGTACTTGTACAGGCAGTTGTGTGTTGCATCGAAGGCTGACGCAGTAGAGATTGGGGGTCCATTGATACTGTTGCAGTTGTGGGCTTGGGAGCGATTCCCCCATATCGCTCCGGTAGTTCACCACCGACCTCTTTGGCAAGGGAAGCCCTTGGGGGCAAGGTGGCATGCAGAGTTTGACATCTCAGCGGAATCTACACATGTGGTTCGGCCATATAGGGATGCACTTGACCTACAGCTAGATGAGCAGGTATTCAGTTATCACGTTATTACATTTTATTTTCAATTATAACGGATTTTATAATATTTCTAATTTAACGCAGGTGATATGGAGGCCATATACAGAGGACGTGTTGTCCCAGTTGCCATTGTATTGCCGTGGCAATGAGGATTTACATGTGGCTCGTGTCCCCCTCATTCATTTTTGTATTGTTGAGCTACACACACCGGACAGAGTCCTTCGACAGTTTGGGGGCATTCAGGGGGTTCCAAGGGCTAGCGACACTTCATCTCAATTGCATGCAATCGATCTCCGAGGAAAGAGCAATGTGGATTGGACGGAGTTCCATGCAGTCTATATTAGACTATGGAACATCCGTAGAGACTACGTGGTGTCGATGACTCCCATTTCATTGGGAGGACCAGATACGACCGCCGAGTACATGCCATGGTATCGTCGAATAACAAGACGTTTCATTGGACGACATGGATGCACACTCGATTACGCGGTAAGATAGCATTTACTTGATTTACATTTTCTAGTATGATTTTACATGTTTTAACAAGATTTGATCATATTGCAGGTGTCTCAATTCAAGGAGATTGTTCGACTTTGCGATGATGGTTCACCACGTATTAGAGAACTTGCTGCTGAAGCAAGTTCTAGGATACGTGACTCTATACAACGACAGTTCCGAGATGGACCTACAGATGAGCATTCACAGGAAGACGCCGATGCAGAAGGTACATCTCATCCCCGTTCACGTGTTTGAGGACGTGGACGGGGACGTGGTAAACAACAAAGGGGAGAGAGGCCTTCTGGCGAGGGAGATGTCCCAGTGGATACACAACAACCCCCTCAGTCTGGCATAGAATTTGAGACCCCAATTCCTGAGTGTGGGACATCTAGACAGCCTACAACGCCGCCTGCACCACGGAGGGATCGAGCGGAGCACAATGCAGGACCTTCACATCATTCACCCCTCCCGTTGTCCTTTGGAATTGAAGGACCCGAGATGACCAACATCGACGACATAGATCGCAACAGTCAACTGCATGGATTTGACCCAAGACCACCGGAGACCACCATGGCGGATGAAAGACCTGTCAAATTACAATACAAAAGGAGGAGGGAGCGTAGACCATAGAATGTGATGTTGCCATTTTTTGTAATGTAAACCAAGCATGTAAATGTGTTTGCAACTATGATCAAGTTACTTTCTATGAATCTCACTATTGTCTTCACTTCACTATTGTCTATGAATCTTATCTTTAAAAGTTGTTCTAATATCATATTTGCTATTACATACTGTGCATGACGTTCACTTCGCCAACGTATCAATTCCATAAAAAAAAGAGGGGAAGCAGCTCTGCGAGCAGCAGAGCTGCTGCTTCCCCCCTTTTTTTTAAGGTTCTGGCGCAAAGCCGCCTCTTCAAGAGGCGGCTTTTGGCTAAGAGCCGCCTCTTCAAGAGGCGGCTTTGGTCTAAAGCCGCCTCTTCAAGAGGCGGCTCTTACTTAACCAAAGCCGCCTCTTCAAGAGGCGGCTTATCTACGGTACTTAATAAAAAAAATAATTCATACCGCATAGGGTGAATATGATTACCAACTTACCCCCCACACGAATTTTCCTCCAAAACAACCACATAAATCCCACTAATACTTTGGCATTTAGATATATTTTCGCTCTACCACCAAAATTATAAGCTATGCGGATATATTTCTAAGTCACAAAAGATTACCCAATAAACTTATAAAAAAATCTCCACAAAGAACATTAGCCTTTTCAGTTTCAGTATAAAAAGTAATAAGTTGCAAAATCATCTTTTACATGATTTCCACGTTATTACCACCATTTAAACGGCATTCCAAAAAAGAGTGTAGTTTGATGATATTCTCCAAAAAAAACTTCAGCAATAATCACAAACATGTAATCAACACATCTTGAGTAAGAAACCACCATTACTTACAATGTTGGCTTAAAGATGAAAGCGGGAAAAATAAAAAAGTCTAAATATTTCTATTTCAAAACTGTAATTGGTCCATTGCACGGTGCATACACATATGTGGTTTAAGCGGTCCGATTATACTTTTGGATCGCATAATAGCCGTATATCGTATGTGCACTTCAGTTAGGTTATCGAGTATGCATATGTCACTGCATATGCGACCGTCAGCTTTAGGCATGCGACCGTCAGCTTTAGGCATTATCGAAGTCGTGATGACATAACATAATGGTGTATGACAGAACATAATGGTGTATGACAGAACATAATGGTGTATGCGGCAGAATCAATGACATGGCAGGGACTCCCCTCGAAAATGTTGCCTCTGGGCCATGGGGTGTCTCAGGCACCAATCAGTCACGAGGGGCAAGCTCCTGCATGAGGAACTATCCCAGTATTCTCCGGCTTCACATTTTCGAGAGGTTGAAGGCTTCCCGAGCATTTTCCCCCAAGGTGGTTTTTCACTTTGGGGGAGCATAGAATTCCTTCGTTCATGCGAAAGCAGGGATCAACCTGCCCTCTTAGGATCCCAGGCACATGCCTATCTAGGGGGATATTTCCTCCCTCGGCACCGTCCATGCAAAGAATGCGAACGGGTCAGTGGAGCTTTGTATGCCGGTAAAAGCAGGCATGGCAAGAAAATGTGCTAAAGGATTTTGCAAGTGGGCTGCAATTGTGCAAAGTAGGCAAAAGTGTGGCAAAATAACACCTCATGAATGCCCCTTCATGTTGACTATACCGTGTGTGTTCCTGCACCCAGGCGTGTGTGTGTGAGAGAGAGAGAGAAGGGCATCTTTGGAAATAAGGTTGGGAGATAAGTGTGTTTTGATTCCAAAAGCAACCAACTAACCTGGCCTCTATATCTGTCACTCTAATCTCTAACCAAATACGGGGGTCCCTTACATTTCGACCCAAATGAAGGCATTTTAGTGCAATTAGTGCCTAAAAAGGAAGAAATCAAGAATTTCCTAAAGCTGAATAAAGCTGAAACTTAACAAGAAAAAAGGTGGACCTTTAAAGAAGCTAATTCTTTCAAGCCTTTCTCGACGGAAAGCATGCTCTCAATGTTTCCTTCCCCAGTAACATCATTCAAGTCCAATATATTCCTTTTCTCGGGACCATCATCACCTGATTATTAGGAAGCATTAATGCAACAGACAATATAACAAGTTCAACAGAATAGCATATCATAGAGAAAATAACAGTCAATTGTTCCTACCTCCATGCCAGGACTCTTCCTTGGCTTTTTGGCCAGCAGATATCACAATTTCAAAGGGAAGTGGAGCTAGCGAAGACCAGTGTTCATGCTTTGATATGGCAACATCAGGATGCACACCTAAAGGCCATAAGTTTCGATTAGCATAGCAATCTCAAGATAATTTCTTCATTCACCACGAGTTAAACAACAATTCTATGATTAATACTGCCACAAGAAAAGCATTCATCTCCGAACTAATAGCACATTTAACTACCAAATTGCATAACAGAAATCCAAATTAAAGATTTCTTACCGTAACGGACAGCTAAATCCCAGTAACGAGCAAGCCAACATCTTTTCAGAACAACCTCTTCCTAAAATATGACATATATTTCTTAGCTTCTTCAAATATGGTAAATATCACAAAAGCATCTAAATGACTAAAGATACCATTTCTTCTTGGGTTAGGATCATTCTTTGTGTCATTGAGCGAAGAGATTTTGCCTCAGATTCAGCGTCTCGTAGTTGATCTGTGGCAGCTGTAGCCTCTTCTTTTACAGCCTGCTTAAAGGAAGAAGTCTCTATAATAACCCACAAGAACATTCACCGACGGACAAACTGCTTTACCTCCAATTCCTGACGCAGAGCAGATAACTCGCCATCTCTTCCATCCTTGTTTTGTGCTAGAACCTTAAGTTCAGCCTACAAAAAATAATTGACAGCATACAGCCATTAAATCCAGTAATAATTCTCATATCATTCGTGGAAGAAGGAAAATATAAAGAAACGAATATAAGAATATTGAAAACTCCTTAATCTTCCAAGTTCTATACTATGTATGTAATATCAGCAAGGTTACTGATTAAGGTTCCTCAATTCCTTGCACATGATTACCTCTCTTTGTCGTAGTGCAGCTTCTTTCCTGTAGATTAATCACCTTTAATGTCAATATACAAAAACAAATACAGAAAAGTGGTTCCAAGGACCAAGAATAACCTAGTCAACCACTTGGCTTCAAGAGAGACACCTTCTCCAAGAGCAGCGACCTGTAGTTTACAAAGATTGAAAAATAAATAGCCACTGTCCACGAAGGTCAGATCTATCATAATTTGGGTTTTATTATACTCGAAGTAAGAGGCTTATATTCACCAAGAGTGGACTTACTATCATAACCTATACTATAGCTAATCATGTGTGGTGTCCCATTTTTTTAGCCAAAAAAAGGGAATACACTCAGCGGTGTTCGCCCCAATATATTAAAAGAAAAAAGCAATATGGTGTCCCATTAATAATGTTAATTTACCGAAAATAAGAAAAATAACTTGTTTCTTATTGAATAGGATTCCCTTATATAGAATGGAGTCCAGGGTTTACTGAAATAATTATAGGCATGCCCTTAGATAACAAAATAATATTCATACACTCAAATACTTTAATACTCCCCCTCAAGTTGGAGCATAGATGTCTATCATGCTCAGCTTGGAGACACATATGGTGAATAGGGACCAAATGAGCAGCTTGGAGAAAATGCTAGTTGTTTGTTCCTCTAAAGTAACTGACTATGTCTTGATGTTTCATTGTTGAATTATATCCCTTGTATAATGGCAGTTTACCTCCATATGTTTGGTGTGATCACGGATGATATGATTGTTTGCAACGAACACTGCAATAGCACCGTCACAACGCATTATCGTAGAGCTCGAATCTGGTAAGTGTAAATCATTGAGAATCGACTTGATCCACATTACTTCGGTGGTGGCTTGAGCCATTGCTCTATATTCAGATTCCGCACTGAATCTGGCAACTACTACTTGCTTCTTGCTTCTCTATGTTTCTAGGTTACCACCAAGATAGGTGTAGTAACCCATAGTAGACAATCTATCAGTAGGGCACCTTGCATAGTCACCATCAGAATAGAGCATAATATCAAGTGTCTTTATACAAGTAAATAACAAGTCTTTCCCTAGAGCAGATTTCAAGTATCTTATAATCATCAAAAGTACCTCCCGGTGCACTTAGTTTGGTTTGGCCATGAACTGGCTTACTCGGTTAACATCAAATAAGATAGCACACCTAGTAATGATAATATACAAGAGTTGTCCCACTAAACACCTATATAGTTTTGCATCAGCATACACAGACAGGCGAGTCTTCATACATTCATACACTGGGGTCCATACGAATAGATGTTGACTCATCCCTAACATTCATGTCTGTTGGAGTATAAGTTGTATGCGCCTATTGTGTTGTAGCAGGGTAAATGGATCCTGGAGGAGATCCATTTACCCCACCCAGTTGTTTAGTTCCACATCGTCTAGTGGTGGGACTTGGAGGCTCTGGAAAGGCTATATAAGGAGCCCCAGACCTCCTGTATCCATTGAGAAAAGCAATAGAAATATCCGCCCCTTTGAGGGCTTCTCCTGTGGTTTCTTCCCGCTCCTCACGGAGTAGGGTTCCACGTAAAATCATGGTGTTCTATGTTTGATCTTTCTGTCATTTTGCTCTGTTTATCATTATCGCTTCCGCTTCCGATTTTATAACATGGTATCAGAGCGGGTTTGATTCTCGAGGGTTTATGTTATTATGTGTTCGAGATTCGATTTTTTATGGTTTATTCTTTGAATATTGGTATCCTGTATTGTTCACGATCGGAAAAAAATAGGATTCTTGAAACCCTAATCTGGATCATCTTCAGATCTTCTTGCGAAGTGTTCCCAGGCGGGGAGCCTCTTCTCCGGCGGTGATGTGCTTCCAGGCGACGCTCCATCGCTCGCATACTCCAATCAGGGGACTTTGGTCCCTTGGAGCAGCTCCAGATCACGAGGCTCCAGACGGTTGCCTCATCTCCGAGCTTCCAAGCGACTGCTGTTCGGAAAGGGTGCAAGTTGTTCCCTCTTTGCGCCAGGCAACAAGATCCAGGAGGCAGTGTTCCTTGTGCGTCATCATCGGCGGTGCCGAATCTCCCAAGTGCGATCCCCATGCGCCTTCATCACCCACAGCGCAGGCGGCGTCGCCAACCAGCGGAGCCTCTCCAAGCAGCTGTCAAACCGCACGCATCTCGTTTGTCTTCAGCCGCAAGGCGGCATCTCCGCCACAGCCCGCGCGCAAGCCCCATCGTGCTCCCCTCCAGATCGGTGTCACGCATCCAGGAACGGGTGGTGATCTCCAGTCCTCGCGCATCTTCTGCGCAGGCACTCCAAGACTCAAAGATAAGATCCGTCATGAGGCTCAGGCGGGGCATCTTCTCCTTTCGCAAGAACAGGCGGCAGGCGCGATCTTCGCGCGCTCCTCATCACAGGAGCCTCGCAGCTCCCAGATCTCCAAGGCGGCGCAACTCTGCCGCGCCTCCAGCCCTAGCGGGGCCTCCTCTTCGTGCGCACAACGCCCTGGCGCAGGCGGCGCGTTCGATGAAGGCTCCCTCCCCAAGATTCCTCGGCGGCGCGATGCTCAGGCGTGATTCGAAGGAGGGTTCCCACGGGAACCCTAAAGGGTAGCGGGCTCCCTTTATAAAAAAATTGATGAGGGCTATTTCGAGTGCCCAATAAAAAAAAGGGTTGTTATTGAAAAGTCCAAGTGGGCTTTACTGTATTCAAAAAAAAGAAAAAATGAGAAAAGGCATGTACAATAGAAAAAAAAAACGTACGCATATTGGTAAAAAAAAGAGGAGTTTTCTTTGAAAAAGTCGCATACAAAGAAAAGCCGTATGCAATTTTCAAAAAAATGTTTTCAAAAAAAAATGTGACGGCTTAAGAAAAAAATTATGATGAAAAGCCGCAAGTTTCATGTTTGATTTTTTTCCCCATTTTATCTTGTCTTCTCCCAACTTTATCGATGACATTTTCCGACAAGTATAGGAGAAAGGGGGAGTATATGTAGAGTCACAGGCCTGTTCCATGATCCAGATTCAGATGTCAGATTCCAGGCCAACTAAATGTTCAGACTCTACAGTTGGTGATCAGACTCGACGTCAGATGTTTCCGGGTCTCCAGTTTCAGACACGCACATGAATGCGGTCTTCATTTTCAGATGAGCATATGTTGCCATCAGTTCGTGGTCCCCATCATTCTTGTTGTTGTTCGGCTAGAGTTTTCATGTGAGCCATAGGGACTCCGGAGCAGAGGACCATTCCCTATGCCATGTGGGCAAGGGTTTTCATGTGGTATCATAGGTACACTAGAGCAGTGCACCATTCTCTGAGCCAGATGGGAGAAACCCAGTTCTCCGACGAGGAGATCTCAGGCACAGTTTCAGACTCGATGGTCAGATTCCGAGTCTTCAATTGACTCACACTCCAGCCCGTTCGTCCTCCTCACCTGCACGGCATGAGAAGCAACGTCCTCGATTGCAGCAATGTGCGCGTTGGATTGATATTGTCCGTAGTGTCCTGTAGCGTCGAGTTGAGTCTCTTTATGTTTGTCCAAGCTGAGCATTGCATGCTCCATCTTGAGGGGGAGTGTTGGAGTATAAGTTGTATGCGCCTAGTGTGTTCTAGCAGGGTAAATGGATCCTGGAGGAGATCCATTTACCCCACCCAGTTGTTTAGTCCCACATCGTCCAGTGGTGGGACTTGGAGGCTCTGGAGAGGCTATATAAGGAGCCCCAGACCTCCTGTATCCATTGAGAAAAGTAATAGAAATATCCGCCCCTTTGAGAGCTTCTCCCGTGGTTTCATTCCGCTCCTCACGGAGTAGGGTTCCACGTAAAATCATAGTGTTCTATGTTTGATCTTTCTGTCATTTTGCTCTGTTTATCATTATCGCTTCCGCTTCCGATTTTATAACAATGTCTCATGTAAAAGATCCATAACATATTTCCTCTGTGAGAGAATCAAGCCACCAGTATTCCTTATGACTTCAAACCCAAGAGATAATGAACCTCTTCTAAGTCTTTGGTGACAAAATATTCTGCAAGATACCTTTTAGTATCTGGTATGCGACTAGTATCAACCCCAGTTAGAATTATGCCATCAACATATACCAGCATAGCAACTGTCCCTTTCGTTGTTTTCTTAACAAATAGAGAATGATCTATTGGCCCGTAAAGTGAATGAAATCAAATTGGACACAATGTCAGATAATTTTTGAAACCATGCTATGGAGCTTTGTTTGAGATCATATATTACTTTGTAGAGTCTGCACATCTTCTGATACTCACCCTTGATCTCGAATACAAGTGGTTGTTGCATATATACGTCTTCATTTAGATTGTCATACAGAAAAGCATTTTTGACATCCTGTCAGCAGAGTGGTCAAGAGAGCTGGACTGCAATGGAAATAAGAATCCGCATCGTAGGGAGGCGAGCTACTGGTGGAAAGGTGTCAAGGTAATCCAGGTCATATGTTTGAGTACCATTTTCTACTAGTCGAGCATTATAATGTTCCACAGAACCATCTGGAAGATGTTCGGGGGTAAATACCCACCAGCTGCCTACCACAATTGAATCCTTAAGGGGTCAACTAGATGTCATTTTTGAAGCCATCAACTAGATGTCATATACCCATGGACAAAAGAGTTTGCATTTCTTCTTCATGGTTGTGTTTCATTCAGGAACTAATAATGCATGTTAACAAGTGGAAGGAACCATAATAGCTGATAACCTAGCCAGGAAAGTCTTGTACTACACAGACAGTCTCCCTGTGGACAAATGGTTGGAGATCAGATATAGTATAGACGTATGTTTCCCTTGAAGAGCTATGGGCAGATCAAAATGATCTTGGAAGCCTTGAATCTCCTCCTCATCAGCATGCTCGCATGTATATGTATTTTTCTCAAACACAATGTCAGTTACGTTCTTATATTGATATACTTTGGGATCAGATGTTGGTGTGATAAGAGGGGGTGCCATCCGACGAGTATACACTAACTGAAAAGGTTGATTATCATTGACATGAGTATCCTGAGACGGAGACCTACTTTGGGGAGATGACATAGGGAGACTGGCAATCTCTATGTCATCAGAAGACACAACCAGAGAATTGTAGGTGGAATAATACAGTATACGCTCAAAGGTCACATCTGTAGTAACATAGCAATTACGATTTACTAGATCATAACACAGGTACCTCTTCTGGGTTCTGGAGTAGTCTGCAAAGACACATTTCACAATACAGGGAGAGAGTTTATCGCGGCCTACAAAACGAATGTGGACAAAAGAGGTGCACATAAGGATTTTAGGTCGAACATGGAATAGGTTCTTATCAGGGAATAGTAGGGAATATGGTGTTTGCTCTTCTAATATGGTGGATGTCCTGCAGTTTATTAGGTATGTGGTTGAAAGAACATCACCCCAAAAGGTGAGAGGGGTTGCACTTTGAATAAGTAAACTGCGAGCCACATCATAGATATGGTGGTGCTTCTTTCGATCACGCCATTCTGTTGGGATGTATATGGATACGATGTTTGGTGGATGATCACATGCTCAGTCAGAATTAAGCGAATATATTGATTTCAAAAGTCTAGAGAGCATTATCAGTACGAATAGTCTTGACATGAAAACCAAACACATTTTTCATTTCCATAAAGAAATTTTTCATAACGATACTGACTTCATATTTTAACTTCAAAAGAAAGACCGACCAAACTCAAGTAAAGTCATCAACAACAACAAGATAGAATATATGTCTGAATGATATGGGACCTGAATAGATATCCACACTTCAAAATATACTAAATCAAAAACAGTCTTGCTAACACGATCGGGACAACTTGGAAAGGAACTCTTATAATAATTTCCAAGTTGATAGGCTTCACACTGGAGTATTGTGGAAGCAGGAATTTGAGGTAGGATTCTTCTTATTTTTGGAAGAGGCAAATGAATAAGATGCAAGTGCCATGTGTAGGAAAACGAATGCCTAGTAGATGTAAAAACGTGACCTGCAAAAGAAGATTGCGTCAAGTGGTACACACCCCCTTCTTCACGGCCACAACCAATCACCTACTATGTCGGCATATCCTGAAAGACGAGAGATACTTGATCAAAAATTGCTCGACAATTAAGTTCCTTAGTAAGGATACAGATAAGACTCCTAAGAAATTCAAGAGGTAGAAGAACATAATTCAGCCGAATATTTGGAGCCACTTGAAATTCCCCACGTCCAGCAATAAGAAATAATCTATCATCTGCCACCACAATGGTACGATCTGGTGCAACCTCTCGAAGTGTAGTGAACCGATTCTCGTCGCTGCTAATGTGTCACGATTCACCCGAGTCTACCAACCAATCACAAGAAGTAGATGAACTCCTACAGGAATACTACAATGTAAGTCTACATGAGGGATCAGCGAATTCTGTGGTATCAGTAGATTCCATGGTAGCTCCTGCTCCTAATGAAGATGGTTGCAATGCAACCTCATGCTGGCTCAGTCGCTGCATCATATCCTTATATTATACTCTGGATATACCCGACAAGATATCATCATGTGATGGGATGTCATGATGAGCCATCGGGGGTCTTCCATGCTTCCTCCAACAATCGCCTTTAGTGTGACGCATGCAGCCACAAAAGGTGCACGGGGACTTTCCAAATTCAAAATCACGACCCCATCCCATTCTCTAAAGAAAGTCCCTCGGCCTCTGCCTGAGTGTACAGCCATAACCGATGGAGTCTTAACACGAGTCTGTGTTAGAAGGTAAGACAACCTGCTAAGCCCAAGGTTCACGAAAGCAGTATGCATATGTGTTCGGACAGGTCACTGAATAGCGATTAAGCAGTATGCGAGGGCATATATTGGATATATGTGGTTCTACACGGTTTCCTAATTTTTATTGAAATATATATATATGTATACAAAAGTGATTGCAATTGAACTAAATTTATGTATAAATGTGGTCCAACATGAGATCTAAGAAAAAAAATTTGAAACGGGAAAGGATGACGTCCCAAGTTGGGACCACAGAAGATCTAAGAAAAATGACTTTCATGTGGAGCTCAAAACAATCTCTATCAATCAAATATCAATGCTTTAATAGAAAAGTTAGCACACATAATAATTGACAACAATCACCAAAATATGTAAATATCCGAAAGAAACCCGAAATTTAACTCATAACGTTAATAATGTAATAATTAAAATAGCAAAAGAAAACAGAAATGTTCAAGCGACAATATTCTACTGAGTACAAAGAAATCCTAATATATATCATCATCAAATTCTACCGCAACATTGTCTTCATCTTCATATTCACTCTCTTCCTCGAATGGGAATTCTTCCTTATTTAAGATCGGCAATGAGGTTGAACCAGTAGCATATCTTTGGCTTCTTCTATGTTGTGCCAAATCTTCTGCGCCAGTTGCATCAGTCACTAAGTTCCATGTCAACCCCAATCCTTGGAATACCACATCATCTCCTTCTTCTTCACCAATCCAATCTCTCGCATGGGTTCTATCATTTGTGGTATATAATCGATAAACATATAAGTCTATGAATTCTAATGAGAATTTATACTTGGATTGAAATCATCATCAATGATTGACCTATGTCTAACAACCAAAGGTTTGCCAAATGATCCTTCTACCCCTTCCTATAAAGGTAACTCATTCCTAGTGATGATAATTCAATCTCTAAATCATGACATAAAATATCAATACAATCCGAAAATATCTTTAGAGCAAGGCCTTCCCTCTAGATTTGAACGATGTCCCTATAAAAGAAATAAGGATTCAAAAAATATGCAGCAAGGCGGAGGGGGGTATCCAACCTTCCTTTTGACTTTGAGTCAATGGCATCAACAAAATATTTGTAAGATGCTTCGACATCTTTGAAAATGCTCATGATCTCTTCTTGCATCGTACATCTTACCGTATACAAATCCCATAGTTGGTCTCCTATCTCCATCAACAATCCATAGAACATGTACCAATAGAGAAAAGACCCTCAACGTCGAAGACACTTGAGTCCAAAATGAAGGACTCAGAATTATGGCTGAAACCATTTCATCATTCTTTGTCTTGTACCATTTACAAGCTCTCCATTTATCAGAAGAAAACATAAGTCTCAACTTGTCCTTTTCCATCACAGATTGCGAAATAAGATATGTGGTAGCAAATCTTGTTGTTCCCGGCCTCATTATCTCTCCCTTGTATAAATTGTCGCATCAAGCTCAATGTTTTTGCAGGACTGTATATGAAGATAGTCAATGCCCTTATCTTTGTGGTGGCAGCTTTCACCTTCGACTCTTTGTCGATCTCTTCTAGCATAAGATCAATGCAATATGCTGCACACGAACTCCAGAAGATCCGTGGGTACTTGGATCTCAGTATTTTGCCAGCAGCCATATTGGCAGATGCATTGTCTGTCACTACTTGGACTACATTGACGGGCTCAACTTCCTCAATGGACTTATCCACTAAGGAAGCAATGTAGTATGCGATATGAGAATCTACAAACAAGTCAATAGAATTCAGAAAACTAGTCCCAAGCTTACGATTGACACAAATATTCATGATGCTCCTTCCTCTCCTATCAGTCCAGGCACCTGTCATAATGGAACATCCAGAAGTCTTCCAATAACTACGATGCCCTAGTGAGAACTCTTGAGTTTCCTTAACCTGTTCCTTCAAAAGGATTTTTGTAAGCTCATAGTACGACCTTCCATACTACCCAATTGCTTCGCACATTTGAAGAAATGAGTCACTTTTGACAACATTAAAAGCGATGTCATTATCATAGAAATACTTTGCCACGAATGAATTCATACATGCACATTCCTCCTTGGTAAATGTATCTTTAATTGTGGATTGGTGGAGACTCTCCGCTGGCATATCTTCTATAGAAGTTCGAGGCCTTTTCCCATCCATCCCTCATTCAGTCAAGGGTTGATTAATCTTGATGGAGACTTTTCCTTGAATGTCTTTCATCCTCCTCGTCTTCTCATTCCTTTTCACTTTAATTTACTTTGTTGTCCTTAATTTCTTTCTTCACCTCAGGAGTCATCTTGGGACAAGATGATGTTTTTCCTTTAATATGAACCAAATGTTGCTTCATATGATCCTCCGATCACAACCTTGCGACATAAACGGTAAGTAAACATGTAAGGGGTATTTGGATTCGCTAGATAAGCATACTTCCATCCTGGATCATTGGATCCAGGAGGAATAAAGAACTCCGTTGTATCGCTCCTCTGAATAGGAGGTTCGCTTCCAGTTCCAAGCATAGGAGAAGAGCCATTGTCATATGATAGTCTGGAGGCCATAGTTGTCTAGCATTCATCAACAAGGTACTATATGATCTGAATTAATATATACATATATAATCAAAATAATACAACTAAATTTCATATCTTGATTCATAAACATTGTTCATACACAGTTCATAACTTTCACATATACATTGAGTAAAAAATAACTTCATATCCTAAACAAAAATACACATAACACAGTGAAGATACACAGTTTAAATGTAACATACACATTTCAATGATTTCATACACAGTTCGTAACAATAACTTCACAGTTCACATTTCACAGTAAACTAACATCAACAATAATACACATTTCACAGTAAACTAACATCAACAATAATACACATTTCACACATCTCATACACATTTCACACATTTCAAAACAAAAATATGAAATAAGTAGCTCAAAATAATCACATAAAAATAAGAAGAAATAAGTGAAAAAGGGTTTTAGGGTTACTTGGTGGAGGTTAGACGGAGCAAGGAGGCGAAGGACCTTCGCACGGAGGAACTGTGAGCTTGGGAAGCAGAACAACGTCGCTCGGAGGCACTAGGAGATGGAGGTGCTTCGAGCTAGGAGGCAGAGGAGCTTCCCTCGGTCTTAGAGGTAGAGCAACATCGCTCGGAGGTGGAGATGGGTCGCTCGGAGGCAAATATACTTCCAGGTAGCGGTGGAGGCGGAGGTTGGAGGAGAGGAACTGTGCCTCATCGGGGTTCTCGCTGGTGAGACCTCGCACAAGCTGGAATCAGGTTAGCTCTAAATCCAATCGTATCCGGATCTTAAGATTCGAATCCAATTAACCCTCCTTCAACTTAAGCGGGCGCACAAAGGGCATATGCAGCCGCACAGCCAACATATGCGACCCACATAAGCGCAATAGGCACATACTTGAGGGCTTCAGGAAAACGATGAACTGAAGTTGTCGCGCATGCATATGAGGCCGCATATGCGGCCGTATAGGCCGATTTCATGAACACTAGCTAAGCCTGCTAAAGGCTTCTTCTATAGACGTAATCTCAGAAGTAATGATTATATGCGCTCTAGCAGCTTCATATATAGGGTCTAACCCTCCAAGAAAAAGTCCAACCATCGATTGATTCCTAAAGGCAATCTACGTTGAACACATGCAAATGGGCATATAGAAATTCAATATTTGAAACCTTGAGTTCAATGCCGAGTAGAATTGGGCAAGGGGATGACCATTTTTCTTGAGTTGAGACATATCCACATATGTCTGAAGGATCTTGGCATAATTCATCTCTTCTGAGTACGTTTTGCGAAGACTGTCCCACATGCATTTGTTGTCTTGTAATGCACAATATCATTTGCAATGAGCGAGATGCAGCTACTCATAATTCATGCCTTGATCATAGCATTGCCCTTCTTCCATGTTGCATTCATGCCAATCTTCTTGGTTGATTCCTCTTTGGTAATGATGTGCTTCTTGTCATACTCTTCTATCACATTCAGAAGAGACTGGGACCACAACACATAATTCGTACCATCCAACTTAATAATGGTATCAAAGAATGGATTCTTCATTTCCCACTGTTAGGAAAAATAAAGATGTTTATTCCATAGAACCCTATGCTCTCTAATATAGGAGAGAGGCCAATAGGTAAATTACATAAGGTAGACATTAAGAAATAAACAATAAGAGACTAATATTCAGAGTACACAGAATTATCTCTACACTCCCCCTCAAGATGGAGCATAGATGTCAATCATGGTCAGCTTGGAAGAGCACTTCTGACAAGGTCCTCTGAGTAGTGCCTTGGTGAAGATATCTGTCGTTTGTTCTCCAATGCTGACATGGGAGGTAGAAATTAAGCCTTTCTGAATCATGTCTCTAGTATAATGGCAGCCCACTTCAATATGCTTCGTTCTTTCATGGAATGCAGGATTGTTTGCAATGAACAGGGCAGTCTGATTATCACATTGTAACTGCATGGGTAGAGGTACATTTATATACAAGTCTGCTAGTACTGCTCAAACTCACATCATTTCTATACTGGCTTGTGCCATAGCCCTATACTCAGACTCCGCACTCGATCTAGCCACCACCATTTGTTTCTTACTTTTCCAAGAAATAAGAGAATTGCCAACAAATATTGCATAGCCAGACGTAGACTTCCTTTCCTTAGGACACCCTGCATAATCAGCATCAGCACATGTAGAAACAGAAAAAGTTACTCCTTACTTGAATAATAAATCTGCACCTGGAGAAGACTTTAGATATGGCAGTATCAGGTATATAGCATCAATATGTACCTATCGAGGTTGCTCCATGAACTGGCTCACCCGACTCACTGTAAATGAGATGTCAGGTCTAGTAATAGTAGCATATAGGAGCTTCCCCACTTTCTCCCTGTATCTTCTCTTGTCAACCTCTTTTGTATCGTCATCATATAGTTTCACGCTAGGATCCATAGGAGTAGTGGATGGTCGACAGCCAATCATGGCTGTCTCAGCAAGCATATTTGTAACATACTTCCTTTGGGTCATCACAAGACCCTGCGCATTCCTAGCAAATTCTAACCCTAGGAAATACCTTAGGGTGCCCAAATCCTTCGTAACAAACTGACAACCCAGAAATTCTTTTGCCATTTTTATATCTTGTGCATCATCCCATGTAACAAGAATATCATCCACATAAACCATGATAACAACTGTACCTCTAGATGTCTTCTGCACAAACAGTGAGTGGTTTGCATTTGATCTCTTGAACCCCTACTTTTCTACCAACTCCGAGAGCTTTGAAACCAAACCCTTGGACTTTGCTTAAGGCCATATATTGCCTTATGGAGTCTATAAACATGAGACACTCCCGATCAGCAGCAAACCCCGGAGGTTGCTGCATGTAGACTTCCTCATGTAGATCTCCATGCAAGAATGCATTTTTAACATCTAACTGAAATAATGACCAATCACGTATCATAACAACTGAAAGAAGGATCCATAAAGTGGAGTGGCGCGCAACGAGAGAGAATGTATCCATATAATCCACACCGTAAGTCTGAGTAAATCCACAAGCTATTAATCTTGCCCTGTAGCGATCAAGACTCTCATCAGGATGGTGTTTAACAGTAAACACCCACTTGCAACTGATGATAGAGGCTCCAGAAGGAGCGGAAACCAAACTCCATGTACCACGTGATCGCAAGGCATCCATCTCTTCCTCCATAGCTAGACGTCAGCGGCTATCCTTCAGGGCCTCCTGGTACTTCCGTGGAATAGCCACGGCGGATAGAGCAACGGCAAATCTCTGAAATTCCTCTGTTAGACGATGAAAGGACACCTGGGACGCAAGGGGATAAGATGCACAAGTACGCTTTTGCTTCCATGAGGCGATGGGTCCAGATCATCGATAGCATCAGCCATTGTAGGCTAGTCTCCTGCAAGGATCCCTGCCAGTGTTGTAGAAGTCACCCGACTGGCCCGACTAGTAGGTCCGATTAGTCTAGTCAGTGGGGTAGCCGACCGAGTACCGACTAATTCTGACTATGGACACTAGTTGACCAATTTTTTCTTGGAGATACCATATTTTTTATGTTTTTTATAAGCAAACTTATTATAATATGCTTAATGTTTTATTTAAATTCAATTATTTCTTTTAATTTATTATGATAGTATAAAAATGTACAAAATCTATGTAAATATATGTATAAAATGAGTTATATATCTAAAATAATCATAAAATTCAGAACCGATTAAAGTCCGACTAAATCCGATTAGTCACCCGACTGCCGATTAATCCTTAGTCAGTAACCTGGTCGACCAAGTACCGACTACCGATTTTTGCAACCTTGATCTCTGCATAGATATATCTCCAGACCCATCATTAGAAATCATGTTATCAGAACAAACCTGAGGCGTGCTGGATGACGAGCGATTACCATGAGCAGAGCCAGGTCGACGGGTATAGAATGTTGCTAATGGTGGAACAATGTGGGACTAGGTAGAAGGTAGTGGTGGTGGTGGTGTTTGTATGGCAGGTACAGGCTGAGGAGAAGGCAAAGACGTAGGAGGAGGTGGCATGTAAACCTCATCATCAGAGTCTGATGCCGCCAACCTGTCTCCTGTAGGTGAGAAAAACATCACAGACTCAAAAAATGCCACATCAGCACTAATGTAATATTTCCTGTGCAGAGGATCATAACACCGATATACCTTCTAGGTCCTAGAGTTCCCAACAAACACACATTTGACAGCCCTAGGAGAGAGCTTGTCAAGACCCAGAGTTAACTGGTGAACGAATGCAACAGAATGAAAGACACGAGGAGTAAGTGAGAATAATTCCTTATCAGGAAAAACAATGGAGAAAGGAGTTTTCTCACCCGGAACAGACGAAGGCATGCGATTCACCAGGTAACATGTCGTAAGGACAGCATCACCCCAAAATGAATGTGGGGCCCGACTCTGAAAAAGTGTCCGAGTGATATCAAGTAAAGGGTGATTCTTTTGCTCTGCAACACCATTTTGCTAAGAAGTGTAAGGACATGTGGTTTGATAAATAATGCCATGGGAGGAAAAAAATCAGATAGAGTGCGTGTACAGAATTCCAAAGCATTATCTGTTCTCATATATTTCACAGAAGAAGAGAAAATAATTGATAAAGATTTTGATCATATCCCCTGCTTCAGAATAAGAAAACCCATAACAAATGAGAATAATTATCAACTACAACAAGATAAAATATGTGTCCCTGATGATCAGGAACACGACTCCGACCCCAAATGTCAACATGAAATAATTCAAAAGGGGGAGCTACTGCTCCGACTCTGATGACTACAGAAAGTCGATCGATGATGCTTCCCCAACTTAACAAGCTTCACACTGAAAGGAAGACCTTGGTGAGATCTGCAGTAGGATATGACACATCTTCTGGAGAGGGAGATGACCAAAACGTAGATGCCAAGTGAAGGGAGAGACTGGTCTAGTCGAAATAGAGGACGCGTCTGCATAAGGAGTTCAGACCAGTCGATAAAGACCATCCTGCTCACGGCCACACTCAATCACCCTACCTGTTAGCTAGTCCTGAAAAATAAGAGACGATGGGTCAAAGATAGCTCGACAATGCAAATCCTTCGTAATCTGATTGATAGATAACAAATTCATAGAAAAATCAGGGGCATGTAACACGTTCTGCAAACGCATTGAAGGTGTCAAAGCAATCTCCCCTTGTCCTGTGATTGGGGAATGAGTCCCATCGGCTATAACCACAGTTCATCCTGGGGCAACCTGTCTGTATGTTATAAGCTGACCTTTGTCTCTGCATAAATGATGTGTCACCCCAGAATCCATAATCCATTCTGTAATCTCTAATACATAACAGGATGTAAAGGCATAAAACCTTTGGCTCGACACCCACCTTCGTGAGTAGATGAATCTACTACCTCAGACACATTTCACAATGTATCAAAGGACCAACCCGACAGTCACAACAGAAGCAACTGGAATAAATCAAGAAAATCTCAAATCATGTACTCTAAGTCATGATAATTTCTTCAGGCATCAACCACACAATCATCAAAAATAACTGCAGAATTCTTAAGGTGGTGCAAGAGTATGCAAACCGACAGTCTTGACAGTTTGGAGGTTGTTGGTGATGTATCGACGATGGCTGGTAGCGAGCTGGAGCGTCATAGTAGCAGTATGGTAGAAGGCGTTGGAGTGCTAGTAGTGCAGATAGCGTCGGGTGCTGGTAGCACTGGGTGCTGATAGTGGTGGTAGCACTGGGGATGGTAGCAGTAGCACTGGTGATGCTAGGTGATGGCAGATGGTAGGATGGTGTTGGGCGATGGTGGTAGGGTGTTGCCCGAGGTGGAGGCAATGGCAAAGGCGATGGTGTTGGGTGCCGGAAAGGGTGTTTCTTGCTGGCGAAGGTGCTAGAGGCGTTTGGCGATGCTGGCGTTGGAGTATTGGGCATTGGAGTCAAGGTTCGAAAATGCAGTCCATGCGGTCACATATGTGTATGTGGTCATCCCTCTGAACTGTATATGACAAATGCGGCCATATGCGACCCAAACACCTATACTACCGCATATTATGTCCATATGCGGTTTGACTGATTACGAGATTTGGATAACGATCCGGTTATCCAATCGAACCTCACTCCAGGCAAAAAACCTTTCGAGCCTTGTCTTTTTCCAATTTTGAAGCCCTCAAAGATTCGAAACCCTTGTTCCTAGACTCCTAGTCGTCTCTTCGCCGCTTATTCATTGCCTCCGTACTACACCACCTTCGCAGCAACTCCGCCTCCGTTATGATTACTCTGTTGCAATGCCTTCGCCTTCGCAACGCCTTTGAATTCGCAGTGCCTCTGCCTTTATCGTGAGTCCTCCGTCGTGGTGCCTCCTCTTCCACAACACGTCCTCCTTTGCAACTCATCCGCCTCTTTGGCCAATCCTTCGCAGTGATTCCTCTACCTCGCGACTTGTTGGGTGCTTCTTCCGCTAGGATCACATTGACATTGTCAACTATAAGGATTCCAGGTACCTTCGCAGTGATTCCTCTTTGGCCATTCTTTCACGACCTCTATCTATGGACGAACTTAAGTGTGCGACATGGGACCTTAACGCCGACGCTTCTCCTGGGCCAGATGGGTTCCCTATAGCCTTCTATAGGGACTTCTGGGACGTTATCGGCAACGACGTATTGGAGGTGGCACACGAATTCTGCGAGGGGAACCAGGGATTCAACAGAATTAATCGGGCTTCTATGGTTCTCATTCCGAAAACCCACGGTGCTCGTCGTATTGAGGATTTCCGCCCTATTGCAATTTCCAATGGCATTTACTTGATCATTGCGAAGGCTTTGGCCCGTCGATTGGCGCCTTTGCTTGACTCTCTCATCTCTCCTTGCCAAGCTGCTTTTGTTCAAGGGAGGCAAATCTCGGATTGCTATGCTCTTGCCTCAGCTATCATCGACGGTTGGCACAGAAATGGAACGAAGGGGATTTTATGGAAAATTGATTTCGCTAAGGCTTACGACTCCTTGGACTGGCGATTCTTATGGTCAGTATTGAAATCTCGGGGCTTCCCCCCGCTGTGGATCTCATGGATCCGTCGCTGTGTAACTACGGTTTCCTTCTCCCTATCTATCAATGGTCGGCCGTCTGGGGGACTCTTTCAGCCTAGAAGGGGGGTTCGTCAGGGATGTCCCCTTGCCCCTCTTCTCTTTGTTTTGGCGGCAGACGTGTTGCCACGGATGATACAAGGAGTAACGGACGCTGGTCTTACTCGCGGATGTTCTATGGGTGACCTACATATCCCGCTCCTACAATATGCGGACGACACCTTATGTTTTATTGTGGGGGACAGGCCGCAATATGCAGGAATGGCCACTACGGTCCAATTATTTTGTGAAATGTCGGGCCTCCGCATCAATGAGGACAAATCGAAATTTGTGCCCTTTGCTCTATCGCCACCGGACGTTGGGGAATGTTCCTCCATTTTGGGGGCTGCTCCGGGGGCATTTCCGCTGGATTACTTGGGATTACCTCTCTCGGTGGGAAGGGCACGATTGCGCGATTATCAGAGGGTGGTGGAGAAGGTTGAGACTCGGCTGGCTGGCTGGCGATCTTCATTGCTATCTCGCGGGGGGCGATTGGTGCTTCTTAAATACGTCCTTTCGGCTATACCTATTTATTTTTTATCCACGCGCGGTCTGCCAAAGGGGATTAGGGTTCGCCTGGAGAAATATATGAGGGGATTCCTTTGGGGTAAGAACGCTTCTGCAAGAAGAGGGATACATCTGGTCGCTTGGGATGACATTACGCGTCCTAAACGCGACGGCGGGCTGGGCGTTCGGCGGCTGGAGGTAATACGTGAAGCTTTTCTTCTCAAATGGGCGTCGAGGCTTCTTAGCAGAGATGACGGTTTCCTTGTGCGATGCCTTCGCACGGCGGCGGGTAATGCATTTCTTTCGGTCTTTGACGGTCGATCTCACGATCATTCTCCCCTCTTTTGGCGCGAGGCCTTTGCTATCTTCAACCGCAATCGGTCCTTGTTTCGGCCGTCTCTCGGCGATGGGACCTCCTTCCGCTTTTGGACTATGGACTGGTCTGGCAAGGGCATCTTCATGAACCTTTTTCCGAGACTTTTTGCGTTGGCAAGGGACAAATATGCTTCGGTGGATTCATGCTGGACCAATGGATCTTGGTGCCCGATATTGGTCGACTCTCTCTCTGCTCAGCGAATTATGGACTTCAGCACTCTGATGACCTTACTCGTCGACGCCCCAACTCCATCGGGGGGTCTTGATCACTTCACTTGGGGTGAGGGGTCCTTTTCTTCGAAGAAGGCATATTCTGCTCTTCTCCCCGTCGCTGTACATACGGAGGCATCTTTTATTGGTCACTGCAACCTCATATGGGGCCTCAGGCTTCCGGAAAGGATTGGTATTTTTCTGTGGATCCTTAGGCGTGGTCGTCTTCTTACTCGCGACCGTATGGTATCTCTCCTCCCAAACCTTCCAAGTCTTTGCGGGTTGTGCGATTCGGCTGTGGAGACGGCCGACCATCTCTTTCTTCATTGCGACCTTGTGCGGCCCATATGGGATGATGTTGCCTGGTTGAATCAGTCGTCGATGGAGTCTTTCTGGGCTAGCCTTGCAAATCCTGCAACTCGACCGAGGTCGGAGAAACTGATCCCACTCGCGCGCATTTGGAGTATATGGCTGGGAAGAAACAAAGCTATTTTCGCGGGACAGCGATTCTATATTGAAAATATCAGCATTGACGCGAACCGCTTTTGTACGGATTGGTCATCTATGTAATTTTCTGTCTTAGGGGGCGATTGGTATCATTATTGATATCATTTCCCCTTTCTTCCTTTCTCCCTTCCCTCTGTAAGTATTTTCTTTTCATAAGCTTTAATAAAACTGGGACGAACACCTATGGATGTCTCCCCCTTTTTGGAGTGTCAAAAAAAAAAAGGATTCCAGGTACAATTCTGTTTTCATGCTTTTTTTGATAAAAAAAATTATTTTAGAATATGTTTCGATATATATGTCTATAGTACGTATAAAATGAATTGGATTTGTTCCGTTAAATTGAATTCAGTTAAATTAATTTGGATTCTTAAAATTAATTTCATTGATCCGTTAAATTGAATTCGTTGATTTCTATTTTGTTTGAAAAAATTAAAATTACTATGTAATTAGAATTACTGTGATGCAGTACATTTATTGTTACTTTAATTTGCCATACATCAATTTAAAACAAGCATGATAATGAGTCTCTTTTTGTTTGATTTTAATTATATTAGTTTTTATATGTCTCATTTCATTTCATGAACTGGTGCCCCAAATTTGATATCCTATTTTGTAGCTCATACTAGTAGGCTTCTTCGTGTGATTGGATTTTTTATCTTTGCTTACCATTATTCCATCAAGAATTATGACTATCTAATGGGCGTTATTAACTACCATGGTGTTTCCATATTATGTTGATAAATGATAATACAAGTTATTTTGATAACAACCATATTATGTTTCTATATTATATTTCTATTTTTTATGAAAGACGGGTGGGACTCCAAGCTGGGATCCACCGCTTTGATATATTATAAATATATAAAGGTTGTTACATAACATTACAATGCCAGACCCCAAGCTACGCACAAAGCTTTACAATGTTCAAGAACATTCTCAGAGTAAAACGCATGCTCACGAAAGATAGTGGCATTCCTACGACATCAGATAGCCCACAAGGTGGCAAAAGGATACGAAGCATCCGCATAGCCACTCCCTCCCATCGATTTGATACAGCTCCAGAAGCTAGAACTATTGTCGAGCGTGACCCACGAGATTCGCGCCTCCCTCCAAACCCACACCGAATGAGGACAGGAGAAAAAAAAGGTAATCCATATCCTCGTCCTCCATGTTGTATATGTCACAATGGTGATCATCCACACCAAGCAGCTGACCCCGACGACACTTGGTCAGAAGCCTCCCAAGGCAATAACCACACAAAGACCTTCACTCTATTGTGTATCCTGCACCACCAAATGATGTTGGCATACACCCTGGTATCACCACTCACCTTCCCCTCCTCGTTCGTGAAGAAGCGGTAGACCTTCTTCACCGTAAATCTGCCATCACACTACAACCAGTGGTCCCCCCCAGTCGATGAACCCCCTACTTCTACCAGCTCACTTTGTAGCCTACGGAGGTCTGCCACCTTTCTGTCTGATAACACCGTAGAGAAGTGAAGGTTCCAATCCCAATCTTCTCAAATGTGGCAAACCGACGCCTCTCTAACACTGCTCAGCCCGACCAACCTCAGGAATCTCTCCCTCAGCACTTTGTCACCCATCCAATCATGAAGCCAGAACCTGAACAACCTCCCATCACCCAATACCGGTTGCATCTTCGTCGTCAACTCAGGAAGGACCCACATGATAGTCTGTCATAACAAGGATGGGCTACGAAATGTGAGCGGTCTCCAAAGAAACCGCAATACCATAGATCTTCCTCATGAGTAGACAAACAAGATCCTCCAAGCTCCCCCACAGGCAGACCACCCACTTTGTCACCAATGACTTGTTCATCTCCCCCAATCTCACAATTCCCAAACCTCCTGACCTCTTCGTTGATGTCACTTTGGCCCAATCCACCAGATGGCACCCCTTCCGAACATGCCTGATCACAGGAACCTCCTCATCAGTGTCTCCATCCTTTCGCGAACCCCAACAACCATCAGCCGAGTGGAGCAGAAGAAAATCGGTATGGCAGAAAGGACATGTTTTTGTATTTTGTGGTCCATTTTTTAGTTTTCAAAGTATGAGTGGAAATAAACATGTAGTTTATTTGTAATCTGAAATTATAATTAAATATATTCATTAATATTTTTAATTAAAACAATGCAAACCGCATAATCCGCATCTATTTCCGCATATCCGCTTACCCGCTCCGAACCGCTTGACCGAACGAATACCGCATACCGATTTTCTGAACCTTAATTGGAGTGTTAGGCACTTGGCGATGTTGCACGATGTGGAGGGTATAGGACGATGGTGGATACTACAGGACAATGGTGGAGGGCGCTGGGAAAGGTGGAGGGTGCTGAAGATGGCGATAGTGGCTTGAGATGGCGAGGGGGGCTAGGCACTAGGTCACGAAGACCTAGAGAGAGGGAGCCCCTCTCATTACTCTAATACCATGTTAATTTACTGGAAAAAGGGAAATAACTTGTTGTTTCTCATTGAACAGGACTTCTACATGTGATGTTGGGAAGTGAGAATCGCATGTCATCGCAAAGCAAAAAACATAATGACTTGGCTCACAAATAAACTTACAGGGATAAGGCTTAAGCACAACCAAATTGATGTGGGTGCATGGTGTCATGAGTGATTCACCAAACGGTGGGTCATATGGAGACGAGATGTAATAATTGTGACACATCTTTTGATGTAGACAATCCAGTCTTTCAGATTGATAGCACAATAATGATAATATATAGAAATTTTTCATATAAACATTATATCTAACTTGGAGGATCGAGTGGCAATTGTCTCCACCAAAGCACTTTCCAGGATTTTTTTGATCAACATTGTTCCAAGCTCAGCATTTGAATGTTTATAATCCAGCTTGAAGGAGAGTGTCAGAGTTTTCTTGTCTTCTTGTTATTATATTTTTTTCATCTCTTGTTCCCAAAGTATGGTGAGCTAGGGTTTCGGTAGTACAAGTTTATTCTCTTTTTATACAAATATATTTATTATGACTATTGACAACCGTTTTTCTTTTTTTATTGAAAAGACTCTGTGTTGGTCTTCACTTTGTGACATGGGAAAAATATAGTTTGGTTTAAAGAAAAAAATCCTGGAAATCTTCAAAATAGAGAAAGGTGGTGTAGATTTGCCTCCTAATTGAACTAAATCTCATCTCTTAGGAACAATCCTTTTCCAGCACCTCCCAACATTTTTAAAATGCCAATTTCCAAGTGCACTATACTTTCTAATCTCTTTTAATATTCTTTTCCAAGTCATCGCAAAACTTTTATTTGCTAATTATGAAGATGACACTTTCCAGAAATATGATTACCTGTTTCTCTAGTTCCCTCGCACGATCCTCTGCTATTTTACATCGTTCTTCTGCTAGCCGGAGCTAAATGGAAAATACGAGAGGTGTTACTGTTAAGTAACAAATTCAATGGTGAACACCACCCTTCAAAATAATTCTACCTTTTCACAGTTATTGTCATTCTCCTCCTGTAGCATGTCAAGCTGCAAAATTGGAAGGAAAATAATTTATCCCCTCGTCTCACAGCAACATCTCCTATTAAATTTTTGAAAAACAAAATTTTCACAGAAGTGGACTCTGAAGAGCACCTCTGAGTTCCTTCTTGGAATACAAATAGACCTCAATCAAATAGACATGGGACTACTGCATTGCGTTTCATGGGAACTGCTACACGATTTTTTAAAAGAGAAAATTGTTGACTCGAATTGTAGGAATGTTAAGAGATCAAAATTTAGATGAAATTTTATTTCAACAAAGAACTCATAACCGTTTAAAGTTGAAGCAATACATGACCATCAAAACGTAGTAGAATTTGAATCCTTCGCAAAAGGTTTGAAACCTCCAATTAAAAGAAATAATGCCTTTCTTCTAAGTTTCTAACATGCACCTAATCCCTAGTTTCACATTAAATCAAAATAAATTTCAGCCCCACTAATTACGCTCCAGCATCCACCTTGGGATTTCTGAAACCGATGGGATTAAAGGTCTCAAAATGAAATTAATAGCATACCTAATAGGATAATATCCATTATATACTATACTGTCAAAATATCATGTCAAATAATCTGTCCTCTGATGAAAAGACCTTAGCACCAACTTTCTACTACATGGCAGCAGTCCCATTTCTCTTCTATCCAAGGTAGGTAAATAAGTACCTCGTCTCTAAGTTCTGAAGCTTGTCGCCCAATTCCTGTATTTCTCACATGTCTAAGTGTAAGCCTCGTATCATTCGGAAACCTGTATCATGCCACAACATTTGTTATAAAGTAATAAAAATGTTGAGATGCAAAACCACGATTTTTTACAGGACTGAACGGGTTTTACCACCACATCAAATAGATTTGACAATTCCACTTAAAATGTTTAATTAATCCAAATAAGTAATAATTGGATAAAATATGTATTAACTAACCATAGTAGCTTGCGATGGCAACCAGTATTTTTTCAGTTAAAGCAACAGCTATGGTTGGACGTCACCAGTTTTTAAGATACAGCAAACAATACGACTGGATATCCACTTAAATGATCATTAACAGTGTGGATTACTGGAAATCTGCTCAATTATTACCCAAGTATTCAGCAGTTGTAAAACATTAAAAGCCAGTTTGTCAGTTTGGATAACTTTTCTATATCATTAGAATATCTTTCTTATTTGAGAAGGATGATTTTTCTAGGTGAGTCGAAAACCCTTTTTATTTGAGGATTATTCCGTGTTTATTTTTGGGAAGGAATGAATAGGTGAGATATCCTAGGAATCAATGGAGGGCTATCCGTTCTAGATGTTCAATGCAAAAGGATGTCTTCTAAATGTTAAATATGCACTTCGAGATGATGAGCAAGCGGGCGAACAGGAAGGTGAAGGAGAGAGGTAAGGGTCACAAAAGAGCCATCATCTAGTGGATGGAGGAGGTGGTTGGGCTGAAGTTCCTGAAAAGAAGATGAGGGGAGCCAGGAAGATCATTTCTCGGGCGAGGTTGTGTTTTCATTGGTCTTTGGAGTTTCCCCATAATGTGTTGCTTCTGGTTCGACAAATATGGTCACCTCGCAGATGTTTGTCACGAACCAGTTACTATTTTCCATTGTGGTAATGTGAGGCATCGGAGAGCCTCATGCTCGGTGGTGAGTGTCGGAAAGGTGTGGCTTAACAGAGACGGTCATGCCTCCTCACAGGAAATCTCTTGATGGCTTGTTGGTACAAGAGGTGTCACCTGAGGAGGATTATGATTGGTGATGGCGTTTGTGTAGGAATTGCAAAGGTTATTTTTCGACAACGTACATGTTGTTGCTCCATCTCCTTCCATGTTGGGCTCCTCATCTACTATAAATCTAGATGATCCTTCGACCTCCTTTACTTTGTCAAAGCAGTCTACTGCTTCAAAAAGAGGGAGTCAGAAGCGGTCCATTATACAATAAGAAATATATTGCTATGATAGTTTTTTTAAAGGAAAGAGGGTGGAATCCCGAGATGGGATCCACCGCATAATTATAAAATATATTACTAGAATTTCATTAGGTTACATGACTCTAGGTTGCACAACAAGCACTACAATGCTCTAAAATATTCTCAGAATAGAAATTCTGGCCATGAAAGATACATTCATTTCTACTATGCCAAATCATCCAAAGGAAGGCAAAAGGGAGAGAGTTATCATCATGTCCATTGTCGCAGACCGCACGAATGGAGTTCCACAAACCCGTATCATTATCTGTGTCTAACCAAGAGACCGTCATCTGCCTCGAGACCTGGATTGAATAGTTGCAAGTAAAGAAAAGGTGCTCCAAATCTTCCACCTCAACCCCGCATCTGTCACAAGTAAGATCCTCACCATGCAAAAACCTACCCGCCGCTTCTTGGAAAGCACCCTCCCATGTCTAAGCAGTTGTAGAAAAATCTTTACTCTTTCCAGGACCTTGCTTTTCTAGATAATTATGCTATCAAGCCTAACATCATCTTTTTTAGTCCAAAAAGGAGGAAACATGCTAAGGTTTCCGCCTCAAATATATTTAAAAGAAAGATAACTTACAAGATGACTTGTAACAGCCAAGACTCAAGAAGAGTCCAAGAATGGAAAATTACATTTTCCTTATAAAACATTGTTCTAGAGTCCTAACATCCTCTTGTACGACGTCTTGCTCCTCGCAAAAAATCTATATACTTTCTTCATAGTAAACATGCCTTCGCAACAGACAAAATGGTCCCTATCATCAGCAAAATCATCAAGCTCATTTAACTCACCATGCAACCTCCAAAACTCATCTAGCCTTTGGTCTGGCATCTCCGTCAAAAAGGAAGGTGATCACGACCCATTCTGCCACATTGTACGCACCGAGATGTTCCGATCATTCGCTAGTACTAGAAGTCTAGGAAAATACTCCCCAAAAAACACCATTGTCAGTCCAGTTATCAAGCCAAAAATGAAACCCCTCCCAAGCATCGATCGAAGTCTCAATGCCATCTCTGATAAAATGTTGCAGATACCCTACCACAATGAAGAGGGGTAGCGGATGTAGCAGGGCACCAAGGATCCACAGATCTCATAAATCCTCCTCAGAAGTCTACATACTAGATCTTCGGACCTCCCCCACAATCTTACCACCCACTATGCAATAAAGCTTTATTCATCCCCTCCACTCTCAACACTTCCAACCCCTCATTCCTCTTTGACATTGTGACTTTCTCCTAAGAGATCAAATGAAAACTTCTCTTTTCTTATTTCCTATACGTCCAAAAGAAACTCCTTCTCAAGAATTCCAACTTGCTACAAACCCCGACCAGAAGCATCAACATGGAGAAGAAAAACGTGGGGATAGCTGACAAGACATGCTTCAAAAGCATCAGTTTACTACCCCTCAAAAGTGTCACCGCCTTCCACCCCGTCATCCTCCCCTCCAACCTATCTAAAACAGGCTTTCAATCAACCCCTTCAATCTACCAGTCACCAGTGGCGAACCCAGATATGTGATTGGCAGAGCGCCAACTGGACACCCTACCACCTTGGCTATCCTTTGTCCCTCCTGCTGCGAGAGACCGAAAGATACCACAGCAGACTTCTCCCTGTCAATATGTAACCCCGATATGTCACCAAAAATATCCATAACATGGGAAGAATGTCTTAGTTGCTTCATCTCTCACCTTAGGAAAATAATCACATCATCAGCATACTACAATAGAGGAATCGATATGTCACCATTGTTATAGACCAAGGTTGCAGAAGTCGGCAGTCGGTACTCGATCGGCAGGGTCACTAAGGATTAATCGGCAGTCGGGAGAATAATTGGATTTAGTCAGGCATTAGTCAGTTTGGAATTTTTAATTATTTTAAATATATAAATTATTTTTATAACATATACTCTCATTTATATTCATATATTTAGCAATTTTAGTATTTTTAAGAGCTTAAAAAAATATAGTAAGAGAAGAAAAAATGAAGCAAGTTAAGAACAAAAAGTTTGGTACATAGTACAAATAGATGTTCAAAAATCAAAAACATCTACAACGTGCCAAAAAAATAATACAAGTGAAAAGTGAGACAAGTATCACAAGTCAACGGATTCAATCCTCAATGTCATCATCCAAATCCGACTCTTCTTATTCATAATCGCCTTCTTCTTCTTCATATTCTTCCTATTCTTCTTCTATATCCTCAAGATGTAGCTCCTCCTCATTCATCGTTGTATCATTGGAGCTTGACAATGAAGCTCCCCTTCCACGTTCACCTCGTTGGCTCCTTCTTGGTTCCAAATTCTCTTCGACACCACTAGCATACGCTACAACCCCGTGTCAATCCAGAACCTAGAAAAACCTCATCATCATGAGCATCATCAACATCTCTGATCCATTCAACCATGTATGCACGATCACTAGATGAGAGAGGATCTCTTTCTTTCTCAACTTGATGTTCCTGCAGGTTGGAATTGAAACGCACATACACAAGATCGTCCAGTTTCTTCGTCTACAACATGTTTCTCTTCTTGGTATAGATCTGAAGACCAAAAGAATTAAATTTATATCAATTACTCATTTAAATTTTACTATTACTGATCAAATTGGGTGGGTGGAGTGGAGTCATTATCGAGTCAAATGTACTCCAGTTACACTTATATCCTGACGATGAAGACGTCAAGCTTAAGATTTTCATAGGCATAGCTTTCAAATGAGGTATGTCATCTCCATGATTGTACCACCAATTAGATATTGAAATAGAGAATTGGTCAAAATAACAAAATAAATGATTATCATTAATAGAAAATAATGACTGAAATACCTGGATCATAATTGCCATCATTTGTCATCCTTTGTCTCACAGCTAAACGCTTGCCGAAATCTCCACAACCAAGTCTATATGGTGGAAGCTCATCCCTGGTAATTGCATCTTGTCTATCCAAATCTGGATAAAATTTTCCATGCACTCCTTTAATCCTCTCCTCACCACAACATCCGGATCACCATGAGACTCAGTGTAAAAGAAAAATAGGTTCAAGTAATAAGTTGCTAGAATAAATGGAGTATCGAGCCTCCCTTTGGTCTTGGAGGTAACAGCATCCACAAAAAATTATATAAGACGACTACACGCCATTGAATGCTGCAATTATCTCCCGCTTGGCCTCTTTAAGCCCTCTGTAAACAAAGCTCATGGATGGACGTCGATCTGCATCAGCCATACGCAATAAACGAACCAATGGAGAGAAAACTCCGATAGCATGTGATGTATAGTTCCAGAACGTAGGGTTGAATATAATGGAACTAGTTGCTTCTCCCTTCTTGGTCTTATATCATTTGCAGTTTCCCCACTCTTATGAGGAAAACATCAATCTCAGCTTATCTTTCTTCTCATTTAGGCTCTCAAGAGTGAGAAAAGTGGTTGCAAATCTTATTTGGTTGGGCCTTGCAATGTCCCTCTTGCTGGTGAACTTGCGCATCAAGCTTAGAGTTTTGGTGAGAGAGTAGATGAACATCGCAAGCCTCTTCGCCTTTGTGATTGAACTCCTCACTTTCGTCTCTATGCTTATCTCCTCCAAGGCAAGATCAATGGAGTGCACGGCACACGGAATCCACCGAATCTGTGGATATTTGGTGACCAATTGAAGGATATGGAAAAATCCTTACGCACATCACGGAAGCATGAGGATCACATTGTATGCGATCGGGAGCGACTAGTCGCACTAGTTGCTCTGGGCGGCGGAATTTAAAAATTTTAAAACAATAAAACCACATGCCAAGAACACTTCTCGGATCGTTTCATCTAAACCACCATTAGGTATTAAGGTTACCTCTTGAAGCGTGGTTGCGATCAAGTCTCTAAAGGAAGAGACCTCCTTTCTCAAGTCCGATCCGACGGAGGAGACGCTTGCGAGCGCGTTGATGAAATGTGTGCTCCTCGCAATCCATGTTGACAATCCAAGCGGCGAATCTCCTGATCTCGTCTCACGTGATTTGCAGCTTCTTCACAAGCACGATGCACCGAAGGAGACGGAGATCCACGAGTAGTCGAAGCACCGACACAATGACATGGCGATGAATACGACGACTCTCTCCAAGGCACCAAGGTGGACGGCCACAATGAGAGAGATAGAGAGACTTGGCATGTAGAGGAAAAAAATATCTAAGTCACACGTCTTCCACGGATGAACAAATAAGAGGCGTATGATCGGAATGAGCCATGGAGAGTGCTCATGTCCTTTGCCAACGAAAACAGGTGCAAAGCCTCAGAACCCACCAAGAATCGGTCAATACGTAATCCAGATGTGGAGTTTTTCTAGGTATAACGACAACCGCATCCACGATTTGCAGACCATGCTCCCCAATCAAACATGACAACTCCAACAAGCCAGCATCTAAACCTCCATGCAATCATCACCACCATGAAGGGACTCCTCCTCTCCTCTCGAGTGGTTCTGGTTCTTGTGGCGTCGTAGAGGTCCTCTTCAACGTTTGTTGAGGTCTGAAAATCGCTCCCAAAAGAGATTTGATTCGTTGTTCATACTGATTTCGGCTTTTAGGGTGTTGTTTGATCATCTAAAACCACCCTAGTTACCTGGAGAAGCCTCTAACGAATGGAAGACGTTGTGGTATGCGTCTACACCCACAACTATATTCATGTATGCTTGTGTAGACGTGTTTATTCTTGTCTACAACCCACTCTTCGTAGCAGTCGTCATCATGTCAGACAATAGGGTCGACTCCAAAGTCAACGTCACATCCTTGGGTGCCTTCAAAGGTCCAGCACCCATTGTTAAGATGGATGGGAGTAATTATGAATTATGGGTTATGCAATTCACGAGCTCAATGCAATGCAATTGCAAGAAGCACATTCTCACATAGGATGAGACAATCGACAAGACTGGGGTTAATACCTCGTGGGAGGCAGATGACGCATATGTATATATCTGGTTGTCTGGGACGGTGTCCGTGGAGAGAGCCAATGATATTCTGAGTCAGCCCACAACGAAAGCGATGTGAGACATCCTCGCTGCTACTTACTCGCAGGAGAAGAATGAGTCGAAGATACTGCAACTTCAGCATAATGCCTTCACATCTACGCAGAATGGGCGTCCTCTTCATACCTTTCACACTTCTCTCAAAGGTATGTTTGAGAAGCTTCATGGTTTTATTCCCTTGACTGCTTCGCTAGAAAAGTCCAATGCTTACAGAAATTTTGTGATGATCGGAGTCTTTCTAACAGCTCTTGGTCCTGAATATGATGCAGCTCGATCACAGATCCTTACTGATGCCATTATACCTCCAATGGAGGAGGCATACCGCAGATTGAGTAGGTTCCCTATAACATCTGGTGGCACTACTCAGCAATAACTGACATCCTTGGCTATGGTCGCAAACTCGTTGTAGAGGGAATTCTACACAGTACCGAGGGTGTGGTACCAGTGGAATGAGAGGGGGGTAGTCGAACCCATCAGCCGTGCACTTACTGCCACAGGTCACGTCATTCTGAGGATACATGCTACTCCAAGCATGGCTTTCCTGCTTCAACTCGTGCTGCAGAGCAAACTCAGCCAGTTGGTGTTCCTCCTCCCTCACCTGATCAGAGGTTCAATGAGCTTGTGGCACGAATGAAAGAGAGTATGCATGCACCTGGGCCATCACTGCTCCTTCAAGAACTTCAGAGGCAGCTGCATCAGCATCTTCCACCATATCAGGTGTCGCATATACATTTACTAGTTGTTACAAAGCAGACTTGTCAGAATGGATTATAAACTCAAGAGCTTCACACCATCTCTGTGGTGATAGAGGACAATTTAGTGCATACATATCGATTCAGTCAGGCATATCTGTAATCAAAGCAGATGAGACTCACTCCCTATTACTGACAGGGAAGAGGTGCAGTTGACTTCGGCAATGCGTCTACAGAATGTTCTTTATGTTCCTGATTTTTCTATGAATTTACTGTCTATTAGTCAAATCATAGACTTACTATGTCGTGTCATATTTGATCCATCTTCTCTTGTATTTCAGGACATTCTTGCGAGCAGGGTGATTGGATCTGGTTGTAAGCAAGAAGGTCTCTATAGACTGGTCCAGTCCCCATATGTTGGTGCTTCGATCATTCGCACTAGATTAGTCTCTCCTTATGTGGGGCACCGGTTCGGTCACTTTCCTCTGCAGAAGTTGTGCCACGTCCTTCCTTAGATTTCTCCTCGCTCTACCCTCCAGTGCCAGGCTCGCCAGCTTGGGAAGCACCATTGGTCTACTTTTCAGAGTCGTGAGGGTTGTAGTAGCCATAATATTTTTGAGTTGATCCATATTTGAAGTCACTATCATGGATAGTATGATCTTCCCGACATTATCTCCAAGTTTTTGCATTTCTATCTCATAAGTTCTCATTATTATTACATTTTATGCATACGGACATTTTTTGTGAATATGACTTACAAATATAATTCATTAATTAATGTGAATGATGATTCATGATAATTAATGTTTATATGAATATGATTCACATAATTATTCCAAGGTACATATGTGAATGTGATTCACGTTAGAATAATTAATGTACATTGGATTTACATTTTTATTTGGATTTATGAATATGATTCATAAGTTATAAGGATTATGCTAATAAAATCACCAATTATGATAATTGGATTATCATAATAAATAAAGCAACATTCCAATCTATAGTTGAAAAGTGGGGGCATGTATCATGATGACACACGGCACTCTCCATGAAGTCTTAATTGGATTAGGCTCTCAATTTTGTTGCTTAATTTATTAATTAATTACTTGGTAATTAAAAGGAGATAATTCTAGTCATATTTCTTGTTGGATAAGGACTAAATCATAGCCCTTGATCCACGATTTAAGGAAGACTATGGAGGATATCTATTATGAGGAAAAGACTCCTCATAGACGTCCCCCGTGACTATAAAGAGAAGGCAATGCCTCTCTTTCATAGTATGTTTGTTCCTCCTCACAATTCCAAGTTATCTTGATCATTGAGAGAGAAGTTTAGAGAGTAGAAGATTCTCGATACATGTCCTCCCCTCTCTAAAGCCCTACACATCCATCTTCAAGCCTCCGTCTTCCCTTCATATGTGTGGCACTGCGAGAGAGAAGATTGTCTTCTTTGTCGTGCTTCGCATACGTGTAAGAGGACTCGATTTTGTGAGATAAAATTAGAAGTTTGAGATCTTCTTGGTCTCATCCTTGAGTGGACAACTTCAAGAAGAAAAACATATCGAAGTTCGTGAGAAGATACGCGACTCATCACCATGCCCATGAGAGAGACAAACGTAGATCAGACTTGATTCGGGAGGTTTCTTTTACTAGAAACTCATGCATCAAGAGGTATCCCCGATCTATTCCTTGTATTCATTGTGGATGTTAGAAATCATTATGGAAATTATTTCCTTAGAATTAATGATTTCGAAATGCACAAATTGTTGTGCTGAAATTCTTGTTCATACGATGAACATACATTGCCTTAAGCAAATAGTTTGCTAATTTTCCGTGTTTCTGTGATGCGAAGTTCATAATAAGATTATTTACTTCCTTCAATTGATATCAGAGCTATGTTTTAGAGGTTTTCGACTGCATCCAAGTACGATGAACGATTGGCTAGAGAATCCCGATTATCATGTACATAATCTTGTGATAATTTTAATGATTCGAATGATTCAGCGACTTTCGAAATCGCTATTATTCTCCCATATTTTGAAATTATTTTGGGATATAAATGAGATGTATAAGGTATAGACTCGTGTCCAAAAGAATGCACCAAAAGTTGGTGACATTCGGAAAACGATTCGGATGTTAAAAGCGATCGCAGACTTCGATTTCGTTCAAAGATCGTAGCACTAAAATTATGAATTTTTAGCTACTATTTTTTGGGTTATATAACATGACAATACTAATAGGTCATAAATTAAGTCTACAATCAGTACGAAAAAGTTTCACGCGATTCCGACTGTGCGACCTCGAGAAATTGAATTTCTCCATAGGCGGAGTTGGAAAAGGACTCGATTATCTCATTGACTTGTTTCTCATATTTTGGGACTCAAAATTGATGGAAATATATTTGATATATTTACATCATGAGTTGGACCTAATTTTTTAGAAATATCAGGGATCGCAACAAATTTTAAGTCCAAGTTGTATAATGTATTCAAATTTTGAAGTACGATGGTCGTAGCTTGCAAATTTGAATCTGAAATCATTATTTATTAATTTTGGAAATATGCAATAAATTAGAATATCTTTTTAATTCATATTTTCACTGATTAATTATGCACTTGAATGTTTACAATTCAATTAGAAAATTGTGAAATTGATTTGATTGATTTCACGAATTGTCTAAATTGTTGCATTGGACATCTTTCGAAATTAAAATTATTTTGATTAAAAGAATTGTCTAGAGTGTTTCACTAGACTTTTTGAATTGAAAAGGATTTTCAAGAAGTGTCTAGATTGTTGCATAAGACTTTTTGGGAAATTAAAAAGAGTTTTAAATTCCTAAAATTTCTAAGAGTTACTATATACTATCATACACGATCGAAAGATCGATAAAATCTCTTCAGTATGATATATATTGATTGTGTTGTTTCAAATTAAATCGGTGATGGTGTCTAGGTCGTAGATATGCTAATGAGTTACTTAATTGGCACCATGCACCGCACTTGTAGTGGAAGCGCTCCCTATTGGTATTATCTATCTGACCTGGCTGGATCCGTTTCAAGGAAAGGTAGCATGAAGATTCATGGTGTATGTTAACAACTAAAATTGGAGCATTAAATTGTACTAAGTGAGTGCTTAATACTATATGGTAACATCAAGTGCATAAAAGGATCAAACCCTAATTGGGATTGCTTAAGTGTCATTCTTTTAATTAGATTAAACATAAGACAATAAGCATGTATCCTAGCTTTATCCCTTATATTAATCATGAGAATATGATTCGAAATGATTAATCATTAATTTAAACATGATATGAACTAAGTCATATGATGACATCCATGGTCTTCCGTCATTGGGAGAACTCCGTCACTGTAGGTTGTATTTTTGAAGATGCTCATGCGTAGTCATGACTCCTAAATACAAATTCACATGGATTAGATTCGTCGTTTCTCAAAAGAGAAAGTCGTATGTGTATTAACCACAATGTTGTTCCCATATTATTTAGGAAAAATTAGATTGCGCATAGCGTAAATTGAATTTCGCTCATTGACGATTGGATTAATCGACAACATGTTAACTCCATATACATGGGTGGTGTGGGTGTTCAAGACCGAACTGAGGATACATGTTGGACTTGTAAGGTGGAAAGAGTTCCTGATTCTTTCATCATAGTAGCATTTTCTCGTATTATTGGAGTGCAATGAAAAAGGAAAGGAGACTCAGATCTCGTAGCAATGCCTTTGGTTAGCCTGCCTCATGTTTTGAAAGCTTATAAGGGAAAGCATTTCAAAGTACAAAAAATACGAGAACTCTTGATTTAAAATATTAAATTGTTTAATCTCCTTAATCAATATATTCAGGTGTATTCTATTTTTCCTCTAATTTCAGATGAAGTCTCTCCCCCACTTAACAATCTTCTTAAGGTCAATCAATTGATCGGACCAAATTATTCGGGTTGGATACGTAATTTGGAACTCATACTTGAGACAAAGTGGATGGCGTAAGTGCTCTCGTCTGAACAAAGAATGCCCAAGAGTTCAACAAGAAGTGGGACGAGAATCATTCGATTACTCGTCGCTACATTCTTGGATCATTGTCTAATGTGCTTCAGAAATAATTCAGACATTGAATCTGCTCATGGCATCCTTCTGAATCTCACGGAGATGTATGTAGATGTAAACCACACTCTTTCTACATTAAGGTCCGCTGAGGACATTATGAAGAAAAAATATCCCTCTAATGGTGCAATGGTTGCATAGGTTAAAGGGAAGAACAAGCGGAAGCATGGATCTTGGAAGGTTCCGATCCAAGAAAAGAAAAAAGGTCAAACTGTTGATCAATCTTCTAATACTTCAACACATCTGATATCCATGGAGATGGATGTCTACCATCACTGCTATAAGCCAAGATTATGAAAGAGTAACAATCCAGAATGCCAAAAGTCCTTCGAGAAGAATAAAAGTATAACTTTAGCAAATAAGAAATATGCATTCATCATTGAAACCAACTTACTCGTAGGACGAGAAGGAAATTGGATTGATCTGGCATCAAATACTTGGGCATGTGTCTGTTGATAGGATCAATGGACTGGAAAAGGACGGACCTTTGGATTTTTTGGAAGTCCATGATTTACTACCTGCGAACATTGTATTCGTAGGAAAATATCTAGGGCACCCTTCACAAATAAAAGTGAATTGTGCGAAGGTATATTGGACCTAGTACATACTGATGTATGTGGCCCCCTTCGTACTACGACTCGAAATGGACAATATTATGTGACATTTATTGATGATCATTTGCGGTATAATTTTATCTTCTTATTACATCATGAACCTATGAAAACTTCAAGGATTTCATGGCTTTTGTTGAGAACCAAATCGGTAAGAAGATAAAACAAATTCGATCTGACCAAGCTGGTGAATACCGCTCAGATTAATTCAAAGAATACCTTAAGGAGAGGAATTATTTCCAATCTCACTCCTCTGGATACTCCTCACTTAATGGATTTGTAGAGAGACGCAAAAGAATCATGTTGAATATGGTGAGATCAATGATGAGTAAAGCATACCTTTAAGTTTCTGGGGACATACAGTAAAGACTGCAACATATATCCTAAACAAGATGGAGCGGTGGTAGCATGTGAAGGCGACTGAGAAGGCGATCGAGAAGGCGACTGAGAAGGCGTTCGATAAAGAAAGTGCGAAGGGCGGCGTGATGACAAAAAGCTTGTACGATCCTCGTCTGGGGGGTTCGTCGGCGAATGCTACTGGGGGAGGAGATACATATGTAGAAGTGGTGAGCGAGAAGGCTGGGGTACGTGAGGAAGTTGGGGGGACTGTGGAAGGAGGAGTGCAGAAGGGAGAAGGCGGAAGGGGTTATCAGCCGATGGACAAGGGAAAGAAGATTCTCCATGGCGGGGAGGTTGCATGGCATGGTGGGCAGATGAAGATGGAGGGCAACAGAGCAAGAGATGGCGCGTGGACGTTCGTCTCCCACAAGAAACCGGGCTGCCGATGCTTTCGCTGCGGGGAGAGGGTCCACGGTGCGTCCTTCTGCCGACTACCCCCTCGCTGCAACTCTTGCGGTCGAGTGGGGCATCGGCAAGCTTCCTACATGTCATCCAGGTCTATCAAGGAGGCGAGGCCGGCAGCCATGCAGGCAGCCTTCGTCGTTGGCTCCACGTCTGGTCGTACTTCTCACATGGTGCAAGGGGGGGCGACATATGCGGACGCGGTAAAGAAGACTTCGAGGGGGGGTACTGCGACAAGCCATGGGGGTGCAAAGTCTGCTGTTGATACGTCAAGCCATGGCGGAGCTCATCGGAGGGGCGAAAGATCGGGAAACGTAAGCGCTTTAGGGTTGTTCGCGGCTATCGATCACGCGTTAAGGAACACTATTGACATGGACATGGTTTCATCGCATTTAGAGGGCTTCTTAGGCCCGCAATTCATGGGGGACGTTGTGCTGCTTGATGATAGAACGTGTTGTGTTCGCGGTTTATCGGAGCCACAGATGGTGCGCTTGTTTCGAAACAGGGACGTCGGGAATATTGTGTGGAAACCTTTCAGGTACGCAGATGGATCCTGTAGGGAGATGGAGATTTGCTTGGCTACGGTAAGGGGTGTCCCCTTCCTCTCCCGCTCGACTGCTTGCTTGCGGCGGGCTTTAAGCCGCTGGGGTTTTGTCCGGGAAATCCTTGATGATGGCCTCCGACCAGGCTCGGCGGCGGACGAAACGAAGATTCTATTTGAATGTCCCAAGTCTTTCCTGGACCAGATCGGGGGGCGGAGTGAGTTCGCAGAGCTGATCGTGGGATGCTTGTCCTTCGTGATTGAGTTTGTTGTTGATGTTCCACCGCCTCCGCCGAAGGTTCCGATGCTGGTGATGCTCACGAAGGCGGCGAAAGTCGAAAGGCCAGGGGCTGCGTTTTGCTCGCCGTTGGCGGTTGGCTTCCCGAGAAGTCCATGCAAAGGAAGGGCCACTTTCATTCCTGGCACGCGGCGTTTCGAGAATCTTCCTTGCCATATGTATCAGTCGTCAGGATTGTTCCCTTTGCACGGTGACGTGGACGGGAGGTTTTTAGATACCCCCAAGGAGACGCTTTTTACGGAAGTGAATGTGCTCTCGGGTACGGGGCTTGTAGTGTCGGATCCGGACCCACTTTCGGGAGACCGGTCTTCCTCGTGGGTTACTTCGGATCCAGATACTCTGTGGCTGTTCTCATACCCTTTCAAGAATGTTTAAGATGCGGCTCTTTCGGGCCTCCCGAAGCAACTTCGTCCTTCGTTGACCCTGCGAGAAGCCTTGCTGGGTGCCCCACAGGTTCTCTCCCTCCCTACCCACGACAACCTCTTTGATGTTGGTAGACCTCGGCCTTTGTCGTGCCCCATCACGGCCGCTTCTAGCTCGGTGATTATCCATGAGGAGATCCGTGAGGATGAAACCTTGCTCTCTCCCGCTGCGGAGACCGGAACTAGTGACAGAAGGAGCGGGAAGAGATACAGAAGGAGAAGCAAAGCCAGGACTTCAAGACCAGAGGCATCACCGTGCTCTTCGTTCAAGATTGTTGTGGAGAAGGCTGCAGGAGTTGCACTGCTACAGGGGAAGACTGATTCTCGCAAATGAAAATATTGTTGTGGAATGTTCGTGGGCTTGGGGATCCAGATAAGCGGAAAGCAATGGGATTTAGATTCAATGAATGGGATTGCGACATTGTATTGCTCCAGGAAACGAAACTTCAATCCTTGTCGGAGACCAATTGGAAGGCGTGGGGCGCGGGTGGTCTTGATCAATTCAGAACTTTGGATGCTTCGGGGTCTTCGGGCGGGCTCTTGGTGGCGTGGCGCTCGCTGACCTGGTCTTTCGTCTCGTTGACTCGCGGCAGACACGTCCTGACGGTGGTCTTAGCTGGTACGTCCTCGCTTGACCTTTTGGCGGTTTCTTTTGTGTACGGGCCTTGTGATAGTGGGCTGCGGGGTGAGTTGTGGGAGGATTTGCTGGAGGCTGGTAGGGTGGTGGGGAGGACGCTGTGGGTGATGGGCGGTGATTTCAACGTCACCCTCTTAACCGCGGACAGACCGGGGGGGAGGGGGGGTCAGGACTTGGGCTCCTCGGATTTTGCTGACACTGTTGACTTGCTTGGGCTTGAATGGATGGACGTCGGGGACGCCGCTTACACGTGGAGGAATTCCATTTCGCGCTCGCGCCTTGACCGCTTCTTTGTCTCCAACGAGGTGTTGGATGTCTTTCCTTTGGCGACGGTGACGGCGAAGCCGCGATCGTACTCGGATCATACCCCTATCTTGTGGTGCTCTGGGTCCACTCCGGTTCAGAGGAGGCTTTTCAGGTACGAGAAATGATGGCTGCTGGAGGATGGTTTCAAGGAGATTGTTTCCTCGCTTTGGGGTGAGGTGGGTGCCTCGGGCTCCGCCGCCTTTCGGTTTGAACAGGAGCTTTCCACTTTACGCGCCAGATTGGCGATTTTCAAAAGAGAAACAAGGGCTGCTAGGTGCGCAGCTAGGAAGGCTGCCGAGGATGAGATTCGCTTGCTCGATGGTTTGGAGGACATTAGGACTCTTACACCGAGGGAGATGGAGTCGCGGTCGGCGGCGCAGAAGAAGATTGCTTTGGAAGATAAGAAGCGGGCCACGGAGTGGAGACAGAGATCGAGGAGCTCTTGGTTGCGGGAGGGAGACGCGAATACGGCTTATTTCCATCGAATCGCTAGCGGAAGACGCAGATCCAACGCCTTACACTCCATCGTAGTTGATGGGGTCAGGGTGGAGAGGAACCAAAACATGGGCAAAGCAATTGCAAATCATTTCAGGGATGCTACCTCTACAACCGTGCCGAGAAGATGGCAGTGGTTGGGTCGAAGTACTAGGTTGGTGGCGACTCATTACCATGTTGCCCATATCCATGATGTTACCCTTGAAGAGGTAAAGGATGATGTGCGGGATCTCAACGTTGATGCGGCGCCTGGTCCAGATGGCTTCCCTATCGCCTTTTACAGGGACTTTTGGGATCTCGTTGGTCATGACGTGCTTGAGGTGGTGTTGGAATTTTGTCAGGGGAATAGGGGCTTTGAACGTATCAACCGGGCTCTCGTGGTTTTAATCCCCAAATGTTCTGCTCCGTCCACCATCGGGGACTTTCGCCCTATTGACATCTCTAACGCAATTTACTTAATCACGGCGAAGGTTCTTGCGACGAGACTAAATGGAATTCTCGGGAGCTTGGTCTCTCCAGCTCAATCTGCATTTGTCCCTGGCCGCCAGATCTCTGAATGCACCACTCTTGCCTCTGAGATTGTTGCGGATTGGCGGAGGCGGGGCGCGAGCGGTGTCCTCTGGAAGGTTGACTTTGCTAAGGCGTATGATAGCCTTGATTGGAGATTCTTGTGGTCGGTTCTACGACGTTTGGGCTTCCCGAACTTATGGATTTCCTAGATGAGGCGTTGTGTCACCACGGCGTCTCTTTCGATCATGATCAACGGAAGACCAGAGGGGGGCTGGATCCAACCTCGTAGGGGGGTGCGACAGGGTTGCCCTCTCGCACCAATGCTTTTCATCCTTGCGGTTGATGTGCTGGTTGATATGGTGTCAGGGGTGATCAGCCATGGGTTCTCTTCTGGCTATTTAAGGGAGGGGCTTCAGGTCCCGCTCATCCAATATGCGGACGACACCCTCTTCCTCATTGAGGGGGGTACCGAGGCGGCCACTGGTATGGCTACGATGCTGGAGATTTTCTCGGAGCTGTCTGGGTTGTGCAAAAATGACAACAAATCATCTTTCGTCCCGTTTGGCCTTGCGGAGCAGGTGGCTGATGTGCTGGTCGTGGCCTTGGCGTCTACTCAGGTCTCTTTGCCTCTTGAATACCTCGGCATGCCGCTTGCTCTGGGGAGGACGAGGCTCCATGACTGGCTGAGGGTGGTAGAGAAAGTGGAGATGAGATTGGCGGGTTGGAGAGCTGCTATCCTGTCAAGGGGGGGCAGATTGGTTCTTCTCAAGGCTGTGTTATCTTCCATACCTACTTATTTCATGGCTAATCGCAAGATCCCGAAGGGAATTCGTGAGAGGTTGGAGAAGAGGATGCGCGCGTTCTTATGGGGGAACAACTCGTATGGTCGTGGGGGGATCCATCTTGTGGGATGGGAGGATGTCACGAGTGGCAAGGATCAGGGGGGGCTGGGGGTGAAGTCTCTTGAGCAGATGAATGAGGTGTTTCTCCTTAAATGGGCAAGTAGGATCTGGGGTCCGGGAGAACACTTTGTATGCATGGTGATTCGCAGCATCTATGGAGTGAAGGGCGCGCCCCATCCACAACTCAATAATCAGGCTACCATGACGCCTTTTTGGAGGGGAGTGGTGAAGACTTTCGTGACAAATCTTGCGCTCTTCAGACCGGTTTGTGGGAGAGGGGATAACTTCTTGTTTTGGGAAGACAATTGGTCCGGGGCGGGGGCCCTTTGCTCTCGCTTCCCTCGGCTATATGCCTTGGCGGACAACAAGCTTTGCTCGGTGATGGAGTGTTGGGTGGATGGTACTTGGTGGCCTACTTTCTCCGTGAATTTCTCGGACCAAAGACTTGAGGACTTTTTGGAATTACTTGACGCCATGAGGGAGGTGGGGGCCCCAACTGGAGGAAGAGATCATTGGTGCTGGAAGGACGGCTCTTTCTCGGTCAGGGGGGCTTATGGGGCCATCTCCAGACCGCCGCAGACAAATTCGGAGCTACTGAATAGGGACTGTTCATCTATTTGGGACACAAACCCTCCTGAAAGAATTGGGTTCTTCTTGTGGCTTCTTCGGAGGAAGAGATTGATGACGCGCGATCGCTGCGTCAGACTCCTGGGCGTCGTTGCGAACAGATGTCTGCTTTGTGATAGCGTAATTGAAACGGTGGAACATCTTTTTTTTCTTGTCTTGTGGTCGCGCAAGTTTGGTAGGAGGCGAATGTGGCTTGGTGTTGCTTTGATGATTTTCAGCCCTTCTGGAACTCGCTTCACGCTAATAGAGCCAGGCCTAGGAGGGAACAACTGTATCCCTTGGCTATTCTTTGGGCGATATGGAGGGGAAGGAATGACCTACTGTTCTCGTGTCATAGGTTTTATAAGGAAAATGTGGGGATTTTGGCAAAGAGGTTGGTGGACGACTGGGTGTTGTAATATTTTCTGCGGTACTTTTTTGGGTGCCACAGCTTTATACTTATGTAATTCTATTTTTGGTTGTCAATAAATTTTGAAGGGGAGAACACCACCGAGTGTTTCCCCCTCCCATACAGACTTTCAAAAAAAATATATCCTAAACAAGATTCCATCTAAATTTGTACCTAAAACCCCTCATGAGCTTTGGTATGTACCAATACGAGCGTACGACACTTGAAGATTTGAGGTTATTTGTTCCATGCTAGAAACATAGATGCAAGCAAATTGGAATCTCACATTAGAGAGTTCTACCTCATTGGATACATAAAGAATGGTATCTGATATAAACTTTATGATCATGAGACTTAAAAGGTATTTTTTTCTAGAGACGTCAAATATATGGAAGATGAATTCCTTAAAAGTCAAGAAAATAATGAATTTAAGGAACTAATCGACTCTAGTGGGACCGATGAAGTTCCTATACTATAAGCTAAAGAGATAATTGAAAATGACACGACGTACCTCTTAGAAAGAGTTCTTGTAAGACAACATGAGAGGTACAAATTCCATGTATCAGAAGAGTCTGATAATGATCCAACTTCATTCGATGAAGCTTTGGGTGATCGTGACATGGATAGCTGGATACTAGCAATGAAGTTTGAGATAGACTCCATGCACAAAAATGGTGTATGTACCTTCGAAGATCCACCTAAAGGGATCAAACGCATTGGGTGTAAATGGATCTTCAAGAGAAAGAGGGGACCCGATGTGAAGGTAGAACCTTCAAAGCACGACTCATAGCTAAGGGTTACACACAAAGAGAAGGCATCGATAACGATGAGACATTCTCCCATGTGAGCATGCTTAAATCCATCCGGGCATTTCTTGCTATAGATGCACACCTCGACTATGGCATCTAGTATATGGATGTCAAGACAGCATTTCTCAATGGACACCCCAGAGAGGATATCGTTAAAAAAGTAACCCCACGACTTCATAGTTGAGGAAGGAAAAGTGTGTAAGCTAAAGAAATCCATATATGGGCTCAAACAAGCTTCTCGTAGTTGGAACATCCGATTCGATGAAACTATAAAGAGTTATAATTTCGTGCAGAATCTAGATGAGTCATATGTGTAAAAAAAACTTAGTGGGAGTGCAATTGTGTTCATTGTGCTGTGTGTAGATGACGTCCTTATCATTGGAAATGATATAAGGATGATGACTAGTGTTAAGATCTTGTTGTCTAATACTTTTGAGATGAAAGACCTCGAAGAAGCCTCTTATATCTTGGTCTGAAGCTATTCAGAAACAGACAAAAGATGGTATTGGGACTATCACAACAATGGTACATCAAAAAAAAATCTTGGAAAGATTCAGTATGGATAATTCTAAGAAAGACTTACTTCCCTTAAGACATGATATTCGCCTATCTAAAGGAATGGCTCCTCAAACTGTTGAGGAAAAGAAAGTCATGGCCGGATGCTCTTACGTATCAACTGTAGGGAGCTTGATGTATGCCATGATGTGTACAAGACAAGATATCTGCCATGTAGTGGGAGTGCTACGTCGTTACCAATCCTGCTATGGAAAGAAATACCGGACTGCAGTGAAAAACATCTTCAAATACCTAAGAAGAACTCAAGACTACATCTTAATTTATGGAGATAATGATCTCCAAGTCTTAGTGTACTTCCAATCAGTTGTTGATGATAGGAAGTGTCAACCTGAGGGTTCTTAATCTTGTTGGACGATAGTGCTCTATGAGCTAAGTGTAACAAGAAGCACGACATTATAGTTGGTGGCTGCATAAGATGTGCAACTGCATTGGATGTAGTTAATGTTCACTTGGGGTATTCAAGTTTGTAACAGAACTTGGCATAGTCATCAGTGACAAAGTGACTAATCAGCTTACCCAGCTATTTGACAAAATAGTCAACGATTAGCACAATGAATATGGGGTTGAGAGTTGTACATGAATAGCTCTAAGGGCTAGTAGGAGACTGTTGGACTTGTAAGCCCCTAGCAATCCATTAATGCAATAAAAGTTATTGTTTTATCATATCCATTTGAAATGAAATGAATGAATAAATGTGAATGCACTTTACTATTAAGATCTCCTTGCACAACTAGGGTTATGTATCATGGCCGTATTGAATGACATGCAGCTGAGAGGACACAACTGACTTCAAATATGTGATATTCAATAAAGATCTCCAATCTGAGAAAGAGACGGTAATCTTTCTCTAAAGATCGATTTTCCACTGACTTCCTGATGCAGGTCCTCTGCATAAGAATAGAGATTCGGAAGTGTCGAAATAGTCAAGCCAAAGAGTTGACTTGATAAGGCCGAGATAAACTAAGACCTGAATCGTAACTGTCACGATCAGGCACACATCATTTGTCCCGAGACAGATATGCATCTATATGCCTGAGTATGCACATTTGATAGACCAATAGGTTGGTGACCTCGAAAAGGTCCATATACTGGTGCGTTGGTGTGCATATGAAGACATGAAAAGTATGATCTCTCAAACGAATCATACAGGTTCATAATGTATGAACCGGGAGACAGAGTTCACTCATGAGATGATTTGAGGTCATAAATGAATTACATGCATTGGCATCTTGTTTATGAAATAAGATACGAATTCGAGATATTAATATATACTTTCGGAAAGTATATGATTAATATTGACGTACGATTATCAAATGAGAAATCTATTGATATATTTCAAAGAAGACAATCAAAGCAGGGTTTGAACTTCGGATTTATCAAAGTCTTCCAATGTGAAGGATGAATGAGCATTGAGAATGCTCAGGGATAAATCTATCATAATAGATCATCTACCATGACACTTCCATTCTGTGGGAGTGATGAAACAGGATGAATTACAGTGGCTCCATTTAGTTAGATGATTTGGGATATAATAACAATTCATTTGAATCCAATTTCCAATTCCAATTCCAATTTTAATGTCCAAATGTTAGAAAGTGAAATGGTCATGAAAATGGAAATATACAAGCTCCTTAAGCTCATTTCTAAACTTCAATCCAAATGGTTTGGACAATGATTAGAAATGGTCGAGAAAGATCACTTATATTCTCTCGAGCTCACATAGAGTGGCTAGCGTTTCGTTGAGCTCACTTGGACTGTGAAGTGCTGCACTCGAGCTCAATTGATAAGAGTGTATCAATTTCAAGCTAAAACGGTATAAACCCTTAAATTGGATTGATATCCAGATTTCAAGTCACTATACATGAATATTATGATCTCTATGACACTATCTTTAAGTATATGCATTTGTATCTAATGAGTTCTAATTGGATTAGGATGCATACTCATTGATGTCAATGTTGTAACAATAATTGTTATTATTGCATTTTATTCATAAGGGTATTTTTGTGAATATGATTCACAGATATAATTCATTAACTAATGTGAATGATGACTAATGATAATTAATGTTTATATGAATATGATTCACATAATTATTTCAAGGCACGTGTGTGAATGTGATTCACATTAAAATAGTTAATACAAATTGGATTTACATTTTATTAGAATTTATGAATATGATTCATAAGCTAAGAGGATTGTTCTCATAAAATCACCGATTATGACAATTGAATTATTCTGATAAAAAAAGTAACAATTCCAATCTATATTTGAAAAGTGGGGGTATGTATCATTGTGACACATGGCACACCCTCTATGAGAGTCCTACTTGGAATAGGCTCTCAATTTTGTTGCTTAATTTATTAATTAACTAATTGATGATTAAAAGGAGATAATTTTAGTCCTATTTCCTGTTGAATAAGGGCTAAATCATAGCCTTTGATCCATGATACAAGGGAGACCATGGAGGACGTCTATTATAAGGAAAAGACTCCTCATAGACGTCCCCCCATTACTATAAAAAAGAAGGCAATGCCCCTCTTTCATAGTATGAATGTTCCTCCTTATAATTCCAAGTTACCGTGATCATTGAGAGAGAAGTTTAGAAAGTAATATGTAACATCAGGATCCTAACAACCCCGAACTCGACCCGAATAAGGTCTGATTAACCCAATAAAATTATTTGACAACATTAGATAACCTAAAACGATCAATTTGTGAATCAAAAGTCGTTCGGGCGAAATCGACCAAAAATCGGTCGCTTTGTAATACGCGCCACGGAAAAAAAAGCTGCGACGCAAAATCGGAAACCGCAAAACGAACCGAGACCGTCATTAGATCCGATTCGACGAAACAAGACCAACGGAATTGACCGTTCGGCAATCGGAGGTCGTTTGATATTTTTAAATCACAAAATTTAATCTTAAACAAAAACCGTATCCGAAAATTTCGGGTATTCAAAACCCGACCGAAAGTACATGAATATAGTACTCTTTTTTATCGTCGTTTACAGACGATCGAAACGTGATGTTGCACGTCGAAATCCGACACCCGATGCGCGAATACGGTCAATTTTAAATATGTCAAGTAAGGAGAGAATTTGGTTTTATAAAATATAAATAAATAATTTTTTTAAAAAAAGGTAGCTGCTGGAAAAATCCAGCAGCCTCCACTTGTTTCCCAAACCTCTTTCCACTTGGATTTTCTTTCCAATCCATTTGGCAACAAACAAGGGACTCACCTCCCTTACAAATGTCACCAAATCTCCTATTTTCTTCAGTCGTAGGAGCCTAGAATTCCTTCACATGTTGCTGTCCAGCCACTGCTGGAGCTCCAGTTCAACAGTTGGGAGTTTCCCCTCTTCCCAAGTTGCTGCATTTCTTCAAGAACAACCAATAGTTGCTTGGGATTGAGGTGCAGGAGCTTCATTTCAGATCTGTTGCAATCTTTCCCCAGCCTTTGCATGCACTTAGATCTCCATTTTGGAGATCTAACAAGGTACTATCCTCTTCCCCTCTTCTCTTGCTGCCATACATGTACTATCCTATATCATGTATTTGCTGCCATTGCATGTATAAATTTCTCCCTCTTTTACGGCTATATATGTGCCATCTTAGCCTCCCTATTGCGAGCAAATCTTCATTAAAAAAATGAAATCCCTAGTAAAATAGAAGGTCTTTCTCTTACCGTCTTCCAAGGAATTATTATCAATAATTCGGCATAATGATTTTTGGTGATTAGATCATCTGTAAAGTAAATGGTTATGTTTTAAGGAGTTTAGGCCATAATTACCTTCCATACGATTGATGTATTTCATAATATATGATGACTTGAATGTTAATTTGATCATGGTTGTTCAGTTCTATGTTTCAGTTGTCAGATTTTATTCCAAGTCATTTTGTTATTATGCATGTAATTTATATACAATGGACTCCCTTAATTGAGGCTTCTTTTGCCAAAACTTCATCACATGAATTATCTTGACTCTACAAGAGTTTATTAAATGACATGTTAAAGAAATTTAGGGGTTTTTGTTTTAGCATACTATTACTGCTGATGTTACGGTCTAGTAATAATAATATAAGATAATGGCAAACTTGGTTGCTGAAATATTCCATTAATAAATTAAGAAATAATAATAATAATCAATTCTTTTGAATCCAGTTTACCTGAGTTTGTAATGTGAAATTCAAATTATCAATTAATGATGTTGATGAGGGTTTAATTTCAAAAAGGTGTCAATAAATGATTGCACGATAGTATGGAGTATATAATAAGTTATTAAACATTGAGTACAATATTTCAAATAAAATCATTACCATAGTAGACACAAGGACTGGAATATGTTCTATTTTAATGACGACCCAAGTCAATTACTCATGACGAATAATTACATAAATAAGCCATCCAGTAATTATGGGATAATTGCGGAAATGGCCTAATATGATTGCTGCACTTATAGATTTATTTTAAGAGTTAAAGTATACATCTATCATCGTTACCAGACATGGATTCAATCTGTTCACCCATTTCTTTCTATCAACATTGTTTCATATACTATTGATGAAGGCTCATTCCATGAAAAATTATTTATTCCTTATCATTATTTTAATGCATTGACCTTCCTAGTATCTACAAAATTTTATTTAAATCTTATAACATAAAATACAGAGTAAAATATGTCTTTAAATAGAAAATCTATTGTATGATTAACATCTTATTTCATTAGGTTCACAATATTTTCTACGAGAACCTCATGATTGTAAATTCAAGTTGTGAAAATATTGGTGAGTACAAGACTTCATTGATGGTTACTTTTTTTGGGAAAAAAATAAGTACGTTATATCTTCAATTAACAATATCAAGATCAAGGTCAGTTATAACAATGACGTCTGCTTGATTTTTCAACAAAGAAATGAATAATTGTCGCCTTAGCATCATGACTTGAATGAAAATTAAGAATTCTGTTTAGCCTTTTATAAAGGTTGACATGAATATATGGTCGATTAGTATCAGTAAAGACCGACAATTAATATCCAAGATAGGTAGATGGGAATACCCTGATGATTACAAATCAAATCAGTGATGAAAATATATAGTGCCAGTCATGGTGATCTTTACGCCTGACTGTGCGAGGGCGCGGTGACCCTCAACTGGGCGGAAGATAGGAAGCTCAGTTTGGGCAGCGGCCGCCAAGCGCACAGGTCTAGGATCCCAGTCCCTTTTCGGTTTTTACGCGAGCTCGCAGTGTTTTTACGCCTCGTTGGAATCCCGACTTTAGACCAGTTCCGTTGACCCTTTGTTTTAGGACACCCAGGCGGGGGATCCTCGGTTTTAGTTTTTCGTACGAGCTCGGTTGCCCGTTACCGGTCGGGCTGTTTATAGAGCGACTTTTCTGGAGAGTCTCTCTCACCCGTCTCAGTGGCGTAGTTTTGGAGTAGACATATCCCTCTATTGGACCGCACTTCCAATTAGAGGGCGAGACGGAAGAGCCATTTGTAGGCTTCCTCACCGCTTGAGTTTTACTTTCGCCAACAGACTCGGCGATTCTACATCCAGATCATCCATATCTACATCTAAAACATCGAGAGTTGCATCTGAGAGAGTTACAGTTAAGGTTTGGAGGAAATTACAATCAAGATTAAGTTGATTGGATGTGACTTTAATCTGATTCGAAATCCCTATAAGTTAGTGGACGTGTTGGGAACTTAGTTAGGATGCATTACACAACACCGCATGCCTACGGAGGCACCCCAACCCTAAGGTACTTTTAATACCTTAGGACGTGTTCGGTAGGAGGTTAAGGGGGAATGGAATAAGGGCAATAAGCCCCCATTTTCCTCCCAACACGGTTCCCCGCGGTACGACTATTCCCCATTATTTCATCTTATTTCACTCTTATTCCTATCTTTATCCCACCTTACCTACCTTTATTTCACCTTATTCTCCTTATTCTTATCCTCCAGCCGAACGGAGAATAGACCATTATTCTCCTTATTCCCCATCCTTATTCATGCTTATTCTCCTACCGAACGGGCCCTTAGAGTCATAGTGTGAGGTTACACACAGACCAAGACCACAGACTATCCACTAACTTAAAAGGAGTAAATAGAATTAAGGATCAAATCCATCATCATCATATCAGTCCATTATTGAAAACCATGACATAATCTCAATGACAAGAAATTAGCATTTACATGTGCCATCAAGTTCCACAACATAATCTCCAAGACCCAAAATCATGATCTTTAAAACACACGAAATCATTATATGTTAGGGTTTGTCATCTAAACTTTATATAAGTATATATATGGGAAGAATGGAAAAAAAGGGGTGAACAGGTGAGCTTAATGCCAAACAGTTGAACCCATTTTCTATGCAGGTAGTGGTAGATTTTTCACCATATATACCTTTCTACTTGCTTGCTTTTGAAAATAATTAAATACCTCTTATTTTTATAAGTTTTTGGGAGGTACCAGCAACCGCTGATGCCTCTTCTTTCCTAAACATGTTTTGGCAGGCAAAAAGCTTGTTGTTCAGTAGCTGTTCATGATTCCAGGCGATAGGGTTTACACCAGACGGTATATTGTTTTTGTTTCAGTTTTTGGTTCGGTTGATAATGTAATGTGCTTCTCTTCTGTTCAATCAGATTTTTGGGAATACTGTATGTACTGTCAGACACTACAAATGTTCTAAAATAAATGGAAGTTAATGAAATAAAAAATTTGGTGGCATTTGACTCTATTAGCTTGTGGTTATGAATGTGGATGTGAATGTCATATGTAGCTTCAGCGCGAAAAATTTTCCCTGACTTTCATGTACTTAATGCGGTATTAATGAATGTTGTCATGCGAATGTGGCGTAAACGGGCACCCGGATCCTCAGGGGTTCACATGATAGACTTCTATACATGTCCTCCTTTCTCTTTCTCGAGCCCTATACGTATACCTCCAAGCCCCCATCTTCTCTTCATGGGCGTGACCCTGCGAGAGAGAAGATTTTCTTCTTCGTCATGCTTCGTGTAAATGTAAGAGGACTCGATTTCGTGAGATGAAATCAGAAGCTTGAGATCTTCTTGGTCTCATCCTTGAGTGGACAATTTCAAGAAGAATATATCGAAGCTCGTGGGAAGCTACAGGACTCATCATCGTGCCCACGAGAGAGACAAGCGCAGATCAGACTTGATTCGGGAGGTTTCTTTTACTAGAAACTCAGGCATCAAGAGGTAACCCTGATCTATTCTTTCTATTCATTATGTATATTAGAAATCATTATCGAAATTATTTCCTTAGAATTAATAATTTCGAAATGCACAAATTGTTGTGCTGAAATTTCTTGTTCATACAATGAACATACATTGTCTTAAGCAAGTACTTTGCTAATTTTTCGTGTTTTCGTGATGCAAAGTTCATAAGAAGATTATTTACTTCCTTCATGGGCATACCTCACATCATTCAGGACTGATCTCTTGGATCAAAGACTGGACGATTTTGTGTCTATATTGGATTTTCTGGCTTGTTATGACTCGTATCCTTCTGGGAGTGGCAATTGCTTAATATGACGGTAGCTTTTCATTTAAAAAAACCTACAAGACCCTATGTTGTACTGTTGTGTTTGACCGAGGGGAACGTGCTCCACGCTACATAAGGATTTGGGAAAAGAAGGTCCCAGCTCAGGTCATGGTTTTGTTATGGCTCTTATGGTGAGGGAGAGTAATGATCGGTGTTCGTCGCCTAGGTTCTCTCACGGCACAAATTTCGTGCATTTGGCTCAGGTGGAAGATAACCACTAGCTTTTCGGGTACGTGAAGTTAAAGTAGTTGTAGACTTGGCTTCCCTTACAAGGACTAATGGTGTCAGAGCTTCCAACTTTTGGGTATCTGTAGGTTTAGAGTGGAGGAACTTTAAAAGGGGTAGAATGGTGGCCCTTGCTTTGGTGTGGTCCCTTTGGATGGCAAGGAATGGCATTATTTTCTACCAGGAGAGATCATGACGGGTTGTGATTTTTGTACTATTAACTTCCTATGTCATATTGTAGCCTTGTACTTTTAAACTTGTAAATAAATGAAGCTTTGTGTACCCACCTCTATGTTAATGTCTTTTTTCTCTCAAAGATACTGTTTTGGGAAGATAAGATCCACTGAAAATCGATATTTTAGTGCTTTATCCGTTGATTAAGGATAATGATGAAGACTTGTAGGGCGAGCCTTTTCCATACAACAAATGCTTAGTTGTTAGACTCCTAAAGATGTAAATCATATATTCTTCTATTTTCCTTGGCCAAAGAGGTTCGGAGGGCAATGGCACTTGGAAGGCTGGATACTTCTTGTAATGATAACTTCTAGGGGCCCTCGAGTGATATGATCCTTAGATCTTGTCTAATCAGGCTAAGACTTTAGTGGTTTTCTTGTTTTCTGGGTTGTGGTTAACGAAAACAGGTTCGTGTTCCATGAATATTGTCTCTATGTTGAGAATGTTTGGCTCATACCAGATATGTAAGAAACATGATCTTGCATCTATAATTTATAAATAAATAAGAATGTGGTGTACTCTTCTCTCTAAAAAGTGATTTTGGCGAAATTCTTATCAAGCCGGATTTCATTCCTGACATCAAATATAAAGAGATAAAAAAACTAAATAAGAAAATAAATAAACCAATAAATGACTTAAAATTAGATCTTAGAGCTCACATTTTTGTGGGTCAGAAATCGTGAGCATTCAACAACAACAACAATGCATTTTCCCACATTAGGTAGGATTGGCTACATGGATTATTTTCCTACATTCAAATCTATCTTGGGTCGTTCTCAGGCTTAGATCTAAAAAACTAAGATCTCTTCGTATAGCCTCATTCCAACACTTCTCGGGCCTTCTTCGCCCTCTCTTAGCCAGCTCAACATCTCAAAACTCTCATCTCCTCACCGGTGTATCAGCTGACCTCCTTTGCAAATATTCAAACCACTTTAAGCGATTTTCTCGCATCTTATTCAATCGGAGCTACACCAACTTTCCTTTTGATGGCATCATTTCGAATCCGATCTTCACGTGTGTGTGTGTGTGTGCGTGCCCACACATCCACCTTAGCATTTTAACTTCTGCTACTGCTATTCGTTGCACATGTCTATGGTTCACAGGCCAACATTCAGATCCATGGAGCATAAAAGGTTTCACAGCTGCTTTATAAAACTTTCCTTTGATTTTCAAAGCATTTTCTTATCACAGAGAACAGTATAGGCTCATATCCACTTTAGCCAACCTGCATTTATTCTATTTGTAACATCTCCATCAATTTCCCATCATGTTGCAAAATAGATCCCAAGAATCCAAAAAAATCTCTCTTTTGAATGTTATCATCATCATCTTAACATCGATTCCTTCAATATTGCTTCCATCAAAAGTGCACTCTATATATTCAGTCTTAGCCCTATTTATACGAAATCATTTAGTTTCCAATGCATGTCTCCAGAACTCAAGCTTCCTATTTACTCCATCTCTAGTCTCATCAATCAACACAATATCATCACTGGATAACATACACCAAAGTATCTCATCTTAAATGTGACTTGTCAACTCGTTCATAATCAAAGTAAAAAGGAATGGACTCAAAGTTGAACCTTGATGTAGACCAATGTTGATGTCAAAATAGCAAGTCTTCCCAGACTATATCCTTACACAAGATGAAGTCCTATCATACATATCTTTTATGAGGTTAATGTATAGGATAGGTACTTGTCTCTTCTCCAAAACTCTCCATAATATCTTCCATGGGATAGAATCATATGGAGGTTCTTCCTTTTAGCTCTGTAAATCTCCATTGTTCTCCTCAGCAAGTGGATGGCTTCAATAATTAAATGACATGGCATGAATCCAAATTGGTTTTCTTTTACTTTGGAAACTTGACCTTCTTTCAATCACATGTTCCCAAATTGTCATAGTGTGACTCATCAACTTGATACCTCTGTAATTTGAACAATTTTGAATGTCTCCTTTGTTCTTATAAAGAGGTGGCACGATGCATCTCCTCCAATCTTCAGGCATTTTCTTGCTTTGCCAAATAACATTGAATAAATTTGTAAGCCATGTCAAACCACGCTCACTTAAAACTCTTTAAACTTCTATAGGAATGTCATCAGGTCATACACCTTTCCCATGTCTCATAACCTTCAAAGCCCCCTCTACTCCTTTCCTTTGTATTCGTCCATAGCTTGCACGATTCAAGTAACTTTCACTACTAGCTAGATTTTTCAAAGTGATCTCTCTATTTCCTTCCTCAATGAAAATCTTATGTAAGTACGACTTCCATCTAGTCTCTATATCCTTCTAAGTAACAAGCACATAACCTTCCTCATCCTTAATGCATCTCACTTGAGAAAGAACTTTTGTCTTTCTTTCTCTCGCTTTAGCCAACATGAATATATCCTTTTGGCCCTCCTTAGAGTCGAGATTTTTGTACAAAACTTCATAAGCTTTTGACTTAGCTTCCCTTACCGCCTTCTTTGCTTCCTTCTTTGCTATTTTGTATTTTGTGACAGTTTCATATGTTATATCCTCAGACATAGCTTTAAAGCATGCTCTTTTAATTTTGAGCTTCCCTTGCACCCCTCCACTCCACCACCAAGCCTCGTTTTGGCATGGAGTTCCTCCCTTTGACTCGTCTATCATCTCTTTGGCTACCTTTCGGATACAAGATGCTACCGCTTCCCACATCTTGTTCGCACTTCCGTTACAATCCCAAGATAAGCCTTTTCAAACCTTCTACATGAAGTTTGATTGCTTCAATTGAAAATTCCACCATCTAGGTCTAGAGATCTTGGAAAGCCTCATTTTCTTTATCAGCCCTTTTACTTGCACATCCATGACTAACAAGCGATGTTGGGTGGTCAAACTCTCTCCTAGGATTGCTTTGCAGTCTTTGTAGCACAATCAATCTCTTCTCCTCAACACAAAGTAAGTAATCTATCTGTGTTCTGGTCGGGCAACTCTTATAAGTAATTAAATGATCCTCCCTCTTCTTGAAGATAGTGATTGCAATGAAAAGATCATAAGCCGTTACAAAATCCAAAATGACTTTTCCCTTTTCATTTCTATTGTTGAAGTCATGTCCTCCATGAACACTAACATACCATAAAGCATCCTTTCCCGCATATCAATTAAGATCTCCACTTAGGCAAATCAACTCCCTTTATGGGATTCCTTGCATAAGCTTATCCAAATCCTCCCAAAAAGCTTGTTTAGTCATTTCATCTACACCAATTTGTGGTGCATAAACTGAGATGATATTCAAAATTTCTTCTTCGAGCACCACTTTTAGCAAAATAATTCGATGCCTAAATCTTTGCATGTCAACCATACAATCATTTAAATCCTTATGAACAACCACTCCAACACCATTTCTACCCTTATCTTTACCTGAATACCAAAGTTTAAAGCATGTCTTCTCGATCTCCATTGCTTTCTCTCCAACCCATTTTGTCTCTTGTAGACATAATATCTGAATCTTCCTTCTTTCCATCGTATCGACTATCTCCATCGATTTGCCAGTCAAAGTGCCAATATTCCAACTATCTATCTGAATCGTGAGCATTACATAGATAAAAAGCAAAAAGAAGCTTGCAAAAGCAAAGTGGTAAGAAATGAACAACGCTTTAAAGAAAAAATAAAAGGAGAAGGTTATTATGTACCTCTTGTCTCTGGTCTTATCAGGAAGATCCATCACAGGAATAGGAGATGGAGTCCTTATTGTTTTACTCAGTGGCACCATAGTAGATCGAACAGAATTTGATGATGGTGATGGTCTTCCAGTGGATGTCGAACGAAATGTTGCTGAAGGCTCCACAATGTTCGGACCTAGCTAAGCAAATGACACCAGGTCAAATTAGCAAAATATCAAAAAAAATGATAATCATGAAAAAAATCACCCATGTTTATTTTGAAAAGCCAAAGGATGGTGAATAACCATCAATAATTAATTTACGAAAATGAATGTGTTACAAATTACACCCATTATTCATGTTAAAATCAGCATATGTTTTTTGTTCAAAAATTAGCATATGTTAGAAGAATAATACCCAAGTTATTGTTTGCAAATGATGTGACGAAAAAACTTCCGAAAATTAATTGTGGCCTGCTGAAATTTGGCCTAAACAGTCCATACACACTTATTCAATTCATGCAATGATTCTTAAGATCACTGTATAGCCAATCGCACATGACATAACAAGAGGCAGTGCCAACAAATGATAATTAAATGCAACAGAAATGCCACCTTAAGGCTGATCAAATATGTCTTCCCATGCCTAATGTAAGAAAGATCTTGAAGACCTTTTGCAATGGCTTCCATCTCATCCTTTTTTGTGTAAGGTTCTAGTTCGTATTCATATGGAAAAATCCATGCATCCTATCATTATGTGAAGAGAAGAGAGCTCTATCTTAAAATTCATTATAGGCTGTCTCCTGGTCATTTGAACAGTTTCAAACTCTACATATACAAGAAGCTTCTCCATCTGTTTGTGTCAATAAATCCTAGTGTCCATCATGGTTAAAAGGTCATTCTTTGGCCTTCATGTAAAAACGACTAATACCAAAAGTTCATATGAGGTATCAGGCTCCTGAGAGCAATAGATGTTTCCCTCTTAGCTGTGACCAGGAGGACGTTGAGAATTTTTTTATGAGTTTTCATACTTCATTAGTTGGGTGTTCTTCCTTCAACGCTTTCTGGCACGGCGTCAGAAAAGACTAAATAAATGGGAGAAGAAATTATTTGAGGAGGGTGAATAACTACAATCCGCTAGCAATGAGTTCGGCCATCTGGTTTAGAAAAATGAGGTTATTTTTAGGTCAGTCAAACCTTACACTAAGTAGGTAAATATGGGGGCGACTGGATTTATATCCTGATCCTCTATATGGTAGGTACACTGCTCTACAACCAGACGATTGAAGTGGGTTCAAAAAAAACTTGCATTGAGAATGTAATCGACTATGTAATCTTTTGATAGTTGAAATAAATTATTTGGGATGATCAATAACCTCTATTGATTACCCTTTGGATTTAAAAGCAATTACACCATCCATAGACATCTATATATAGGTTATCTAAGTCTAACCGTTGTGAATACCCAATATTTCATTTATGGGATTTTTACCTCAGGCCCTAAAATCTTTTCAAATTACCTCTACGATCTTTGAAACAACCTAATTTCCCCTTCGACCCCGTAAACTTGCTAACCCTTACCCTATAGACCTTGTGATTAACCCCATCCATTTACCCATTAAAACTAATCAGATTCCGTTATGTGCCTTTACATTACATCCATTTTGTTTATCAAATTTACATTTGAGTGTCACTCCCCCTTACCCTACTCATCTCTCTTTCCCCACCCAGCAACCACCCACTTCCTCGAGATATGCTCAGCTTTAGGCACGTCATCTTCGTCAGTGAGCTCAGCTTATCCGTCCATCTACGATCCTTTTCCCCACCCAGCAACCACCCCACCTCCTCATCTCCCTTTAGAATTTCGTAAGGGGGCAAGCGTGCCTTCACCCATCAGATCTGCTTCCATGACGTCATCTCCTATTCCTGTGAGTAAAACAATAAGGACTCCATCTCCTATTAGTTAACTTAACCTACGGAGATGACGTCGGATACCACAAGCTTCCCATGACGAACGAGCCCTTTTCGTGATCAATCGGGATGTTTGAACGAGTCATTTTGGTAATCAGAAGCACAGAAATAAGAAAGAGATTTATCAGCAACTATAACTTTTTATGGCAAAAATCGATTTGATTTACAACGATTCCGAAGGGTTTATCCTCGTAATTAATGGGTAATACAGGAGCAATATCTACCAAAAACGTGCCCCTTGCCGGCGAAGCAGAGCACCCGCAGGAGGAGCCTTCGAGGAAGTGGCAACGGAATGTAATCCAATCATCTTCGTCCAAGGAGGAGCCGAGTTCTGATGATGGAGTCGATGCCTTGTTGGCGGACACCAATTGACAGATCCTCTTCGATGAGTCTGACGTTGTGGAGGTCGCTTATTGTTCGCCGTCTGATTCCGTCTCGTCTTCTTGGAGCGATTCCCAGAAGTCCAGATCAAGGACATGTATCGGCGATCTCCAATCGGGTTCCGGAGATGCATCGGATCCGACGGTGGAGACGAATGGGTGGCCAAGGAGCTCGTCGGTTGTCCACCTCCGATGTGGGTCCCTCTCGAAGCACTTTCTCATGAAATCCTTTGCTTCTGCGGAGACCCACTTCGGTATCTCTGGCGTCTTGCTGGAGAATTCGATCAAGTAAATGGCTGAAATTGGGTCGGTGATGTCGCTTCACGACGGACGGACGTTGGCCATCTCGATGATCGTACAACACAATCCCCAGACATCAACAGGGGTCCCCTGCTTTTCACCCCTCGCCACCTCCGGCGACATGAACAACGGCATGCCGCCAATGGGTTGGCAAGCATCCTCGACGAATCTCGCATAGCTGAGGTCAGCGAGCTTGGTGGAGCCGTCGACAGCGATGAGGATGTTGCGGCCCTTTACGTCGTAGAGGGTGATCCCATTGGAGTGGAGGTGGGAGAGAGCCATGAGGATGTTTCTCGTGTAGGACCGGATATGTGGCTCCTTCAAAGTATTATGATTGTGAGTTAGCAACAGGTCGGAGAGGGAGCCACCGGGCGCGTACCCCCCCCCCCCCCAAACCTCGCCTGGACCCCCCGCCACTGCCTCCTGCTTGGAAGCCCCCCTCCCCACTCGCTAGCATTGTCGTCAAAGCCTCCATCTTCACTTGGAAACCCCCATCCCGCCCTGCAAGCCCTGCACCTCCCTGCGACCCACCACCTCCTGCTTGGAAGCCCCCCTCCCCCCACGTTGACACCGTCGTAGACCATCTGATCCCATCTGATCATCACTTGAAGTAATCAAGCGCACGCCTCCGACCTCTGCCGCTAGAGATTGAAGCCACCATTTGACTGGGTAGAAGAAGAGGATGGAGGAGGAGGAGGAGGAAGGAGAGAGGGAGATTGAAGATCCACCGTTGAATTTCTTTAGTTTGATTATCGCAGGTTTAACTCAAGTAATTGACTCCAATAAAGTTAAATATGATGGCAGGGTCTGTGGGATAAGACGGAGCAAGTTTACGGAGTCGAGGGGGGAATTAGATCGTTTCAAAGGTCGTAGAGATAATTTGAAAAGATTATAGGATATGCCGGGTAAAAATCCCTTCATTTGTACTCATTACTTCTCCTACACTTCTTGAACGGATAAATTACACCTTACACTATACCCTTTTTAGTGAAAAAAGAGTGTGCACCGAGTGGTAGCCACCCCATTCTTACTAGGGTTTTTTTCTCACAACTCCTGAAAGGGTTTCTCGTTCTATAAGGGGCCTCGTCATGGCAGTGAAAGCTGGGTGAGGACTGTACACACAAGGAGCCCTATAAAAGGGTTTACGATCAAGATAGCCGGATCTAGTAGGAAAAGGATTTAAGGTCTGTCGTACTATTTGATTCTGGACCAGTATATATACTCCCGAGCTCTTGCAACCGATGACTAGATGCTTGTCAATATACGCGTTCATCAATTGTGTTTTTTGCAATAATTGCTTACTCAAAACCACCATAATTCCACACATTCCTGCTTTTATTGTGCACAAATTTGTTCTCTTCTTATGTCCCAACTACAGTAAGTTCGACTACGCCATGGCTCTACAGACTGCATTTGTGCAAAGACGATTCCGCTCTCTTCCGATCCCTACCAAGTTCTCTCCTCCTTCGGATCACCACTTACATAGTGCAACCTCCATTAACGACTCTCCCGACTCCATCCATAGATAAAAATCCAAAAATATCCACTTCCATTCAAATTCAACGATATCATACAACAGAGAAGCAGAAAAAATAAGAAGAATTGTGACAAACCGCAGGAGACGGAGATCTGCGCGTCCTCTGCGGGCTCGCGGCCGGCCCCACGCCGCCGTTGGCCCCGCCGGGCTGCCTCTGCGGCGAGCTCCTCCAGCCGGTGCGGCCTCCGGAGACGGGGAGAGGGAGGTCGTCGTCGTCATCGTCGTTGGTCTGGGCAGCCATGACCCGCGCGAGGCGCGCGGCGGCGGCCCTGGCGGCAACGTTCTGGTTGCGCTTGACGTTGGAGAGGGAGCGGTGGTGGGCAGGGGACGTCCCGCCCGGGGAGGAGGAGCCCGTGCTGCCGGAGCCGCCGCTGCGCTGGCGCGAGTAGACGGGGCTCCCCTGGCGCCGCGGCTCCATCGAGATCGGAGAGCGTGGAGGTTGCACGAGTGGATCTCGAGGACTATGACCACGGGAGGTTACGAGTCAAGAGAGGGTCTGATCTGATTTGACCAAGTTGTGATATCAGAATGTTCTCCCCTACAGGGTGGATCCAGATATTCCGGATATGGATGTTCTTCTCTTCAAGAAACGGCGCATCTATATCTTCTTGCTGTATATTTCACGGGGGATTTTTACACAAATATTTCTTTAATTTTTCATAAGGGCATAATGCACATTGACATGTGTAAAGTTAGTAACTCATGCACCATGTATTAACTTAGATCCATACATACACGTTTGTGTCCGTGATTGAGCACTCGCATAACTGCATATGCGTGCATGTTCGTGTACATGTATGTTTCGTATGTATACATGTACACATACATAAACGTAAACACATACATAAGTACATGTATTGTCATCCTTAAATCAGCATGCATTTCCTTGAAAATAAACGGTGGCTCGATTGGTCTTTTTAGACCAAACAAGAGGCTTTGCAGGGGGATTCAATATCTCCTCTTCTATTCATCAACACCTCAAATATTCCAGATGGAATGCTAAAAAAAAAATAGTGAATCAAGGATTAATTCGAGGTCTTTCGATACCTAGAATGGATGTTGAAATCACAAACGTGCAGTTCACCGATATTCTTCTCATTTTTCTTCTCTTTGATGAGGTTATAAAATTAGCGACTACCTTATGTATATTCTCTCTCATAGTTGGCCATAGATAAATCCTCTATCCATTGTTTGAGCCTTACTCCATCTGGAAAATTGTTTGTCACTTCTTTACCTCTGATGGCCACTTGGAAACTTTCATGTAAATTATTAGTGGTTTCCTCTAGCGCCAAAAGCTCTTCAATCTGGTAGCTGACAACTTCTCATCTATAAAGTTGCTGCAAAACTTGAGGGGTGTGAAGGATAGGGAGAATCCTCAAGTGCATCACGGAAGCGTGATGATCGCATCTCATGCGATCGGGGTGACTAGTCGCACTAGTCGCAAGGTGCAGCGGAATTTAAAAATTTTAAATCATATGATGAAACCACATGATCACAAGAACATTTCTTGGATCGTTTCATCTCACCCCAAAGTATTAGAAATACCTCTCGAAGCGTAATTGTGATCATGAGATCTCTAAAGCAAGAGATCCTCCTGGCTCAAGTCCGATCTACGAAGACGGCACTTGCGGGCGCGATGAGACGCGAGCCTCCCGCAATCCTTGATGAAGTTCCAAGCCTTGAACCTCCTGATTTCGTCCAACGAAATCCGACGTCTCCTTCTAGAGCAAGCAGCCCTAAAGAAGATGGAGATCCTCGAGTAGTCGATGCGAAGGTGAGAAGCTATCTCTCAATGCACAAGGTGGACGGCCACCTTAGAGAGAGAGAGAGGGACGGCGAGAATGAGAGAGAGAGAAGGAGAGATGTGCTCTATGATGTATCCTCAAAGGGCTAGGGATGCCCTCCTTATATATTAGTTTGGTATCCAATGGATCTCAATCCATGGCATACATAGAATCAACGGCTAGATTGATCTATGTATCAATCAACGGCCATGATGATTGTTGGTCAAAAAACCAACAACATTAATTTATATCAATCAAATATATGTTGCATTGTCATCAACATAATTTAATTTAATTTAACATAAATCAATTATCAAGAGATAATAAGATAACAAAAAAGGAGGATAAAAAATCACCCCTTAAATTAGGGGGTGTCACCTATGACTAGATCATTGGTGACGCCACCTCATTTTGGTGGTGATTATCTCCTCTTTATTTTTATCCTATTATTTCTTAATAAAATTGCAATAACTTTTATTGCAAAAATATCCACCAAATTAATTCCAAATTAATTAATGAGTATTTCAATCATGTCATTGAAAAAAATGTGAATCATATTCACAACCCAAACTAAATTGTAAATTACATTTCCAATTAACTGCTTAATGTGAATCCAATTCACATTAACAATTAACAAATGCTTTTTACAAAGCTTCTCTATTTCTAATAAATCACATTTATAATATACACACAGATATTATGAATAGCACTATCCACGATCTGCTTTTCCTTGATAATTAAATCTCATTTAATTATCGTGGATAATCATTCTCACAATATGAATCTCATTCATATTACTTGATAATTAAATCTCATTTAATCATCAAGACCTTCTTGCTTGGATACAAAATTCATCATAGGAATTATTCCTGAACTCCTTCAAGAATAATGTGCTTTTCTCTGCAGATACTTGGATATAAGGACAGGGTGATTGTATTGTTCCACGTGTAGTGACTTGGATGTTGAGATCTCATCTTAAATCCAGATCTCACGGACCTCCCATAAATGCTTGACTAAGTCAAGTCCGTATGCTTAATCTTATCATTGCATCTGAATCTCATTCAGATCAATGTCCAACACTTGGACTAATATCAAGTTACTTCTCTAATGAGAGGAGTCACTAAAATCCAGACATGTTTCATCACTCCCTCGGAATGGAAGCGTCATGGTTATACCATCGTTTATGATCACATCACCCTCAGGTATTCCCAATACCTACACATCCTGCATACTGGAAGACCTATGATCGACCTGAAGATGAAGATCAATTTTACACTGTCTTCTTCAGGGTTCGATCACCAAGTTTCTCAATCTTGGTCATTGGGAATCGGTATCGATCATATTCTTTCCCAAAGCATATATCATACCTTCAAATTCTTGTCATGCTTCCAAAGCACGACGACCATGCATGGAATTTGATCGGTCCCAATACCTCATGAGTGAGCTCATGTCTTTCGGTTCATAAGTGGACATGTATGATCCCTTTGAGAGATCGTATTACTCATATGCCTTTACATGCACACCAGCTCGCCAGTGTATAGAGCTTGGTTAGGTCATCAACCTATTTGGTCTGCCAAATGTACACACTCAGATATATAGTAACACATATGTCTCCGGTCAGAGGATGTTTGCCTATGCTGTGACAGCATTCAACATAGGACTTAGGTTATCTCGACCTCGCTAAGTCAATCCTTTGACATAACTAATCTGACACCTCCGAATCATTATTCCCATGCAGAGGACCCACATCAAGAGGTCGGTCAGTTATCAGCCTTTGTGAGAAAGGATTGCCATGTCCTACTCAAGCTGGAGATCATCTCTTAATAATCATTTGACGGTGCTTGATGAGTCCTCTATCTAACTCATTAGATATTCATCCAAACACCAGCCTCTATGATTCATTTAATGAATCAACAGCTATATGATTATTAAGACGGCCATGGTACATAACCCTAATTATACAGAGGGACCTTATAGTGCACTCATTCATTTAATTTCAAAAAAGGAGTGAAACAATCAATAACATTTATTGATAAAACATATTTATTTTAATAACATTTATTGTAAGAATGGTTCGCCTCGGGCTCGCATGGCTAACAATCTCCCACTAGCCCTCAAAACCATTCTGGAACACTCCTTAAACCCAAACTCATAACATGCTGGTCGAAAACCTTCTGCATCAGAGATTTGTAAGAGGATTAGCAACGTTGTCGGCAGAGGCCACCTTGATGGTGATGATATCACCACGCTTTTGAATCTCCCGAATGGTGTGGTATTTCCTTTCCACGTGCTTGCTCTTTTGATGCCATCTGGGTTCCTTTGCCTGAGCAATGACTCCTGTGTTATCGCAGAGTAACGGGATGGGAGTATCAGAGGAAACTGCGCCAAGCTCCAAGATGAACTTGCGCAACCACACCGCCTCCTTTGCAACATCCGATGCGGCAATGTATTCAGCTTCTGTTGTTGAATCTCCGTAGTGTCCTGCTTCTTGCTTCTCCAGCTCACAGCATCACCGTTCAACAGGAATACAAACCCTAATGTCGACTTTCGGTCATCAATATCCGACTGGAAGTCTAAATCTGTATATCCCAATACTTGGAGATCACCATCTCCATAGACCAAGATGTACTCTTGCGTCCATCTTAGATATTTGAATATGTTCTTTACTGCATTCCAGTGTTGCTCTCCATAGCAGGATTGGTAACGACTTACCACTCCCACTGCATGGCAGATGTCTGTCCTAGTACACATAATGGCATACATTAATCTTCCTACAGCTGATGCATAGGGGCATCCACCCATGGCCTTCTTTTCCTCAACACTTTGAGGAGCCATCCCTTTAGACAGATGGATACCATGTCTTAAGGGGAGGAATCCTTTCTTGGAACTATCCATACGAAATCGTTCAAGAATCTTCTTAATGTATCCATGTTGTGACAATCCCAACATCCTCTTTTTCTCGGTTTCTGAACAGCTTCAGGCCTAAGATGTAAGAGGCTTCTCCAAGATCTTTCATCTCGAAGGTATGAGATAGCCAAATCTTCATACCGGTCATCATTCATGTATCATTCACAATGATAAGGATATCATCTACGTAAAGCACGATGAACACAATGGCGCTCCCACTAAGCTTCTTGTACACACAAGGTTCATTAGGATTCTGCACAAAATCATAACTCTTTATGGTTTCATCAAATCTGATGTTCCAACTACGAGAAGCTTGTTTGAGCCCATAGATGGATTTATTTAGCTTGCATACTTTTCCATCCTCAACTATGAAGCCCTGGGGCAGCTCCATATAGATATCCTCCTCAAGGTATCCATTGAGGAAGGCTGTCTTGACGTCCATCTGCCAGATGTCGTAGTCAAGAGATGCAGCTATAGCTAGCAGTGTCCTGATGGACTTAAGCATAGCCACATGAGAGAACGTCTCATCGTAGTTGATGCCATCTCTCTGTGTGTAGCCCTTGGCCGCGAATCGTACCTTGAAAGTCTTTACTTTCTCATCAGGTCCCCTTTTTCTCTTGAAGATCCATTTACACCCAATGGGTTTCACCCCTTTAGGTGGATCCTCTAGGGTCCATACACCATTCTTATGCATGGAGTCAATCTCTGACTTCATTACTAGTATCCATCTATCCATGTCATGACCTACGAGTGCTTCATCAAATGAAGTAGGATCATTGTCAGTCTCACTTGACACATGAAATCCATACCTTTCAGGTGGTGCAACCACCCCTCGAACTCCTTCGAAGAGGTATGGGTGTTTCATCTTCATTTATATCCTTAGTTTCTGGTTCAGGAACCTCAGAATCCTCAGGGGATTCAATGAGTTCCTCTACTTCATTTCTATCTTGACCTTTAAAGAAAACATCCTCCATAAATTTTGCATCTCTAGAGACAAAAACCTTTTGGGTCTCACGATCATAAAGTTGATATCCAATACCGTCTTTAACGTACCCAATGAAGTAACACTCACAAGTGCGAGATTCTAGCTTACTTGCGTCCATATTCTTCGCATGGACCAAGTAACCCCAAACCCTCAAGTGTCTAACACTAGGTTTGTTTCCATACCAGAGCTCGTGAGGAGTCTTGGGTACAGATTTGCTAGGAATCTTATTCAGGATATATATTGCAATCTCTACTGCATATCCCCAGAAACTAAGAGGTAAACGTGCTTTGCTCATCATTGAACGGACCATGTCCATGATGGTCCTGTTGCGTCTTTCAGCAATGCCATTAAGTTGGGGAGTTTCAGGGGAGTGAGATTGGAGACAATTCCATTCTCTTTAAGGTATCCCTTGAATTCAGCTGAGAGGTACTTGCCACCTCGGTCAAATCGAACCCATTTAATCTTCCTATCGGTTTGGTTCTCAACCAAATCCTTAAACTCTTTGAACTTTTCAAAGGTTTTAGAATTACGATGCAGTAGGAAGATAAACCCGTATCGCGAATGGTCATAAATAAACGTTAAATAATATCGATATCCATTTCGAGTCGCGGTACTGAAAGGACCACATACATCAGTATGTATTAGGTCAAGAATACCTTCGCATCTCGTAACCTTGTTACGGAAAGGCATCCTGGTCATTTTACCTCGAATGCAATGTTCACAGGTAGGTAAAGATTGGACCTGTAGAAAATCTAAGGGTCCATCCTTTATCAGTCTATTGATCCTATCAACAGGTAAATGACCAAGCCTTTGATGCCAAATCATATTCAAATGATTTTCATTCTCCCTGGATCTTTTAGGGTTTTTATTAGTGGTAGTGACATTCATGACACATTCATCAATGCACAATTCATAGAGTCCACCAATAGTCAAAACACCATCCGCAATAAATTTATCATATTGATTAATGACTAACTTATTACAGAAAAGGAAGGAATATCCATGTCTAACAAGCTTAGATACAGATATCAAATTCCTCCTGACTTCAGGTACATAAAGACACTCTTTAAGTACTATGACTATACCACTAGATAATGATAGTCGGCAGGTCCAATGGCGATTGCTGCAATGCTTACATCAGATCCCATCTGGATGGCTATCTCCCCTTGCTCCAGATTCCTAGTTTCCTGAAACAAATGCAATGAATTGCATACATGAACAGAAGCACCAGAATCTACAACCCAACTTCCTTCTCGACCAACGAGAAAGCTACTTTCAATGATGAAAGTAGATTTCATACCTGCTGGGGCTTTACCTTTGTCAGCAGACTTCAGGTATTCAGGGCAGTAATGCCGCCAGTGCCCTCGCTTTTTGTAGTGGTGACAGACATCGGTCTTCTTCGATGTCATCAGTGTGGAAACACTAGAAGATGAACCAACTCCTTGATTCTTATTCTTTCTCTTCTGGGACGGGCCCATCCGAGAACCTTGCTTCCGACCGCGCTTTCCTTTTGCCTGTGCAACTATTGCACTGGCAGAGGTGTTGTCCTTCTTCATTACGTCTTCTGCAGACTTTAATGCAGCTAACAACCCATCGTTAGTGAAATCACCTTTGCTCATATGATACGACACGACAAAGTTGTTGAAAGACTTAGGGAGTGACAGGAGAATGAAATTAGCTTGCATATCAGAATCCATGTAAGCTCCCAGGATTTCTAATTCAGATAGGTACCCAAACACTTTGAGTACGCATTCTCTGATAGAGGTCCCTTCCTGCATCTTGCAGCGAATAAGCTCTTTCATCACATTATAACGTTGTGTGCGGTTTATGTCACCGAACATTTCCTTTAGATTCAGAATGATTTCTTGGCTGTGGTTCATTTCCACATGCTGCTTCTGAAGCACATTGGATAATGAGCCAAGGATATAACACCTTGCCAAGTTATGATCTTCATCATATTTCTCATTAAAAGTTTTATCTTCCGGAGTCTGAGGGTCTGCAATCTTGTCCTTGGTTAGCACATATGAGATGCGCTCCGCATATAGGACAAGATCCAAATTTCGGATCCATTCCGAATAATTTGGTCCGGTCAACTGATTGACCTCCAGGAGCCTGCTCAGTGGGTTCATGGATTTCATTTTCTGAAATTAAGAATGCACTATATTAGAACATTTAAATAATTATATATTCATTTTTAAAACATTTGATTAAGGCATATTAAATCAAATTTGTCTTGCGATGTCAACTTTGAAAGATTATTCCCTTATTATCTCTCAAAGTAAGAGATATACTTACCGCTATATCTCAAGCAAGATATGGGATCTCCTCTTTATCTTTATCACATCCCAATAATATGAGATCTTGTGACTCGAATAAAGAGAAGTGGGAACACATTCCGCCTTACAAGTCCAACTTGCATTTCCCAATTCGGTCTTTAACACCCGAGCCCACCACCCCTAAGATGATGTTGACCCGTTGCTAATTGAACCAACTGTCAACAGGCTTAATACTCGCTATATGCAATCTAATGTCGCCCCAATAATATGAGGACTCAATATTGGGGTCACTACGTATACGGCCTTACTCTTTCGAGAAGCAAAGAACCCGGTCCAAATAATTGTATACAAGATCTGTCACTTCGGACAGGTGTCTCCTATATACAATTTTTGGCGACGAAATTCTTTGCCTTGACGGGAGACCATGGATGTCACTTATGTGATCCTCCACCTTATATTCAAATTGTAGTTAATTATCGTGAATCATATTCACATAATTAATTCTTCCAAGGAAATACACATCTATTCAAATTAGAGTGCTTTTAATAGGATATAAATAATTTAATCACATTAAATTAATTATCAATCTAATTTTCAAACAACAAACTTGATTATTACTTGAATAGTAGGTATAATCTTAAAGTACGTATTATTCGAATTTTAATAATTAGAAAAATACACTTTGATTTCTCCGGCATTATCGAGTCCCTACCCGCTGTCATGGCCAGTACCGACGAGAGTGGGACGGACCACATACGTTGCAACCCGCTACCCCAATGCTCTCCGACTAGACACCATATCCACCTCAGGAAAGGATAATGTCAGATAGATCATCATGTACTTTGAGATGCTCATCGGTCTTTCAACCGAAATTATACCATATAATATACATCAAAACAATTTTGATTATATTATAAGGAGATTTGCTAAACAAATCCCCAATCCTATTCAAGCAAGAGGGTTTTGCATGTAAAAGTTGTCCTACAATTATTGTAGGATAAACTAGGGTTTTGTATGCAAACAATGTTTGTTGATGATTTCATATCAATGTCATTCAAGGAAACGATTATCATCTTTAAATATTTCACTAATACTTATCAATAATCATTTCAGAAAATTAACAATTAATTTTCATCAATTTATTTGAATGACTATCACAAGGTTCATGATCAAGTTTGTCAATTTCCAGCAGTGACCCCTACTCACTAAAATTAACTTATCTAGATCAATTTAAATCCAAAATTCGCAAAATCAATTTCTTAAGATTGTAAATTTGATTTATGACAGAAATCAAGTGATATTTTATGCATTTCAAGGCGCATAAAAACAACAATTAACTCATTAATCACGTTCAGATTTGTTGTTCCCGCAACAGTGAATACATTCTTATTCAAAAGACCATATCTTGAGCATATGAAATCCAAATTGCATAAACTCAGATCCTACGGTCTCCTTATTTAATGAGGAACAAAATCCAATTGAATATTTCGTATTTAAACAATTTAAACAGTGTTGAAAAAAAATCCAATTAGTCAGAGATGCGAAAATTAAAATGCGACAGAACTTTCGCAACCCTTTCAAACCCAAGTTGTCCTAGGTTCGCGGATCGTATCCAAAACCTGTTTCGACCTAAGACTCTGATACCACTTGAAGGACATGGAGAATCCTCAAGCGCATCACAAAAGCATGATGATCGCATCTCATGCGATCGGGGCGACTAGTCGCACTAGTCGCAAGGTGCAACGGAATTTAAAAATTTTAAATCATATGATGAAACCACATGATCACAAGAACATTTCTTGGATCGTTTCATCTAACCATAAAGTATTAGAAATACCTCTCAAAGTGTGATTGTGATCACGAGATCTCTAAAGAAAGAGAACCTCCTGGCTCAAGTCCGATCTACAAAGACAACAGTTGCGGGCGCGATGATAAGACGCGAGCCTCCCGCAATCCTTGATGAAGTTCCAAGCTTTGAACCTCCTGATTTCATCCAATGAAATCCGACGTCTCCTTCTAGAGCAAGCAGCCCTAAAGAAGATGGAGATCCTCGAAGAGTCGATGCGAAGGCGAGAAGCTATCTCTCAATGCACAAGGTGGACGGCCACCTTAGAGAGAGAGAGAGAGGGATGGTGAGAATGAGAGAGAGAGAGAGAAGGAGAGACGTGCTCTATAATGTATCCTCAAAGGGCTAGAGATGCCCTCCTTATATATTAGTTTGGGATCCAATGGATCTCAATCCATGGCATACATAGAATCAACAGCTAGATTGATCTATGTATCAATCAACAGCCATGATGATTGTTGGTCAAAAAACCAACAACATTAATTTATATCAAATCAAATATATGTTGCATTATCATCAACATAATTTAATTTAATATAAACCAATTATCAAGAGATAACAAGATGACAAAAAAAGAGGATAATAAATCACCCCTTAAAATTAGGGGGCGTCACCTATGACTAGGTCATTGGTGATGCCACCTCATTTGGGTGGTGATTATATCCTATTTATTTTTATCCTATTATTTCTTAATAAAATTGCAATAACTTTTATTGCAAAAATATCCACCAAATCAATTCCAAATTAATTAGTGAATATTTCAATCATGCCATTGAAAAAAATGTGAATCATATTCACAACTCAATCTAAATTGTAAATTACATTTCCAGTTAACTGCTTAATGCGAATCCAATTCACATTAACATTTAACAAATGCCATTTACAAAGCTTCTCTCTTTCTAATATATTATAAATCACATTTATAATATACACACAGATATTATGGATAGCACTATCTACGATCTGCTTTTCCTTGATAATTAAATCTCATTTAATTATATTTGATAATCCTTCTCACAATATGAATCTCATTCATATTGTACTTGATAATTAAATCTCATTTAATCATCAAGACCTTCTCGTTTGGATACAAAATTCATCATAGGAATTATTCCTGAACTCCTTCAAGAATAATGTGCTTTCTCCGCAGATACTTGGAGATAGTGACAGGGCGATTGTATTATTCCACGTATAGTGACTTGGATGTTGAGATCTCATCTCAAATCCAGATCTCACGGACCTCCCATAGATGCTTGACTAAATCAAGTCTGTATACTTAATCTTCTCATTGCATCTGAATCTCGTTCAAATCAATGTCCAACACTTGGACTAAGATCAAGTTACTTCCCAACTGAGAGGAGTCACTAAAATCCAGACATGTTTCATCACTCCCTAGGAATGGAAGCGTCATGGTTATACAATCATTTATGATCACATCACCCTCAGGTATTCCCAATGCATGCACATCCTGCATACTGGAAGACCTATGATCAACCTGAAGATGAAGATCAATTTTACATTGTCTTCTTCAGGGTCCGATCACCAAGTTTCTCAATCTTGATCATTCGGAATCGGTATCAATCATATGCTTTCCCAAAGCATATATCATACCTTCAAATTCTTGTCATACTTCCAAAGCACGACGACCATGCATGGAATTTGATCGGTCCCAATACCTCATGAGTGAGCTCATGTCTTCCGGTTCATAAGTGAACCTGTATGATCCCTTTGAGAGATCATATTATTCATATGCCTTTATATGCACACCAGCTCGTCGGTGTATAGACCTTGGTTAGGTCATCAACCTAGTGGTCTGCCAAATGTACACACTCAGACATATAGTAATACATTTGCCTCCGGTCAGAGGATGTTTGCCTATGCTGTGACGTGTCCGTAAATTGCTGCTTTAAAAAGATGTTTTAATTTGTTCGTGCAAAAAATATGGTTTGTCGTTCGTTGTAGGCGGCGATCGAAATCGGTCAAGAAATAACCACAAAAATTATCTGTCAATTTTAATTAAGTGGTTTTATGTTTATTTTACTTGGGCAAGTCCCAAGGTCGATCACAAGGAGGCAAAGGAACAATCTAGAATTATGTCTGTCAAGGTTCGTGCATGGTTTTCGAGGTCATCTTTTTTTGGAATTTTTAATGCAAATAAGGGATGCAAGATGCAATTTAGGCCTATTTTAGGGACTAAAATGTAAATTACATTCAAGTGATGTCCGAAAAATACGAAACTTGGCCACAATGTAAATTTTGGTGAAATAAATGTACTATATTTTTTTGGAATTTTTGGATGCAATATGGATTTTTTTATAAATTTCTAAGTACAAACAGAATGATTTTAAATATTTAATTATAATAAATATTAAACCTACTTGTTTTCAAGAGATAAAATTATCTAAGATCTATCACTAGGTAATGGATCTCAGAAAAATCCTAAACCTCGAAAATATGGAGTTTAATACCTATTAAAAATTAAATACTAAAATATACAAAAAGTTTTTTACAGAGCAAATTATGCATGCAAATGCAAATCTTTTTGGGCACAATGTCAAACAAAATTAACTCTATAATATGTGATTTTTGGAGAATTTTTAGATTAACGGTTAATCAGATAAAAATTGAAGAGCAAAAAATGGGCAAAGTTTGCAAATTTCCACCAAATAATTGATTATTAATGAACCATCAATCATAAAAATATCCGCAGTATCTCAAAATGTAGAAAATTAAACGATACACATCATGCTATTTTTGGATAAATAAAATGATGGAGAACAGAGGTCTAAAATGAAGGAGAAATGCAGGGGTACAGATGCAATAAATATAAAAGAAATATGCAGGGGATTTTATTTGTAATTACCGATACTATGGGGAGGCTCTCTGAAAAATTCCCAATGGATCACGTGCGATGCACGTGACCCCTGGGTTGGTTGGACTAGGAGCGTGAATATGAATAAGGTCCCGGGGGAGTTTGTAAATTGCCCAATGGGCACGTGCTCAGCACGTGACCCCCAGGTTGAGCTCCTGCTGACTTTGTTCCCTCCGCACGTGTAGTGCATGTGGGAGGGCCTCGAGCTCTGGGACCCGGCCTCCGGTGTTGTTGGCGGCGAGGATCGGCGAGGAGGGTCCATGTTGATGCGATTTTACGCGGTTTAAAAAGTTGTTTTTACCATGTCGTTGTTGTCCCACGCAAAACCGCAATCAAACAAATAAGATTACAACTACAAGCATGTTGGAAAAAATATGAGTTGTATAGTGCAAGTAGAGGTTCGTATCCGCAGGGACTAAGCAAACTCGCTCTTTTTGTTCTTCTTTAAAACTTGATTCAAATTTTAATTCTATTGTGATGAAAGAAAATTTATAACAGAATGCGATCTACGGTGAAAATACTTCTTAAAACTTAGAGTAAGCAAATGATGGTATGAGTGCAACTAAGTAAGGAAGCGGGGGTTGATTCGCAATTTAATATGGGAAGATGAGGTTTACTTGAAAGCTTTAAAGAGAGAATGATGAAATATAAAACTTGCATTGCATATATAGAGTTGACAAAAGCTTACACAATAAAAGTTGTTCTTGCAAATTCAACTAAAACAAATTAACTAAGGTAGAAAAAAAATACAAGCGACAAATAAGATGGGAAAGAAATGCTTCTCCATTTGATTCTGAAGTGAAGATGATGATGATGACGGAGATGGGAGTGTGCGGGGAGATGCGTGGGCTGCTCGCACACGCAAGAATGGAGCCGAAGAAGATGGTGGCGGAGAGGAGCTTCGACGAGAGAGAGATGGCCTGCGTGTGGACGCACGAGCTGCTACGGACTGAAGGCGAACTGTGAAGAGGAGGAAAGCGACTGGACGTTGTTGGCGCTATCTTTGTACCTGCATGAGAAAAACGAGAGAGAGGGAGATGGAAACAAGAGAGAAAATGAGAAGGAAGAAAATGGGGGAGAGAAGAGAATGACGTGCATGAAAAATGGGGGAGAGGGAGAGAGTGAGGGAGTGGGAGGAGAGGGGCATCATTTTATAATGGAGACATCCCATGCAAGTGAAGACAAAATATCATTATTAGTGTATGGAGACTTAATTGGTTTTGCATGGGGAAGGCATATGTGTTGGCTAGAATGCATGGGAATGGGAGAGGCATTTATTATTTGTATGGGGAAGGCATAATAAGGGTGGCTCTATGCATGATAATAAAGAGTGGGTCATTTACGCTATATCCCTCCCTATTTCTTCCCAATAAAAAGGTGAAGTGAAATGTGTTGGATGTTTTATATTATAAGCATGCTCAATAGTTCTTCATTTTTCTTTGATAACAACAAGTTTGATAATTAATCTCAGTATAGGATTATGATTTTTATATGTGAATGATGATTTTATCTCCTCTGTGTATAGGATGCAATTTATGTGAATTTGAAGTTTATACATCAAAGATTAATGTTGTACTTCACATAATTTAAGCATGTTATACTAGTACATAATATGATTATCACACCCCCATACTTAAGTCTTGCTAGTCCCGAGCAAGAATAAGATAAGAAATAATGAAGGAAAATAGCCAAGATAGATTAGGTGAGGGTTTGCAGCAGACATACCCACAAAGTCATGAGTTTTCAGATCCTAACCACACAGATGCACAAACTTAAGTAGAGTTGACCTATGGACTAATGATTTATTCGAATAGTCAACTTGACTCGAGTTTTGTAGTTTCAACAGTCTCTCAGTTCCGAAAAAATCAAGATGGTTTCAGAAAGGCGATCAAGTCAGATCATTCTAATCAACATGTATTCTCTTTGACCTTGAATGGATACAAACGGTGTTCGTGATGTTTTAGCTTTCGTGAGTCAAGAGAACGAGCTAACAACACAATCTATCAAGGTACCGAATGATTCCCTACACATACAACCTCAGTCCTCACCTGAATTCGGGCATATTCTCTTTTCACCCAAGTATGTCAGCATCAAGAAATAGGTCATAATTCTTTGGGAAAATGGGACTTATTTTTCGGGGTTTTCCGTAGACCGCTTTGGTCCGTTGCTCTCATTCTTTTCTTTTTGCAGAGCATAACCCTGGGCCTCTTTGGGCCTCTTTTAAAAATTTAGGTAGCATCATTGGGCTGCTAACATGGCTTTTTGGTGGAGAAGGGTTATTTGGTGGTCTTCTTGCTTTTGCTTTGCTTATCTTTGCATGAGTGGCAATTTTTGGCATTTGTATTGATATATGCCTTTTTGTGGTGTTTTTTGTCTTGAGTTTTGGCATCAAAAAGGTAGTATCGGTTTAATATTGACTTTGGAGGCGCGATACTGGCTTATTTGCTGACATACTTAGACTAGAGAGATCATGTTGCTCCCGAGTCAAGTTCCTTCACTAGCTATAGATAAGGTTCAGGCATTGGCACAACCAAGAGGACAACTCCTCACGTCAACTAGACTGTAATTGCATCTCGTAAACTCAACTCAATCAAGCTAAGTGCAATGTGCATTGTTCAATATCCATTGAAGAGTTTAAGAGTGCTACTAGTTGCTCAGGTGATCTAGTTAGATACAGAGGTTCATTCACCAGTAGAGTTAGTGGAACTGAGAGAATAAAGTCCATATGGACCTGAAGAAAGCTTAAAAACTCATGCCTAGTGAAATTATGAAGAAGTTAAGTGGATTAAGGTCAACTCAGCCTCAGTCTATGATTTATGCAGTGAAGATCTGATTTCTCAAAATAGGATAAAACTAGGAAGGTTGTATTTTTGGTGGTTTTCTTTGCTTTTGAAGATATTTTTAGGGGAATTTTTACTAAGAGATTTTTTTTTGAAAGAGTATGCAATTTTGAAAAACTATGCAGACACCCCCCCATACTTAACAGAAACCATGTCCTCATGGTGAAGACAATGTGCAATAGGAGGATCAGAAGGGATGTGAAATGTATTTTTGTTTTTGTGTTTTTTTTGTTTTTTTGTAAAGTGTAGAGGTGGACCCCCATACTTATCTAATGCAAAAAAAAGAAAGAGACGGATACAAAGAAAGGAAAAGATACCTATGGGTGTGGACCCACAAAATGTTGTTGGTTTAAAGTCCCAACTCGACGATTCAGCTTATCAAGAGTATCCAGTGTTGCGTGTGAGTGCAGAAGCTGTATTCAGAAAACCCAAATGAAATTCTTGATATGATACGGATATCTTGACCCATATGTGAGAGTGTGGTTGATGAATTTGATAAATGTGTGTTGTCATTAATACGGTGAAGACATTAATTAGTTGATGAATCAGAATGAGAGATGAATCAGTTTGATCCTGGATTGGATGTGATGGGAGGGAAATAGGTGGACTGGTGAAGGGCTCATGGACCAGATATGATGTATTGAAGTCGAGCTCTACATGGTCAAGAATTGATTCTTCCATCAAAGAAGGTTGAGTGGTTATAAGCATGTGATCCTCCAACATATATTGTGATAAATCATCAATGTCCCTCAAATAATCATCATGGCTATTTTCAGTGGTATCTATTGTCAATTTCATTTCAGTTCTCTGCTTGAGCCATGAGGGTGATTCTCTCCTCGAAATATGATTTGGGTATTCAAAGGTCAGGAGCAGGGGTGTGTTGGCAATTGAATTAGGAGGTATGACAATAGAGGTCGGATTTGGCAAAGGCTGAGTTGCATGAATGATTGGATGATTATCTTCGAATGTTTTGAGTAATTCTTCAGTTTCATTCCAAAAAGGATCAGAGAATAAAAAACCATTATGATCAGATTCTGACTTAGTAGTAGAAGATGTATTATTATATTCATCAACCGAATTGAGTGGATCTTCTTTCTCAATGGTGAAGGCAATGGAGTTGGAAATCTTATCTTTGAAAGGGTCATCATAAAAGATCTTCAACATATAATCATGTGTTGGTTGGAAGAGAGTCTTGGTGCATGGAGAAGTCAATTCATTGTCTACTATATCCTCATATTCAAACTCTAAGTTTGGACTTTTTTCATTAATCGTAAAATCACATATAGAATTAACATCAAACATCGGATCTTCCTCGATTTCTTCGCTGGAGTCAATACCAATACTATCCTCAAATTCAACTATTATCTCAGACCAATCGATATCATTAGTAGACTGATGTTCATAACCTTCAGAATAGTCTAAGGAAAGATCGATGCCATCATTAATACATGTATCCATCAAGAGTGGGTCGTGATCGAGTTGTATTAGGGGTGTGATCTCAATTTCAAACATGTCCTTATTATACTCTCCAAAATCATTCTGATCAATATGATTCATGAATGCTGAAATTATATCACATTCCTCCTCAATTTCATCCATAGAGTTATATTCCATAAGATGCCCCTAAAGATCACAAAATGATGTTTCATGCTCAAAGTTTTTGAGTCTTTCCAAGAGAAAAAATTCATCTATTAAATCATTGGGCATCTCAATTAATACGTGGTCTGACACAGGAGGAGCGAAGATGGGGATATCATGAAATTTCGTCAATCTGGGTTTGAGGAGGCATGGAGATGGCACTATTTCAACAATAAAATCTTCTTCTATACATCTCACATCTAGTTCATCAAAAGGAAGTATCTGTGTTTGGTTCACTGATATTGGGACCCATTTTTCTTCTTCCCTTGAGTGTCTGAAATCCTCAATTTTCTTTTCTTGATATCTCTCAAAATATTGTTGAGATCTATTGCATTCATCCGTCAAACTATTTGGCCTATTCATCAAGTGAGCACGAATTTCCAAAAGTTGTTTACTGACATTCTCATACATCCTATTACACTCATCCATAAGTGCTCCCTGGTTTTGTTGGATTTGGATAGCTAATTCATGAAGAGTATGTTGCGAGTCACTTTCATGGGTCGGTGATAGGGGTATGGAGATTGAGTGATTTCTTAAAGAATCAGATATTAGTCCAGTATTCGAAATGGATGAGTGTTCTGCGTGTGAAAGTGGTTTGAAAGAGACAAAGGAAGCGCATGCAGGAGAAGGTAATGCAAGAAATTCCTCTAATATAGGGTCATCATGGGGTGGTTTTGACGTTTGATCGGATGACTCGTTCTTTTTGTGTTCCTGATCTTCTTGATATTTTTGCACTAGATGCATCATTTCATCAATCTCATGCTCAATCGATAATAAAATAGGTGGATCAATGGGCCGAGAAGATCGTTTCCTATCCTCCAAATAATTCAAAGCAATAGCCCGATTCAGCTTTGTTTTCTCGTGCATCTCATTGAGCATAACTTGAATTTTTTCCATGAATAAAGATTCTCAAGTACAGACAAGAATGAGTGGGATTTTCTTTTATAGATAGGGTCGTAATCTAGCGGGTTGTTGCAATTTATTTTTAAAAGATATACGACCTAGCATACACAACACAAACACCAGACAAGTTGTTGTTTCACCAACTCACACAAAAATTACCGCGGAAGCGGTTATCTTTTCGATTTTAGTTTAGTGATTCAACAAAAGTTTTCAGAGAAATTAGGGTCCTTAAAGATGAGGTGGGTGTGGAAGATTGTGAGAAATCGATGTCCTAATCCGGCTGGGGGATCCAGGGTGCGGTACTCAGATCGAGGATCTGCTTCTTCCCACAAGAACCTGTGCCCAACGCGTCGAGGAGTTACGATCTCTCTCTGCAATCCCACGTAGCACCAGGGATTTTTGTCTCTATCCAAGGGTTCTATGTGCTCGTGATTTTTGTGTCATACACGTGCATCAAACAAGCATTCAGAATTTATCCGCTTTCTGCTCGGGCCACTGCGGTGGCCTTTCAAGCTTATCTTTTTAAATGATCAGCACACGATTTGGTGGTCTTTGAATTAGATTATCAGAGGGAGAAGACCACGGAGATGATGCAAAGAAGAAGTGTTTTTTAATTTTTTTTCGGTTTAAGTTCGGGGCGCAAACAAATGCACGAAATTTTTAAAAGCCTAAGATGCCTAAGAGAAAGATGGACTCACAGTGCCTGCACTTCTGGCGCTAATCCGTAATATTTTGTCCTGCTAATGGCGAGCTTTTTCGTGAAGGGAGGGGGAAATTAAGATTACAAATTTTTTTTAACAAATTACAAGTTCGCTAAAATAAAATGCATGAGAAGACAAGTAAAATTTTTTTCTTTTTGAAGCCTAAGTACCTGCAAAATAAAAAAAATGCACGGATTAGAAACTTGAAATTAAGTTAGAAAGAAGAAGAAAAAATTGCAAATGTTGCCTAGTCCCCGGCAACGGCGCCAAAATGTTGATGCGATTTTACGCGGTTTAAAAAGTTGTTTTTACCATGTCGTTGTTGTCCCACGCAAAACCGCAATCAAACAAATAAGATTACAACTACAAGCATGTTGGAAAAAATATGAGTTGTATAGTGCAAGTAGAGGTTCGTATCCGCATGGACTAAGCAAACTCGCTCTTTTTGTTCTTCTTTAAAACTTGATTCAAATTTTAATTCTATTGTGATGAAAGAAAATTTATAACAGAATGCGATCTACGGTGAAAATACTTCTTAAAACTTAGAGTAAGCAAATGATGGTATGAGTGCAACTAAGTAAGGAAGCGGGGGTTGATTTGCAATTTAATATGGGAAGATGAGGTTTACTTGAAAGCTTTAAAGAGAGAATGATGAAATATAAAACTTGCATTGCATATATAGAGTTGACAAAAGCTTACACAATAAAAGTTGTTCTTGCAAATTCAACTAAAACAAATTAACTAAGGTAGAAAAAAATACAAGCGACAAATAAGATGGGAAAGAAATGCTTCTCCATTTGATTCTGAAGTGAAGATGATGATGATGACGGAGATGGGAGTGTGCGGGGAGATGCGTGGGCTGCTCGCACACGCAAGAATGGAGCCGAAGAAGATGGTGACGGAGAGGAGCTTCGACGAGAGAGAGATGGCCTGCGTGTGGACGCACGAGCTGCTACGGACTGAAGGCGAACCGCGAAGAGGAGGAAAGCGACTGGACGTTGTTGGCGCTATCTTTGTACCTGCATGAGAAAAACGAGAGAGAGGGAGATGGAAACAAGAGAGAAAATGAGAAGGAAGAAAATGGGGGAGAGAAGAGAATGACGTGCATGAAAAATGGGGGAGAGGGAGAGAGTGAGGGAGTGGGAGGAGAGGGGCATCATTTTATAATGGAGACATCCCATGCAAGTGAAGACAAAATATCATTATTAGTGTATGGAGACTTAATTGGTTTTGCATGGGGAAGGCATATGTGTTGGCTAGAATGCATGGGAATGGGAGAGGCATTTATTATTTGTATGGGGAAGGCATAATAAGGGTGGCTCTATGCATGATAATAAAGAGTGGGTCATTTACACTATACCCCTCCCTATTTCTTCCCAATAAAAAGGTGAAGTGAAATGTGTTGGATGTTTTATATTATAAGCATGCTCAATAGTTCTTCATTTTTCTTTGATAACAACAAGTTTGATAATTAATCTCAGTATAGGATTATGATTTTTATATGTGAATGATGATTTTATCTCCTCTGTGTATAGGATGCAATTTATGTGAATTTGAAGTTTATACATCAAAGATTAATGTTGTACTTCACATAATTTAAGCATGTTATACTAGTACATAATATGATTATCAGTCCACTCCTGGCGGTGAAGTCGTTCTGGAGGCCGGCGATCGGTTGTTGTGCGGAGGAGTAGCGTCTGGGCTTTGATGAAGAATGTCGGTGTTGTGGGCGTTAATGGCGATGTCGGGTGTCGTTGGGTTGCTGAAGTCGAAGGTGGTCGCGAACAAAGCGTTGTTGGAGACGACTAAGGCGAAGGTGTTGTCGATGGAGTAGCAGAGGCGTAGTCGTTGTCTGAGACGTTGATGCTCAACGAAGAGCGGCGGAGAAGATGGAGTCGTAGGCTCGATGAAGCTCGGAGAAGACATAGCTGCTGGAGACGTAGGCTCGGCGATGATCGGAGCTAGGGCAGAAGGAAGGGCTGATCCGCGCTGCAACGAAGCACTGAGATGGGGCTTCGGAACTCGCCGCAAGTGAAGGGCTGCCAGGCTATCACCACTGGTGGAGCCTTGATGATTTGGGCATGTCGGCGGATGATGGAGTCGGGGGTGGCGATGGCTCTTAAATAGGGCTGTGAGGGAAGGGGCTGGCGATGGAGGAAGGTTGCGAAGGCGGCGGGGCGGTTTGGCCGTTGCGACGAAGGCGGGGAAGTGGTTGGCGGTTTGGCAATTGCGAGGATAGCGGGACGGCGGCTGGAGGCGAGGTCAGATGCGGAGGAACGGGGGGGGGGGGGGGGGGCATTTGGGGAAGACGACGGGTCCCGGGCCGTTCGATAGGCCGAGATCGAACGACCGTAAACGCGCCACATGGCGATGAAGGGGGAAAGGGTTGAGCACGTGCGGAGCACGTGCCTGGGAGGCACGTGCGACGCACGTGTGGAGGCTTTATTATTATTATTATTAAGAAAAACGAATAAATAAAAAGGCTAAAAAATGTTGACACGTGGCGGCCTCAGGGACGGCCACGTGTCAGCACCAGAAAAATCGAAGATAAAGAGTTTGTAAAATCAAAAAAATAGTAAATGACCTCTGATCGAAAAAGTTCCTTTATGAAAAATGCTTGTCTCGATGAGATCTACAACTTTCATGAAGACATCAAAATCAAAATCGATCAAATGCATGAAGTGAGTTTTTGGGGTATCCCATATACACAGAATACCTAGATTTTTGGGTTTTATAATTTTTTTGTCATTTAAATCAAATAAAAATCTAGAAAAATATGGAAACATCAAATATAAATAAATACACCTTAATCTATTTTTTTGGATTTTTATTAATAAAGAAAATATGTACAAAAATATCGGGTCAAAAAATCGCTAAAATATACAACGTACAAAAGAGGCCCAAAACCCAACTTTCGCATACGAACTCCGATTCACTTGAACTTGGTCTTGTTTTGAAGGTAATTGAATGTACATTAGTTCAAAAAGAGTAGGATCAAATTAGACACTGGATGGGGAAGATATGGGGCTTTTAGTCCGAAAATCCTGAAACTAGGATTTGGGTTTTTGGTCCACTTAACAGGGTTAGTGATTTTTTTGTATTTTTTATTTATTCTTGTTAGTGATATGTACACAGTGGAGGTAGTTTTGTGTCATTCGGAGTTAGCATGAAGGAGTTAAAAATCTGAGAAATTAGGTTATTTACAGGTCAACTTTGGCTTGGATTTTTGGCTTCTCATTTTGTGCAAAAATGATGGATAAAATGCCATTCTTATGCAAGCATGCATGAATGCTAATTATGCGGAATAAATGCAGAAATGCTGATGATTTTGAGGGAATTGAGCTTAATAAATGAGATTTAGAGTGATGAATCCGAGATTCATCATGTTGTGACAGCATTCAACATAGGACTTAGGCTATCTCGATCTCGCTAAGTAACCCCTTTAACATAACTAATCTGATACCTCTGAATCACTATTCCCATGCAGAGGACCTGCATCAAGAGGTCGGTCAGATATCGGCCTTTGTGAGAAAGGATTGACATCTCCGACTCAGGCTAGAGATCATCACTTAATAATCATTTGATGGTGCTTGATGAGTCCTCTATCTAATTCATTAGATATTCATCCAAACACCAGCCTCTATGATTCATTTAATGAATCAACAACTATATGATTATCAAGACGGCCATGGTACATAACCCTAATTGTACAGAGGGACCTTATAGTGCATTCATTCATTTACTTTCAGAAAGGGAGTGAAACAATCAATAATATTTATTGATAAAACAAATTTATTTCAATAATATTTATTGTAAGAATGGTTCGCCTCGGGATCACATGGTTAAAAATCTCCCACTAGCCATCAGAACTATTCAGGAACAATCCTTAAACCCATACTCATAACATGCTGGTCGAAAACCTTCTGCGTCAGAGGTTTGGTGAGAGGATCAGCAACGTCGTCGGCAGAGGCCACCTTGGTGATGATGATATCACCACGCTTTTGAATCTCTCGAATGATGTGGTATTTCCTTTCCACGTGCTTGCTCTTTTGATGCCATCTGGGTTATCGCAGAGTAACGGGATGGGAGTATCAGAGGAAACTATGCCAAGCTCCAAGATGAACTTGCGCAACCACACCGCCTCCTTTGTAGCATCCGATGCGGCAATGTATTCGGCTTCTGTTGTTGAATCTGCCGTAGTGTCCTGCTTCTCGCTTCTCCAGCTCACAGCATCACCATTCAACGGGATACAAACCCTGATGTCGACTTTTGATCATCAATATCTGACTGGAAGTCTGAATCTATATATCCCAAGACTTGGAGATCACCATCTCCATAGACCAAGATGTAATCTTGCGTCCGTCTTAGATATTTGAATATGTTCTTTACTGCATTCCAGTGTTGCTCTCCATAGCAGGATTGGTAACGACTTACCACTCCCACTGCATAGCAGATGTCTGGCCTAGTACACATAATGGCATACATTAAGCTTCCTACAGCTGATGCATAGGGGCATCCACCCATGGCCTTCTTTTCCTCAACACTTTGAGGAGCCATCCCTTTAGACAGATGGATACCATGTCTTAAGGGGAGGAATCCTTTCTTGGAACTATCCATACGAAATCGTTCAAGAATCTTCTTAATGTATCCATGTTGTGACAATCCCAACATCCTCTTTTTCTCGGTTTCTGAACAGCTTCAGGCCTAAGATGTAAGAGGCTTCTCCAAGATCTTTCATCTCGAAGGTATGAGATAGCCAAATCTTCATACCGGTCATCATTCATGTATCATTCACAATGATAAGGATATCATCTACCTAAAGCACGATGAACACAATGGCGCTCCCACTAAGCTTCTTGTACACACAAGGTTCATTAGGATTCTGCACAAAATCATAACTCTTTATGGTTTCATCAAATCTGATGTTCCAACTACGAGAAGCTTGTTTGAGCCCATAGATGGATTTCTTTAGCTTGCATACTTTTCCATCCTCAACTATGAAGCCCTGGGGCTGCTCCATATAGATATCCTCCTCGAGGTATCCATTGAGGAAGGCTGTCTTGACGTCCATCTGCCAGATGTCGTAGTCAAGAGATGCAACTATAGCTAGCAGTGTCCTGATGGACTTAAGCATAGCCACAGGAGAGAACGTCTCATCGTAGTTGATGCCTTCTCTCTGTGTGTAGCCCTTGGCCACGAGTCGTACCTTGAAAGTCTTTACTTTCCCATCAGGTCCCCTTTTTCTCTTGAAGATCCATTTACACCCAATGGGTTTCACCCCTTTAGGTGGATCCTCTAGGGTCCATACACCATTCTTATGCATGGAGTCAATCTCTGACTTCATTACTAGTATCCATCTATCCATGTCATGACCTACGAGTGCTTCATCAAATGAAGTAGGATCATTGTCAGTCTCACTTGACACATGAAATCCATACCTTTCAGGTGGTGCAACCACCCCTCGAACTCCTTCAAAGAGGTATGGGTGTTTCATCTTCATTTATATCCTTAGTTTCTGGTTCAGGAACCTCAGAATCCTCAGGGGATTCAATGAGTTCCTCTACTTCATTTCTATCTTGACCTTTAAAGAAAACATCCTCCATAAATTTTGCATCTCTAGAGACAAAGACATTTTGGGTCTCACGATCATAAAGTTGATATCCAATACCATCTTTAACGTACCCAATGAAGTAACACTCACAAGTGCGAGATTCTAGCTTACTTGCATCCACATTCTTCGCATGGACCAAGCAACCCCAAACCTTCAAGTGTCTAACACTAGGTTTGTTTCCATACCAGAGCTCGTGAGGAGTCTTGGGTACAGATTTGCTAGGAATCTTATTCAGGATATATATTGCAATCTCTACTGCATATCCCCAGAAACTAAGAGGTAAACGTGCTTTGCTCATCATTGAATGGACCATGTCCATGATGGTCCTGTTGCGTCTTTCAGCAATGCCATTAAGTTGGGGAGTTCCAGGGGGAGTGAGATTGGAGACAATTCCATTCTCTTTAAGGTATCCCTTGAATTCAGCTGAGAGGTACTCGCCACCTCGGTCAAATCGAATGCATTTAATCTTCATATCGGTTTGGTTCTCAACCAAAGCCTTAAACTCTTTGAACTTTTCAAAGGTTTTAGAATTACGATGCAGTAGGAAGATAAACCCGTATCGCGAATGGTCATAAATAAACGTTAAATAATATCGATATCCATTTCGAGTCGCGGTACTGAAAGGACCACATACATCAGTATGTACTAGGTCAAGAATACCTTCGCATCTCGTAACCTTGTTACGGAAAGGCATCCTGGTCATTTTACCTCGAATGCAATGTTCACAGGTAGGTAAAGATTGGACCTGTAGAAAATCTAAGGGTCCATCCTTTATCAATCTATTGATCCTATCAACAGATAAATGATAAAGCCTTTGATGCCAAATCATATTCAAATGATTTCCATTCTCCCTGGATCTTTTAGGGTTTTTATTAGTGGTAGTGACATTCATGACACATTCATCAATGCACAATTCATAGAGTCCACCAGTAGTCAAAACACCATCCGCAATAAATTTATCATATTGATTAATGACTAACTTATTACAGAAAAGGAAGGAATATCCATGTCTAACAAGCTTAGATACAGATATCAAATTCCTCCTGACTTCAGGTACATAAAGACACTCTTTAAGTACTATGACTATACCACTAGATAATGATAGTCGGCAGGTCCAATGGCGATTGCTGCAATGCTTACATCAGATCCCATCTGGATGGCTATCTCCCCTTGCTCCAGATTCCTAGTTTCCTGAAACAAATGCAATGAATTGCATACATGAACAGAAGCACCAGAATCTACAACCCAACTTCCTTCTCGACCAACGAGAAAGCTACTTTCAATGATGAAAGTAGATTTCATACCTGCTGGGGCTTTACCTTTGTCAACAGACTTCAGGTATTCAGGGCAGTAATGCCGTCAGTGCCCTCGCTTTTTGCAGTGGTGACAGACATCGGTCTTCTTCGATGTCATCAGTGTGGAAACACTAGAAGATGAACCAACTCCTTGATTCTTATTCTTTCTCTTCTGGGACGGGCCCATCCGAGAACCTTGCTTCCGACCGCGCTTTCCTTTTGCTTGTGCAACTATTGCACTGGCAGAGGTGCTGTCCTTCTTCATTACGTCCTCTGCAGACTTTAATGCAGCAAACAGCCCAGCGTTAGTGAAATCACCTTTGCTCATGTGATACGACATGGCAAAGTTGTTGAAAGACTTAGGGAGTGACAGGAGAATGAAATTAGCTTGCATATCAGAATCCATGTAAGCTCCCAAGGTTTCTAATTCAGATAGGTACCCAAACACTTTGAGTACGTATTCTCTGACAGAGGTCCCTTCCTGCATCTTGCAGCGAATAAGCTCTTTCATCACATTATAACGTTGTGTGCGGTTTATGTCACCGAACATTTCCTTTAGATTCAGAATGATTTCTTGGTTGTGGTTCATTTCCACATGCTGCTTCTGAAGCACTTGGATAATGAGCCAAGGATATAACACCTTGCCAAGTTATGATCTTCATCATATTTCTCATTAAAAGTTTTATCTTCCGGAGTCTGAGGGTCTGCAATCTTGTCCTTGGTTAGCACATATGAGATGCGCTCCGCATATAGGACAAGATCCAAATTTCGGATCCATTCCGAATAATTTGGTCCGGTCAACTGATTGACCTCCAGGAGCCTGCTCAGTGGGTTCATGGATTTCATTTTCTGAAATTAAGAATGCACTATATTAGAACATATAAATAATTATATATTCATTTTTAAAACATTTGATTAAGGCATATTAAATCAAATTTGTCTTGCGATGTCAACTTTGAAAGATTATTCCCTTATTATCTCTCAAAGTAAGAGATATACTTACCGCTATATCTCAAGCAAGATATGGGATCTCCTCTTTATCTTTATCACATCCCAATAATATGAGATCTTGTGACTCGAATAAAGAGAAGTGGGAACACATTCCGCCTTACAAGTCCAACTTGCATTTCCCAATTCGGTCTTTAACACCCGAGCCCACCACCCCTAAGATGATGTTGACCCGTTGCTAATTGAACCAACTGTCAACAAGCTTAATACTCGCTATACGCAATCCAATGTCGCACCAATAATATGAGAACTCGATATTGGGGTCACTACGTATACGGCCTTACTCTTTTGAGAAGTAAAGAACCCGGTCCAAATAATTGTATATAGGATCTGTCACTTCGGACAGGCGTCTCCTATATACAATTTTTGGCGACGAAATTCTTTGCCTTGACGGGAGACCATGGATGTCACTAATGTGATCCTCCACCTTATATTCAAATTGTAATTAATTATCGTGAATCATATTCACATAATTAATTCTTCCAAGGAAATACACATCTATTCATAATAGAGTGCTTTTAATAGGATATAATTAATTTAATCACATTAAATTAATTATCAATCCAATTTTCAAACAACAAACTTGATTATTACTTGAATAGTAGGTATAATCCCAAAGTACGTATTATTCGAATTTTAATAATTAGAAAAATACACTTTGATTTCTCTGGCATTATCGAGTCCCTACCCGTTGTCATGGCCAGTACCGACGAGAGTGGGACGGACCACATACGTTGCAACCCGCTACCCCAATGCTCTCCGACTAGACACCATATCCACCTTAGGAAAGGATAATGCCGGATAGATCATCATGTACTTTGAGATGCTCATCGGTCTTTCAATCGAAATTATACCATATAATATACATCAAAACAATTTTGATTATATTATAAGGAGATTTGCTAAACAAATCCCCAATCCTATTCAAGCAAGAGGGTTTTTCATGTAAAAGTTGTCCTACAATTATTGTAGGATAAACTAGGGTTTTGTATGCAAACAATGTTTGTTGATGATTTCATATCAATGTCATTCAAGGAAACGATTATCATCTTTAAATATTTCACTAATACTTATCAATAATCATTTCAGAAAATTAACAATTAATTTTCATCAATTTATTTGAATGACTATCACAAGGTTCATGATCAAGTTTGTCAATTTCCAGCAGTGACCCCTACTCACTACAATTAACTTATCTTGATCAATTTAAATCCAAAATTCGCAAAATCAGTTTCTTAAGATTGTAAATTTGATTTATGATAGAAATTACTCATTAAAAGTGATATTTCATGCATTTCATGGCGCATAAAAACAACAATTAACTCATTAATCACGTTCAGATTTGTTGTTCCCGCAACAGTGAATACATTCTTATTCAAAAGACCATATATTGAGAATATGAAATCCAAATTGCATAAACTCAGATCCTATGGTTTCCTTATTTAATGAGGAACAAAATCCAATTGAATATTTCGTGTTTAAACAATTTAAACAGTGTTGAAAAAATCCAATTAGACAGAGGTACGAAAATTAAAATGCGACAGAACTTTCGCAACCCTTTCAAACCCAAGTTGTCCTAGGTTCACGGATCGTATCCAAAACCTTTTCCGACCTAAGGCTCTGATACCACTTGAAGGACATGGAGAATCCTCAAGCGCATCACGAAAGCATGATGATCGCATCTCATGCGATCGGGGCGACTAGTCGCACTAGTCGCAAGGTGCAGCGGAATTTAAAAATTTTAAATCATATGATGAAACCACATGATCACAAGAACATTTCTTGGATCATTTTATCTAACCACAAAGTATTAGAAATACCTCTCAAAGCGTGATTGTGATCACGAGATCTCTAAAGAAAGAGAACCTCCTGGCTCAAGTCCGATCTACAAAGACAATAGTTGCGGGCGTGATGATGAGACGCGAGCCTCCCGCAATCCTTGATGAAGTTCCAAGCTTTGAACCTCCTGATTTCATCCAACAAAATCTGACGTCTCCTTCTAGAGCAAGCGGCCCTAAAGAAGATGGAGATCCTCGAGTAGTCGATGCGAAGGCGAGAAGCTATCTCTCAATGCACAAGGTGGACGGCCACCTTAGAGAGAGAGAGGGGGATGGCGAGAATGAGAGAGAGAGAGAGAAGGAGAGATGTGCTCTATGATGTATCCTCAAAGGGCTAGAGATGCCCTCCTTATATATTAGTTTGGGATCCAATGGATCTCAATCCATGGCATACATAGAATCAACAGCTAGATTGATCTATGTATCAATCAACAGCCATGATGATTGTTGGTCAAAAAACCAACAACATTAATTTATATCAAATCAAATATATGTTGCATTATCATCAACATAATTTAATTTAACATAAATCAATTATCAATAGATAACAAGATAACAAAAAAGGAGGACAATAAATCACCCCTTAAAATTAGGGGGCGTCACCTATGATTAGGTCATTGGTGATGCCACCTCATAGGGGGCGTCACCTATGAATCGTTCAAGAATCTTCTTAATGTATCCATGTTGTGGCAATCCCAACATCCTCTTTTCTCGGTTTCTGAACAGCTTCAGGCCTAAGATGTAAGAGACTTCTCCAATATCTTTCATCTCAAAGGTATGAGATAGCCAAATCTTCACACTGGTCATCATTCATGTATCATTCCCAATGATAAGGATATCATCTACGTAAAGCCGATGAACTCAATGGAGATCCCACTAAGTTTCTTGTATACACAAGGTTCATCAGGATTCTACACAAAATCATAATATGTTCCAACTACGAGAAGCTTGTTTGAAACCATAGATGGATTTCTTTAGCTTGCATACTTTTCCATCCTCAACTATGAAGCCTTGAGGCTGCTCCATATAGATATCCTCCTCGAGGTATCCATTGAGGAAGGCTGTCTTGACGTCCATATGTCAGATGTCGTAGTCAAGAGATGCATCTATAGCTAGCAGTGTCCTGATGGACTTAAGCATAGCCACAGGAGAGAACGTCTCATCGTAGTCGATGCCTTCTCTATGTGTGTAGCCCTTGGCTACGAGCCGTGCCTTGAAAGTCTCTACTTTCCCATCAGGTCCCCTTTTTCTCTTAAAGATCCATTTACACCAAATGGGTTTCACCCCTTTAGGTGGATCCTGTAGGGTCCATACACCATTCTTATGCATGGAGTCAATCTCTGACTTCATTGCTTGCATCCATCTATCCATGTCATGATCCGCGAGTGCTTCATCAAATGAAGTAGGATCATTGTCAGTCTCACTTGACACATGGAATCCATACCTTTCAGGTGGTGCAACCACCCTCGAACTCCTTCGAAGAGGTATGGTTGTTTCATCTTCATTTATCTCCTTAGTTTCTGGTTCAAGAACCTCAGAATCCTCAGGGGATTTAATGAGTTCCTCTACTTCATTTCTATCTTGACCTTTAAAGAAATCATCCTCCAGAAATTTTACATCTCTAGAGACAAAAACCTTTTGGGTCTCAGGGTCATAAAGTTGATATCCAATACTATCTTTAACGTACCCAATGAAGTAACACTCACAAGTGCGAGATTCTAGCTTACTTGCGTCCACATTCTTCGCATGGACCAAGCAACCCCAAGCCCTCAAGTGTCTAACACTAGGTTTTTTTCCATACTAGAGCTCATGAGGAGTCTTGGATATAGATTTTCTAGGAATCTTATTCATGATATATATTGCAATCTCTACTGCATATTCCCAGAAACTAAGAGGTAAACGCGCTTTGCTCATCATTGAACGGACCATGTCCATGATGGTCCTATTGCGTCTTTCAGCAACACCATTAAGTTGGGGAGTTCCAGGGGGAGTGAGATTGGAGACAATTCCATTCTCTTTAAGGTATCCCTTGAATTCATCTGAGAGGTACTCGCCACCTCGGTCAGATCGAATTCGTTTAATCTTCCTATCGGTTTGATTCTCAACCAAAGCCTTAAACTCTTTGAACTTTTCAAAGGTTTCAGATTTATGATACAGTAGGAAGATAAACCCGTATCGCGAATGGTCATCAATAAATATTAAATAATATCGATATCCATTTCGAGTCACGGTACTGAAGGGACCACATACATCAGTATGTATTAGGTCAAGAATACCTTCGCATCTCGTAACCTTGTTACGGAAACACATCCTGGTCATTTTACCTTGAATTCAATGTTCACAGGTAGGTAAAGATTGGACCTATAGAAAATCTAAAGGTCCATACTTTATCAATCTATTGATCCTATCAACAGATAAATGACCAAGCCTTTGATGCCAAATCATATTCGAATGATTTCCATTCTCCCTGGATCTTTTAGGGTTTTTATTAGTGGTAGTGACATTCATGACACATTTATCAATGCATAATTCATAGAGTCCACCAGAAGTCAAAACACCATCCGCAATAAATTTATCATATCGATTAATGACTAACTTATTACAGAAAAGGAAGGAATATCCATGTCGAACAAGCTTAAATACAGATATCAAATTCCTCCTGACTTCAGGTACATAAAGACACTCTTTAAGTACTAAGACTCTACCACTAGATAACGGTAGTCGGTAGGTCCCAATTGCGATTGCTGCAACGCTTGCATCAGATCCCATCTGGATGACTATCTCCCCTTGCTCCAGATTCCTAGTTTCCTGAAACAAATGCAATGAATTGCATACATGAACAGAAGCACCAGAATCTACAACCCAACTTCCTTCTCGTCCAACGAGAAAGCTAGTTTCAATGATGAAAGTAGATTTCATACCTGTTGGGGCTTTACCTTTGTCAGCAGACTTCAGGTATTCAGGGCAGTTACGCCGCCAGTGCCCCAGCTTTTTGCAATGGTGACAGACATCGATCTTCTCCGATGTCATCAGTGTGGAAGCACTAGAAGATGAACCAACTCCTTGATTATTCTTCTTTCTCTTCTGGGACGGGCCCTTCCGAGAACCTTGCTTCCGACCATGCTTTCCTTTTGCTTGCGCAACCATTGCACTGACAGAGGGGTCGTCCTTCTTCATTATGTCTTCTGCAGACTTTAATGCAGTTAACATCCCAGCGTTAGTGAAATCACCTTTGCTCATGTGATACGACACGACAAAGTTGCTGAAAGACTTAGGGAGTGACAGGAGAATGAAATCAGCTTGCATATCAGAATCCATGTAAGCTCACAGGGTTTCTAATTCAGATAGGTACCCAAACACTTTGAGTACGTGTTCTCTGACAGAGGTCCCTTCCTGCATCTTGCAGCGAATAAGCTCTTTCATCACATTATAACGCTGTGTGCGGTTTATGTCACAGAATATTTTCTTCAGATTCAACATGATTTCTTGGCAGTGGTTCATTTCCACATGCTGCTTCTGAAGCACATTGGACAATGAGCCAAGGATATAACACCTTACCAAGTTATGATCTTCGTCATATTTCTCATTAAAAGTTTTATCTTCCGGAGTCTGAGGGTCTGCATTCTCCTTGGTTAGCACATATGAGATGCGCTCCGTAGATAGGACAAGATCCAAATTTCGGATCCAATCCGAATAATTTGGTCCGGTCAACCGATTGACCTCCAGGAGCCTGCTCAGTGGGTTCATGGATTTCATTTTTTTTAAATTATGAATGCACTATATTAGAACATATAAATAATTATATATTCATTTTTAAAACATTTGATTAAGATATTTTAAATCAAATTTATCTTGTTACGTCAACTTTGAAAGATTATTCCCTTATTGTCTCTCAAAGTAAGAGATATACTTACCGTTATATCTCAAGCAAGATCTGGGATCTCCTCTCTATCTTTATCACATCCCAATAATATGAGAACTTGTGACTCGAATAAAGAGAAGCGGGAATACATTCCGCCTTACAAGTCCAACTTGCATTTCCCAATTCGGTCTTTAACATCCGGGCCCACCACCCCTAAGATGATGTTGACCCGTTGCTAATTAAACCAACCATCAACATGCTTAATACTCACTATACCCAATCCAATGTCTCCCCAATAATATGAGGACTCGATATATTGGGGTCACTAAGTATACGGCCTTACTCTTTTAAGAAGTAAAGAACCCGATCCAAATAATTGTATATAGGATCTGTCACTTCGGACAGACGTCTCCAATATACAATTTTTGGTGACGATATTCTTTGCCTTGACGGGAGACCATGGATGTCACTTATGTGATCCTCCACCTCATATTCAAATTGTAATTAATTATCGTGAATCATATTCATATAATTAATTCTTCCAAGGAAATACACATCTATTCATAATAGAGTGCTTTTAATAGGATATAATTAATTTAATCACATTAAATTAATTATCAATCCAATTTTCAATCAACAAACTTGATTATTACTTGAATAGTAGGTATAATCTCGAAGTACGTATTATTCAAATTTTAATAATTAGAAAAATACACTTTGATTTCTCTGGCATTATCGAGTCCCTACCCGTTGTCATGGCCAGTACCGACGAGAGTGGGACAGACCACATACGTTGCAACCCGCTACCCCAATGCTCTCGGACTAGATACCATATCCACCTCAGGAAAGGATAATGCCAGATAGATCATCATGTACTTTGAGATGCTCATCGGTCTTTCAACCGAAATTATATCATATAATATACATCAAAACAATTTTGATTATATTATAAGGAGATTTGCTAAACAAATCCCCAATCCTATTCAAGCAAGAGGGTTTTGCATGTAAAAGTTCTCCTACAACTATTGTAGGATAAACTAGGATTTTGTATGCAAACAATGTTTGTTGATGATTTCATATCAATGCCATTCAAGGAAACGATTATTATCTTTAAATATTTCACTAATACTTATCAATAATCATTTCAGAAAATTAACAATTAATTTTCATCAATTTATTTGAATGACTATCACAAGGTTCATGATCAAGTTTGTCAATTTCCAGCAGTGACCCTACTCACTAAAATTAACTTATCTTGATCAATTTAAATCCAAAATTTGTAAAATCAGTTTCCTAAGATTGCCAATTTGATTTATGACAGAAATATGGTGATATTTCATGCATTTCAAGGCGCATCAAAATATCAATTAACTCATTAATCACGTTCAGAGTTGTTCCCGCAACATTGAATACATGCTTATTCAAAAGACCATATCTTGAGCAAATAAAATCCAAATTGCATAAACTCTGATCCTATGGTTTCCTTATTTAATGAGAAACAAAATCCAATTGAATATTTAGTGTTTAAATAAATTAAGCAGTGCCGAAAAAATCTAATTAGACAGATGTACGAAAATTAAAATGCGACAAAACTTTCGCAACCCTTTCAAACCCAAGTCGTCCTAGGTTCGCAGATCGTATCCAAAACCTTTTCTGACCTAAGGCTCTGATACCACTTGAAGGATATGAGGAATCCTCAAGCGCATCAAGGAATCGTGATGATCACATCTCCTGCGATCGGGGCGACTAGTTGCACTAGTCGCCAGGTGCCGTGGAATTTAAAAATTTTAAATCATATGATGAAACCACATGATCACAAGAACATATATTTGTTCGTTTCATCTAACTACAAAGTATTAGAAATACCTCTCGAAGCGTGGTTGTGATCACGAGATCTCTAAAGCAAGAGATCCTCCTGGCTCAAGTCCGATCTACAAAGACAGCACTTGCGGGCGCGATGATGAGACGCGAGCCTCCCGCAATCCTTGATAAAGTTCCAAGCCTTGAACCTCATGATTTCGTCCAATGAAATTCGATGTCTCCTTCTAGATCAAGTAGCCCTAAATAAGATGGAGATCCTCGAGTAGTCGATGCGAAGGCGAGAAGCTATCTCTCAATGCACAAGGTGGATGACCACCTTAGAGAGAGAGAGAGGGACGGCGAGAATGAGAGAGAGAGAGAGAGAAGGAGAGACTTGCTCTATGATGTATCCTCAAAGGGCTAGGGATGTCCTTATATGTTAGTTTGGGATCTAATTGATCTCAATCCATGGCATACATAGAATCAACGACTAGATTGATCTATGTATCAATCAACGACCATGATGATTGTTGGTCAAAAAACCAACAACATTAATTTATATCAAATCAAATATATGTTGTATTATCATCAACATAATTTAATTTAATTTAACATAAATCAATTATCAAGAGATAACAAGATAACAAAAAAGGAGGATAATAAATCACCCCTTAAAATTAGGGGGCGTCACCTATGACTAGGTCATTGGTGACATCACCTCATTTTGGTGGTGATTATCTCCTCTTTATTTTTATCCTATTATTTCTTGAATAAAATTGCAATAACTTTTATTGCAAAAATATCCACCAAATTAATTCCAAATTAATTAGTGAATATTTCAATCATGTCATTGAAAAAAATATGAATCATATTCACAACCCAAACTAAATTGTAAATTACATTTCCAAATAACTGCTTAATGTGAATCCAATTCACACTAACAATTAACAATTTCTATTTACAAAGCTTCTCTCTTTCTAATATATTATAAATCACGTTTATAATATACATACAGATATTATAGATAGCACTATCCACGATCTGCTTTTCCTTGATAATTAAATCTATTTAATTATCTTGGATAATCATTCTCACAATATGAATCTCATTAATATTATACTTGATAATTATATATCATTTAATCATCAAGACCTTCTTGCTTGGATACAAAATTCATCATATGATTTATTCCTGAACTCCTTCAAGAATAATGTGCTTTATCCGTAGATACTTGGAGATAAGGACATGGCGATTGTATTGTTCCACATATAGTGACTTGGATGTTGAGATCTCATCTTAAATCCAGATCTCACGGACCTCCCATAGATGCTTGACTAAATCAAGTCTGTATATTTAATCTTCTCATTGCATCTAAGTCTCATTCAGATCAATGTCCAACACTTGGACTAAGATCAAGTTACTTCTCTACTGAGAGGAGTCACTAAAATCCAGACCTGTTTCATCACTCCCTCGGAATGGAAGCGTCATGGTCATACAATCATTTATGATCACATCACCCTCAGGTATTCCCAATACCTGCACATCCTGCATACTGGAAGACCTATGATCAACCTGAAGATGAAGATCAATTTTACATTGTCTTCTTCAGGGTTCGATCACCAAGTTTCTCAATCTTGGTCATTGGGAATCGGTATCGATCAAATGCTTTCCCAAAGCATATATCATACCTTCAAATTCTTGTCATGCTTCCAAAGCACGACGACCATGCATGGAATTTGATCGGTCCCAATACCTCATGAGTGAGCTCATGTCTTCCAGTTCATAAGTGAACCTGTATGATCCCTTTGAGAGATCGTATTACTCATATGCCTTTACATGCACACCAGCTCGCCGGTGTATAGACCTTGGTTAGGTCATCAACATATTGATCTGCCAAATGTACACACTCAAACGTATAGTAACACATCTGTCTCCAGTCAGAGGATGCGTGCCTATGCTGTGACAGCATTCCACATAGGACTTAGGTTATCTCGATCTCGCTAAGTCAACCCTTTGACATAACTAATCTGACACCTCCGAATCACTATTCCCATGCAGAGGATCTGCATCAAGAGGTCGGTCAGATATCAGCCTTTGTGAGAAAGGATTGCCATCTCCTACTCAGGCTGGAGATCATCTCTTAATAATCATTTGACGGTGTTTGATGAGTCTTCTATCTAACTCATTAGATATATATTCATCCAAACACCAGCCTCTATAATTCATTTAATGAATCAACAGCTATATGATTATCAAGACGGTCATGGTACATAACCTTAATTGTACAGAGGGACCTTATAGTGCATTCATTCATTTAATTTTAGAAAGGGAGTGAAACAATCAATAACATTTATTGATAAAACATATTTATTTCAATAACATTTACTGTAAGAATGGTTCGTCTCGGGCTCACATGGCTAACAGGGCGGAAGGCTCATATACTAGCAATACCAGCCAAGGTTGCCACCTCATTTCCTCCTTGAAAGAGTCCTGAAATATGTGATCAAAAAGATTGACAAAAATAGAAGAAATTTCCTTTGTATCAGAAATAAAAATACTGAAAAAATTGATTACTTTAAAAAAATATGTATGCTTAAAGAAAATGGCAGGTGGGATATAATAGACCCAAAGAGTTTTAACAACTTAATGCTTTCAAAAAGAATGATATATATTAAAAAGAATGATACCTATTACGGATGGGGAGTTAATAAAAGGCATCGTACTTCAGAGATAAACCAATACCATTATGTCTACCAAATATAAGGGAAAAATCGATGTTTGTAACTTTGTAGAACCCTCAAAAACAGGCTCAGGAAAGCTATACGAGGAGTCTCCACAAAAAAATATGTCTGGAGAAAACTCCTTGTTCTGGTTGGATTCTATATATAATTGTGAAACATTCTTAAAGGATAAATTCCTGGAGCTTTGGCCTTTTGTGAAAATAAGAGGGACACATGGAAGCAAGCCATCTGAAAACTTAAGGCTCCAAATAATTGGCTTTCAAATCTCAAAACAAAAAATAATCTAAGACTTTGGAATCATGTGAAACAACGCAAGATGCCCTTTGATAGAATTGTGCTAACAGAGGGTGAGGTTATCACAAATATCCCCTCATGGGAGAGCATGGAATGCCTACAAAATCCCAACAAAAACATATACAATATTTTTCAACACGGGGGAGTAAACTTGGACTCACAAACAAATTTTTGGGATAGGCTTTTCCACCCGTTGCTATTTTCTTTCTCTATATTTATGACTTAAACACAAATATGAAACACATGACCAATTACTTAAAAGAGGGATCATCCAAGTAAATAGATATTATATGCAAAAACAATAAAGAAAATTGGAAATACTTGATTTATGCATGTCCCTTCACTAAACAAATCTGTTGAGGCTGCAAATACTAGCCCGTCCCTCTAAAAAGTCTTCTATATAAAAGAGTCGAAGTTCAAGACAACATGATTTTTTGCTCCAAAAGCAAAGATGAAAGCCGTTTGATGGTTCATTTGGAAGGACCGGTGTTAAGAGGCATTTCAATGTGAGATTGAATCTCACTCAAGAGACACCGCTTTTGGATTTGGGCAGCCCTATAGCGGACTACGGAAGAATTTGGAGCTGGAAAGTGCCGATCCAGGTAAAGGTATTTCTGTGGTTGTGCAGAAGAGGTAGACTTTTGACAGGGGACATGGTAACAAGATTCACTGTGAACGCCGAATCATCGTGCCCTCTGTGTCAAATGGGGGTGGAAGATGTTGATCACCTCTTCTTCAGGTGCATGTCTTCTATGGAGACTTGGTCGATCTTTGAAGGTCAGACGGTTAGGTGGGATACGATAGAGGGATTCCGAGAGTCCATTGGTGAGGATTGGAGGGGATCGGAAAGGGAACGGTCTGGGTACTTGGCACTCGTTTGGGCGATTTGGATTGCCAATAATGGCATTGTTTTCAGGGGAGATAGAATGTATGGTGATAATGTGGTGGCGCATGCTAAAGCGCTTGCTGATAGCTAGGTGATGTGATAATTTTCGTTGTACTGGTGCGGTGTGCGGTCTGATACAGGCTTATAATCAAGTTTTTAAGTTATTGAATGATAAAGTTTTTAGGCACATACATATACGATGGGAGTTCTTTTTTCTCAAAAAAAAACTTTTTAAATTAAATGAGTTAAGTCACTTTCTGCGGTATCAAGTCAGATGATGGTTTTGTCTTAAACTGTCCCAAGACATATTAAATATCATCAATCATCTTTCTTTTTAACATAGTGGACTGTCCACAACAACTTCTATTCAGTTATTAAATATTGTGATGGGTCTAATAGCACAATAGCATTAAAAATGTATTTTCCTCGTTTTGTAATCGCGCAATATTTCTTATCGCTCTATAGACATTATTTTGAATGCCTACATTCTACCAACGAATTTTATATGCACATTGGTGGTTATTCACATTTTTCCTATTTTTACCATGAATACATTTGTTGATGCATTTGGCACACATCAACGAAATGTGTCTGTTACGGTGCTAATTAATTGTTGCCATGTCAACGAAAAATACTGAGAAGAGAAATGAAAAAAAATAACTGGTATTCAAATCATAGCTTGTAAAATAAAATAGCAACATGCATATTCGATGTCGTTGAATGATAAATCCATTTTGTTATTAAGGCTTTTTTACGGAGCAATTCTCGTGTGTGTTTACAGTACAAAAATGGATTATAATGATATTTTTTTTCAAAATCCATCACTAAATCATCATTTTTAAATATATATACAACTTCGACATTATTCATCACAAAATAAAATTTATACTTGAATTCAACGATGAATATCATATTCAGTGCTATATAACAATGATCTTACTACAACGTAATTGGACTATATGCTTTTTTCAGAATCCGTCATTAATCAGTATTTGTTAAATTTATAATGATTTATATTATTCGTTGCGAAAATATTTTTTATACTTGAAATTAATGATGAATATAATATTTGTCGATAAATTATAATGATAGTCTACGACGTACCCATTGTTATTTTAAAAAATTTGAACTAAAATTTAGTAACGATTAGTTGAAATTTTGAAAAGTAGCAACGGATAAATATCGCTATATAGACTATCACTAATAATATAGTGACATATATTATATTCATCACTAGTTTAAAGTATAAAAAATAATTTTGCAACTAATAATATCGTCGTTATATATTTAACAACGGCTAATATATTGACGGTCTTTTTTAAAAAATCACTATAGCATAACTTTGTTGCAGTGCTCATATAGAAACACTTATCCAGTGTTATTTTTGTCAAAATTTTGACTAATAGTCGTTAAATTTTTAACTAAAAAATTAGATAATTCACTAAAAGTTTGGAAAATAATAATTTATTTATAGAGACCGCCATCGATACAACAACGGGTATGATGTCCTTCACCAATTACGAATATAAAAAATAGTTTCACAAAGGATAACATCGTCATTGCATATCTAGCAATGGACGGTTTAGCAATAGATTTTCAAAAAAACATCACTATAGCCTCATTCTGGTGTAGTGTTATTAGTAGGAATGGATATGGCGAGAAGACCCAAACCCTTGTTTTTTCTGTAACGTGCCACTGGTTCTTCTATGCATGTGAGAAAGCATTGCAGATGTAAACACCCCTGTCAGGAAGAACACATGCACAAGTATAAGAATTAAGTGGAAGGCACGTATCTAATCAATATACGAACCGTGACGTATTGTGATTTCCTTTATCTTTCTTCTCTTCTGGAGAATAGAGAAGAGATCGCAGCATGGGCATGTTAGGGTTTGCATTTGGTTCCATGTTTTGGTCAGACCCGTCCAAAATGATATTTTTGATACTGCTGATGATGAAGAGCCAACAGTAAGATGGTTCTAAAACATGCATTAAACGATGTAACCTGACAATTATTTGTGGTATTAGATATGTATTCGCACGGTATCCTCTTCTTCTTTTTCATATAAGATAACCTTCAGCTGCTTCCACCTTGTCATGTCAGCATTAATTTAACATGCCTGCTCTGTACATTATAATTAGCGGACGATGGAAATTTGCATCAGAAATAGTTCAGAATCTTCGTAGGAAACTAGATCTCATTTCCCAGGGAATTACTAGTCTTTTAGTCTACATCTATATATTATATGCTTCCCCTGGAGCTAATGCTCTACCAGCCGCTGTAGCAAAATTTCTCTTCTTTTTAGAAGGCATCAACTTAATTAAATATTTATATTCAAGGTAAGTGTCTCAATTTTTTATTTCAATATTTTCATCATGGATTCAACCTTGTGAATATATTATATGTGTGTAGAGAGAGGGAGGAGTGAATCAGGGATGCAATGAATTCACGAATTCAGGTCATATCACAACCATATTCATATTATTTTACGAATACGAATGTTACATGAATGTAAAAAAATCAAGATCTATATCCTCAAAACAGGAATACAAATACGAATCTTTTACAAACCAATATGAATATCCAAATGAATATTAACTTTTAGCATGAATATTTAATTATAAATAAAAACACACCTGCTTATTTGGCAACCACTTCCATAAAACTTGCATCTTTTGACTTGGATCTGAAATTCAAATCAATATGATACGACAACGAATATTGCAATTTGCTTTCAATGACATTAACATAAGAAGATTTGCTTAACAATAACAATATAAATATGAAATTCACTTCCGCATAACTTCCAAGTTGTTTAACCACATTTCAATTGCTTTCTAAAAAGGATTTCTTTTTAACAATAACATTCCAATTTGGTTGTGGTTGCAAGGGAGGTTAACATTAAGAGTCCATGTTACATTTCTAACAATAACATTCCATTCGCAAAAAAAAAAAACATTGCACATTCCAATTTCCATCCTACAAAAAATAGATTTGATTTCTTGGAATTAACATTACAAGATTAAGAATTTAAGATGATATACCAGATTAGAAGCAGCTACGACTGAGAGGGAGGTCACGGATGCGACGAATGGAGGTTGAAGTTGAGGCTTCTCGAGCACGGCAACAAAGATATTGAGCATCGTCGAAGGAAGGTTGGGCGGGGGCATGGAGGAAGACGGAGGGCGGTGGCCCAACGTGGGAGGTGGAGGGCAGGGAGCGGAGGGCAACTAGGTGGGGGAGGTGGGCGGGGGTGTCAGGGGAGATATAGGGTTGCGGGGGAGGTGGGGGAGGCAGAAGGCAGGGAGAGGCGGAGGGAAGTTGGTTGGAGGCAGAGGGCAGTTGGGTAGAGGAGTTGGAGGATGACAGGGGGTGCAGGGGAGGCAGGGGAGGCAGAGGGCAAGGGGAGGAGGGAGGAGTACAACGGGGGAGGCAGAGGGTGGAAGATGCGAAGGGTGGTTGGGAGGTGGCAGAGGGATGTTGGGTAGGGGAGGCAGGGGAGGCGGAGGGCGGCATGGGACAACAGGGGCAACGGGGGAGGCAGAGGGCGGCATGGGGAGGTGGAGGTCAAGGGGAGGTGGAGGGTAGCTGGGTGGAGAGGCGGAGGTCTGCGGGTAGGGTGGAGCATTGGGTCGGGCCAGCCCGGACCCAGCCCGGATCCGACCCGCAAAAGCCCGGACCCGACCCGTACCCGATGTCAATGAGGGCCGGGCCCGGGCCCTCATTTTGCCGATTTTTCAAGCACGGGCCGGGCCCAGCCTGAACCCGACTTGGCCCTCGAAAGCCCAACCCGACCCATCGTTTATGGATGCAGTTTTGTTTCTGTCGCTTCTCCATCGACGTTAACCTCCTGGTTGATTTCATTTTGGGACTTCTCTTGCTCGGCTCTGTGTTTGGTTCTAGAGTTTGTGTTTGAATCTTACATTTAAGCAAATCTAATATTATTAACTAATTCCAGAGCATGTAGCATTCATTCATTTTTCCTTAAGGCCTTGTTTGGTTGGAGAATAGACCCTGGAATAAGGGGCCAATTCTCCTCCCGACACGGTTCCCAGTAGTACGACTATTCCCCATTATTCCATCTTATTTCACTCTTATTCCTATCTTTATCCTACCTTACCTACCTTTATTTCACCTTATGCTCCTTATTCCTATCCTCCAGCCGAACGGAGAATAGGCCCTTATTCCCCTTATTCTCCATCCTTATTCCTGCTCATTCTCCTACCGAACGGGCCCTAAGATTGATTTCTATTAAATCAATTTTGCCATTTCTTAGATTTCGGTGGTGATTTAAGCAAGGTCTGTGTTACGAATCATGAAATTCCAGTCACAGTATATTGTTTTCCAGTAAGGTTGTGTATTAATTCCCAAAAGGTATTCTGAATCTCTGATTAGCAATACTATTTGATTTTTCGTGGTTTGCAATTCTTACACAAACCTGCATTATAATGGCATTCTTATTTATATATTTTATTGATTATCTGCAACAGATTCTCAATCATGCATCTGTTTATATTGAATTGATTAAATAGTTTTTATTGCATTAAGTGGTATTCAATCCCACGCCCAACATTCAACCTTTGTATAATTGAAAGGAGGGCGGGTCGAGCCCGACCCGAACTCGGGCCCGATCCGGGGGGCCTTGGACTGGGCCCGGGCCTCCGATTTGCTCAAAAAGTCGGGCCGCGACCCGGCCCAAGGCCCGGGAAAATATGTTGGGTCCGGGTTGGGCTTTCCTGGGTTGGGCCGGGTTGAGCCCAATGCTCCACCCTATCTGCGGGGGAGGCAGAATGCTGTGGGGGAGGCTGTTGAATGCAAGAATCAGAGCCTCTAATAATGGTCTGACAAAATCAAACTCATTGTCACTGAGGTGACTGCTCAATACTCGTGATCAAACAACAATTAAACCCCACAATGAATAAGCAATTAATCGGATTAGGATAAAATTTATTATACCCTACTAAAGATGTATAATGACAAATATGTAGGGGTCGAACACAAGAAACCAAGGTGCATAACAAATGAGATAAAAATCAACACACGAATTTGTCTTTCAAACACATAACCAAACTATGATTTTTATGAGTTTTATTGTTTAAAATTTTAGATTTTAGATTTTAAATTTTTTAAAATTTTTAAAATTTTTTACTTTTTTCTTTTTATATTTTCTGATCTTTAGTTTTTTTCCTTTTGAATATATTATATAAGAATGTATAGGACTAAATATACAAAATAAGGAAATATAATTATAAATATTACTAAATATACTAAAAATGTATGAAATAAAATATTTTTGGATGTTATATGATTTTTTACTATTTTGTGATTTTTAGGGAATTTGTGCTATTTTTAATTATTTTTAAAGTAAAAAATATCCCAAAATAAGGATTAAATAAATAGGTCGAATTGATTTTGAATTAAAAAATAGGAAATGAAGTCAAAATTTTTCCAAAATTATTTTTAGTTAATAATATATAATAAAAAGAATATTCAGAGATAAAAATAATTCTTTTTGGATTTTTTAGTGATTTTTAATATCTTTATAAAAGATTTTGGAGATTTTTAATTTTTTATGAGTTTTATTTTTCTATTGTTAAGGATTTTTGGTCTGAAGTTATAAAATACTAAAATACACAAAATCTTTTTTGAGGGATTTTTCAAAACATTTTTAATATTGTTTTGGTATTTTATAAGTTAAATATGAATAAAAATGTGCTCTTTTGATTTTTAATAAATACTTAAAGGTGACTAAAATTAAAATACAAAAATATAACATAAATCTACAAGCAAGGGGACACTTAACCCTATTTTTTGAGAATTTTTAGAGGATGGATGATATTTTTAATAAATAGAAAACATGCAAAAAATTGTTGAACTAGCAAGGGTATAAATGCAATTAAAACTAAGCACGAGGTTAATTCTATAAAATTACCCAAAATAATTCAACTAATATAAAAAAGTTCTCAGACTAAAATGAAATACAAAACCCATAGGGGTATACATGTAAAATCACCACCTCACGTGGGACCACATGTGAGGTGACGTGGACTGGACTAAAATGTAATTAGAGGAAAGCTTAGGGATCTTACTAGAAATTTACAAAAGTTTTGAACTAAAAAATAAATTACAAGATTACATAATAAAGAA